>LR990240.1:13953087-14632651 GCA_905147385.1 Limenitis camilla
GAAAAACCTGAATTAACCGGTTTAACCAGTTTTTAAAAATCAAAAACCGAAAAATTCGGTTTTTTGAAACAACCCGGTTTTTGCACGCCCTAGTTCTGACATATTTATAGAAACAATCTCGTCTTAGACGACGAAGTAATTTACTTTAAAAAAATCAAAGTACCTTACATTATGTTTTCATTTGTCTAATATTTGCTTGTTTAATATATTCATTTTATTTTTTTATTTACAAAATCCAAAACTTATAACCAATTTGGATTTTTGCTACTTAAGTTTGTCATACTATGCAGAGTAAGTGACACAAGAACAAAAGATTAAATTAAAAAGCAAAATAAGTAGAATAGACGTAAGATTATTTAAAAATCAAATAAAAAAATAGAAAATATGAGTGCCTCTTCGCATAAGACTGCTAAAATAATATATTAAACAACTCATCCAAATAGTTAGTACCAACGGTCATGAAAAAACTATGGAGAGAATTAAAATAACTGAGAAGATGTAGATAATATTTCCAAGTTAAGACAATGCACGAGTACTTTAATATGAGTGAAGACAAAAAAATTACTATCTCGACACGATAAACTAATAGTAAGGCGCTATTTAATTTAAACGGAGCTTTGTTAAAGTTTTGATTAATGGAGCTCTCTTGATTTAGAACAAAGGAGATCCGTTGGAATTGTATTATAGTTAGTTATTTAAAGCCAACTCTGTTCGTCTCTTAGTCTGTGCTACCAAAATTTTGTAAAATACCTGGAAATATGGTTAAAATAGCATTAAACGTATACTTTCTAATGAATAGTAAAACTCGTTTATAAATAAACATGTAGTGTATTTGAATAAACTCTTTTAGTTCCCGTTGAAAACTGGCAATTGTAATTGCTGGTATAAAATATTGTAGTAGCCAAATCGTTTATTATAAACCTTCAACAAACTAGCTTGACATTATGGGTTACTTCACTTTATTGGTTCATGACAACAGTAACCAGGTCCAGACCCATAAATAACTACCGAGAACAAAACTCTCTTTATAAGTAGTAGGTTAGTAAATCCTAATATAATTTTTAAACAAAACGTAATTTCCGCAAGACGCAAACAAAAAACCCGCTTTCATCAATCTTATTTTATACTTAAGAAAACATAATATTAATCATGTCTCTCTTTCTGTCCTTACAAAATACAGTATAATTATTCAGAAAGGAAACATTAAAACGCGAAACTTCCTAATAGACGTCACTAGCCAAACAAAACAAAGGGAGATACGTCATCCGATGTTATACCTAGTTCATACGGGGATGGTAACTTGGAATAACCGCGACCGAGAATATAATATCCAATTTATCATACTTTGGTCATAGTTAGCAGAAAAGCTGGCGTTTTATATGATAGGAGTATCTTGTTTGACCCGCGACTGCTTTGCACCCGTATATTTAGGCGATAAGAGAAAAACTTATTATCCCGCAGTAACAATGATTTTTCCGGGATAAAAAGTAACCTGTGTGTTAATTCAGGCTGTAAGGTATCTGTGTGCCAAATTTCAATAAAATCCGTTAAGCTGTTTTTGCGTGATTGACTAACAAATATCCAACCATCGAAACATCCAAATGTCCCAACATACAAACATTCATATTATAATGTTAGTAAGTTAGTAGGTACAGTATTTATTTGTTTCTAATTTAGAATTTTACAATTTAATTGATCATTCTTTTTTTCAACGAAAGGATTTCGGGAAATCGATTTATTTGTATCAAAGATTTATTAATACAGAGTGAATTGTAAGGTCTATGTAAAGATAGAGAAGAAAAATTTGTTGTGTTCTCAGTTGAATGTACTCTAAGAGTAACTATTTATTTCAAGGCAAGAGGAGCAGTCTCTGTGATGATATCTCATAGAAGTTCTGCAGATACGGATTTCTGAAAAGTAAAAATGGTTTAAAATTCTTTACCGTGTCTCCTTGTGACTAAACCACAACGAAGTTAAAACGAAACTCAAATATAATTCAACGCTTTATTTCATTATTAAATTGTTCGTGAAGGAGAGATAACCTCGGACTTAGCGGCTTTGTAACGAGGTGCGTCGGTTTGCGATAGCACTACTGGTTTTTACTTAGTAGTTAGTTAATTCATTCAATTTCGATTAATTCAATTTCTTAAGATAATCTAGAGCAGCTATTTTTATATATTCTAAAGCAATTAGTGACATTGGCTTCCAAATAAAAGTTATCTTAACATAAGGGTAACCTAATAAACACGTCTATGTAATAGTTTCCGTTATTGTAGTATGACCGATTTTAGTCACAACAGCTTTCAATAAAACCTGTCGTAATCTAAGAGGTAACATAATAAACACGCCAATGTAATAGTTTCCGTTATTGTAGTATGACCGATTTTAGTCACAACAGCTTTCAATAAAACCTGTCGTAATCTAAGAGGTAACATAATAAACACGCCAATGTAATAGTTTCCGTTATTGTAGTATGACCGATTTTAGTCACAACAGCTTTCAATAAAACCTGTCGTAATCTAAGAGGTAACATAATAAACACGCCAATGTAATAGTTTCCGTTATTGTAGTATGACCGATTTTAGTCACAACAGCTTTCAATAAAACCTGTCGTAATCTAAGAGGTAACATAATAAACACGCCAATGTAATAGTTTCCGTTATTGTAGTATGACCGATTTTAGTCACAACAGCTTTCAATAAAACCTGTCGTAATCTAAGAGGTAACATAATAAACACGCCAATGTAATAGTTTCCGTTGTTATAATATTACCGATTTTAGTCACAATAGTCTCCAATAAAACTTGCCATAACCTAAAGGGTTAGTACATTAAACATGACTGTGATAGTTTCTCTTATTGTTGTTGTTACCTAAGGGGTAACTAGGGACATGTCATAACTTTCTTTTTAATCTAATCTAATTTATTTTAATCAAATCTCTTCATTGTATCAGAAAATATTTGAACTCCTTGTGCATTCAATTATAAAAAAATCGATGCTGTAGATATACGAGTATCTTCCGCGTATTCCCAATAAGGCATCGGCACAGTGCAATCACATTCGATTGCAATGCAAATGGCTGCAAAATTGCAAACCAAACTCACTCAGTCGGTTACTGAAACAATTGTACTTTCTCATATTGTTGACAATTAGCTCATTTATACAATTACTGGTTTCCAGTATAATAAGTTTTCAATATAAATTTTGATGAAAATAAAAAATTTAATTCCATCGATTCTTTCATTCTTATGGATTCAGATGTAACGCAAGAGTGATTACATATAAAAATTCATAACATATTTAAAACAAAGTCCCATGCCAGATCTGTCTGTCTGTATGTTTGCAACAAACTTGGAAACTATATATCGAAAGCGAAACGCTGCCTGAGCAAGCGTTAAGCTGAGGCGGTCAGGTGTGTGAGATTGAGTGAGCATGTAAACTACTAAATTCCACATGAATGAAATCACGTGGGTAAGTTAGTATTGAATAAATTTACAAATTTGTAAAATTGTTTTTTAAAATAATTCTTAAGAAATCTAGAACATGACGAAGATTTCGTCAAAATTTCTGCAGCAATTTACGAGATTAGGCAACAAACGCGAATGTCCTTATAGGATTTCTTCCATCATTAAGCAATAACAAAGACTAAGAAAATGTACAAATACAAGTAACTTTTAAACAAATACGTACAATGTTAAATTGTTACAGGCTGGCGGAGCCGGTGGAACTGTAGACGGTTCGGTTCGCAATTTGCCAGAATTTGCATGACAATCGAATATGATTGCTCCGGCTAAAACTGTGCGTTGCCATTGTGGGACACTCGTGCATGTTGGAATGCTTTTTTATATCTACTGCTGTTCCTTCCGGTGGACTGGAACTAGTGAATTTAGAATTTTTATGTTACATATACCGTACAAGTAGCATTCGTCCATAAATTTACATTAGTGTTTTGTGAAAATTTATTTTTAGAGACTTGAAATATTTTTCTCGTCTTGCGATAGAAAGTCTTCCCAACTATTTTCATTGATGTATTGGCGCCATCTTGCATGTATGCATAAATAATGATAGATTTTCATTTCTCCATATCTATCTAGGTTTCAGTGGATCATTACAATGGAAGCTACTTGTAGAACACTCTTTTCTTCACTATTGCTTCATTTATCTTCATCTATCTACATAAAAATAACTTGTAATGTTTCTACTTGTATTTCTCATTATTATACACGACAATGGCCGATAGTAGCTTTTCCTTTTATTTTTTTTATGATAGATAAGGGACAAACGAGCAGATGGTCCACCTGATGCAAAGTGGTCACCGTCGCCCATGTATATCGACAAAACTAGAAGGTATATCTTGTTTTGTCGATGCGTTGCCGCCTCGAAGATAGAGGGAAAAGGGGGAGCGAAGAGAAGAATGCTGCGGTTTCAATGGACTCCGAGAAGAACTCGGTGTTCATTGGAGCCGCAACTGTAATTGGATGGGATAGGGAGGGGGTAGATCTGGCCCACATGCGGCTCGTCCGGAACGCGTCAGAAACACTTGGCGGTCGGATACGCATGCTGGTAGTCGTAAGCCATTCGGGAAACAGATCCTCTACCACCAAAGGAGGTGCTGGGTTACTCGGCTCCTACGAGATGCTTTTCCAGCGACAGAGGGAAATTGTATTCTAACCCGTCCCCTCACGGGTAAAACGGCTTTTATTTTTAACTTTGTAATTTCGTACAGAAAAATACTTACTTTGATTGAGGATTTAGTTCTCATTAATTTCATTAGCATGGCTTTTTATAAAATTTTGGATGATAAAGTAAGTTTCCTTCATCATAATATAAAACAGTATCTCGTGTAAAATAATAACACCTGCCAGCATGGAGCTTCCTTATCGTATTAGTGAAGGCTTGTTACTCTAACCAAAGAATCATCTACGTCGGCACCAAGCCAAAATATGATTAGGTAACCGCATTGCATGGACCTCTAGATATATTGGATTATATTTACAATATTATATTTAGAGAGGAATTGAAATACTTAAATACTTTATAAGTTTATGGCTACTATTACTGTTCAGGGTATTTCTAGTTTTAGAAGCATGTTTTATCAAATTCGTTATAGGAGAAAATTAACCAAATTATTATATAAAGTGGTGTATTTATTGTGTAAAGTATTGTATGTAAATAATGTATCAAATTGTATATAATTATTCTTTAAATTGTCGTAAATATGTAACAATAATCTATACGATCCTGTAAAAAGTAATAAAAACGCTATAGAGCGTTGTTAATTAGGTTCACATTAAATGGAAATTAAATTACTGTTTTTAAAAATTACTTAAGTTTTACCATCTTTGGGTTCCCCAAAGATATCTCCATTACAACAGATCAAATGCGTCCTGCATCCAGCGGCTCTCTGCTACCCTGACCAGATCGTAAGTTTATCTTGTGGGAGACCTTCTCACGCTTCGCCGTCCTGTTCGTGGTCATTACTTGAGAATCTTTCTCCCCCACTATCTACCCGCCAATCCTACTTCAACTTGTCGCTGATTCTGATTCTTCTACGGATTTACTTTTTTGGATTTACTGATTCGATCACGTAGAGAAACACATAACATTGATCTTGTTTAACCATAAAGTAATATTATTTAGAGAACCTTCTTGACCTTGTCGATACCTTTCATCTTCATATTTCGAAGCGTTCCATAGTAAATAAATTTGTATTACGAGAAGGAGAAGGAGGAGCTCTTTCCCGGTGAGGAGTAAACTCATACTAAATATACCTATTGTATGACTATTGCATTATTTAATCTAAGCTGTGCTTCATGAAGTATAGAAATCCTCCAGGGCACTCTAACCTACAAACCTTGCGAATTTTATCTAGGACTTGTTTCTCTAAATGGAGGGGATAAATTTGTTTTGATTTACACACACTGAGTGCATGAGAAATGTCTTCAGATTTGGCTCGAGATCTGTTTTAAAAATAAAATATGTTCCGGCGTATCCTTTTTTCTATTTACATTCAAACAGGGGAGATGATATTGAATGGAATATTGAGACTATTGAGAAGGGAATATACGAGAGAAACTTAACCAGTGCCTTGGACCAGAGACCAAGGTGTAGGCTTAAGGAATTCCTTTATTCGATAGAGACACTCGCCTCCACTGCTTGGCTTTCTGTTTAAGCCCAAGGTTAAACGCACATAAACCTAACCTAACACAAGACGTGGTAATTACATTGTAAGGTACTCACGTGACCTTAATTGACACTTAACACATCACTAACACTATCTAGAGGCTACTTCACTTCTTGAGAGACCGCGCACGACTAAGACTACAGTCAGACTGTCGATGGCATATAAAGGGTCGAGACTGTCAAACACTCCAACGCCATAGATATTGATGACGATTCGATTATTCGATTTCGATATTCTTTAGATTCGATAATCTTTTACTATTCTCCAACATATAAATTATGTTGATATAGATGTAGGGGATGAAAGTTTGTGTATTTAAATAATTAATGTTGTATGTATTATGTTGTAGATATATAAGGTTTCTCTTCACATAGAATTACAACAGTTGCATTACATTTGGTAAAGCTAAAATCCGGCGTCAACTGGATCCATGATTTACTTCATCGTATTAGAATTGCAAATGGCAGAAGTTTGTCGGAGTACGGTTTGATTGTCCTTACGTGTGTTTGTTTATATTGTAGCTGAGGGACTTGCTCTGTGTATATCTATCTAATATCTAATGTTTATTTTTTAAACAGTAACAGAATAAATAAAAGATTATAAATCAAAGGGTATTCAAACATACTGCTCTGTAGATATTGATAATTAAAGGGGTTACCTATCCTCCAAGAGTATTAAACTCGGAGCAACACCATTACTGTTAAAATTCTCGCGATTTAATAACAATGATATCCATCATGCGCATTTTTTTAGCTATATAAATAATTATCAGTGGTCCAAAATAAAAAAAAAATGCTACTCAAAACAAGGTTATATATCATAACTAACTGTACTCAAATTATTGTTGCCAACATCATAATTAAATATTCTAATCCTTCATTCCTAACTATTTAATTTCCTACTTACTTCATCTATTGACTAAATGGTATCTGTCTGTCTGTTACACAATCAAGTTTAAATCACTGAAGCGATTTTGATGAAATATGATACAGAGATAAAATAGAGCTCGAGGAAGGACATATGCTATGTTTTATCGCGAAAAAAATACTTAAGAATACAAAGTGAACAAATGAGTGTGCTCATACGCCATCTATTGAGGTGGGGGTGAAGTGCATGTCGGGCTGTGTGGCCGTTATGTCTTTGGGAATTAGTCATATATAAATTAAAATGTGAAATTAAACCTAAACACTTCTATATGCTACTGAACGAAGCCTAGAAAAGTAAGTTTAATTAACAGAGTGTACTCGTTTTAAATAAGAACCAAAAAGGACAATAAAGTTAACTAACTTATAAAAAGCTCTGTCCGGTATAATAGTGGTTTATGTAATTTATACCCAGAGCTAATATGCTGAGGTTCTTATTATTTTTAATTGTCCGTCCGTGTTCCGCTTTGCGTTCAAGATAATTGCATTATAGTGAAATGAATAGCTCTACAATAAATCCTTTTAGATTTGCTATATTTTTATTCAGAGAAGAGTTATTAAAACCACTGACGTACTTACAGTAGGAAAAAAAGAAGCTGGAGACGTTGTTTTCCATTCTATCTTTTTAATAACTAGTATAATTGCCTTTTTAACCCCTTTTTTTATCATATTATAAAAGGAAAGGTTATGATTTTGGAAGTCTATGTATGTTTGTATGTTCTACGTTAGCGCCTAAACTACTTAACCAATTTTCATGAATAAGGTGTCTATAGATTCGTAATAATAGCGCAGGTGACAAAGGCTATAAAAAATTTATGATTTTTTGTGACGGAATTTATATCTCAGATTCTGACCTCGAAAAAAAATAAACTGAGATGATTATCACGTGTTTGGTATCAAAAGAAAGGTCTAGGCTAGAGCATTATATATATATTGTTAGCATCCGTTTTAATTTTTTCTAAATTGTTGTTATATGTTATAATTTAAATGCACACGCACTCAGTATGTTCTGCGCTTAACATATAAAGTAAAGAAATACCTGTTTATTAATAATCTGTGTTAGCATCCGTTTTAATTTTATATAAATAGTTGTTATATGTCCGTACAATGCTTGAATATTATCTATGGTATATGATAAATTGTTTACCTTACAGGAAATTAATTGTCTATGAGGTAGATCATATTACTGATGAATTGTCAGCATTGATACTGTCTCCGTTATTTTTTTAGGCTAAGGTAGGATATAAAAAGATGATACAAGGTGACAGAGTGCAGTATTTCTTTGATTTTTGATGTAATAAGTGTTATTAAAGTGGTTAAGTGTGAAAGTGCTGGTGTTTTTTTTCGAAATATCTGTATTAATAGTTCTAGAGCTAACTATATATATATATATTGTTTCAATCAACATATATGTTTAAAATGCGGTCGTATAGTCCTCGCGGTCCTGTGGTTGCCGTTATTTGCTCGTTTAAGCAAATAAAAACCAACATTACGTTACAACATGAGATTATACCCTTCCTTCTCCATCGGACCCTCCTTCAGAGCAGACGTGTGTAGTGGTGTCACGCAAATTTTGTTAATTAATTTAAATAGTTTAAAATTATAAATATTTCCATTAAAATCACGACGACGAGTACCAGGCGCGCATAACGAAGAAAGAAGCACATTACGTACGTAACCAGTGACTACTACCTGTCCCTCTCTGGCAAAGAGGTTAGTGCAGCTTCTTAACCAATCATAGGATAATACACAAGTGGATGCTTGTTGAGCGCCTGAAAATTTTTGACGGCAATTAAGTGTTTCTTACGCAGTGCTCTAATATTCGAATAGGACTGAAACTCAATACAATAATGAATCGATAGCACAGCAAGCGACCCTTAGTGACCTAGTTTATTGAGATGCCGCTAAAAAGAACTCCTCCCTCCAGTCCTAGCAGGGCACGTTCAGATTCCATGACTCGTAAAAACAAACGTAGACGTGATGGTTCCAGTGATGTCGACAGCGAAACACATTCAACGCTAAGGAATGATTTATTCAAATTGATTGAGGAATTTAAGCTAGAACAGAGAAATAATTTTAATAAATTACAGGAGACTATCTCACAACAGAATAAAGACATACAGTCATCCTTAGACTTTATAACCGCTCGCTACGACGAAATTCATAAGAAACTGGAATCAATGGAATTGGAGCGTAATAAAAACCTTGCCTATATACAGACTCTGGAAGAGAAAATAGAGAGCTTGGAAATAAAACAAAATGTAGCTTGCTTGGAAATAAGAAATATGCCAAAAAAACCATCGGAAAATAAAATTGATTTATCCAACCTTGTAATCAAAACCGGCGCAGCTCTGAACACTCAAATCCAGCAGTCAGACATCAAAAATATCTTTCGCATAAATACTAAATCTAGTGATACAAGACCTATAATAGTAGAATTCACCACGGTTTCTATGAAAGATAACATATTAAAACAATCAAAAATTTATAACAGGAACCACAGCAACAACAAACTCAGTACTCAGACACTAAAGCTGGATGGCCCATCGAAGCCTATCTATATTTCTGAACACTTAACGCACAAAGCTCGTAAGTTATTTTCAGTGGCGCGTGATTTTGCAAGTAAAAATAACTATTCCTATTGTTGGACTGCTAATGGTAAAATTTATATACGCGAAAAAGAAGGTGAACTGTACCACCGAATCGACAGCGAGCGTGGCCTGCAAAATTTAAAAAAAAATGACAATTAATGCTTGGTTGTATAACAATAACTTACTTAGTCATTAACTTTTACATTATTATTTTTCCATATTTTTTGGTGTATACAATGAGCTGCACATGTAATCTTAAACCTATAAAACAAACTCTCAATGATTATCTTAGTTTCACACAACAATCACTATCATTTATGCGATATATTAAATGTTTAAATAACTATATTATATTATCTCTTGAATATGTAACAAAATCCAATAACAGACTAAATTTAAGTATTATCCATGATTTCGTCAGTAACACTTATTTGTTACTCATAAATCAAAACTATAATTTATGTATATCGTCTAGATTAAATAAAATGTATTATGATTATTTTGTAATATTGAATATACTCAATCAGCTTCAATCGATTGAAATTGTTAATCTCTCTTCATACTACCCACTCTTATATAATCTCACATCTAAACAACTTACTTCATACACAAAAACACACTTATTTAAAGCAGTAATAATGTCATGCAATTACGATGGTAGAAACAATATGTCATATTATTCAATACCTACACAGCGTAATTATTTCTCAGGAAATAAAATTTGTTTTAGTATTTACCTCTCAAAATTGCTTATTCACGAAAACCTTACTTTACGTCAAATTTTTTTCTTAACTTCAATATGATTGACTTTAACAATATTTCTTCCAATATAGATCATATAGAATTATCAAAATCGTATGTTAGTGATGCCCGGAATTGTTCAAATTATTTAGCTTCACTAAAACGTCCCTTCAATATCCTGCACTTAAATATTAGAAGCCTAAACTGCAACTTTAATGAACTAGAGGTTCTATTATGCACTATGGATGTGAAATGTGACATTGTTGTCCTATCTGAATGCTGGCTGAGCAAAACTCCAATTGTTCCGTTATTGCCTGGTTATATCTCATTTAACTCAAGCTTCTACAACCAAAATGACGGAGTTGTTGCCTATGTACGTACAGAAATAAGCTGCAAATTTAGTGAACCTCCGTTTCTTGACGCCAATTGCATCGTACTTAAATATAATAAAGATATCGCCATTGTTGCAATATACCGCTCTCCCTCTTATCGCAAAACTGATAATTTCCTTAGTAGTTTAGAC
Organism: Limenitis camilla; assembly: GCA_905147385.1. Taxonomy (NCBI): domain Eukaryota; kingdom Metazoa; phylum Arthropoda; class Insecta; order Lepidoptera; family Nymphalidae; genus Limenitis; species Limenitis camilla. Next base: position 13,964,049 of record LR990240.1, read on the forward strand.
GCTACTCTTCTTACCCTTAGTAAATATCAAACAGTAGCCCTAGTAGGCGACATTAACATTGACATCTGCCCCGACAGTAAGGACCCACTGATGGAAAATTATTTAAACGCTATTTGTTGCCACGGTCTCTTCCCAGCTCATAATCTGTACACGCGTGATAATAAATGTCTAGACCATGTCTTAGTTCGAATGAGAAGAAGTTACCAAACTCTAATCTTAGACACTTATATCACCGATCATCTGCCTACTTTTTTAAGTCTTGATTTGTGCTACAACAGTCTACAGAATACGAAAAATTTGCAAAAGATAACCGATACAAGCGCTGTAGTAGCACAATTAAATATTACTGACTTTTCCCAAGTACTTGAATGCAGAGATGCTAATGCTGCTGCAGAGACTTTGGTTAAAACTATTTCGGGAGTTATTGAAGAAAACTCAAAGATTGTTACAGTCCCAGCTAGAAAACGTAATTTAAAACCCTGGATTACTCAGGGGTTACTAAGATGCATCCGAAATCGGGATAGATTGCATAAGAGGACAAAGCAATATCCAGAAAGCGTGATTGCTAGGATAACGTATGTCAGATATCGCAACTTTTGTAGTAAGCTATTGAAGACAATCAAAAAGAACTACGAAAATGAACAGTTCCTTCTTGCCAAAGGTAACTCAAAAGCGACATGGGATGTGCTGAAACGAGTAACTAATCTAAAAACTGAAAAAAATTCAGCTCAAGAACTCTTGACAATTTCCTCAGATCCGCAAACATCTGTCAATATGGTCAACAAGTTTTTTATTGATGTGGGAACGAATTTAGCGAGACCACTTGTAGAGGAAAATCTTCGTGAAAAAACACATGGTACGCCATTTCTGGCCAGTTTCAAACAGAATGTTGATTCCATGGCCATTTTTGACACAGACGAACCTGAAATTGAGACCATTATTTCGTCCCTTAAAAGTAACTGTGCTGTGGGCTGGGATGATATATCTGCCAACGTTGTGAAAGCGATTCGTAAAAGTATTATTCCATCCCTAAAACACATTATAAATCTAAGTTTTGCGCAAGGTATATTTCCAAAAGTGTTTAAAAAAGCAATAATACACCCTATTTATAAGAAAGGAGATAGAGACAAGGTCACAAATTATAGACCTATTTCAATATTGACCATTTTATCTAAAATACATGAAAAAATTCTCAACAAACGCCTCTTGAGCTTTCTTAATAAACGAGATATTATTGCAAAAAACCAATTTTTATTTAGAAAAGGAATTAGTACTGATAACGCAATTAACACCTTAATAGATAACATAGTTAGTAACGTGGAAGCTAAAAATAAAGTTATGGCAATTTTCATTGATCTCTCGAAAGCTTTTGATACTGTTTCAATCTCCATTCTTATAAATAGATTGGAAGAAATTGGAATTAGGGGCAAATCACTAGATATTTTTAGGGACTACCTTACAAATCGCACACAAAACGTCAAAATTGGTTCTTTCACTAGTCAGGATGAGGATATCGTATACGGCGTTCCACAAGGGAGCGTGCTCGGCCCAACACTGTTCCTTATTTATATCAATAATCTTTGCAAGTTAATAATAAATAATACTGATATTCTATCCTATGCTGATGACACAGTTTTGATTGTAAGTGGACAGGATTGGGAACGGGCACGTTTGAATGCAGAAAATGCAATTGGAATTGTTAAATCATGGCTGAGGCGTAACCTGCTAACCTTAAATATTGATAAAACAAAATTTATAACCTTCTCAGCTTCCATAGTTGATCAACCACGAGATCCTTATATAGTAAAAATACACTCTTGCCAGAGTTCCAGCATTATTTGTAATTGTCCAGAGATTGCCCGGGAAACTGAAATCAAGTACCTGGGGATCATGATTGACAAATTGCTATCCTGGAAAAGTCACATTACCCAATTAGCCAACAGAGTTCGTAAACTTGCCTTTGTGTTTAAAAAGATAAACTCCATAGCTGATAAAAAAGTATTAAAAACGACTTATTATGCACTAGTTCAATCAATTCTCAGTTATGGAATCACCGCTTGGGGAGGATCAACTTTGTCGATCATGATTAACCTGGAACGCGCCCAAAGAGCAGTTCTTAAAGTTATAAATAATAAACCTTATAGATATCCCACAACACTCCTGTACAAAGAAAGTTCAGTTCTCACTGTTCGGCAACTATATATCCAAAATCTAATTCTGCAATCTCACAAGTCTGTCCCTGATGCTCTCATACAACAGCTTAATAAGCGTTCTACGAGAATTGTTTTTCGTACTAAACCCTACAGAACAAGTATGGCTGGGCGACAAAGTATTAATGCTGGTCCGCGATTATATAACAATGTAAATAAAGTTCTCAACATTACTCGTTTCAGCAGTTATGAATGCAAAAAAAGGCTTACAGAATGGCTTATGAGACTAAACTACGCTGAAACTGAAAACCTTCTAAGAATCACACAATAATCTGTTGTTAGTCTATTTTATGCATAACCATCACACACACACACACATACACACACACACACACACACACACACACACACACACACACACACACACACACACACATAGGAACGCACTCCGTATGTTGCAGAGATTAAAACAAGATTGTATATTATATAGATATTTTATTTTATATTGTTTAGCTAAATTGATCTCAAAATAAATTATGTGGATTTCATTATAATATTTATACAATAAAAATTAAATTTTCAAATGTAGAATAATCCAATTAAATTAATTCTTAGTTAGGAATGCATTGTGAATGGGTCTAATGGAAAGCGATGGCACTCGTAACACGAGTTTTCTCAGTACGAGTGTCAAAGCTCCTGTGTGTCCTGAAAGATTGTACTTAATTTTATCCATGTTTTTGTAATATCTTTTGTATTGTTATTATATTTAGAAACAATAAATTAATTATTATTATTAAATTAAATTATTATTATAAAAGTTATCTCGATCGAGAAAAGAAAAATTATTAAATAAAAAAATAATGTTTAAAAAACTATAACCCGCCTACGTAAAAAATTGGTCTAAAAAGGACGAAACAAGAAAAATACATATACCTACCATGTCTGTTTCATTCTCTAATGCTATGATTTGACCATTGACCTTGACCATTTATTATACCGATGCATTTCTGGGTTTCTATCTGAATTACTATTTAAAATCACTGACATACATACAGACTTTACTTACTTACATTAACTATTGCATAGATACAGACTGCCTAATATGTATCAGGAGAAAGGTTAGCGACTTGAGAAAACAAAGTTAAGTCGTATAAGCGTTATTTTGTACTCATCACGATGTTTACTATTTTTATATTCCATAGTATAAATAAAAATTCCATAGAGAATATTCAACGTATAATAACAACTCATCCAGGTACTCTAATGTTAACGAACCTAAAAACCGAATAAATTCTCTTTTCACTTTATAGAAATATGAATAATTCACGCATTACACTTGAATATCCCACAATTTACCATTTGATAGTCAAAGCGAGCGGTTAATAAAAATAGCTGAGTAAAAGTTATTCAACCAGCCCTCAGGGGAGTCCCTGCTCGTACACTCTACGGCTACACTCCGTAGATGCCCGTGAACGTGAACGTTAACGTGTCAAGATTTCATACAAGTTATGAGACACTAGCGACATATCTATTCCGAAAAAATAGTGTGATCCTTCAGAATAAAAGCAGTCTATAAATATATTCACTCCAGGAGTGGCGTAATTCATTCAAAATAAAAACTCTTTAATAGTCTTTTTTTTTATTTAGAATTGTCAATCTATATCCACACCCCCAGCTCTATTCAAAAAATCACTTCAAGCAGTTTCAATCTTTACGCAATCAAATTACGTCGTCTACTCTCCATATATATAATGTTATAACAAAATACAAAAGAATACTTACTATATCATGTTAAAATTATATTGTGAATACTATATTCACATTTTTTTTCAGACAGTAATGTATTGACAAGATATAGGTTTCTGTTTTTTTAATATTGAAGCGTATTTTGCAACTGAAAATTAAGATAATGGGAGTAATTTCCCTTCATTTATCCTCTAATATATTGTTTACCAATCATCAATTATCAATTTTTTACCAAATTAATATCAATATTTAATATAGGTAGTTAATGATTTTATACAAAACTAATCGGCCTTCGCGACTTCGTCCGCGTGGAGCTCCACTCCTATTGGTCTTAGCGTGATGATATATAGCCTATAGCCTTCCTCGATAAATGGGCTATCCGACACTGAAAGAATTTTTCAAATCGGACCAGTAGTTAATCAGACCAGTGATTAAGACATCAAACTCAAACTAAAAATATTTAATATCAATAAGACTACAAACTTCCTTTGACACGTCAAAATAGATCAGTCAGTTTGTCCGAAGCTACCAACAGTTCGGAAAGAAGTTTTCTGATCATAAGAACTGGCAAGAAACTCAAACTCAACTCAACTTCAGACTGTGCGTGTTCAACGTCATTTTGATTCCAAGCTTTGTCATCGTTCAAGTGATCCTTACAGAGAAGTATCAACATTTAATAAACAAATTTTAATGTAAGTAAGAATATAATGAAATTAATGTATCTCTCAACCCTTATACCACAACCCAGAAGCTCTATGAAATACCAGCGAGTGGGCCAAGAGAGGCGAGGAGGGAATATGTTGAAGAGTGTAAAATTTCCCAAGGTGACAACGGGAGGCACCGAGTGTATGGATGCCACCTGTTATATGAAACTCCAGAGATTTTAAATCTCTACCCCGCTTTGAACAATTCTTATTGAAACTTAAAAACTTTTAAAATGTTCAAGTGAATTTTGGATTTAGTTAAATTTTTGCCTGAACTTCATGTTTAAACGTCTAACTTTTAAAATGGTATTATATAAGAATTAAAGCTACACTCTTGCCATCCTAAATACATTACTATATGGAAATACGACTCAATTTTAAAAATACCTTAAAATAAATACTGTCTGTCATTCTTTTTTTTTAGAAGGGTTATTAGCAGTTTGGACCGTATATTACTAGTATTCTTAACCCCTCCAACTTAGCTGAAAAGCTTGTGTCAGGAGTGGGCCATGTCTATGTCCATGTCCGTGATTTGAACCTAACTACTTAACTATATTACTACTTAACTATATACATTAATAATATTTGAAATTTAAGAAATAACAGTTTTCTAATGACATAGTTAAGTTTGTCTCTTCATCAATATCGTAAATCCCTCGGTTCGTAAATTTTTAAAAACAATGAACGATAGACTAAAGTATAAAGCTAAAATAATTCCGCTATCATGACTCCTTTATTTCCTTGTATGAGTTCTTTATAAAACATTTTAAGTTTAAATCCTAAACCGCTACAAACGACGACAAGCGAGAAGGATAATAAAGTCTACTCAAACTATTTACTGCTTACTGGACTCATAAAAAGCTTTGTCTCACATAATTGTGTTTTATGGCAACACACCACAGAGCATACATACATAATGGAAAAGCCATGCCGACATTATTTTATTTAACTTGCAATATTATGTGTATGTGCTACATTTTAGCTGTCATTTTAATATAGGTTTTTATATGGCAATAGCTCTTGACGTTATTCCAAATCCAATATGGCGGACAGCTCAAGACAGCGGACTAGTTACTGTAATAAATGATCACAATAATAATATACTTTAGGGTGGCGCAAAAAACCCGACTATTTTTTTATGAATCTCTAGTGAAAAAATGACCCCTTTCAAAGGACAGCTCAAAAAAGATTAACATGTCGCTTTAGATTTGTGCCCTAGTGAAACTTTTAGAAACTTTTTATTTTTATTTTTTGTTTATAAATTACACCGTAACGAGAAAAAGAAAATAAAAAAAATTATGTTTTTGGGGATTTTTGAAATCATAAAAAATCTGACGCTACTACAGACTTTACTGGTGTTTGTTCTGTGTCCACCGCAGCTAATGTGAGGACTCAAGTTACTATTTTTCATCTTATAATTTTTAATCATCTGTCTCTTTAGAAAATGGAAGAAAATAAACAAATACATATTTTAATCTTCGATCATTTTGTCGGGTTTGGTGTGACGTCGCAATGCATAATAATAACTAATAGAATAGTTAAACATTGAAAAACACAAAACTAATTTATACTAATACTTTAGTTGCTAAAAATAACATTTCCTAATATTATTATTTTGTATATTTGTGACGTCACTATCCATAATGACATTATTGGTTTCAAGTTCTTTGATTTTTTTTTATTTTTTTTAATCAAATATAATGAACAAAATATTAATATATGTCGGAGAACAATAAATGATTATCAAATAATTGAATCGTCATCGATATCTATGGCGTTGGAGTAGGGTAGTAGTGACTTCCGTCGTTTTCACAGTCTCGACCCTTTGTATGCCATCGACAGTCTGACTGTAGTCTTAGTCGTGCGCGGTCTCTCGAGGGGTGAAGAAGTCCCTGAAAGTGTTAGTGTTGGGCAGTGCAGTGTTAGTTCTTAGGAGTGCTGTCCAATTAAGTAGTAAATATTCACGTGAGTACCTACCAATGTAATTGCCACGTCTTGAGTTAGGTTAGGTTTATGTGCGTTTAACCTTGGGTTTAAACAGAGAGCCTGAGCAGTAGAGGTGACTGTCGTGAACACTTACAGGACGTCCTAAACCTTGGTCACAAGTCCAAGGCACTGCTTAGGTTTCTCTCGTAATTATTAGAGATCATATTTGATTATTTATCCTTTCAGTAGAAGTATCTATCTCGTTGTGTTTACCAAATAGTCCACTCAATATCATACCCCCCTTGTAGTGATTTCCAATATTTCCGTCTACTTTTTCCTTTTCACCATTAATATCCACGACATATAGGTATTATATTAATGTAAGACCACTATCATGCACATAATCAAAATAGACTTCATCACTTCGTAAATTGAATTTTTTATTTATAGGCTAGTTTTGCAGATTTATAATAGTTGTCTGATTTGTGACCAAGCGTGTTGGTTTAAGAGATATGTGAACACACCTCAACTGGATAAAATACATGTTCAAGCTCAGGGTTAGGCTTACACAAGGCTAACCTAACCTAGTGTTGTGTTTACATAACCACGTGGCAACTGATTATTAGGTACTTATAACGTCCCTGAGACCTCGGTTCAGATTAAGCTCTAGTGCCTCAGGCTCAGTAAGAGAATATCAAGCAACAAATGGTAGTTAGAACTCCCCTCTACTTCTGTCAAAACGTCGGAAGTGACACCTAAACCATAGATGGCGGTAAGAAATCGATTATTCGATAATATGTGAAACTACAGTGTTGCAATTCTAATAGATTAAGTTAACACCATTATGATTATTCACCCTTATTTTTTAGTTTATCTTTCAAATAATTATCACGTACTTTATCAGCCAGTTATGAAAGCACTTTTTTATAATGTTGGATTTTATACCAAGTAAAAAATATATTTCTTTTTATAGACCTATAAAGATATTTTATGAAAAGTTTCTCTTTTGAAATTCAAATAGTGATATCAGATTTTTTTTATTAAAAAGTTATTTGATGTCTAGTTTAGAGAGTCTAAATTTATACGGAAAAATCTTTACTTTATAAAAACTGTTTGTTACTTTACAGTATTAAATATATTATATTAGAACATAAAAGATGTTTAGTTTGTGTTTATTTTATAGTACATTTTCTTAGCAACTCAGATGACAACTTAGTATTTGCGGGTAGTAACGTAATATTCCTTTTATTCGAGTGTTGACAAGTATAACCTTCGTTCCGATAGGATTGAGTGAGTCTGTCAAGTGGTAGTGTTGTTTAATGACGTGGTGCCTCTAGGATAGTAGTTTCTGTTCTATACACTGCCCACACATTCGATCCGGACTGCGGGAGACACAACAGACCACTCTCGCCAGCACAAAAGTCGTAACGAATTTTAAATAACCTGAGTAGTTGTAACTTTATTACATTCATAGAATGAGAGAGATATGATACCCATTACTGCACAGCAATACGTATACACATGCAATTTGCCTGGGGCTTGAAACCTAGGAGCAGGTTTAAAGAACTCTTTCATAATATGTTAACTCTCACCTCCACCACTCGACCTCGCTAACTGCAAAACTTACGGGGATCTCAAGAAGGGTAACCTAACAACGACACTATAATACTAACTTCAACGTATACTGCCCGAAAACGAGACTCACTCTAATCTATCGCACTAAAGGTTATATATTGTCTATACGTCGGTATACTAGAAATAATATAAAATGACCTACCTACTAATACTACTTTATAAACGGTGTTGCTAACAATAGTTACGGCCGAAGTAAATAATCAATCTCAATTTAAAAATTTTAGGGTTTTGATCCAAAAATTTCGGATTGAGTTTGATTATTAATTTCGGCAGTTTACTTTAATTCGGTTTAAAGACATTTATTACTCAAAAAAGAACACAAACAGTTCATTTACATTGAGAATTACTTATAAATATTAACGTAATACCTAAGTACTTAATTAAAGTTAAAAAAAGGTGTCAAAATTTAGTAACTAATAAAAAATTAAAAATATTGTGGGTAGTAACAGATTATGCAGTAATGATTAACAAACTAGTTATATAAGAGAGAGGTTACATTAACATACACTTCGTATGTAGTCAATAAGTAAGTTTTTAAATATAGGGAAACTATTGTGCTATTAACATGGAGAGAAATATGATACCCATTACTGTACAGCAATACGTATACACATGCAATTTAGACTGAGGCGAGCGATGCCTGGGGCTTGAGACCCAGGAGCAGTTTTAAAGAGCTCTTTCATAATATATTAACTCTCACCTCCACCACTCGACCTCGCTAACGACAATAGATAATAAAGTAAATTTACGTGGACCTCGAGAAGGGTGACCTTAATCACGACACTATAACACTAACTTCCATGTTCACTACACGAAAACACCAGAGAGACTGAGACCAATCTATCGCACTAAAGGTTATAAGGTCTCCACGTCGGTATACTCGAAATAATATAAAATGATCTACCCGCTACTACTACTTTATAAACAGTGTTGCTAACAATTGCCATCGACAATTTTATCTGGTAGTTTATTATATAACTTCAAACAAAATATTCTTTTTTCCATAATTGGTTCTAACTTCGTTTTCTTAGGTAGTGTGTGTGTTTGTTTTTTTTAGAAAATATAATTGAGAGTGTAAGTTATTTTTGTTGTTATTTTTCTAATGAGGATACAAGTTTTAAGTATAATTGATTTATATTTAATTAGGTATCTTTATAAAGTTTGTTTGTTGTTGTTAAGTAATCATCTATATCTATACTATTATATAAAGAGGAAAGGTTTGATTGTTTGTATGTTTGTTGCAAATAGGCTCGAAAAGTACTGAACCGATTTTGAAAATTCTTTCACCGACAGAAAGCTACATCCTTTCCGGGTAACATAGGATATGTGGTGTTGCCATAAATACTCTAATAAAAAAGATATGGCAATGTAAGTGCCATAAGGTGGCTATTTTGTAAATTGAAGAGTTTCTCAGAAACTAAAAATCCGATTTAAAAATTCTTTCACTGAGAGAAAACTACACTATTCGTGAGTGACAAAAGTGATTTAGTGTTGCCATATACATATTGTAATTAAAAGAATATGGCCATTTTGTTGTTACTAATCCGATTTTAAGAATTCTTTCACTGATAGAAGTCTATCGTATTTCCGTCTCTCATCCTCTTATAATACTATCACTCTCTTTTTTCTCTCATTGATTTTTATCTTTATCTGTTCATAATGATCAGTCTCCTTTCACTTTCTTTCTTTTGATTATCTCTCTCTCGCTCTCTTTTTCTCTTTTTCGCTCTCTCTCCTTTACCTATTCAATATTATTTTTGCTCTGTCCTCCCTCTTCTATTATTTTTTTTATAACTATTTCTCACTCTCCCTTTTTTTAAATAATGAAAAACTACCCAATTACAGAGTGACAATTTAAGAACATCAATTATAATATAGCTTCAAAGACCCTGAGCGAAGCGAGGGCAGGCCGCTAGTATTATATAAAGCTTTAATTAATTTGTTCTGAATAATTTGTAATTCAGAAGATCTTTTTAAAATATTCATATAAATAATTTCACTTAAAATTATTTGTATTGATTGATCAATCGTGTAGTTTATTAAATGATTAGAGCAAACCAGGATCTGTTAACAATATGGCGGCTAGAGCTGGAGCTAGTATCTTAGTAATTTCAAATATTTAATACCGTTGGGATTTATCTGGCTTACCGAGTGAAATATTGTGCCAGTGAAAGTGGTTCGGGTTGTGGAAATCTACTATATATCATTTATTTAGGTAATAATCCATACACTGAAGTACGATAAGGTAAATCGGTAAAGTATACGGTAAAATTACATAATAATGCGTATGTCATTCTAAATCCAATATGGCGGACGACCCAAGATGGCGGACTAGTTATTTTTTGATATGGGTATTAAATGAAAGGATTTGATAAGAAGAATACGATAAATAAAATGAATTCACTCTGGATCCAAGATGGCGGAATATTTAAAAAAAAATAGCACTCATGATATGGGTATCAATTGCATGGTTTTCTAAGAAGAATAAAAAATCTCGTTATCTAACATGACGTCTGACGATGAAATTAAAACGACGATTTTATTAAAAAACCTAGCGCTATCTCCGATTGTATGAGATAGAAAACATTTAAATTATGAAATTACTTGTCAAACTGCTCCTAATCTATCGATACAGGCTATAAGTAATTTTTATAATTACAGTAAATGATATTAGCTATTACAGATGTATAGCTTACACCATTAATAAAGCGGCTTATTGATTGCTCTGTTTCTACCACGTCAATATGTGCGTGAAGCGTTAGTAATGTTACTTTAACTTAGGCACTCTACACACAGACGACATTTCTGAAGTCATTTATTAATTTATAGATTAAATATTGACAATCCTAGTGAAGAGTGAATGGGAGGCATTACGATCACGTGACTTTTATATTTTAACTAAACCAAGTGCTAGTATTTATTAAGGTAGAGCAGTGTCCGTAGATAGGGACACCACAAATCTACTTCTGGATTTCGAGACTTCGAATAGAGAGTTGAGAAGTAAATTCCAGCCGTCCCATCTGTAAGAAAAGGGCGGAACTATTGTGAACTAACAGCTGTTAACATTACAATGCTTGGTTCTCTCAGTTTCTCTTTAAAAGTTTACTCATAAAATTAATAATTTTAAACAAAAAATTACATTTTACTTGTTTGTCAACATTTTTTCATTTTATAGTAGTTACGGTACAAAAAATAGCGCTTACATCTGTGTCGGGAAATATATGACGGCATCAGAACGGCGACATTTTGTGATGAATTTTATTCATACTACTCTATTTAAAGTGAACATTTTTTTTCTATGAAAGCTGAATTTTTAAAAATATATTTTTAAAGAAATTGTACTTCTTAAGGATCTGTAGAAAGTGTAACTATTATTTATTAACGTGTTACTTTATATTTCATTAATTGCCAGACTTATTAGAAAGTCTTACAAATGGAGCTTGTCCAAGTGTAGTGAAGGAACCCCTTTACAGTGAATATTAAAATATTTATGTATTTAACTGTTTTTTGCACACCAAGTAGACGATTACATACCACCACTAAACGAATAAATAACTTAAAAACTCGGCCATCACTGCTTTAGCAGATTAGCTTTAGTTAGGGTATCAGGCCCCTTGAAAATGGGAAATTGTTTGATTCCTCCAAAGGAGAGAATAAGTATCCTTGTGCTGAATTATTTGAAGCATCGCAGTATAACAGCAGGCAGTTTAGTATGGTGGTTTACGTCTTAACTATTAGTAGCGACTCGTACAGCATTATTTATTTTCATCGCTAAAAATTCAACAAGCAAGCGAGCAAGTCGTGTAGTGTGCGGTGCGTCTAATACCTTGCAAATACACTCATAATGCTCCAAGTGATCGCTATGCCGTATTAATCGCGCTAATGAATTTCTAAAGCAGTATAGCTTCTGTACTACCGAAGCTCCTATGGTTCAGTGTAAGAGGCTGCAAGAGTCGAACCTCAGAAATAAACTAACGCCATACTATCGTCTCCACAGAGTAAGTATTAGCTTCATGGTGTTTGGTGTTCGCATCTATAATAAATTCCACAGCCTATATTGGATTTTGTTTGGCCACTGAGGCGATTTAAAACTCACATTTATAAAGTGTTTAGTAAATGTCGTTACTACTCTGTAAGGATTACTTGAACGATGACAAAGCTTGGAATCAAACTGACGTTGCAGCTCAGCTGAATGAAGCCTCGATTCATGTTTCCACTCATGTTTTTTCCCAAGCTCTAATCTTACTCTGTACCACATTTATTTTTAATTTCATTAATTTTCATCACCTCAATCACACATCATCTTTGGTCCTGTTTTACAAAAATGTTCTATCTTTTTTAATTTTAATTTAATCTTTTGTTTTTGTGCCACAGCCGAAATTAATAATCAATTTTAATCCAAAATCTTTGAATTATGGACTGAAAATACATTCGAAATTCAAATTTTGTGTATTGAAATGCTATATGATAGAGCTATTATGATACCCACTACTGTACAGCAATACGTATTCACATGCAATTTAGACTGAGGCGAGTAGTGCCTGGGGTTTGAGAAGCAGGTTCAAAGAGCTCTTTCATAATATATTAACTCTCACCTCCACCACTCGACCTCGCTAACGACAATAAATAACAAAGTAAACTCACGTGGACCTCGAGAAGGGTAACCTTAATCACGACACTATAATACTAACTTCCATGTTTTTTTTTTTTTTTTTTTTTTTTTTTTTTTTTTTTTTTTTTTTTTCACTGCACGAAAACACCAGAGAGACTGAGACTAATCTATCGTACTAAAGGTTATATATTGTCTTCACGTCGGTATACTTGAAATAATCTTTTCAATATGAAATCCATAGAATTTGGATTAAGTTTGATTATTCATTTCAGTCGTTAGTCTGCCTATAATATACCTAAATAGCAAATGTCTAATGTCAAAAGATTGACTGTATAGTGGATTTTCTATTTGGCTTTAATTTAATATAAGCTGTGGATTTTGTAAATAAAAAAATAATCGTAACAAACCAACAGGAAGAGTTACTTTCGCTTTTATTATACCTGCTACGTAGTGAGGATTACGAAAGATCCTCCAAAATGAAATGGTACTCTATAAACTGAACTCAACAAAATCAATAAACAGATTGACAGAAGGAAAGAACTCAATAGAATAGTTTGTTTTGGCTCGACGGGACGTGGTGAGAATTTGTTTTGGCAACGGAAGGGTCAACATGTGATAGATTAACTTCACAAATAGTTGGAGTTTTGATAAAATGTTGTTATGAATGGGTTTACATTTCCTCGTCATCTTGGTCAAAAGCAAGTGTTACTCATCATTGTTGGTTCTGTCTTAGACACAGTCTTGTTCTTGTTTTTTTACTGAGTTTGTCATTTAAAGACAGTTTTGTAAATATATTCTTGGCATGCTTCGTAAAAATACTCGCAATATTAGAAATGCTCGTATAATATTAGTTTTGTTTTATTCACCAATATAATCGTGTAAAGATTGAACAAGGTCGAATCCAATTATCATCATCATCATAAGTACTTATTCATCAACACGACCCGTCAATGGCCCACTGCTGAGCTGGGTCTCCTCCTCATAATGAGGAGGGTATTAGGCCATATTCCACCACGCTGGCCCAGTGCAGGTTGGCAGACTTCACACACTTTAGAGAACTTTAGAGAACTTTAGAGAACTTTCAAGAGTGCAGGGTTCCTCACGATATTTTACTTCACCGTTAAAGCAAGTGATATTTAATTGCTTAAACACACATAACTCAGAAAAGTCAGAGGTGTGCCCAGGATCGAACTCGGACATCCCGAGTAAGACTTTGAAGTCTCAACCACTGGGCCAACAGTGCTTACTGTACTTATTATAAAACAAAATTCCACGTGGCACCTATCTGTTCGCGATAAACTAAAAATCTATTGACCGGATTATCATGCAGATTTTTTCAGTTTTATTTATTAATATTTAGTGTAATTACTTAAAATAAAACAATGTTGAAAACATAGGCATGATATGCTCCTTTACCAGAGCGAAGGCGGGTCGGGTCGCTAGCTATCAATATTTGAGTAAATCTGGGATTTAATTAAAAAATATTTCCTGACGTATAATTTGGAGCAATTGTAAGAAAATCTAGTCGAGATGATAAGACGGCAGTAATGTTGCACCGAGGCGCAGCTGCGGCTCGTGATTAGTGCACCGTCTCCGTCTCCGGGATAAATAAAACGAGAACGCTTCCCTTTTCACTCCAGACAATATTGGAATTGGAAATTTGTTATATTTTTTTATTCTTTATCTTCGAAATTTGTTTTTAAAAGAGTTCAATAAGACTAAAATGAATAGTACCTTTGTCTCACCTGTCAAAGAAATTCTTTGATATTATTAAAGCTAGAACTGGTTAATTAGTTCCCTCAAATTTTTATCCCCATCTAAAAGTAATTTGGGTAAGTCACATTTGGGCAAGATTCTCTCTGTCTATTTGGATAGTTGGATTAGTCAAACATACTGATAGAGACGAAAACTTATTAACAGTGGCAAAAAGTCATAAATAACAGAATCGACGTGAAATAACTTCAATAAAGGATCCAGATTTTCCAAAAAAATTTGCTTTGTTTCCTTTTTCTGGACATCATTTATAAAGTAATCAGCTAACCTTTTTTCGGGTAAACAGCTCCTATTTTACGCTAAATTACTTCCAAAAAGAGTTAGACAATTAGCCGTACTGAATATATGAAGAGTTTCCAACCCATACGCCCTACACCCTACGCCCTAATCTTTCATGATGAAGCAACTTGAATGAACTTTTTAATATTAATCAACCAGCGTAAGCTCCGCATTGTAGTCCGCAAAACAAAT
Source organism: Limenitis camilla (assembly GCA_905147385.1). Lineage (NCBI taxonomy): Eukaryota > Metazoa > Arthropoda > Insecta > Lepidoptera > Nymphalidae > Limenitis > Limenitis camilla. The sequence goes on from LR990240.1 coordinate 13,979,066, forward strand.
GAATATGGGATGGTATCCTTATATCTTGGATAATTATAATGAAATAGATGTGCCAATCTTCATAACGGGTGCGGTTGGGGTCAGTGTTTAAATATATTTAAGGTCCATGCTCGTTTCACGCTTTTATCGCTTGGAGATTATATATTTTTGTCGACACTGGTCAATATAAACATTTTATCTTTTGCAGCTCACAGACATCATCCAAAAGCAAGTGGCTTGTGACCATCATCATGTAAGTCTGAGTCTGAGTCTAATTCTCAACCTAATTGTGAAAAATTCTCAAAATGAGGAGGAGTGATGAGAGTTAGGCCATAGTCCACAACCTTGGCCCAGTACCGGTTGGTTACGAAATTGCTTAAAACACACATAACTCGGAAAATCGTCGGTGTGCGTCTGTGTGGAGATCGAACTTGGACCTCCCGAGTAAGACATTGAAGTCTCAACCATTGGGCCATCGCTGTTTTTTTTTTCACCCAGAACTCTGAGGACGACATCCGACTCACCAATAACGGATTGTGATAATGAAAATTATGAAAACTTCTACTTGAGTAACCCTTGAAAGTCCCTAAGTAACATTATTCATTCAATTTGAATGGATTGCAATGCATTAATTACAGTGTCACACTATCTTTAACTCATTTCAGTCACATTTTGTCGGTTAGAAGTAGAATTCTTTTGGAGCCATTTCAAGCCCTGGAAATTATTATTTCACCAACAAGTTCGCAAAATATAAAAAGATTTGTATTGTCTCGGTCTCTGAAAGTTTCTAATGTCCATAAGAATCTTTAAGTTTCTATAACTTCTTTTTTTTAGATTTATTTTTAAAGCAGTTAAAATAAATAGTATATTCTACTGACAATCTTAATAGTACCGATCTGAAACGAGGGTAAGTAGCTAGCAAAATGGTATAAGTTCCAAAATTTTTGTGACATTATCTTGATTTACGTCAAACTAGAACGAATGGAAAGCGACAGAAAACATTCTTATAAATGTTTTCCTGTTACGTTTCCCCATATTCCTAAATACTTTGATCTTTGATGTTTCATGTAATGTGACGTCGTTGAGAGTTCTGCGAGATTTATGGTTACTAGGACAGGTTTTGTTTTGAGGGTAAAGAACCACCTTCTTCTACACCTACTTAATTTAAGCAAATCTACGACCCCCAGGACCCCTTTAATGCTTACCTTATACTTATAGTACCCTATGGCAATAAAAAAATGGGACTTAATACATATGATGTGAGGTCAGGAAATTATTATTATTTTGTATGTAGATTTAATATTAAGGAAGGACGAATAAAAAGAGGTTGTATGTGATGATAAGAATGGCTGAATATTAGACGAATGACGATGATGTTTTAAAAAAGAAAGAACGACGCAGTATGAATGAAAAGACGAGAAATATTTTCTCTTATATTTCAAATTATTCAATCAATCGTTTTTTAAATTACCAAATTTTATCATGACGAGGTGGATTTTGATCGAAATATGATACTTCTTTTAAGAAAAGTATGGCAAGCCTATTAAGTTATTTTATTCGTATTTGGTACGAACTTTTGAATGTTACAGTAAACGTCTCTAAATAGATCTATCAAGGAGTTATCTAAAAACATCTTTAGAATATTATTCAATAAAAACGTTTGAAATAATTGATATTCGAGTCAGAACACTTGTAATTATCTCCAGGGTGGTATCACCAATAATCTAAAAATCAATCAGCTTCTCGCCTGGAGGAAAAAATGCGAATCAATCTATTTCTATTTGAGGCCGTCGCGCAAGTACCTATTAACATAATGCGATGGCGACCCAATCCTATAATCAGATATCTCCGGAGCCCCCAGTTATGTTTTATATATGTATATTTTTATTATAGAGCCGGGGACGCGTTTCGTTTGGTAAATGTTATGAGTTGGGTGATTCTTATGTGCCATTCGATATCTTTACGCGATTTGTGGTGCTCCCTAAGTGATTATTGGGACTAATATTGTATTTTGTGGTTATGGGTTATTTGTTTTTGGGTTATACGTTGACAACTTCCCGTATTAAATAAAGGTGATTAAAGAAAAATTACTTGAATTGTCATAAATAAATATCTCAATCATTGTACATTTCCTTTTTGATTTTGAGATGTTCCCTGCTATACCTTAGCAAGGAAAGGACCAAAGCTACTCAGAATAAAATGTGACCATTCTAAAAATATCTACCAATCCATACAAATAAATAAAAGTTGAGTGTCTGTTTGTAATATTAAAATAACCGCTTTTTACTAAGTGCATATGTATGTATACCAAAAAAAATTTTTTTTTTTTTTTTTGCTTTTTTTTTCTGTCTGTCTGTTTGTTCCGGCTAATCTCTGAAATGGCTGGACCGATTTTAACGGGATTTTTACTGGCAGATAGCTGGTGTAACAAAGAGTAAGTAAGGCTATTTAACATCTCGCTACGACCCATAGGAGCGGAGCAACACGCAAACGAAGTCGCGCAGGTCGACGAGTAAATATGATATTTTGTAAATATATCAAGCAAACAATTTTTTTTTTTATGGTACAAAAGGTGCAAACGAGAAGATGGTCCACCTAATGGTAAGTGGCCACCATCGCCCATGGACATGGACAAAACAATAGATACCCACTTGTTTTGTCGATGCGTTGCATCCTCGAAGATAGTGGGGAGGGGGATTGAAGAAGAAAATATGCTGTGGTCTTAACGGACCCTGAGCTAAATCCCAGAGTCCACTAGATTCACAGCATTAATGGGATGGGAGTGGGAGGGGGTAAGTCCGGCCTACATGCGGCTCGACCGGAACGCGTCTATGACATTTGGCGTTCGGATTCGCATGCTGGTGGTCGCGAGCCAGTCAGGGAACAGATCCCCTACCACCAAGGGGGTGCTGGGTTACTCGATTCTAACGAGATGCTCTCCCAACGGCCGAGGGGAATTGTATTCTATCCCGTCCCCTCACGGGGAAAATTTTATAATAGGATAATAGAAGATAGAGTTTCTGTAGATGTAGTGTATAAATCGGTGTAGTGTTAAGCAACGTGTTGTAGAGTTTGAGTATTAGTCAACTGTCAATCGTGATGGAGAACGGACGGACGGAGTAGTGACTATTGATACTGTAATAGATTTAATTTCCTACTATACTAGATATTTTAAATTAAATTAGTTTTGAACCAAATTTGTATATTTTAAATTAGGACAAGATAGGATCGCTACTAAATAATAAAATATGTTCCATATACCACCCAAAAGCAATTTAACTACCCTTATTTGAGGGTCTAAATCCTTGACAGCTCCAAAAAACTAGTACATCCAACGCCTGTGGCGTCGATCAAAAAGCAGCAATTAGGGTAGACCCATCTGGGTGTAATTTTCTACATCACTTCCCCTAATTAGGTCAATCGCGTGTCCCTCCGACCCTTCGGACACTTAGAGACACCTTGGGACGCTCAAAACTACTTTCGCCTTAACAAAGTAAAATACTCGCACAGATCCGGTGATGAAACGTTCCGATTAAACTTTAATCCTTTGTTTAATTAAACTTTAACTTACTATATTGATGTCTCCAGTACAGGCAACCAGATATAGGGCGGATGTCCCTTCACTGACGTATTATTAATATTCTCTCCCATATATAATATATTATTTTTTTATAATCTTAATATAATATACATATATATATATTTTTAAAGATTACTAGCAGTACGGATCACATTCTACAAGTATTCCCTTTAACCCTCCTAGTAAGCTGGCATGCTTGTGTCAGGAGTGGGCCACGCCAGTAGTCAAATGTCCGGGATTTGAACCCACGACTTATAGATCGCGAATCCAACGCCTGAACCACTGAGCTGCTGACGCTCTGAATAACATAGGCCCTATTTAAAACTGTATCCGTCAGCATATTATGTCCAACTATATTGATTATGTCTCAATAGATCAAGAATAGGTAACTAATTTTTTACATTTTAAAAGTTGATAGAGATGCCTATCAAAATCAGACCATGTTATCCATACCTTTGTATTCAAGACTGTTTCAATGCGTGTACATATAATACGTTCCAGAGATATTACGAATTTAAAATGTCAATCTAAGTAAAATACTAATAGATTTTTTTTAATAAAACGGAAATTACTGGTCCTAACTATGAAGAATCACGTAAATCGCGTCATAAATCTCAGCGTAATCTTTTTGAAGTTGGTTCAAAAAATATAGCTCGCAGCGAGTTGGGCACAGGGAGTATCGAAGTGTGGGGCAGTGGTGTGTATATCTATTCAGTGGGATATATCCAGACGTAACAAGCTCTGCTTCATGTGCGAAGTCGGTGCGGGTCGCAAGTTCCAAATATATCTGTAGCTTAGTTCCAAGTTAGAACCCAAATAGTACTTGGGCCATCTATAACTGTAAGATCTCCTTAATAAAGGATCATGTCAGTTATTAATTTCATTACAAGTTTAAGTTAAATACTAGTCGACCCGCGCGACTTCGTCCGCATGTCGGTCCGCTCCTATTGGTCTTAGCGTGATGATATTTAGTGTATAGCCTTCCTCGATAAATAGGCTATTTAACACTGAAATTATTTTTCAAATCGGACTACTAGTTCCTGAGATTAGCGCGTTCAAACAAACAAACTCTTCAGCTTTATGTATTAGTATAAGATTAGGTAGCAGATTCTGGAAGTGGACAGAGAGTACACGAGTATACAAAAGAATTCGATAAACCTGCTTCTGGTAAACAGAAACTAGTCACTGATCGACTCACACTGTATTAGGTAGTAAACATGACCCACCTGAAGTTACTATAACCATGACGTCGAGCTGATTCCCTGACCTCCTCTAAAACTCGATTTTTGATAGAAAATTTCAATTGATATTTATTTACGTAGCCCACGAATTGAAACAAGATTCAGAACAGATAAATATAGTATTTTAGTGTAACACGTTAGTAAGTAAGTTTTGGCTGGAACGTAATTTGTAATTCACGCGATAAATAACACATTTCAGTTGTATTTGCATTCGTCGTAAGGCGGAAATTGCTTGCAAAATCTCTACGTTAACGTGGCTATGACACGCTATTGTTTGCTTGGAGGAGGCATATTGTGGGTTACAGGTAGATTTACAAATTTTATTGTCTCGTTAACTATCTTCTCTTCGTCGACGGTTCAATAGACATTTCTTATGTGTTTGATAAAGAAGAGCGATTTTCCTTTAGATTTGAATAATTATCAAACATAGATGTCTATGAAATAATGTTAGCAACACTTGTATTTCAAGTATACCCACGTGTAGACAATATCTAACCTTTAATGCGAAAGATTAGAGTCAGTTTCTTCGGTGTTGTCGCGCAGTGTACATGGAAGTTAGTATTATAGTGTCTTGGTTAAGGTTAACCTTCTTGAGGTCCACGTAAGTTAGCTTTATTATATACTGTAGTTAGTATTGAGGCAGTGAAAGTAAGTGTTTTAAATAAAGCCTTTTAATCCTACACCTTGGTCGTAAGTCCAAGGCGCTACTAGGATTGCATGCTCCACAGTAATGGGTGTCATTCCACACTCATTGTATGAGAAATATAAATATAGGTAGATATAATTATTGATGGTTTAATAATTAAATTATAACCTCAATAAAATTAAGTAAATAAGTAACCGAAATTAAAACAATTGTCAGCCATCTTGAAAAATTATTTGAATTTGAGGAATAACGCTTGCTATATAATATTAAACATTAACAGTTATTTTTATCATCACCCCTTGTAGTGTTTACAATATACTCATGTCTCATCATAAAATATCGGAGTTGTATATTTTCTACTTGGAAAAAGATAAAATGAAGTACCTGCCAAATACTAATTTATACACGGTATTGCTAACAATCCTTTTTGTCAAATCAATTTGATTTTAAGGAGGCTTGAAAAATTCGTTTATATAATGTTTTACAGTACCACATCCATCAATATAAAGGTCCATGTTGCATATACAATGCGATGCAAATTCAGGAGCTGCGGCTGAGAACTGTCGGGGAATTTGTACAGTGTACACTTGTACAGTATACGACGCTCTTTACAGGTTAATATATACTTGTGGACTGAGCTTTAGTATGAAATAAATTATTTTCCATCCCACTCATACGTGAAACTCACGGTTAATTCATTTTGTTACGATATAATAATAACAGAAACTGTCACAACGATGTATTCATTGTGTTATCTCTTCTTAGGTTGCGACAAGTTTTATTGGAAGCTGTTGTGACTAATGTTAGACATGTTGCTATAACAGAAACTGTCACAACGATGTATTCATTGTGTTATCTCTTCTTAGGTTGCGACAAGTTTTATTGGAAGCTGTTGTGACTAATGTTAGACATGTTGCTATAACAGAAACTGTCACAACGATGTATTCATTGTGTTATCTCTTCTTAGGTTGCGACAAGTTTTATTGGAAGCTGTTGTGACTAATGTTAGACATGTTGCTATAACAGAAACTGTCACAACGATGTATTCATTGTGTTATCTCTTCTTAGGTTGCGACAAGTTTTATTGGAAGCTGTTGTGACTAATGTTAGACATGTTGCTATAACAGAAACTGTCACAACGATGTATTCATTGTGTTATCTCTTCTTAGGTTGCGACAAGTTTTATTGGAAGCTGTTGTGACTAATGTTAGACATGTTGCTATAACAGAAACTGTCACAACGATGTATTCATTGTGTTATCTCTTCTTAGGTTGCGACAAGTTTTATTGGAAGCTGTTGTGACTAATGTTAGACATGTTGCTATAACAGAAACTGTCACAACGATGTATTCATTGTGTTATCTCTTCTTAGGTTGCGACAAGTTTTATTGGAAGCTGTTGTGACTAATGTTAGACATGTTGCTATAACAGAAACTGTCACAACGATGTATTCATTGTGTTATCTCTTCTTAGGTTGCGACAAGTTTTATTGGAAGCTATTGTGACTAATGTTAGACATGTTGCTATAACAGAAACTGTCACAACGATGTATTCATTGTGTTATCTCTTCTTAGGTTGCGACAAGTTTTATTGGAAGCTATTGTGACTAATGTCAGAAATGTTGCTATAACAGAAACAGTCACATCGGTATGTTTTTTTTTCTCTTAGTTTATAATTTATTTACTTTACAATAATAGTTATCTTTATTTAGGTGTTAAATTATTCCAACTCAGTGAAACTTTGGGGATGACCTCGGGGGGTTGTTTTGTTAGTAATTTCCAATTATGAGACTATAATAATTATAATGTACCTAATTTTACTTTATAGTGTTATGTTAATTCTAGTCTGGACTCTCTAGTTTTAGTGTTTTTTAGTATTTAGTTTACGAGATTCCTATACATTAATTAACTAAGTAATATAGATAATACTCCATTTTGAAATTAAAGTGGATACTTTTAATGTACATAAATACATCTATAATATATTATCATACCCACATAAAAATACACACGTGATGAGTTCACTGAAATACTTTAGGGATTATCCTGAACAAATAAAGTATCCTTTTTATAATATTAGGATAGGATAATGTGAACTAAATCAATAATATTGTTGTTGTCGGAATATAAAAGGTTAGGGGATATAAGCTTATTATTCTGCTGATTGCAGCTAGACAGGTTAAGATCCCTTTATTTTTTTTCTTAGGACTATTAAAGTTGCACCATATTCTGAAATCAAAGAGTCTTATCAAATAGTTTCAGAAAAAGATTACAAATCGCCGACTGTGGTAAAAACCACTTACTCAACCTGATAAGTATTTGAGGAGACTGTTGTCTGGATATAAGATTATATCCTTCTTCTTCCTTCCTTCTATAGTTTACATCTTTTCAGCAACCCAAAAGAGGATCTCTTGCATTCATAAATGATGATCATGGATCACATCATATTTCAGTGGATATTGGGGTTTTATATAAAAATTGGATCTGTTTTGGGGGACACTGCAATTGGGCTTAGATAAAACCCCGAATCAATTCTGGGGCTTGTGTGTTTCATTATGAATAAAGGCTTGCCTATATTGCTCTATTTTTCTACCTCAAAACTAGACTATCAGATAGAGCTTACGTATATGTCCCAGTCCCATGAAGATAACAAGAATAATGACAGCTTGTAAAAACCATCGTAATTTAGATTATATCATCACATTGGAACAAGTTGGAGATTCTTCTTCCTAATCGGCCCTTAACCCTTTGGTAACGGAACATTAAGCATCTTACTTAAAATTAATCTCAGTAATTACTAAATAAATTTGGTCTGAACCGGCAGACTTAGGAAAGCTATCCCTTTGGAAAGGGTCTTTATTCATGTATAGTATAATGGGTTACAATATTGTACGAGTATGTAATATTAAAATTTAAATATCCTCTTCTGGAAGGAGGCTATCTTAATATGAGTTTAATACCAGTTCATCTCAACATACAACTAATTCCCGAGTTGGTAGCTCCAGACAAACTGACGGACTTACCTATTTTGACGTTAAAGGTACTTGGTAAAAAGTCTAATTTTAATATTTGGATGTTTAGATGTTTGTTACTCAATCACTTAAAACGACTGAACTGATTTCAATGAAATTTAGCACACAGATATTTTATAACCTAGAATAACACATATACTACTTTTTATCCTGAAAAAAATAACAGATATCCTGCGGGATAAAAAAGAAAATCTAAATATTGTACTTGACAAATTACACCCGTGGTAATCCGGGGCGGGTCGATTAGTTTTAAATAATTATATCTATACAATATTTATAAAAATATTAATAACATAATATTATTTATCTATCTAACACACATATTTGCAAGTTTTATTAGAATTATCAAAAAAAAAAAACAACTGTAAAAAATCAATCGCGTTATCTTGATCGTTATATAGATCAAAGAATCAAGATTACTTTAGAAAAATCCATACAAAAACAATTTCCTCTAAATTCAATAGCAATGGATAAGTAATAAAATAATGCAACGTAACACTAACACAATATGGACAGACACAAAACCCAACACTCGTGAGGATGAAGGGTCTAAAAGGGCTGTTTCTCCAAGACCATCTAATTTAGCGCCGTTGGCCACTTCACTCGAGGAAATTCGTCACTTCCTCCAGGCTCCGAACGCCTAAAGGTACTAATTTCCGGTTGAGAGAAAGCCGGGGGTTTTTTGTAGCTTTGTTAATGGCAATGTTCGGGATTCAGTCAAAAGAAAAGGTTGCCTGTCACAAATTGACGGCTGGCGGCCGACTTTGATATTTAAGTATTGGACAGATGACATTTTTTTCTTTTATTTTTGTGTACTAATAAAGTAAGTTATTTTTTTATACGCTCATAGACCCATTGAAACCATTTTTCCAAAATGTGTCAAGAAGAACTTTCTGAAGAGATTCCAAGTATTTAATTCGATTTTAGTTAATTTTCATATAATTTTATGTTAACAAGCGACCTGCCCTCGCCTCGCTCCGGATATTTAAAGCAATATTATAATTGATGTCCTTAAATTGTCACTCTGTAATTGTGTAGTTTTTCATTATTTAAAAAAAGAGAGAGAGTAAGTAAACGTTATAAAAAAATTATAATAAAGAAAAGCGACAGATAACGAAAGAGGAAGAAGAGACAGAGAAAGTGAAGAGAGACAGATCATTCTGAATAGATAAAGATAAAATTAAAGTGAGAAAAAAGAGAGAGGATGAGAGACAATGATAGTATTATAAGAGGAAGAGAGACGGAAATACTATAGACTTCTCTCAGTGAAAGAATTTTTAAAATCGTATTAGTAGCAACAAAATGGCCATATTCAATTAAATAAAAAATGTATATGGCAACACTGAATCACTTTTGTCACTCACGAAAAGTCTAGTTTTCTATCATTCAAAGAATTTTTAAAATCGGATTAGTAGTTCCTGAGAAACTCTTAAATGGCCAAGTTATGACACTTAATAATTTGCCATATCTTTTTAATTAAACTATTTATGGCAACACCACATAGCCTATGTTACTCGGAAGGGATGTAGCTTTCTATCGGTGAAAGAATTTTCAAAATCGGTTCAGTACTTTTTGAGCCTATTCGCAACAAACAAACAATCAAATCTTTTCTCTTTATATAATAGTGTAGATAACTAATGACAAATATCGAAGAATACCGTACGTTTTTAATTTTTTACTACTACGAGTTATATAACACTAATATAAGCCTATACAATCTTATTAAACATTTCGTTGTGCATGTTATGTTTATATAACTATCACACAAAACTACTAAATGGAATTGGACCCAACTTTTACAGTTGTATTGCCGTAGGTTGAACTAAAAATTTTGGCTTTCTATAAATAGGCTTCATATAAATCAGATGTCAGGAAGAAAGCTTTATGCTATTTAAATATGTTTTAGTCCAGCGAAGCTAGGGCGGATCGACTAGTTCAGGTAATGTCTCAATACGGTAATATTGAAGTTTACTAAATAAATATTCTAGTGTAAAATTGAAGTCCATATATTATCCTTGTGTGCATAAAATATAAATATTAAAAGTAAAATATCCAAAGCATAATTTATACTGGGTATAAATTCACATTATGTCTAGTTTGTACCGCGCTGGTCGACCGGTTTGAAGTATTCGGTTAAGCGGTTATTAATGCGGTTTTGTCGTTGATTGTCACTGTATACAGAGCCGGATTCAGGTGAAGGGGCCAAAAGGCTTCAAAAAACAAGGCAGCAAGCGGGGATGTTTAGGGGGCCTTAATCAAAGTCATTAGAGCTAATGTAACATTCTGAAAATAATGAATTCTTTACTGTCACAGATTTATGGAGTCAGATCTGTAACACTCATATCAAAATAACATTCACAATAAGTGTCAATTTCTCAGTCACAGTTTATGTATCACTCACATCTGTAACACTCATACCAAAATAACATTCACAATAAGTGTCAATTTCTCAGTTACAGTTTATGTATCACTCACATCTGTAACACTCATACCAAAATAACATTCACAATAAGTGTCAATTTCTCAGTCACAGTTTATGTATCACTCACATCTGTAACACTCATATCAAAATAACATTCTCAATAAGTGTCAATTTCTCAGTCACAGTTTATGTATCACTCATATCTGTAACACTCATACCAAAATAACATTCACAATAAGTGTCAATTTCTCAGTCACAGTTTATGTATCACTCACATCTGTAACACTCATACCAAAATAACAGTCACAATAAGTGTCAATTTCTCAGTCACAGTTATTTTGGTATGAGTGTTACATCTGTAACACTCATACCAAAATAACATTCACAATAAGTGTCAATTTCTCAGTCACAGTTTATGTATCACTCACATCTGTAACACTCATACCAAAATAACATTCACAATAAGTGTCAATTTCTCAGTCATAGTTTATGTATCACTCACATCTGTAACACTCATACCAAAATAACATTCACAATAAGTGTCAATTTCTCAGTCACAGTTTATGTATCACTCACATCTGTAACACTCATACCAAAATAACATTCACAATAAGTGTCAATTTCTCAGTCACAGTTTATGTATTACTCACATCTTCAACACTCATACCAAAATAACATTCACAATAAGTGTCAATTTCTCAGTCACAGTTTATGTATCGCTCACATCTGTAACACTCATACCAAAATAACAGTCACAATAAGTGTCAATTTCTCAGTCACAGTTTATGTATCACTCACATCTTCAACACTCATACCAAAATAACATTCACAATAAGTGTCAATTTCTCAGTCACAGTTTATGTATCGCTCACATCTGTAACACTCATACCAAAATAACAGTCACAATAAGTGTCAATTTCTCAGTCACAGTTTATGTATCACTCACATCTGTAACACTCATACCAAAATAACATTCACAATAAGTGTCAATTTCTCAGTCACAGTTTATGTATCACTCACATCTGTAACACTCATACCAAAATAACATTCACAATAAGTGTCAATTTCTCAGTCACAGTTTATGTATTACTCACATCTTCAACACTCATACCAAAATAACATTCACAATAAGTGTCAATTTCTCAGTCACAGTTTATGTATCGCTCACATCTGTAACACTCATACCAAAATAACAGTCACAATAAGTGTCAATTTCTCAGTCACAGTTTATGTATCACTCACATCTTCAACACTCATACCAAAATAACATTCACAATAAGTGTCAATTTCTCAGTCACAGTTTATGTATCGCTCACATCTGTAACACTCATACCAAAATAACAGTCACAATAAGTGTCAATTTCTCAGTCACAGTTTATGTATCACTCACATCTGTAACACTCATACCAAAATAACAGTCACAATAAGTGTCAATTTCTCAGTCACAGTTTATGTATCACTCACATCTGTAACACTCATACCAAAATAACAGTCACAATAAGTGTCAATTTCTCAGTCACAGTTTATGTATCGCTCACATCTGTAACACTCATACCAAAATAACAGTCACAATAAGTGTCAATTTCTCAGTCACAGTTTATGTATCGCTCACATCTGTAACACTCATACCAAAATAACAGTCACAATAAGTGTCAATTTCTCAGTCACAGTTTATGTATCACTCACATCTGTAACACTCATACCAAAATAACAGTCACAATAAGTGTCAATTTCTCAGTCACAGTTTATGTATCGCTCACATCTGTAACACTCATACCAAAATAACAGTCACAATAAGTGTCAATTTCTCAGTCACAGTTTATGTATCACTCACATCTGTAACACTCATACCAAAATAACATTCACAATAAGTGTCAATTTCTCAGTCACAGTTTATGTATCACTCACATCTGTAACACTCATACCAAAATAACAGTCACAATAAGTGTCAATTTCTCAGTCACAGTTTATGTATCACTCACATCTGTAACACTCATACCAAAATAACATTCACAATAAGTGTCAACTTTTCCGTCAAAGTTTTCATAATACAAAAGTCACAGTTAGAGCAAAAGTTTTTAAATCACGGTCGGAGAAAAAGTAACAGTCACGTTTATATCTATCATAGTTCCAATCACAATTACAGTTGGAGATAGACATTATATCAATATCACAGTTACTGTAAAGAAAGCAAAGGCAAATTCGCAGTCGTAGTCACAGTAAAACAGTATTATATTTATTTGCCAGAATAAAGTTCTACAATTTGTTTATAAATATACCCTCATTAGTCTGTACAAAATAAAATTATAACAATCAAGTTAATTTATCCACTTTTATACATTGTATTTATCCTTAATAAAGTAGAATATTTAAAAAGACAAATATATAAAAATGATAAAATAAAATACATGTACTGCAGGAGCTGGGGCTGGGACTGGAGCTGGAGCTGGGGCTGGACCATCAATAAACATTACCAAAGCAACCAAACAAATTACGAGTCTCGCCGCGTTTCGTCCTGAAAAATATACACAAATTTATATCTAACCTTCCGTTTGTTTTAGTGGGCTTATGAATTTATTATATTACACGTCATTGACGTATTATAATATGGACATCGCGTGTTCATATAAATATTCAGTATTCGTAAGCTATTTATTAATTTTATTTACTACATGATCCGTGACTTAGTCCACCTAGATCTTAGTTTTAGAAACAAAATGTTATAGTTGTACAAAATTCCATTCATATCTCTTTTAGCTGCAAGAACAATCCGATTGATTGAATCCGTTCATCCCACAGGAACTCTGATTTGTTACGGAATAAAAGTACTCTATGCGCTTCATGAAGTTATATACTTTTTCTAAAGATAATTTTACTTATATCCCTTGTGTGAAAAATATTTCTCAATCCTACAGTATCTATGTTTTTTTCGGGATAAAAAGTATCCTATATGTTAATCCAGATTATAAACTATCCGTGTACGTGATCCTTGTTTGAAAAATTTTAAAACTGTTTTTGCTCTAATTGCTTGATGATACGAGTATATAATTACTGTCCTTATGCATCTGATATATTGGCCAAGTAATTTCATATAGTTAATATCGTTTTTTGTAGTAGTAGGTGTGGCTTAGTGTCACAATTTACTTCAATAGATTTATTTATTATCTATTAATTGCCCCGGACTCTTAAGGGTGCATCTGTATAGATAGTTAAATCCATCTTGGCTGACGGTTCGCCTACTATTTTGACAGTTAATAGGCGAACGTCGAGACCAATTCAATTTAACAAAAAACATTAAATTAATAAATAAAACTAAATTTCATTATCTTTTCAATATATTGCTATATAAAAATTTAGGTGTATAGGATTCAATTAACATTTGATTATTATCATGCAGGTACATAATTTTTAGCACTAAAACTTTTTTCGAAAAGATTCGTTTTTTTTGAACTCTCATAATTTTGGTGTGTATTATGTCAGATCTACAAAATTCTCGGGATATTATTTATACTTTAGATTTTATTGATATCTAAACAACTCTGATTACGTCCCTGACTCACTGATGATTATGAAATCCAAGAAAGCTTAAATTTAGGTATGTAGGCTAGTATTAATACACAAAAAAAAAACAAAAAATTCTGATCAAGGAAATTTTTGTGAAGTTAGGTCTTGTAGGTTGTTGTTAGGGCTTGTATAAGTAGAGAATGTAGAGTTAGAAGCTAGACTCTATATGAGATCTGATTAATTCTTGACAGAGCGAGGTATATGGTCTCGTTTCGGTAACATTTTACATGAAAATGTTTTTGGTGGGATGTGTTAATCCAGATTACAAATTATGTGAATCCATTCTACAATAGGTGAATGTTTGACGTTCATTATTATGAATTACCCAACTTAATCTGCCTTAACTAATTGAAGGGGTAAGAAATGGAGCAGATTTGTTTCTGATTTTTGAGGGAGAAATATTTTAATTACGGTTTTTGTATTCAAAGGATTTTAAGAACGGGTTTTGAATACAATTCCCTTTGTCTGTCGTATTTAATGGGTTTCATCATCGCAAGGGTAGTCATGAAATTATACAGGTCCTAATACTATTTTTTTAACAATTTTCTTTTAAAGATTCTCACAATATTAAAAATTGTCATAACTGATGACAGATTAACATCTGTATTTAACAAATTACTTTTTAATATTTTAAATTACTTATAAAAAGAAACGTAATCACATGTCATCAGCAAAACCATTTAGTGAAACCTTTAAAAACGAGAAAACTTGTGAGAGAGATGGGAGTTGAAGAGTACAGATTTTAAAAATGTTATTTGGAAAACAGTTAAAAAAGTATTATCGTGAAAACCAGTGTCTGTGCCAAAGCAATTTCCAACATTAACGAGTGCAGGATAAATCACGGGTTTGTGGACTTTGGATATCTTGGCTTTACTTTTCACTTAAATTCTTCAGCTTAAATTAATGTAAATTAATCTTTTTATAGGTGCAGATTTAATATATGTTTAACTCATGTCTTTTAATAGAAAAGAAGAAATCAAATTGATTGAAGGAACCGTTGAATTAAGGAGAGATGAAGGTGAAGAGAATGATGTGGGGTTTGAAGTTGTCGCGGTTATAGAAAAAGGAGGAAGTTGTAGTGAAGTTCGAAGATTACTTTTAGAAAAATAGGGGGTCAGATGCACACACAGTCAGCACATGGAGGGCATATTAAATCAGAACCAGTTCATGGTAATGCAATCTATAAATCAGTTAGGAATGTAATACTACTACTACAGTTAAACCTGGTTAACCCGTGAGAAGGCGCGCTATGAGCATTTTGCTCACGCAAAAATTTGTTCCTTCCTAACTTTTCACCCCCTCCCCCCTGACGCAACTCTTGCGCGGCTCAGTGCAGCTGGTCCGCGTAGCGATGTGTTCGTGCGCAGTGCATCGTGAAGGGCGGCATTTTGCTCATTGCGCGCCTACTCGTGTAAGTATTTTTTTATTAGTAATTGAAAAATATTTTTATATTTATTCTCATTTTTCGTATATAAATATTAACAAATTTATTGGATTTATTGTTTTAATATTCTGTTTGCTATTTTCAGCATACAAAGTCTAAACTGGATGACCGACAAACCTCTATTTGTGCGTGGCTAAAAGAGCCCGATTTTGAAGAAAAGGAGTCAATAGATCCTTAAGGTAGGGTCCAGAATCGTGTAGATCACGTAGAAAACGACTGTTCAGTCATTCACAGCCCTCACGAAACCGACACAGAACAGTCTTCCGATGAAATAGAAAATGACAGTTTACTCGAACTAAGAGGTAGGATTCCATCTTATATTAAAAAGATAGGTGTACAAAGTGGCTTATGCATAAGTCTCCCGTAATGTACGCACCAGAAGTTGCAATATCGTTATCCATTTACCAGAAGTCAAACAAACAGTTAAAAGTGTTAAAACTCCTTTTGCTGCATTTCGTTATTTTTAGATGACGAAATGATAGAGAAAATAGTCACTTACACGAATACATAGATTACAAAATAACAAAATCTGCAAGCAAAATGTATCAACAGATCTCAAGTTCATACCTAATGTGGAAATCGAGCCTAGGGCAAAGGGTCTTTGTGAACTTTGTCCCAGGAGGAAAAATAGGCGTTCTAAAAACGCATACAATTTGTGCAGTCAATTACTCTGCACCGAGCATGTGTTGTTTATGTGCCATACATGTTATGAGAGACACATATCTCAAGATTTTGTGAAAGAATAAAACATTTCAATTTTTGTTGTAATTATTTTTTTTTGGCTATTTTCTTAAATATTAGCCAAAAGTTGAGGCCAAAGTTTATAAGATTTGTAGTTTGTTCATAAGTTTGCATTATTGTTATTTAATTGTAATAAAACATTCTACTTCATTAAAATAAGACTTTTAATTTGTTATAATGGCAAAAATTGTAATATAATTCCTTTTTTATCCCATGAAAAAGTCATTTGAAGGGCGTGAGCATTTTGCTATGAGTGCGCCTACTCACTCACTCATTTAGGGCACGCCTTCTCACGGGTTAAAACAGGTTGGTTGGAGGGTGGTTGGTAAAATAAGTTTTTTAAAAAAATTTGGAGAAGTAGAAATCGATGAAGTAGAATGCTACGAGTATGGGAGCTTTATTGCGCAGTAACACTCAAGATATGATAATAATATGCAATTTTGACGGAGCTGAGCAGTGCCCAGTGCTTGCGATGCATGAGCAGGTTTAAAGAGCTCTTTCATATTATATTTACTTGACCTCGTCAACTACAACACCAGAGAGACTGACAAATCTATCGCACTATAGGTTATAATATAATGTCTACACGTCGGTATACTTGACGTAAAATAAAAGGAACTACCCGCGAACACTAATATATAAACGGCGTTACTAGCACCAAATGCGCTAAAAAACTTACTGGAATTTGCATGATAACCCTATGCATATTTATTCAAAAGTTTTATAATAATACTTACAACACTTTCCTTTGATCGACCGCAATAAGAAATGAAGCAAACTTGAGTCTTTGAGTTCGAAACAAATAGTTAATTAGACGGAGAGCTCGTTAGGCTGGATTGTAGCAAACTGTCGGCATACACTTTTTCAACTTCAACGGCAACGGCTTTGGAGTTTGTTGAAAACTGACTTTTCAGTGCAGTGGTTTACTAAAACTACCTTTTATTTTATAAATATGTAAATATTAATAAACCTATTAGCACGAAAATGGCACAATTGACTTAAACTTTCAATATCTACTTGAAGAGTTAATAGTACCTTTTATTTTATTCCTGGACTGTATATAACCTCTGTTCCGATAGACTTTAGTCAGTTATCATACGCAGCCCGCCTGGTGACCATTATGACTGTGCAGTGGTGTGGTGTCGTGATGCTGAGACTTCATTGTGATGGATTGATGGACATTTACATCAGTGTTTGCTTTACCATCTCTAGCGTGCAGACTCAGCTCAGCTGCCTACGCAGTAAGGAGAGTCAGACAAATGACCGATATCAATACTGCTAGGCTAGTTTACTTCAGTTACTTTCACAGTATTATGTCTTATGGCAGTACTTCAAAAGAGAGCTGTTCGGGCCATTTATAATCTTAGAGAACGAGATTCACTTAAAGATGTTTATAAAAAAATAGACGTCCTTACAGTCCCATCACAATACATATATTGTAATATTTTGTTCAATTACCAGAATATCGATTCGTATTCAAAACACAGTGACAAACATAATGTTAATACTAGAAACAGAAATAAACTTGAAACGCCTTACTTTTGTCACCACAAAGTAAGTAATAGCTTCATGGGGCTTGGTGTTCGCATCTATAATAAGATTCCACAGCCTATATTAGACTTGCCACTTCAACAATTTAAAACTCGGATCGGAGAAGTATTAATATATAAAGCATACTATAATGTACAGGATTACTTAAATGATGAGATCGCTTGGAATCTAAGTGACGTTGACTCTCAAGCTAAATGATTTGTATAACAGACTATGTAAACATGGCTTTTTGGAAAGAGCGACTGTTGAGTTTCTGGCCGGCTCTTCTCAACAGAAAACTGCTTTCCGAGCTGGTGGTAGCTTCAGACAAACTGACCGACCGATCAATTTTTGACGTATCAAAAGTTCTATATAGATTAAATTAAACCTGAAAAGTGGATTACTTGTTTATCAAATCTATTAAAGTAATTAATTTCATATGACAATGATTGATCAGAAAATTTTCGCCCAAATTATTTTTCACAATTTTACACGTGAATGTTAAATTTAAAAAGGTTTATATTTATTATTTTGTAAATGTTCTCTAATCTTATAAAATTCAAGATGAAAGCTTTTAAGACAATTTCACTTTGATCGGTCACGACTCACGACTCGCGCGGTATTCCGTTGTTTGGTAAAGAAATTTAATTTGTTGCGAGGTGTCAAAAATGCGAGGAATACGCTTCATTTGATTCCCTACAATTTAACCTTTAGGATACAATTCCAGAATCCTTCAGGCGAAATAAGAATATATTTTAAATTCTTAATAGCTAAGGACGAAGTGGAATATTGAAGAATGCCAAAAAATAACTGAAGCAACCAGTGTCGTTCCTCTTCAAAATAGAAAGATATTCACTACCGACACCAATGCCATTTGGAACAGATTCTCTTCAGGATTAACTGACATTGAAGCATTCATCTCTTCATTCCCCCTCTTCAACCTATCTTCGAGGTGACAACGCATCAGCAATACAAGAGATATTCTCTAGTATTGAGGATGTTCATGGGGGACGGTGGCCACTTAAAATCAGGTGGAACATCTGCTCTTTTACCCCTTGACTGCCATAAAACAATCCACATTTGGTGTATATTTTCCGTCACACAGCAAAGCCGTCACATACCAATATCATGCAAATAGATATGGAGCTTTGATGATAGCAATCTCTTCCTTCCTTGATTCACTAGTGTTTTCAAGACGTCAGATAAGAGACGATAGTTACGTCAGTAATAGATGATAAAGATTTTTATTTTTCATCAACAACAACTACTCCTGTTGACGTGAATAGCTCGAAAACATAAATCTTCCCACTTTCAAATAGTAAAAACGACATAAGTATCCATTCATCTTCTACTTCTACAGTTACAAATCTTATCTCCTCAGAACGATTTTGCACCGATTTTCCAATATAATGTAAAATGTCTTTATTATCTATTATAACATTCGCATTTTCTATTTTGTAATCTAAGTTGAGATCCGATTGCGTATTTGCGTTAGTGCCATAAAAGGGTCGGAAAGTCGGACCGTTTCAATTCATACACGAACGCGCGTGTCGTTCCCATGAATAATACACGGAATGGGCTCGATGCCTCTAATAGCTATATACAATTTTATATGCCGTACAAATTTTAATGGATTTTCAGTATTAACATGTTTTTAATTTTGAAAGATTTGTATGTATTTATTATAATTTAAAAAAAAACTTTGTTTAAAAAAAACGGATTCAATAACTAAAAAACTAAAAAGTATGAAATAACTTGATAAATATTTTATTTAATACCCCTCTTATGCAAACCTAATTACCTTTAATATGGCTAAAATACTATTATTTGTATGTGTTACCAATTGAAAGGTTTGAAGTCGGTGCCATGCCCTAAACAAAATAAAACTTAATATTATAAACAGCTTACTTACTGTTATGAATTCCTACCCTAAATTTCAAACTATGTGAAATTTTTGTGGGACCTAATAGTAACCATTCCGCACCAAACTAAAGAAGAATCACGTAAATCGGATCATAAATCTCGGCGTAATTAATGTACATACATAAAAAAAAATATACCAATCGAATTGAGAACCTCCTCCTCCTTTTTGAAGTCGGTTAAAAAGGACTCAAGTCATCAATGCGCAGTCGATACTACCAAAGCTAGAAACATCAAATTTGGACAATTGTTTCTTTTCGTAACGTAGAGGCTCAAGATGAATAGAGTTTACAAAACTTGTTGGTTCTACCTTCACTTATTAACGTTTAATTGGACATAAAATTTGCCTTGTGTGTACATTAAGGGATGAAACTGTTCACTGTAAGAATTTTTAAAATAGGAGCAGTTATTCTGATGTACGATGCATTATTGTGTATTTAGTAACTTGAGTCAATTCATTGGCTTAAGTCTGTTGGAACAGAGGTTATATACAGCCTTGGAATAACATAAAAGGTACCTGTGAATATAAATTTATACATTTAAGTCATAATACCAACAAACGGATTGTAAATACGCAATTCGTAGCTCATGTCAGCAACAACGGAAATATTGCACAGATTGTATTACAAAGGGAATGTAATGCAGATGTATTTAATGCTCTTTGAGTGTCGAACGTGACAAATTTGAAGTTGAAAGGCTTATGCTCCTGTAATTTAGTGATGAGTTATTAAGTGGCATTACTGCAATGAGTGAATGAGTGAATCAGTGGTACATACTAATAAATACATTATTACGAGTACTGCATTTGCCTATGGCCACTGGATCTCTTTTATCTATACTAATATTATAAAGTTTGTGAGATTATAGGGGGTAATCTCTGGATCTACTGAACCGATTTTGAAATCTTTTTTACCAATAGAAAGCCACATTATTTGTGAATGTTATAGGCTATATATTAAAATTAAAAATAAAAAGACTTTTTCTTGGTAGTCGGATTTGCAAAGTAAGTAAAGGAGAAAAAACGATGAGAGTTATATGATTCATAGTAGCGTAACTGAGTGAGTGAACAGTGTGAATACAGCTTAGCGAAGCGAGTGAGATATTACGTTATGTTATGTTTGTGGTATAGTATGTAGGAACAATTTATAGTCGAATTAACAAAGTGTTGCTAACACATCTTAAATGTCCCAGGTATACCAAAATAACAGTGACATTTCTTAAACATATTTTATAATGTGAGATTAACAGCTCTCGCTCGGAAGCCTAATTCTTTCGAATCATAGCGTTATGTGCTGTATAAAATTCCTTCCATTAAATTTGGCGAACAATAATGCCCTCGGGAACCGCCATGAATGGACGTTGTTATCCCGCTCCCGCTCGACCACCGAACCCTAATCTAGACTGACCCGAGCTAAGGCATAAGAAATACGCCTTAACTACTCGTAATTGTCATATATTAAGAGAGGAATACCCATTACTGTACAGCAATACGAATACACATGTAAGCCGGGCAGCACCTTGGATTTCAAAACTGTTGTTCGCTACCCAAACACTAACTAAAGTAAACTTACGAGGACCTCAGGAATGGTGACCTTAAAGACGACACTATAACACTAACTTCCATGTACACTGCGCGACAACACCAGAGAGACTGACCTAATCTATCGTAATATTTAACGGCCCCTAATATGTGATTTTGTTTGAATGTTCGTATGTGAAAATATATGTATGAGTGTGTGTTGTGTATTTTTAAAATCTACTAAACTTTCGCGATCTCTTATAACTTGTGACAAAGCCTAGTTTCCTGATTAGCATCGGGAGGCTTTTGCTCTACATTTTGATGGACGCTCATGTACAATATGTTTTGTCTCGTGATTAAGGTAGACCACCCTTTTAACCATATTTGTACAGGATTCTGAAATATGCTTAAAAATTTATATACTATACTAGAGTTCGTCAACTTTTAATTAAAAGTAAGCAAAACACGTGCTATATTGTGTAACTGTATATTCGTAAGTAGTTTAGTAGTATACAACCCTTGTTGTGATAGACTTGAGCCAGTTGTCGAAAGGATATCATCCGGTAATAAGCTGAGACTCGATTATGAAGTAAATTTATGTATGTTTTTGATAAAATGGTCTGACCCAGACCTGAGAAAAAAATATGCAAGAAATTTGGCGAAACTGAGTCTAAAGGCAAGAAAAGGTCATAGTAACGGACAACGAGGAATAACATAAGGAACCAAAACCAACTGAGGAAGAAACAATCAAATTCCATAGAATGAGAGAGGAATGATACCCATACGTATAGACATGCAATTTGACGGAGCCGAGTAGTGCCTGGGGCTTGAGACCAAGGAGCAGGTTTAAAGAGCTCTTTCATAATATATTAACCTCTACCACTTGACCTCGCTAACTAAAATAGATAATAAAGTAAACTTTTATTCTTTATTGCACATGAAAAAAAATAGGTCAAAGGCGGGCTTATTTCTTCTAGTGAGTAAAAAAAGTATTGTATAGTGGGAAACGATAGTGCAAAAACAATATACTTTACATACACACTAATACTAATACACACATACTACGTAGATACTGCTACTGAACCGATAAATAATGAAATATGATCTCTAAACCTAAGCAGTGTCTTGGACTCGTGACCAAGGTAGGCTTAAGGACGTCCTTTAACAGAATTTCAAAACTCGCCTCCACTGCTCAGGCTCTCTGTTTAAATCCAAGGTTAAACTTACATAAACCTAACGTAACACAAGACATGGCAACTACATTGTAAGGTACTCACGTGACCTTAATCGGAACGTACTCCCAGAACTAACACAACACTGCACTTTTAACACTTTCATTAACACTATCTAGAGACTACTTGCCTCTTTGAGAGACCGCGAAAGACCAAGACTACAGTCAGACTGTCGAGAGATAAATAAAAAATAAAAAGTCGATACACTCAAATAAATATTGTAATAAATGGGGCACGTTAATGAACCCCATCAATAACCTTTATTGAGGATCACGTGAGTCCTTGATTTATTTCATTCTTCAACAAGAGCTCTTTAAACTCGCTTCTAGATCTTAAGTCCCAGGCAGTACATAAGTCACTAGCGAGACGTTTTCCTTATAATACAGACGACTCATAGTAACATTCATTTTAATTAAAAAGCTATAATTCCAAAAAAGGCTGTTGTTGACAAAAGTTCTTAAAAGGGATAAAGTAAACACAAAATAATAGAATATTGCTAATCCTAATTGAATTTCGTTTCTCAGCCGACAGTTATGACAGAATATATTGCCTACAGTATCTAGATTATTCGCGGTATATTTATTGGAGGGGTAGCCCTTCCTAGCCTAGCCTTATCTAGTTTATAACAAACGTTAAAAAGCCCGGACGTTATGTTCCAATGACACAACATTTCTTACTTTTGAAGCTAAACAGCAATCCATATACTACATAATATATTATCCCACTCTCGCTGGGATTTGGGATTTAGATTCCCAATTGCCTTCATATATGTCGTTCTCTCAGTACGACTGGATCAATTTCGATAAATTTTGTTTGTCTATTGATGAGGTTATTTGGATGATTATAATGTTTAATTGGAGACAATGAGTGGTAGTTCTTTTTTTATATGGTAGATAAGATACAAACGAGCACATGGTCCACCTGATGGTAAGTGGCCATCATCGCCCATGAACATCGGCAAAATAAAAGAATCTTTTTCTCAATGCGCTGCATCCTCGAAGAAAAACTGGGGAGAGGGAGTGAAGAGAAAAATGTTGCGGTTATAGCGGCTCCTGAGCAAGATGCCCAGAGTCCACTAGATCCGCAGCATAAATGGTATGGGAGAGGGAGGGGGTAAGTCTAGCCCACATACGGCTCAACCGGAACACGTCTATGACACTTGGCGGGCGGATTCGAATGCTGGTGGTCGCATCCCAGTCGGGGAACAGATCCCCTACCACCAAGGAACGAAACGGATAGGTTCTCTTATATGGTATACTCACAGTGTTATGTCAGAGAAATAAATGGAGAGGCATATAGAAAACAACAAGAGGGGAATCGAAAACATCGAATGGACTATTGGGTAAACGCAATGTAGATACTGCTACTGAACCGATAAAAAAATTAAACATTAAGATCTCTTACAACCATTTCAAAAACCTAAGGATCTTGGTTTTGTGAGCAAATTTCAACACTCACCTCTACTGCCCAGCTTTTCTGTCTAAGCTTAAGGTTAGGCTTACATAAGGCTAACCTAACCTACGCGATGACATAAATACTACTGGGTTAACGACACACTGTATGTGCATGTTCGCTCTCTCCTGAGACTCGTGCTTATGGCCTAAAATATTTTGGTACACTATTGTAGTTCAATATTCCTGCGTCTAAGTCACAAACTCCAGGTACTATTTGGTGTGTTTGTATAGATTCAAATATACCCATAATTCAGGTCTGAAATGCTAATCACGGTATTTATTATGTTTACTTTTTGCTGTGTGTTGTCATTGTGTTAATACCTTATTAATATGTATGAGTAAGGAGCGAGGGGAGAGGGGAGAGTGAGAGGAGGACCAATCGAAGGTGTTTGACCTGCCTAATTAAGCACCAACACGTTTCACCTAACTTGCATCTTGTATCAATATTAATAGCTTTACTATTAAATGTATTGGTTTAGGTGAAAATGTTCTGTAATATGAACGCCAAGTCTTCTTAGAAATATCATGCAAAAAGTGTCGTACAGAATATCTTTCTTGGATCTCCTTTTGTTGTGTTTATGGCAAGAAAAAAGTGTGGCAATTGCATCAAATTAAAGTGACTAATATGGAATTGGATCTCTTATAACCCCTACTTTTTGACTGATCAGATCAATCTTTTATTTAACTTTACTTACCTTGTGAGTGTGAGAGAGAGATGAATTGTTTTGTATATAGGAGTAAAACATTACCAAAAGTTTCTTTCCATTTTCTTCTAGAATAACCTACTTACAACATTGTTAAGTAAGTACAGTTTTATCATTTATGTAAGTGTATAAGGCGTCTATGAATAAAATGTTATCGTAACGCAAGTATTAAGGCCGTTAAAGGTTGTAATAACTATTATGAAAATATTCATCATTTATCTAAACGAGCATGAATTTAACATTTTAGTCAAAATGTGTTGCAGATTCAAGATGTTGAGCCACTTTCTGCCATTACCTGTTTTGATATAACGTCAATAAAATGGAGATGTCCCTACAATAGGGTAACTATAATTTAGAAAGGATATTGCTAAATATTATAGAGAATTTCACTGATTATGTTAATACTATAGTAGCCGGCAGCTAACTATAGGTCTGAGAAGAATAGCTACATTGTAAGCGTGCTGCGTGCCTGTATTGGCAGTTCAGCGTGGAGGGACGTTCAGGGCGCGCGCGGGAACTGAAACATCGCATAAGAACCAATCGTGTGTGACGTGCTGCTCCCGCCGCATGTTCCTCGCTAAGAAGGCCCTAATAGGCAGCAGTACTTCTGCGCGCATTCAAGGTCAAACCTATACTTACGTGCCGGATGCACTATAACTTGTTGATACATTTTTATTGACAAGTGACTGTCACTTAAAAAGGCTTTATGAGCTATCATCTGGTCAAACACTCCTCGTCTTTCTATCTATGTCCATTGTCCATGTTATTATCCTGTCTTTTACATGTGACTATGTTATGTGCAGTATAGCTCATATAAAGTTATTAATATTTACTTTATCACATTTTTACTACAAGAGGGTAGTTACGCGACTGCCCTGGACGCCAGATATAAAAGGGGGCTAACTAGCGAATTGAGAGGCCGGCGAAACAGCCAAATACACATAAGCCAGGGGCACCAGGTCTGTAATGCGTCTTTGAGGAGTAGTTTAATTCCTGGATATCCATTTTTTCGTCGTCAATTTGTCTTTTAAAAAAAGAGGCGCCAGTAACTTCTCTCGCCTAGGTATCGACTAACACTGGTACTTAAAGGAACTATACGAACGTAGTCTGACACTGATTTGAGATCACATCGCGAAAATAAAAGAGATACAGTACATCTTATTTACCGAGTTAAAGACTTCGTAGACAAGAAGTTCTCTCTTGTAATAATAAACCTCTCGAATAAAGACAAATATTGATTTATGAGCCTGTATGTTTTCTGTGTATATTGTAATCTCACCGCTATTATGTATTCATGTATTGTTATGTACACGCATTTTTGTATATTTTTCACTAACGAAACTTCAAACATGTCTAATGTGTAAAATATTGAATATAAATATATTCCCATACCATTCAAACGTTTGGTCACCTGACACTACTAAGCTGTTTCATGTCCACAATAGCCCATTAAAAATAGCACCCAATATTGCGCATAGTTCCTGTTATACATAAAATTTTACAGCGCCTTTAAGGATACTCAGGAGATATCTAGAAGATTATAGGAAAGGAAAGAATAAAAATTATATCAAAGATAAGATTTTCTTGAAAATATTTCGAAATTCTAAACTTTAAACTTTCCACAAGAATTTTTCACAATAATTTTACAGTTACATTTTTTATTAATATGTATCTATAAAGATAATTATTTAAAAAT
Source organism: Limenitis camilla (assembly GCA_905147385.1). NCBI lineage: Eukaryota > Metazoa > Arthropoda > Insecta > Lepidoptera > Nymphalidae > Limenitis > Limenitis camilla. Next base: position 14,005,768 of record LR990240.1, read on the forward strand.
CAATAACAATTACAATATCAACTCGTACTGGAGGAGCGTGGTGGACAATGGCCTAACACCCTCCTCATTCTGAGAAGGAGACCCGGCTCAGCAGTGGGCCATTAAGGGATTGTGATGATGATGATGAACAATTAAAATAAATTATCGTTATTTTGTATGTAAATAATTTATTTCGCGATAAACCATAGCCTATGTCCTTCCTCAAGCTCTAATCTATCTTTATTGCTGATGCAGTATCTGTTTCTTAAGTATTATCTGCTTTTCTTAAGTTACTTCCGAAAATATAATATCACTTAGGTGTTTTTTTAATTTCAAATAATACCTCAGACAAGTGAAGAACTTACGTGTTACTTTAAACAATCCCTGACAATAAACAAGATGACTATAAGACATGTTATGCCATCTGAATCCCACTTCTGAGATCTATCACCGTTAAAGCAATCAAAAATCAACTCAAAATCAATACAAATAATGTTCTTTATTGTTTATATCTGATAATACATCATTTTAAATGAATTTAAACTCTATTGAGTATAAATTAAGGTTTATAATATAATATTTGTTGCGTCAAAGGACGACATGTTCTGAAATGCTTACGGTGAAAGCTTTCTTGGCAAAGTTCAGTGTTTTATTTTAAATTGCGATTTATTTCAGAATGTTAAAATGTGCTCTCATATTGTCTTTTGTCTGTTTTTACCGGATGCCATGTAAAGCACAGTAAATATAAAATTGAACTTTACATAGTTCTATGACGTAGATTTTGTTGACTTGTAAAACAAGTCTTCTACGTCATTTGTTTATTAATATGCACTTTAACTATTTAACTTAAAACCGATCCTTCTAAATGGAGGCATCACGAAACTACATGCTCAGTCATGATGGTCACAAGGCGAAATACGTTTGACAACTGGCTGAAAAAAGAAGTTATTTACAGTCTTAGAATAAAATTTTTATTTTATTCTAAAATAAATACCCGCCAATATAAAGTTATTGACGGTGTTATTACTAGTGTTAGTTATAGTCAGGACAAAGTTTGTATAAAAGGAAAAGGAGTGCAACAGAAGACAGGCAGCGAGTTAGTGGTGTTCATTGCACATCAGTGACATACTACGTTTTATATTATAAAAATTCAACGGGTGTGTTTGTGTGTGTGTGAGTGAGTGACCAACATAACTAAATTTTTTTTAATGTGAGAAATTCATTTACGCTTTGCCCTTAGAGAGGTTATGTGGGACTCCCAGCGATAAGCGCTGGACTACCACACTAAAACCCACTACCGTCCATGCCGTATGTTAGGCGCCGCAGGAACGCGTTAGCATGCTACTGCGGAAATGGTCTTTTAAAACAAAAACCAATGTAAAATAGCAGAAATTGCACCCCAAATCAAAGAATGTAGTTCTTCAACTAGCAAATTATTAATAAAAAAAAAACCAGAAGGTGGTATGTACATATTGAAACTGGTTAAGAAATTAACGTCCCTGGTTTATGCTTCGTCAAGTCAAAATAACGTTTTTATTATTTCGAATGACGAAGATGACGCTGGCAATGATGAATGTTTTAGAGTTGTTTTCATTATCCCTCAAAATATTGAAGGCCTTGGTTTTATACCAGGCAGATAAAACTCAGCACATTCTCAGTCTGCGGGTACGTGAACCCGTAGTAAAACCCGCCCATGCGCTCGCTTTACCAAGCATCTAACGTAGGGAGATGCAGGACAAGTCAACTGAAACATCCAGCCTCCGAATGCTCCGATGCCCACATCTACTGCGTGGCTACTCCATGACCGGAGGCGCAGCCCCTGCAACGCAGCCACTGACCATTGCGCCTACTCGCCCCTCGTCTACGGATATTGGCCTCCCGTGTTACCGTAGTTTCTGCAGCTAGCACCTTATCATGAATAAAACCTTAGCGAAGCGAGCGCAAGTAGCGCGATAATTAGTTTTTCTAAGAGTAAAATACTTTATGATTAAGTAATACTTTCCTTCTTAATAATATGATACACTTATTATAGTAAAACTACGTATTAAAAAATTCTTTTTTTATGATGAAATTCTCGTTTTTTCGGCATTTATATTTTTTCTCTAGTCATTTATATCTCATCAAAAAAATATAAATGACAAACTTGTAGAAACTCAATTTCCTACGAAAAAAACCTAATCACCAAATTGCTAACATCGATATTTCCTGAGATATACTTTGTCTTCTTTATATACATCCCAATATCTCAAAAAAAAATTATGTGCGAGTGAAAGAAAAAAAAACATAAAAATGACTCTCCACAAGCTCTCCATTTAATAAAAAATGCAGTAAACTAGTACAAAAAAGTAATTAAAGTATAAAAGTACGTCAAAACATCCATATCGTAAATATAAAGCGGTAACACAGAACGCATTGCCTAATTGGCAACACTCCTTCAGTTATACTTCAACTATGCGGATATAAATTTCGCAATGCTCACAATTTTATTACTTTAAAAAATATTTTTTGGTATAAAACTAGATACCAGCTCCTCGTTTCGTTGAGGGATGATAAAATATATGATATGCAGAACCTGTATCATAATGAATGAAATGTATGATTTTTTAAATATTATTAGTTATGATGTTTAAAATTTAGGGACCTTTTAAATCTAACATATCACATAAATTTAAAAAAAATACTTGAAACCAAAGAAAACATTATCTTTTTTTTAATATCTTTTGTTAAGGAAATATTCAACTTCTCAGAAATGTAGCATTTAAAAGGAAACGTCAGTATTAAAGTTGAATAAATATTATTTTATAATTTTTAAAAATAATTTTTCCTAAATAGACTTAAAATTCTTTACATTTCCTAGGAATTGTGAATAATGTAAAAGTTTATTCACATTTTCGTTTAAATCATCTAGTCATTCTGTCCAGGCTCCGCTTGGTGTCAATTTGACATAATTTATATAGGTATGACTAACTCTTAAAGAGATAAACGGTCACACAGCTCCACTTGCTCTTCATCCCCTATTTCAACCTCTTCAAGTCTTTTTTTAGCCTGTGTCCTTTCCTAAGCTCTGTTCTATCTATGTATTAAATTTCATTAAAATTGGTTTAGTAGTAATATTGAGCTACTAATATTTTTTTATTTTTTATTTGATACAACTATTGTATTATTTAATATTTTCTTTTAGTCTAGTTTAATCATAAAAAATGGCAAATCATTCCTTTCTTTACGTCGCCATGTTTTCTTTAAGCGATGATTAGGCTGGATTTTACGATTCCATCAGTTTTCCTTAAACTTGTGAGCTGTGACTGTTTGCGAGCTTTACGACTATTTTATAACTCTTACTAAAATAATATGTTAAGGGAAATCTTCATCTGGAGATTTTTTATATGTATTAATTAGAATTTCACTTTTTTAACAGAAAAAGTCTAATTGCAAGTGCATCAAACATTTTCCAGATTAACTCTTTTATTTTTAAAGGTTTTTTTTTAAAGAAAAATTAGACTTTTTCCTACATTACGAGATTTATATTTGTATATAGATAAAAATTACTCGATGAAATTTACTATCAATTCTACTCAATAGGAGATACATATTTAATTATAGAAGAATACGTATTTATTTGTCCATCCTTTCATACTATTAAAAATAGGAACCAATCTTTTTTAATGCTAAATTTACAAAGTGGCAAAATAATGTTTTTATGTACTTTTTTAACAACTAATTTACATCTGAAACCCTGCGTTGACTTACAGGATAAGTAATACTAACTTCCTAGGAAGAAACACTGAATTATAAATTCATTGTCTTCCTTAAATAATTCAGACTGATATAAGAGCCATAATATATAAAAAGGCTATTATATTTCGCTTCCACATTATCAGTGGGTGCCATCTCACATCAGTATCATATATCAAGTTGTCATCGTCGCCACGCATATCTTGATAAATTGATTTTTCTAACACCTACACGTTTGTTATGAGTAATGTAATACACATTTTAGGAACATCATTACAAATTTCAGTATAAAATATAATTTTTAAAGTAACCACACTAAATGGATCAATAGATCCGGTTGCCATCCGTCGCTCCCACTCGTCAGTTCGTTATGACGTCTCTCAACCTTGTCGGCCATCAGCTGCACTGGAAGTGTTGTCAATAAGAGCTACTTTGTTTATACTTATAATAAAGAAAAATAGTTTATTTATGATTTAGAAGCTTGTCATTTCTTTCCGAAGATAATTCAAGATATCTTTATATCATTCTTCTTATAGATAAAAATAAAGTTAATTTTCTGAATGAATTGTTTCGAAAAGGTTCATTATAAAATTCTTAACAATTGTTATTTAATATTTTATTAAGCAAACAAACAGTGCAACAATTCTTTTAAATAAAACCTTATCCAATACATAAACCAATCAAGTTTCTAAATGTAAATATCACTAATACATTATATACAAAATACATTATATTCACTGGCAACCCTTCTTAAATCCCTTCCATTCTTAAGCCCAACTTTTTCTATTTTATAATCATAATCGTTATGATTATCAAAACTATTAATATAAACGCCATTTTGTTTAGTCACTCGATGTTTGTCATAATCGTCGGAAAATTTTCGTCGCTTCGTATAATTTGGTTGTAGTAAGTGGTATTATCTTCTGATCTGTCTCGTTTATCACTTGATCGTCGTTTCATTCTGGTTTCTTCGTTTCGTCGTCTTCGCGCGTGTTTGTCCGTTTGTTTTTGTAGTTGGATCAGACGTGAGGCATTCCAGTGACATTTTGCTGAAAATACTGCGATCTATATTGAGAGAAATCCGGGGGGGTCAGTGCTAGTTGAAACTTTGGAGAGGCTGTAAAGCAATACAATTTAACTTTATTATTTTTTAAAACAATCACTGTTATAGTTACATAATTATATATTAAAATAGCCGACACAATTTAAATTAAAATAATGTAAAAAAACACTAAACCAAAAGTAACACAAAAATCAGGCTAATTTCCAATGGTACTGCGCTATAATGTTTTTAATTTACGGATTGTACAAACACTAAAATTGATATCAAAAAAATTAGTATTGTAGGTTTCACATGATCTCAAAATAAAAGTATTTCGAGCATAATTGGTATTAGTAACTGGAACAAGGATTTATTACTCTTGTTTGTTTTGGGACATCTCAGTTTAATTAAATTAATTAGGAAAAAGTGAATAATTACGTATTACGATATATAGATATTGTTATTTAATATAAAATACGCATATTCTAAGAAAATGTATATAATCGCCTTAAGAAAAACCACTAGAACTCGCCCGCTAGAGTTATTACTTCAACGATCTCATGATATGGCGTTTTATAGCGAAGATTTGATTGAATTGAGCTTACACACCGGAAACACTTGGAAACACATATATAACATCTTTATTTGCCGATTTCATATGGACTATTCTACTACTATAAAACTTGAATTAAAACAGATACAAAAAACTGATATATTCATCAGATACACCAAAGTGATCTGTTCACTTGGGATACACCAAAGTGATTTTTTCACTCATGATACACCAAACTGTTCGGTTCACTCTTGATATTAGATATACCCAACTGTTCAATTCACTCTTGATATTATATATACCAAACGGTTCGGTTCACTCAGGATACCAGATACACTAAACTGATCTGTTCACTCATGTTACACCAAACTGTTCCGTTCACTCTTGATATTAGATATACCAAACTGTTCAATTCACTCTTGATATTATATATACCAAACGGTTCGGTTCACTCTTGATATTATATATACCAAACGGTTCGGTTCACTCAGGATACCAGATACACTAAACTGATCTGGTCACTCTTGATATTAAATACGTCAAAGTGATCTGTTCACTCTTAATATTTGATATAACAAACTGTTTAGTGAACTCTTGATATTACATATACCCAACTGTTCGGTTCACTCAGGATATCAGATACACCAAATTGATCTGTTCATTCAGAATATCGGATACACCAAAGTGATCTGTTGACTCTTGATATTAGATATACCAAACTGTTCGATACACTCAGGATATTAAATACACCAAACTGATCTGTTCACTCAAGATATCAGATACACATGTATATCAATGATGGTGTTTATTACTGTACAGGATGTGTTAATATACGTACAAACTAATAAGCTAATTATTTAAGGTCTTTAGGCAGTAAGCCGAACAGTGCCAGATCTTGTGACACAGATACAGTTTTAGGGTCTTTAAAGTTATTTTTGCCAACATTTAACATAACTAGTTAAGAAAGTGAACTCGCGTGATTGTTCATAAGAGGGTCCTAGCATTGATGCATTAAACTACACTAATTTAGACAGTATAATAATATAACTCCTTCAAATCACTTATCGGACCACCTAAGATATATTGGGTCAAGGAAATTCTTAAAATAAACTGCAAAATTACTTTCAAATTAATTTAATCGTTTGACAAGAATATCAAAATCTAAAAGTAATATTGCAGCAAACTAAAATGATGGATGGAGTTGCTAGAAATTTGTTTGGAATTTAGGATTTTAATATTTTCAGTATTGCCAGTCACATACATTGATATTGGAGTAAGATGATATTAGTTTAGTTAGATGAGAAGATTTGGATATTTCTTTTTAAATTTGAAAGATTACACGAATGTGTAAAAAATTCTAAACATATTTATGTGATGTAAGTACTTATTTAAAAAGTATCCTCTGACTGTTTTAGGGTAAAAAATTTATAATTAATTCCGTCGGTTCAACATATGGGAACAAGTTCAAAAATAAATAAATTATAGTCTTTATAAAGTGATTTAAAATTATATTGACATTAACGTTCAGAACTCTAAAAAAGAATATGTAGACAATAATGACGTCACAATATGTTTACATCACGAGTTTTTCTTAATGGATTGATTTTTTTTTAAATGAGGTCAGTTGGCAAAGTGATGTGACTTCTTTTAACTTAAAATATAAAAGTAAATGTTTTATGTACCCGTGAGGGGACGGGTTAGAATACTATTCCCCTCTGCCGCTGGGAGAGCATCTCGTAAGAGCCGAGTAACCCAGCACCCCCGTGGTGGTAGGGGATCTGTTCTGTGCTGTGACTTATCTTATATATGTGGTCTCGGGTCACAATGTTTGTTTTCGTTCTCTTCCGAAACGGCTTAACCGATTTTAATTAAATTTTTTTTGTGTATATTTGGTAGGACTGATTTTAGTTTGTAGGCTATTTTTATACCCCTAGGTGATAAGGGTGGCCCACAAAAAATAATTTATATGGCAAAACATCTTTTGCTCATTACTTAACTCACTGGCCAGCCAATCAGAAAATCTACAGTCATGTGTAGCTCTACTACAAGTGATGTATTATGTACGAGGTTGTATTTATCAACCCTCAAAAACCCTCAAACTCAAACCGTACCCTCAAATAATTAACTTAAAAATAATAAATTATATTTTTTAATTTTAATAAGTAGTTAATGAATATAATTGAAAGTAAGAGTAAAGATAAGACGGAATGTAGAGCAAATTTTATAACCAGTTAATAAATTTTACTCGGCTTCAGTGGAAATGTTATTAAATTCGAGTCGAGGAGACGTTGACGGAACGTTCTGTCTGCGTACTAACCGAGCGTATAGGCTAGGGGATGGTGGAGATTTTTATTAAGTTCATAATTAAGATTAGAAGAATTGTACTTTTATTTAGTGGGAATTACTCTCGAATGCCCTTAGAATATTGTGGACAGTTGCAAAAGTATTATTTACTTGTAATCAATTATGTATATGGTTCCACAACACACTAAACGGACGACGCGTCTGCTCTAGCACAATAACGATGTGTGCCCTACCATATGATGAGGATAAAATGATGTACTGCTTTTATAAAAAATATGTATTACACAAACACTACTGTAAGTAAGTCCACACTCCCCTTGTCTTAACCACGAATGTCTTACTTGGGAATTCCGAGTTCGATCCTGGGAACACACCTCTGATTTTTCAGAGTTATGTGTGTTTTAAGCAATTAAAATTTAACCTGTTTTAACGGCGAAGGAAAACATCGTAAGGAGCCTAAAAAAGCAGAAAACCTGCACTCCTGACAGTTCCCTATAGTTCTCAAAGGCGTGTGAAGTCTGCTAACCCCCACTGTACCAGATTGGTAACTACTTATTCTTAGGATGAAAACTGGCTCAGCAGTGGGGTATGACGGGTTATGGTGATGATGATGATAAGATGTGAATAGATACTTTAATACTTTTAATATCCCCATTGGTTCAACAAAATATAACCTCGGTCAGATTAGATTTGAGGAAAAATGGCAAGTAAACATAATTTATAGTAGTGAAAATAGTGTAGTTTGGTAGTTCTAAGTCCGCCGTCCGTAAATTGAGGATCACGTGTATTTACTTTATTACTCAGTTAAGTTGGCTGCAAGATTAACCAGTGTGAAGTGAGTGATCATATAAATGGGCCCGTAAACTTCATGTTATAATTTTATTTTACTTATTACTGCACAGTAATAGGTACCATATAATTTATTTTACTTGAAGTCTCTTAGACTATAGTTAGTAGCGCGAGCACACCCTGGCTAGCATCCAGGCTTCTGAGGGAGACATTAAGTTGTACCATGTTTGAACGAACACACACGTCTTATTTCAAAGGATTCTTCTTATTTCAGCTCTAAATCTGAATATTTTCTTCGTTATGAAAATATCTAGAAGCTTTATATAAAATATCATTTTTATGCCAACTTGAAACGATGGAGATAACTTACATTTTTACTGAGATTTTTATTAGTAGCTAGAAATTTGATTATAATACTAGTTGATGCTAGTTACTTAACTTTTCGACTTATTTTACACTTCCAAAAAATTACAATTTATGAGTTAGGTCATTTTTGACGTTGACACTAGTTTTATGTATACAAATTACAAAACAGTTATAATCAAAGTTTATTCTGTCAATAATTTTCATCCAATTTAGGTCGTTATAGTATGAAAAAGTAACTGAATAACGATTTTAGATATATCGATAATCTATACTAATATTATAAAGAAGTAAGATTTGTATTTTTGTATTTTTGTATGTAACGAATAAACATAAAAACTACTGGACCGATTTCAAAAATTCTTTCACCATTAGAAAGCTACATTATCCCTGAGTAACATAGGCTATATTTATTAAAAGAAAAAATTAAAGATCCTCAGGAAATCTTACTAAAACCAACCCAAGGTGCAAAAAAATTAGCCATAAAATATCTTTCATCGCATGCGCTGCAAAAAGTATTGATGATAGAACAAAGAAATGTTCTACAATATTATAGAACGTATCAATATCTACAAAAAAGTCCGCGAGACCATATGTCCAACTATTATAGTTATGTCACTATAACTACTTTTTTACATTTTAAAAGTTGATAAAAATGCCAATCAAAATCAGACCATGTTTTCTATAACTTTATATTAATCCTTATCCAAATAAATTATTTCGTATTCAAGACTGTTTCAATACCTGTAAAATACTTTTTGAATTATTAAAATCGGACATTCCAGTCAAAAGATATTACGAAATAAAAATATCAAGATAAATTAAAAATAATCCCTGACGGGTCGCGGACACGGTGTGGAGTGCCTCGCAGCGCAGCGAGTAACGCGGCGATAGAGGGAGCGACAGAATGCGGGAGCCAAAATGTTAAAAAAAAATTATCCACCCGTGCGAAGCCGGGACGGGCCCCTAGTATTACATAAAGTCAGTCGCAGAATTCTTGTTTGCATTCGTGGAAAGTTAATATAGTCAAGTGGCAAGGAATCTTTCATAACAGAGAGTATAACATGGTACATGATTCAATTTATGACAATTAAAGGGCAAACGAGAAGACGATCCACGTAATGGTAAGTCCAAAATAATTTTACTTGTATTATTTATACGTTGCCATATTCGAGGTTGCTCGCGATAGAAATGAAGAGTGAGTCCATTGAAACGGGAGCACTAATGGGATGTAGAAGGAAGGGGTAGGATAGGCTCACATGTGACTCAACCGGAACGCGTCAAATACACTTACTTGGCGGTCGTCAGGGAGTGGAAAAAAAGGATAAAATGATACAAAAGACTGATACAGAACGGGATGCAGGAGATATATCCACAATACATGGCAAAAGATAGAAATTAAATGATACAGAATATAGGGCATGGCATGGATATGTTATATAACATACGTGATATGGAAAAAAGAATAATTGTAAACCAACCGAGCCCATAGGAATATTGAAAACTACATCTATACAAAGTTTCTATTTCCAGAACCCAGACCATGTTTTCAGAATAAATGAAAAAAATCGAATACAAAAGAGTGCGGAAACCAAGTTAAAAAAATAACTTGATTCGGAACCTTTCATAATAGATTTACTGCGGGAAAATATTTTAAAGCGAGGAATAACTTAGTTTTACATTTCGTCAGCCTATTAACGCTTCCGCACGGATACTCACCAAAAAGTTTGTATAAATATTTTTTTTCTTTTTATGTTAGTTCTGTGGACGACAGATGAATTATATTGAAATGTTCACTTCACTTATTATATCATTTTTTATTCTGTATTAGTTTTTTATTTACTAGAATATTATTCATCCGCTCTCGCTTCGCTGAGGTGTATTCAAACTGTTCACTCACGCACTCTCTAATTTACTCATTCATAATTATTCGCAAATTCTACTAGTAAAAAAAAATTTTTTTTGTTTTTGGGTTAACACATAACCTATAGACACTCACAAATAATGTGGCTTACTATTGGTAAAAGAATTTTCAAAATCGTTCAGTCGATTCAGAGATTACCCTACAATTCTTTATAATATTAGTAAAGATATAATAATAACAGAAATAGTCATATTTGTGACATATTTAGCGTAAACACAATGCAACAATGATGAACAATAACGAAATCAAAACAAATAATTGGACCGACTCATTTGAATAAAAGTCATTTAGATTAAACTTCGCGTTAGATATCAGCATGCCAACGGCCGTTGCTTCTATGAAAATTTTTGTTTTAATAAAAATTGTTTATTCAAATCATAAATATGCAATAAATACAATATAAAATAATAATGGTTCATCCATTACATTACATCTAGGTATTTGAAAATTCATGCGAATTTATTGTTACAATGAAGAATGAGACGCGTTGGTACAAAATTGCTATTTTAGGGCCCATCTACTGGAGATACTTTCTGCTAAGTCTTTACAACGGTAGAATAGAGGTCAATGTATTAATATTAATAATGATATCAAAGTTATAATTCCCATAGGTCCGTGATATCAAAGAATGAATAAAATATTCCACTATTGAAAGATATTCAGCGCACGATCTCTTTGATCGCGGGTTTCCTAAAATAAAAGTTTTTAAGATATCGCCCCGAAACTGTTATTGATACTGTTTTCGTGATCGTTTATACTTTATATTATTATTATATAATTTAAAGAATGGCCATGTGTTGTGGTTAAGACATTGATGTCTTACTCGGGAGGTCCGTGTTCGATCCCCCACACAGGCACACACCTCTGACTCTGAGTTATGTGTGTTTTAAGCAATTAAATATCACTTGCTTTAACGGTGAAGGAAAATATCGTGAGAAAACCTGCACGAGTGAGAGTTCTCCATGTTCTCAAAGGTGTGTGAAGTCTACCAACCCGCACTGGGCCAGCGTGGTGGACTATGGCCTAATCCCCTTCTCAATCTGAGGAGGAGACCCAGCTCAGCAGTGGGCCATTAATGTGTTGTGATGATGATGATGAATTTAAAGAAAAGCCCTTCAATTCACACATATTTTTTAAATGACTAACTCCCAAAGACATAAACGATCACATAGCGACATGCACTTCATCCCCTACTTAAAACCCATCAAGCCTCTTTTTCGGGATAACATCTATCCTATGTCATTTCTCAAGCTCTAGTCTATATCTCTATTAAAATTTCATTAAAATCGGTTCAGTGGTATAAGCGTGAAAGCATAACAGACAGGCAGAGAGATTGAGTTACTTTCGCATTTATAATATCAATTAACAATACTAATTAGTATAGTTGGGATTGGGTAATGATAACGATTTGAATATGTTAAACGATGATGACCATAACAAGAAAATCGTAGAACAGAACTTTGTTTTCTAAATTTTACTTAATATTTTGGGCAACAGAGTTTCTCTCAGCAATATTTCAAAGAATGACTCTATTTTATAAAATCGCTTTCTTTCGCTTATATAGAAACCTTATTCTCGAGAGTGACGTGATCTATGTAGAGTCCATAAATGTCCGTAAATAAAGTGAGGGTAGAACGCTAGATTTATCTAATACAATATACAAATTCAAAGAGAAACTGAGATATTTGGAAACAATCAAAATACCAATTAAAAAAAAAACAATTGACTCTATTTTCGAAAAACTAAATAATCATTCCGAGAGTTCTTCGCCAGTTTGACGAGTATTTTCATAGATTCATATGTTGTGTAACCCTTATTGAATATCACGAAAGATTTTAGCAGCACCTATAGTTGTTCATTGTTAGTACTTTACAAGTGCGAGTAGTATAGACCAGATTTTGAACCTGTTCCTGGGTCTCTATCCCCAAGCTATTGGCGTGTTGGTAATAAGTAAATATTACATTATCAAGATACCGACGTATATAATCGATATCGGCAATGTTACGAATATTTTGAATCACAAACATTCTCGAGGGACAGCTACTGATTGAAAAAGAAAACAGCTTCCCGCTGTCCGATTGATTCTTTGTACCCTCGCTGTGTATATTTTATGTTTATAGTCTAAGAGCTCACATTGAGATTGAGTAACATAACTCGATCAAGCGTGAAACGGACTCAGGCACTGAGAGTGTTACAATCTGGATTGATTGGACTTACCTTTGTCTTTTGAATACTGTTGTCCCCATCGACATAGGCCTCGATTAGTTTACTAACTGATATAAAATATTTACGATTTTGCTGCTATAAATGCTCTATAAGACCAAAATATATGATTGCGGGTGTGCGGGAAATACTCTATAGGTTTTGATTATTTTAAAAGTATCTGGAGACTTCTATTTCATATCAATTGTAACTTAACAAACAATCGGTGATCCTAACAACATAGTGATCCTAAAAGGGTTCCATTCTTTCATTTTGCAATACAGATCCCTGACGTACAACATACAAAACAATACGCAGTCGCTATCTGCGTCTTTCAGTTCCTTGGCCGATATCCTCTAAATCACGACTCATATATTTATATGGACATTTTATCTTATAATGGCTCCCTCTGGAGTGGTTCAATGTGACAATATACATTTAATAAAAAATTTAGTTTATTTCGATCTATACCTTTATGTATTTACTGTCATACATATAATTTACAGATGTTGCTGTTTTTGTAACCCGTATTTCTATCGCTTAGCTCTTTGTCTACTCTCAACGCGGGAAAGGAGATCTCGTTTCGTTACAAGCTATGAATAATATGTAAAAATAGATTGTATTAGATATTGACCTATAGCTATAGGACTTTTAATTATTGAATAGTGTAAAGCTGTGGTTAAACGATTGTTCGCCGTCAGAATATTGAACTACCTACGAAGAATTTGAATTCTATTTATTTGTTCGTATCATACCATGAAATAACGAAGTTCCTAAAGTTAGCGTGCTTTTATTATAATTGGTGGAAATAACATAAAATAAATTTGTAAAAAAACAGATAAAAAAAGGTTGTCGTCGCCTATCTGTATATAGATTTTGCTGAAAATTTAGAAGAAGAAAAAGAATTTATTGAATATATCAGATATGACCATAATTGATCTCATACAATCGTTTCACATAATTCAGTGATGCTCAATCTTGACGTTGGACTATCGTACGTAACTATAGTAGAAGTAGTGGTTATTTGACAAAGCAGAAAGCTGAAATAATATTACATTGTAATGGAACCTTAAAGTTAAATTCAATTCACATCATAAAATTAAAGATTTAGTTAGACTCAAATAAAAGCAAGATCAAGAACTACTTGTAGTATCAAATAAGTATTCCACGATCACAGTCGAGCGGCGATTGGGCAATTGCTTGAAAACATTCGTTTATCGCAAAATTAAATAACTTTGTAGGACTCGAAAACATCGCCAACTGTCCGACTGAGTGGGTTCAATTGAATCATTGAATCCGTAATTTCTTAAGATTTCTCCAACTTGCACGGGAATGATTGCAATTTTAGATTTTTTGCTTCATTACTTTGAACATTCCCGAGTTTATTTGAAATTGATTTAAAATTTTGTTAATTATATTCATTTAAATAACTTGCTGAACTCTTAATTTATTTTAACAGAAATATCAATATAATGGCAGTCAAGAATAATTTTGAAATAAATTCTTGACCTCAACAGAATTTAAGACTTTATAAAACACGTTTGCAATGGAAATAAAAAAAACTGTAATACATAGCCTTACAATACTCTATAGTTAAAGGAATATCTGATTTTTAAATGACCCCCGTTAAGGTATGGATTGTAATATATATCTACTATTTCGCCCGTGTAATCTAGTATTATAGTTCAAGCTAAAGCAAACCCACATCACAGAAGATAGCAACCCAAATTTAATCTCACGTATTACCAAAAAAAATCTTAAGTTGATCTCCGAGAAGTGTTCCCAAATCGACGCTAAAATGACTCCAATAACGTCAACTGCGCAATGAAGACAAATAGTCTTGCATCCGAATGCGGCAAGCTCCCCTGAGACTAGGCCTTTGGAACTTGACCCATTTACTGACACTTACAATCTCTGAAATACCGGATGCCTTTGTCTAAAAGATTTCGTTTAATATTTAAACGCTCCAAGATTTTATGTTGCTGATTCTCTTGGATTTTCGTCTTTGTTTTTAACATTCTGAACATGTTTGATGGTCTTTTTATTTTCTTTTCTAATCAATATAACAATATCTTAATTACATACTTTTAATCATTTAGAATCAACAAAATTTATTTTTTTCTTTGAAACGTTAAAGACAATTTTAACATAAACTGGAATAATGACAACACATACTTGACATTCCTTCTCATTGCACACAAGTCTAATAAAAATAGCGGTTGCTTTTACTACGTTAGTGTAAGCAAAAACGGAATAGGCAATATCAGCTGGAGACAAAGAACGGAAAACAAAGGGATCTTGTAAACGTTTCTCTAAAACACATAAAAAAGCCGCATCAAAATTCACTTTCGCAGTAGAAGCAATAAAGCCGCAAATGTTCGCGGCGGTGATAAATAAAGAGATGCGCGTCAATCTCATCTGAAGGCTCGATCGGAATAACTTATACTGTTCTGTTTGATGGGATGCTATGGAAATGCTACGAAAACAAGTCTGTCTGTCGATACTGATCTGATAGGAGAAGTAAATTTAGTTTGGGACTTTGTTCTGGATTTGTTTTACGTCTGGTTATCTGATCACTTATTTTGTTACAACGCTTGTTTGTTTTTGTGAGATAAATACCATCACCATTACTAATGACAGTTAAAACTATAAAATTTATATTGTTCGGTTAAATAACTATTTCAGTCAATCCATCAAATTCCCCGAAATAGTTGTTACAACGAGTAATTGCCTAAAAATAGTAATAAAAATGATATACGATGATACGTTTGGATCATATTCATTGTGATGTTTTTAGTTGTAGCGCCATCTAAATAAACGACAAGCATAACAGATACGCATAACGTGTAGCCAACTAAGAGGAAGCAACTTTTCTGGCACGATTTCAATCCAGCTTGAGCTATAGTACGTCAAATTTAGACAAACACCAATTCACTTTATGAATAAAACATTACTCAGTCGACCGATCCTCTCAGCCCGATATATGAGCAACCAACAAACTTTCTGTTATCTGAAACTCGACTTTGCTCCATTGGAATAAGAGTGATTCAGATATTTTTAAGCGAAAAATATTTAACATCATTTAAGGGCGTTGCGTAAGGGTTATGATAATTTTTAACACTCGATATTCGATAGCTATTAAAATTGACATTCAGAAATTTTATTCTAGAAGTTACTTCGCTTACATTTTATTCTAATTTGATACGTAGGGAAAAAGGTAATCTTGCTAGATTTTAATTTTACTTTGGGATGGATAAACTATCTCACTTCTGCTCAGAATTAAACCACAAAGAAACACTCAAATACAATAATAAGCACTACAGGCGAAAATCAAATGTATAAAAACAGGAGTGACATATTGTTTAAGCGTGGATGTATTTGAAATAAAGTAAAAGGAATAACCCGCGAAAACAAAGTTATCAACGGTGTTGCCAACTCCTTAAGACCTCTTATCAAGTACTCTGATTCTCGCTATTAATAACAGATCTGCTATTTCTTAAATAAGTGCAAGTACCAATTTTTTGAAATTTTGATGATTATACGTCATATACATATTTATAAATTTATTTCTCATCAAAGTCTCCAAAACTTTAAAACTTTAATTAATCTTAGAAATTAATTTTTATCCTAAGTTCAATTGGATACATTTACTTTGGGTTGCTAACAAAAACTTAACTAAATATCTGTAGATATATAAAACTTCATAACATCAATTTTAATATGTTCAATATATTCTTATCAAAATTTAAGGTCCTTAAAGATTTGACTCAAAACTTTATCGCTATAATATTTCAAAATTACTAAAACAGCCATATTCTTGTCATTATACGAAAACCCTACAAATCTAGGCCACGTTCAATTCTCATATTATATTCGATATTGCTTAGGAATCCTAGATATTTATGAGATCCTCACAGACACATTAAGTTTCATTGCTGACAATCTTGCCATCTAAAAAACGCTCGTCTTTATATTGAGGAAATTAGGCTGTAAAGGTTTATTACTTCCCATTTGTATGGACGATTTTTCATTTAATGTTTTCTTAAATTGTATGTCGTTTAATGAAATTACTAAATAATCTTTGATAAAACTAAGAATCTTTTTTTTTATTTCTTTTCCTTTTGTTCTTTATGGAATGAATAATTTGGCTTCAGTTTCTATTAATGATAAAAGATCTACTTTTCTATAATCGCTAGTATCTGTATATTTATGGTTTTTTGTCTAGTTATCTATTATAATATTGCTTCGAATATTCGCAGTTAAAATTTGTTAATTTTTAGCACAATCAAATTGACTAATTGTCCCAACCATATTATCTGTAATAGTTAGGAGCTTATTCACAGTAATCAAAGCCATAACTAAGCCAGTACAGTATCAACACATTAGATCGGTCAAGCCGGGCAGACTGGGCAGGTTAATTGCTCTCATTTGCAGCAGATAGCTGCTACACGCCGTTGATTGTCTAAATCACCACATATACTTTATTAATAGTATACTACTTACACGTTACTACTTTCAGTACCTTTGGAAATGTAAATACTATATAATTATCTAAGGTTTGTTTATTTGTCTCAGAGAAGTTCTAAGTTAACCTTCTTCTTTACTTTGTTATGATCATCACGTGGAAGAACCTACCTCATAAGAGAAGTTTTTCTATTTTTAGTCTTTGTATGGTTTATTTTATGAATATTTTAAACATCAACATATTATTAATTAGCTTCATTATTAATTTAACGAAGCCCTCTTGTTGTAAAATTATGATGATACAGTTCGAGTGCACTTCAAACTCGACTAGATAATTCTGTAACATTGCATTATTATCAAGTAGCAAAATATAAGTTTCAAAAATATCTAAGTTAAGGTATATTTATAGTGAACAAAACAAATATATTTGAAAAATTGGGAAAGATCATTTACTTTAACGTGAACTAAATAAAGTGAAGTATGACAAAAATCTATGCTGTAATTTAGACCATAATAATGGTGTTGATACACTATGTAACAATTATAGTGCAGAAACATAATATAGCTAAATAGATATACCTGGAGATGGTTGCTTGCTTACCTGAATACGATACCGGAAATTAGAGTTGATTACTAGGATTAATATTGCATGTAAATGAAATCAATACGTCGTCGTATAGGAAATTGTATGAGCTCTTAATAATAATAGCAAGAGAAAACTGGAAAACAGAATCCATCTTATATGAAACGGACTCGTCTTTACATAAAAGTACTGTTTATTTTAGCTGTATACTAAGCTATTCTTTATGAAAACTAAACATTTATTTGGATAAAATATAACAAGGTTTTTTTTGAATAAGATCTCCTTTTACTCACTCACTATAAATTACCTCAATCTGTCACTGTCAACAAAAGAAAGAATGAAAAATAAACAATCAAACACATTTTCACATTCACTATAACTTTGTTAAAAGAAATAGATTATCTGGACTGTATCAAATAAACAGTTGATACAAATAAAATTGAGGATGAGTAATTTCAATGATATGATCCATTTTTAATTCATTGGTTCTGGACCTCGTACATGTAAGACGAATAATATAGCTCCTGAATTATTTGTAATGATTAATATATCTTGTTTTTTGTTCAAGAAAATGTTCTTGTCAAGCCCCGGCTTATCTTCTATAATATTTATAATAATAAATATAAGCTTTTGTAAGCTTCATTAAATTATTCAAAGGGAGGTTTTAAATATTAACTTGGCTACACAGGCCTACGACCCCACTTGTCTTTATAGTGGATGAATGATGAAAGTATTATAAAAAGGATGATTTTTACGCATGAAAGTTTAGTTATTTTCGGAACTCGTGTGACCAGAATGCTGTGTATTTAAATATATTTTGATGAATGTATAAATAATTAGTGTAATTTCTGTTTTACTGAAGAAGTGTTAAATATTATGGGAGGAGTGTTTACTGGTAGTAGAAGGGCCAAGTCTCAGGTACTGCTCGCCTTCCAGCAGTGTTATTTGGCAGTGTAACTTTAACCTTGCATCTGCAATCATACTGTACGGAAAAACCCCGTTAAAATCAGTTACAAATATAATATTGTAATTGCAGTAAATAAATAGAAGTTTGCAGGCAACAACCAATGTCTCCGTTCCGGCGTGTAATTACAAATAGCACTCATTTACATGACAATACGTGCGCGCTGCGGCGCCAGGCGTGCCCCGGGACACTTAACGGGCGGTATCGGCGGCCGCATCGGGGCCGAGCTGAGCTAGAACAGCTAATCGGTTTATTGCTAGTTAATGTATTAAATCAACGTCTACTGTCTATAGATATGCGCTTAGTTTTGCCAATAAAATGGCTTTAACAGACAATGCTTTGACAACTTATATAATCACCTATGTATCATTGATTTCTTTTACTATTTCTACTCTTCCTCGCCATATTTGTTTCCTTGATTTTAAGGATTTGTAATTTTGATTCTTACTACGTTCTCTTAATTTTATTTTTCTTTTTCAATACAAGAATTATTAAGGGTATGGGAGCTATACTGCATAGTAACACTTAAATAACAATATTAATATGTAATCTAGATGGAAGCCGAACAGTGTCTGTTGTTTGAGATCCAGAAGCAGGTTTAAAGACTCATCTTCACCGCTCAACCTCTCAACCAAATATTAAAATAATCCTCGATAAAGGAGGCCAAACAGCACCATGCCACCAAACAACTATTAGTCTCACTACTTTAATATGTGCTGCGCGATATCACTTCACAGATTAACTCAATCCTATTTAAACGAAAATTATATTGTCTACTAGAAATAAGATAAAATGGACTACCCTCGTATACTTATTTATAAACGGTGTAGAAATAAAAGTAAAAATATAAAATACTTTGCTTGAGAGCAAATATATATGAGTACTTATAATATACGGTCGGTGTACTAGGTGATGTCTAAAGGACGTTGAAAAGGTTTTATTAAATTCTACCCTAAGGTGACGTAAATTTAAGCTTACGTAGTGTAAATTGTATGTGGGCAAAAAATATTGAGTATTTCAGCAAAATGACCCATCCGGTCGCTAGGAACAGACATTTAGGAAACTGGGTTGGCTTGTTCAATGAAACGATGACACGGAGTAGAGATCATATCTGAATATTAGGATATTAAAATAATAATATCTGGTAGAAATAAACGTTAAAATGTGTTGTTATTCAATAGTGTATAAATAGAAGGAAGTATTCCCAATGGTACCCTCATACAATAGCAAATTGTATTCATTTACTTCACAATTTTGTATACCGGAAGATTTAGCAAGAACCCCATGTTCACGGCATAACAAAATGTCTTGTTCATACAAAATCTCATTTTTTTGGGCACACTACCTTTCTTTAACTTTAAAAGGACTTTGTTTTAGTTAGTGTTTAGAGTTGGTTTAGAGAAAATTATCATTAGTACTTTTTAAAATGTATGCGAAATCCCGGAGTGTCCTTTAGTTACTAAAAATTGATTCTTAAGTTTAAAGTAAATTCAAAGTTGTCTTGTCATGACATGTTATTTCGTTCGTCGGCCAACTATGTATGGAGGGTAGTCATGACCTTTGCAGGCTATCTTATCTATTATAGTAGTGACTAGCACTATGGAGTCTCAGGAGGTCGAGCGGTACTTGATTTATGTGACACAATCTACTTCTTATTACAATTTACTAAACTAAGTAATCACGACGTCATTTTCAAATAGACACATAGCTCTACAACAAATTCTGCAAAATTTCTAGTCAAACTGCCTGTGAGCTACCGGACACAGATTTTAAATTATCAATTCAGGGTGAGTATTTTTGACAGACCGAACAAATTAAAAGTTAACAAAACGCTAACGAAAGTTAACTAGCTGATATAATTTATAATCTACCCTGATATCCTTGCGTCAGTGAACAAGAGCGACTACTGTCCGTCACCCACATGGTCTTAGAAATGGTCCTTTGCTGTGTATTGTGAAGGTATGGTCACCCGTTTGAAGACTAGCAGCTCATTGCTCACTCGAGAGCAGCCTCACAATATTAATATATTGACAATTATGACAATCATGGCAACACACTCACATTGCTTACACTGAGTAGAGACGAAACGGTATTTCTCAATACATTTCTTTCGATATCAAGTATTGTGTAGAATCAGTTATTGTCTACAAAAGTACTTTTAGATTTCCCTGTAGTTTGTATGAACGAGTTTTGTATGAAGGGAGGCGCGTCATGCTCATGCCACGCAACGCTTATAAATTTAGCTAATCGCTTTATTGCGGGCTGATGCAGCCGAACGAACTTCCTGCTACTATCTAATAAAACGTGCTGGAAAATGTTTCACTCGTAAAAGGTAACTGCGAGTACTTCACTGAGATCACAAAAATTGTTTTCTTGGCTTGCTTTTGTACAAGGGAACTCTTCAATATCTGCAAGATCTTTGTCAGTCGCTTTATACTGTAATGATAATCTCTTGTTAGTATGGTTTTAATTTTACCAAATGGTACTTCTATAGAATAACGGTTCTTCTTAGTATCTTACTTATCAATTCTTGCTGGTCTACGTCTGCAACATTCGTTGTCTATAGTATTGTTGTAATCACGTCTAAAAAGTTGACGGCGTGAAATAGGTGGGAACGAGCCTCTGGTTTAACGAGCTAATTTTTTGTAAATCTCAATTTTTTTCTGTGGGTACTTGTAGCACTTTTCGAGCACTAATTGTTGGTTACAAAACTTTTTTATACTTTCAACTATACACTGCTAGCTTTCGTTTAAGCTAGCAGTGTTTTCATTATCTCGTTAGTGTAAATAGCATTAAATTCGCGAATGGAGCACTAAATTTTCATTCAGTCATCCTGTCTCTGGAGTCACAATATCTGCCTTAAATACGAGCCTTCCGTTCCTTGAGCATCAAGCTAGCATTTAAGGGATTTTAAACTTAAATATAAGAATTAAAAAAATTCTCTATTTTTTTTTGTATTATTTGATTAGCACTATATGAGCACTTAATAGTTCTTTCAAAAAAAATGTTGAATTCCGCTCATTTGACGCCGTTAACTTTTTAGACGTGTTGTAATCGACGGTATCCCTTGCACTTAATCCTATTGGTATAAGCTTACCAAAATGTGATTTACCTGCTGATTGAGGATTATTTGTACTAAGCAAGCTTAACTAACCATATTATCTTTGACGAATAACAGCAGTGTTAAAAGCAGTAGAAGTGTGGTTGTTATTGAGGATAACTCTTTCACTTATCCTTCCAAATTGTGGTATACCTGCTGATTGACGGAAGCTTTAATAGCCTTAGTGGTGTGGCTGTTACAGGCGATAACTTTTATTTTTTGTAAAACCTCGTATGCATAAAAAAAATTTTGTCAAATAAGTTGAAGAAGAGAAAAATTCCATGATATAACGTTACGTATAATTTGATGGATATACAAAGAATTTGTTGGGAAACAATGAATTTGTTATTTCAATCCAAAAAAAGATTCCTCTATTCTAAGGAAGGTTTAACCACATTGTAGCTTGTGAAGGGAGTCTTTCCATCTTATCACGAAAGAAAGCATGAAAATAATATTACTTAAACGTAAGTACTCGAAAGGTATATACAGATATTCTACGCTGTTTAGTGAATTTAATGAATTATAAAACCGTTTAAATAATAATAGAAGTAGTAACAATAACTCTTCACTTGTAAAGTTGCCTCGGAACATAAATGAACGGTTATTATGAAAATATGGGTAAGTTATAAGAAAGGAAATTACTCTGTAAAATGCACTAAGCGCTCTGCATAAAATATCGCCCAGAGGAATTCCTTTACTCTTAATAACCGCCTTCAAAATCGGTTTCTAATTTCATCATGGACTTATTTCCTTTATAAAATTAACGTCGCTTCACTTCATTGCTGTATCCAAAACCTCCATTTCACATCCTGGAATTATTATCAAAAATCTTGTCGTCTCCTAAAATCATGGGAAGATCTAAAAGTTTCAGAATTTATGTATCAAATAACAATTTTAATAATCCTATACTTACTAATGTTGGGATGAGATATCCTAAAAGTACGTAAGCTTTAGAAACATTTTTTGAAGTGAAACTTCTTTAGAATCGTTGTGATTTCAAACCGGATGCAACGGAAAAAACGACAGGTAAGAGACACAAATACAAAAATGTGTAGGAAAGAATGAGACAGAAATATACATACTATTTTATATTATTATATATATTCATCTCATTCTTTTGTCGATTTACTGAAGTTTCACTTCTATCGTGTGTGAATCGCACACACACCTTTTTATTTTTTACATACGTAATTCTTTCTAAAGCTTACGTACTTTTAGGATATGCATTTCTTATGTAACTAATTTCCTATATATAAATAATTTTAATTAAGTATATGCTAAAAGTTTTAAAATATATATATTTATAAAAATCTTTTAAAAAAAAACCTCCGAGGCTATTCGGACGGTATGATAAAAGTTTAGCGTGTGTGTCTGTGGCCTCGTAGCGCCCAAGATAATGCACCGATTCTGATGAAGTTTTATATATATTTTAAGGTAATTTAATCACAATGTTTCTTAGCTATGTATTGTTGGATCTGGTCATCCATTTGAAGACTATCAGCTCATTTCATACCGACATTGCTTACACTGTGTATAGAGGAAACGGTATTTCTTGATAACTTTTCTTTCGATATCAAGTTTCAAATAGAATCGATTATTAAGCTTTTTTAAAATAGGTAAGGGGGAATTCACAAAAAACGCGTCAAATCTCATCTAATCTTACGTTGGAGAGAGGGGGAGTCTTGGCAAACATCACGCAATTTTTTTTCTGATTGAAACAAAAAAAAATTATACTATTTTGGTCCAGCTATTATACATTGCACCGCGCACAGCTAAGCAAGCGCGTATGATCCGCAAAGTGCGACCCTCACGGATCGAGACGTCACGTCACAAGACGAGGTAATGAGTTACTGTGCGCAAGCGCCAACCGCTTAGAGTGGCTAGATCAGAACGGAGTTGAAGGAGCAAATGATTTTACTGAAAATCATATTTGAGACCTTGAGACCACTCATGATTCTCCACGGACTGAATTAGAGTAGATATTCTTTTTTTAATTACTGAAGTTACGATTTTAGTAATCTATTGTTTAATTTTTATTACACTAATAATTTAAACTCTCAGTAATATTGATTACTAGTCTTAACTAGTCGTAAATAAAAGCACGAAGCAAATTTTTTTTCTTCTTTTTACAATTACAATCCAACGCGTTTACGTAAGGAACCCGCATTTTGAAAAATCCTACGTGAGATTGGGGGAGGGGGTTGAATAAAATCTCAGGACATCTCACCAGGGGAGGAAGGAGGTACAGAAAATTTAAAAAATCACCTCACGTAATTTATGGACGCCCCCTAATAGTTTATCTATCATTTATTTTTTTTTATTAAAAAAATATTAAGTCTGTATATGTTAATTTAATAGTTATCTAGCAAGTATATAACTTTTTTTAAACATGATTAAATTATTTATTTCTTATTTTGTATAGAATATGAAATAGGGATAAAATAAATCTTAACTACTTTAATTACAATTCTGCAAACTCTTGTGAATTGTTGAAAACCGACCGTCAGGGAATGTTGATCCAACAGAAGTAGACTTGTTCACACTACGACAAAAAATACAAATTAAATAAAAATCTTGACTTAGTAATACCGTTAATAATTTACTCGCGGGTAGTACCTTTTATTTTATTAGGATTTTATTAGAAGGCTGTATGTAATCATGTGATGCTGGGTCTTCATTACTATGTACGGTGTTCCGTTGTAAGTGTATATTATTATTGTCTGTGAGTGTTACTGTGCAGTATCGGCCACATGTAGATAACAAACTTAGACTTTAAAATATGAATCCAAATATCCAGGATATTCAAGTGTCAAGATCAATATTTTGATGATTTCCCAAAGATATACAGAGACAATAATGACGTTAAACTACGAAGAGAAAAGATTTATAAAGTATTGTAATAATGTTAGAAGTTAAACAACGTATAAAATTCTTTGTCATACTAAAACTAAAATTATTTCATTTAATGATGATTAAATATAAATTTATTTCGAGATTTACGTGAACAAGTTGTAAAGTGAGGAACTCAGCAATTACAGTTTTAAATTGATTGAAAATAAGTAAATGCAGCTGTTACACAGAAACGCAATGCATTTTATAATTAAATATTTAAATAGGATGAAGGTTTTAAACATGACATGAGGGCATGGCATGGGAATATGGATTTATATAAAAGGACATTTGATTTAAAAGTAAATAAAGATATAATTATAACTCAGAAGTGGGTTTAACAACGAGTACAACATTAATACACACATGATTCTGTACAGCATGACAAATCTGAACTTCTTTCTTTAAAAAAAATCTTACTAGAACTCAGAAATTGGACTACGATCAAGAATGTCTAGTGCAACATTAAACATAGATGATAATCCCGAGCACGTCAGGTCAGGACTTCTTTGAGTTGCCAAAAAACCTGTATCTCACAAAAACTCAGAAGAGGGATTATCATCAAGAAAAACTAGTGCCATATTTTTTAAAATAGATAAAGTGCAAACGAGCAGATGGTCCAGCTAATGGTAAGTGGCCACAATCGCCAGTGGACATCGACAAAACAAGAGATATCATCATGTCGATGCGTTGCATCCTGGAAGATAGTGGGGAAGGAGAGTGAAGAAAAAAATGCTGCGGTTTCAGCGGACAAGAGTAGAAAGAGCCCAGATTCCACTAATTAAACTTTTTTTTATTGATGATTAAACATAGATAATACTGCAGATAAACAAACTTAGAAGTAGGATTTCCATCAAGGATGACTAGTGCAGCATTAATTGATAATACTGCAGAGACATGACAAATCAGAACCTCTTTGCCATTGCCGAAATATGTATATATCACGTCATAATAAAATTGTATAAGATGGTCTGAACAGTTCACACGTCTTGTGGGAAACGTGTGAAACATAAATCGTATACAATCTGAGAGAGGAAATATGGGCTCGATGAGTTATATAGAGACGTCTTATCTCGGTCGACCTGCCTGCCTCAGCCTGCTGCGCGGGTATCTACCACTTATAACTTAAGACTAAGATTTTGATTTATACTAATACAACCACTACTTGTCGACCCATCCCAGCTTTGTCCGGTTATATAGGTTTATTTTCACATTTCGCTATATCACTATATTTTACATTCTAGTATATATATGAGTAACTACCAATGACAACCATATAGCTTGACATGCATTTTATCCCCACGATAGATGGCGTATTCATACAATCAAATGTTTAGCTTTTATTCTTAAATATTTTTTCGCGATAAAACGTTACGTATTATATATTTCCTCAAGCTGTATCTTTATCTCTGTATCATATTTTATCAAAATTGGTGATTTAAGCTGTTGAACTGCTTTAGTCTAAGTAATGGATTTTGATATAATTTACAATTGTGAAACCAGCAATAAATGAAGAATATTTTTGCACCAAACGTTAACCATTTGGGACAAAAAACTACGAAAAATCATTGTAGCCGTCCGTATCCTTATTCTCGTGTTGCTGCTTTCTACTAAATTTCTATTCCACTATCACTATTCTTTACGTACGACCAATTCTAATTCAGTTACTGTAGTTAAAACAATATCCAGAAAAGCTTGATTTAATTTTTAAAATCAAGTTACTAGTTAAATATTTCATATTTTCATATTAAAATATAAAACTTTCCCAAATAAAAGAGCTCAAATCTCAAGTGGAACGTTCTCGAGCAATCGTGTTAAATTGTCCACGTACCAGCAAGGCGCAACATTAAGCCGCGCCAGTATGCCACGAGTATGTGAATGTCGTTATTCGTAAATATCAACAATTATTTTACTGTATACTCGGTAACACACACACATTTCCTATATTAACGTTGAGGTGATGCCACACTAGGTAGATATGTTTAATATGTACTGTAAGGGTATAGTATTCCACTAAAGATGCGCGAGTGTAGCGAGGAATGTGTTTGAATAAAAATAAAAAAAATCTTTTTCTGAATTGTGGGTGGATGTATGGTTATGTAAGTGTTTTCGTACTTTTCAGTAGTCTCAACACTAAATTCTAAAATTTCTGTGGTCAGGACAGGCAGATACTAGTTTTAAATAAATGAGTACTAAATGTCTTCTTATTTTTCTCTGTCTCATCTGCTTTCTTATAATAATTATAATAATAATAATAATCATCATCATCTAACACACTACATCATCGAATGGGCCTTGACTTGATCCAAAATATAGTTTCTCTCCAATCTATTTTTGGCTTTTTCAATTATTTTTGGCAAACTGGAGTGTTTGTTACGTTCTAAATGCCTGAACGTTTTGGGCGTTTGTTTAACTCCATCTTAGCTTTGAATTTTTCTTTTTCTTAGTTTTTCCTTTGCCCAATCTAGTTTTACCCATCCTTTCAACATGTCCTGCCCATCTGAGGCCTCCGATTTTAAAGGTCTCGATGATATTGTGCTCATTATAGATTTGATAGAGCTCGTGATTATACCAAGTTCGCTAGCCCTCCCCTTCCAGCACTGCTCCAAAAATGCGTCTCAAAATCTTGCCTTAGAATATCAACAATAAGTCCTCGTCTTTTTGCTCAACACCCTGCATTCTGATCCGTATGTCAATATCGGTTTTATTAAGGTCTTGTAAAAGGAAGTTAATGCTTCTAAGAAGCAAGCATCAAACTTCTCATAATAATAATAGACTTTATATGACATCTTTATATATATAAAGTTAGTTACGTTATATATTTTCTTACTTCGTTTTGTTTGTCAATTAAGTTAAATGATTGAACTCGTCTAAGTGCGCCCTTGTAACCCTTCCCTTGACCTAATTAGAGGCAAATTGAGTTGCCGCTTGTTAAGCCCTGGATTATTACATTATACTTTTAACAGTCTGTTATTGTGCTTGTAAATACCTATTGAAAAGTATCGTTTAGCAGTCTCTTTACTTAGCGATACTTAAGCTGAGTTTTCAGCGGAAAAGACCCATAGAATCACTTTATTTACCTAGCCTCGCTCAGTGTGCCTAATGAAGAGATTATATTGGTTCTTAACAAACACATCCCTCGTTACACATCCTCGCTCCTCTCTAGTGGGAACGCAGCCTTATACAGAAACGGAAGTGCAAAGAAAATAGTGCTGTGACTTCGGCAATGTCTAGAGCAACTCAGAACTGATAAAACCTTTGAATTACATTGCAGGGAAGGTAAATGGATAAAAATGGATAATCTAGCTTATCCTATGACAATTGAAAGCCTACAGACACTACAAGGTTGAATTTGTATGAAAGATTTTTACTAAGAAACAGTCTACTGAAGGAAAAGATAAGATTCTAAAAGCAAATATCTGGTATTAGTTATAATTTTGGCATTTTGGTTTCATGACATATATCAAGACATGCGACAGCGTGTCAAAGCCAAGTGAAAAGCGGCGTAGCTGCCGTAGGTATATTTACAGGTACCATTTCAAAGTACTTTTGACCCCCTCAAATTGTACACATCTATAAAAGTTTAGTATACTAATGAACAAAACAACATAGGTATTATATCAAGCTAAGAGTATAACTATGGAAATAAACAGGATAATACTAACTTTTTTTTTTTTTTTTTTTTTAATTATTTATTTCAATTAGACTTTTTTGAAAAGTACTTTTGAAACGT
Organism: Limenitis camilla; assembly: GCA_905147385.1. Classification (NCBI taxonomy): domain Eukaryota; kingdom Metazoa; phylum Arthropoda; class Insecta; order Lepidoptera; family Nymphalidae; genus Limenitis; species Limenitis camilla. The sequence goes on from LR990240.1 coordinate 14,034,389, forward strand.
CAAAAATTTGTCGGTCAGTTAGTTTGTCTGAAGCTACCACCAGCTCGGAAAGCAGTTTTCTGTTGAGAAGAGCCGGCCAGAAACTCAACAGTCGCTCTTTTCAAAAAGCCATCTTTACATAGTCTGTTATACAAATCATTTAACTTGAGAGTCAACGTCACTTAGATTCCAAGCATTCTCATCATTTAAGTAATCCTGTACATTATAGTATGCTTTATATATCAATGACTTCTTGATACGAGTTTTAAATTGTTGAAGTGGCAAGTCTAATATAGGCTGTGGAATCTTATTATAGATGCGAACACCAAGCCCCATGAAGCTATTACTCACTTTGTGGAGACGATAGTACGGCGTTACAAGTTTATTTCTGTTTCTAGTATTAACATTATGTTTGTCACTGTGTTTTGAATACAAATGAATATTCTAGTAAATGAACAAAATATTACAATATATGTATTGAGATGGGACTGTAAGAGCGTTTTTTTTTTATATACATCTCTAAGGGAATCCCGCGCTCTTAAGTTATAAATGGCCCGAACAGCTCTCTTTTGAAGAATAAAAATATTAATAATAATAATATTTGGGTGTCCGAGCTACGCTTGACCCACTTGTGAGATTACCCCTTGGATTTTCCCTGTGGCAACACTAGCACCCCACCTAACCTATTCACCCCCCCTACGCGCGGCACACGCCGCGCCCTCCCAAAACATCGCCGGGCTGCCGTAGCGATCCTCAGTACGTCTTGGATTTTCAAGGTGCACACTAGTCTGGTTATTATAGTAAGGTAAGTAGTTTTTAAATATTTTTTATTTTTATTTTTATTTTATATTTTTGTGATTGCCCGCTCTCAGGACGGCAAACTCACATAAGCTAATCACTAGGAAAGCCCTAGTACATGAAAAAGTGCTTAGTTGACTGTCGCCTGTGAACGCAGACGACACGTCGCCTGTGCACACAGACGTCTTGTCGCCTGCGCAAGAGCAACGCAGACGACGTCGACTACTGCAGACGATGTAGCCTGCTTGTGGGTGACGTCGTCTGCAAACAGCAACGCCAGCTATGATGTCTGCTAATGTTGTAGACTGTCTGAGCTACACCGTTTAGATTTAAATAAGTATAAGCTGCGTCTAAGCCAGCAGTAACGTCCTCACATCCGAAAACCGATGTGACGTTTATTTTATTTGCACACGTATTTCATACGAGTTAACATTTCCAGATGTCGCAAACAACGATGGGGGCGTTGGTGGAGTGGACTCCACCCGCCGAAGAAGAATTATTTTATAAAAATATTATACAGATATTGGATGAACTATATCCTCGTGATTGGCGTTCATGGATCGTCAATGTGCGCAGCTATGAAGACCTCTTTGGGGAACAGATAGATTCAGACCAGGAATGCAGGCTGCGGTTTGCTGTACCAACTGTTAAATTAGCCAATGCTCATAAGGAAGACTGGCAACTGAGTGAGCGAAGATACAGGAAAATAAAAAGAATCCTGTTAACTTGGCCTCTGGGGCGTGCACTTATTTATGCACCTTTGACAGTAATGGCCAAAATTCATCCGGTCCAAGCCTACAATAAATTCTCTGAGACCATTAGCCAGTTAAAAGAATACTTCATACCACGACGCGAAGCTTCAAAGCTCCTGAAAACAAACAGCAGCGTCGAACTAGCATCCTACTCCGATAGTTCCAGAGCCTCCAAGAGAAGTCATAGTCCAGAGCTCGCTCCGGTGACTAAAAAACCCTGCATAGAAGATCTTATGTCTCACCAAAATGCATTAATGGAGAAATTATGCACAATGATGTTCTCAACAAATGAGAAGGTAAATGTGCTGATGAATAGAGAATCTCATTCAAGTTGTGCTGGATCTGACGCTGCTGTTTCTGAGGCAGGGGAATCAGATTATTCATTAAATGGTAATTGGACCGCACCGCCCTTGATCGCCGAACCACTGGCTCAAGACGATGACAGTGAGGAGAAATTAGAGGACTTTACTCCAGGCACCAAGGAGTCGGAAGGTAAAGTTGCGAGAGCAGAAGAAGCTTATATCTCCCAAGGCATCAACTGCCAGAGATTCAACACGGAGGGGTGGCAGAATATTAGGTATGCTGATGTACAAAAACAATTTCAAGCCACCCCAGTGTTCACATCTCTTAAAGTGAATAGTAATCTGGCTACGATAACTCCATCCTGGCAGCTAGTGACAACCTTGGAGAAATCGGATTCATGTCTAGCCGCAATAACACACGGTCTTCTACAGCAAAGAAAAATATTTCAAGGTATTTACGAACGGGCTAATAATGAGACAAAAGCTTATATAAGTAAAAACTTTTTGGCGACAGAATCTGCGTTTAGAAAAACCTCAGATGCATTACTCCAATACACATGTGGAAAAAGGGCAGAAGTAATCCAGCAACGGAGGGGCTTATATAAGCCAATTAATAAGTCCCTTAAAGAGTTACTTCATGCTATTCCCCCATCGGAAACGCATCTTTTCGCAGAACCTCAACTGTCGGAGCTCTTCAAGGAACAGGGTGGAACATCGAAGGTGTTCCCGCATAAATTTCGCAGCGCAGCCAATATATCGGCATCAACAAGCCGCACCATGCCTAGACGGGCACCTATTGGGTCATCAGAAACTAGACCGCAACCTATATATAACAGCAGGAGCCATAATCCCTTTCGAAACAATCAAAAAAATGAAAAACCACGTCACCCAACAAAACGACACACACAATCGACGGGGAAGCAAAATCGAAACAAAAAATATTAATTTTTCAGCAGGGCAGGTAAGCAAAAAACTTGGCGTTTGGGAAACACTAGGGGCCCCAAAGAGAGTCCTCAAAATAATAAAGGGCTATCGAATACCGTTTATTATTAGACCACCGTTATACAGGTTTAATAAAAAAACCTGTAGACAATACCAAACGCACTTTTCTAAAGAAATGACAGATGAGATCAATAAAATGATAAAATCTGGCGCTGTTCGTAAAAGCCGTTGTAAGACAGGTTTCTTATCTACCATATTTTTGCGACGCAAAGTAGATGGTTCCTGCCGGCCGGTTTTTGATTTGAGAAACTTAAATTATTATTTGAATCCACCAAAATTTCGTCTACTAAATCATTTTAAAATACCATTATGTTTAAAGCAATCAGACTTCCTTACTAAGATCGATCTGTCTCAAGCGTACTTCCACATTTCTATTGAGGAAACTCATCGTAGATTTTTATCATTTGTATATAAAAATATCATTTTTGAAATGACTTGCCTCCCGTTTGGATTGGCCACTGCTCCATATACATTCGCTAATATATCTAACTGGCTCGCAAACTTTTTCAGGGACCGAGGGATCCGCATTATCGTATATCTAGACGACTTCTTAATTATGCACACAAACCCTCGAATTCTAGAACAACAGACTCAAGAAGTCTTGAAATATCTAATGGAACTAGGATGGTTTATCAACAGAGAAAAGTCAGTACTCACGCCAACAAGGACAATAGAATATCTAGGGATAATTTGGAACACACTCAAAAATCTAAAATACCTGCCAACCATCAAATTACACAAAGTTCTGATAGCAATAGAGCATATATTAAAAAGAAATTACTGGAGCTGGAACACTGCAAAAACTGTTCTAGGACACCTAAGTTTTGCGAGTTTCGTTGTCCCGCTAGGAAGGCTGCATACCAGAATAATACAAATAGAAGCAAATCATCTCCCCGACTACAACAGAAACCAAAAGTTTCGTTTACCCGATGTTGTGACTCAGGAACTACTTTGGTGGGTGAATCACATCAGCGACAAATCTCCGATTCACCAGAAAGAGCCAACGGTATATATTACGACAGATGCATCAGATCACGGATGGGGTGCTACCGTCAACGACACAAATCTACAAGGTACCTGGACCGCAAAACAAATATCTTGGCACAGCAATCGAAAAGAACTATGGACACTAAAGGAAGTCTTGAAAAGGGTAGCACACAAGTATGTTCATCAGACAGTACTCGCTCAGACGGACAACAAAGCCGTAGCAACATACATAACCAAAGAAGGCGGAACAAAATCTCGAGTACTTCTGCATTTAACGAAAGACATTCTAGAATTAGCACAACAGTACCACATTCAGGTGGTCGCGAGATATCTTCCAGGGCGGTACAATCTAGCGGCCGACAGTCTCTCAAGGTCTCTACCAATTCCAGAGTGGGTTCTCTCCGAACGTACAGTTCAAATCATTTTCGAGAAATGGGGCATACCATCGATAGACCTATTTGCGAGTTGCCGCTCCGCTGTAGTAGAAAGGTATGTAAGCGAAGATGCCAGGGATCAGGCATCCATGTTCGTGAATGCCTTCAGCAGACCCTGGAACTTCGACCTCGGATGGATATTTCCTCCTCCTTCTCTCATACCCCGGATACTACAACACCTGGAGATCAGTTCAGGAATATACCTACTTGTGGTGCCGAATTGGGAAAAAACATTTTGGAAGGTAGATCTGAAGCAAAGAGCTCTGAACCCCCCATACAGAATTCGGAATCTAGAACAAAATCTGATAGATCTTCAGACGGGAAAAGCCCCACCGGCGGTAAAGAAATTATGTTTGCAGGTTTGGAGGGTTCAGGCTGGGCCAATTTAGTAAAAGATTGGGAGGAAGAGAACAAAACACTTCTCGAGTCAGCGTGGCGTAAATCCACATTAAATACGTATAAGTCAGCTTGGATAAGATGGCGTGAATGGTCAAAAGAAAATTGTTCTGCAGATAACCCGGAGGCCAACGATATAGCTAAATTTCTCTGTTATTTACATTATAATGCCAAGTTAGCACCAGGGACAGTGGCAGTTCACAAATCCGTAGTAGTAACCTTTGCAAGTCCAATGAAATCAGCTGTGCTTGCCTCACACCCACTGGTAAAACAAGTAATGAAAGCCATAGCATTAACAAGACCTGCTCCTAAAAAATCGCCTATATGGAACGTCAGTACCCTGATAGAATATCTGCAACATTATAATATCGATGTTGACAGTTTATTTCAAGTTTCCCGGCACGTTGCTGCAGTTCTGCTGCTATGTTCGGGTCGACGCATCCACGATCTTACGCTATTGGATATAAGAGATCAATACTTTGAAAAACATGATGATTTCATAATATTTTGGCCCCGATTTGGATCGAAAACTGATTCATCAACCTATCGACAGTCAGGCTGGAGATTACTTAATGATGGCCCTCAACGACTTAACCCAGTGTTTTGGGTTGAAAAATTGCTGAAGATATCAAACAGACGACGAGTCGCTAAGGAAAACCTGAACAGCCTATTCGTGACTACTAGAGGAAAAGTGAATGCGGCATCGAGAACCGTTATAGCTGGATGGCTCAGGAGTCTTTTACACGATGCCAACATTAGAGATTCACCAGGCAGTTTTAGAGCCGCAGTCAATTCAGAGATGTGGATAAGTAATAAAATAAATATAGATGACATACTAAAAAGGGGCAACTGGAGAAGTAAAGACACATTCCTGAAACATTATTTCAAAGAGGTGCATAATACTGAATGTAATACGAACCAGAGTACCCCCCTACGAACAACGGATTTATTCTCTCCAATTTAAGACTGATTTACATTACCTAAAATCTAGTTTGTTAATTTAAAATAAGTAGCTAATTTAATTTTCTATTACAAGAAAAGTCATGATCTCAGAAGTTCCTACAATAAGTTGATTAATTATTATTTGTTATTAAAGTCACTTTTCTCTTTTTTAATGGAAGGATATATTAAAATTGTGACAATAACCACATATCTTTGATTTTATCCTTACCTAATACATAATAAGAAGGATTCACAGTACGTCTTCCATCGCCGGCAGATCATAAACAACATAATCTCACAAGTGGGTCAAGCGTAGCTCGGACACCCAAATAGAACCGTTTTTCCCCCGAAGGGAATAAAAACGGATATTTGGGTTCCAGCGTAGCTTGACCCACTAAATTTAAGCCTTGCCGGCTGTGAGAATGTACTGAGGATCGCTACGGCAGCCCGGCGATGTTTTGGGAGGGCGCGGCGTGTGCCGCGCGTAGGGGGGGTGAATAGGTTAGGTGGGGTGCTAGTGTTGCCACAGGGAAAATCCAAGGGGTAATCTCACAAGTGGGTCAAGCTACGCTGGAACCCAAATATCCGTTTTTATTCCCTTCGGGGGAAAAACGGTTCTAATAATAATTTATTTCACAAAAAATATACATACTGTTTTACATATAACTTTTACATCTGTTTATTATTAGGACCCCAATATAGAATAATAGAAGTGCTTTGACACCCGCACTAAGATACCTTGTGTTGCGGATGTCGCTGCATTCCTTCGGACCTTTATTTGAATTTGTAAGAAATATGTCATAACATACAAAATGAATGAGATGCAATGAAATATTAATTTTATATGAAAAAGAGAATGAAGAATGTGTGTTTGTGCGAGTGAGTTGCGTGCCCGGGTGCGTGCGTGTGTTGTGCATGTATGTTGTAAGTGTACTTGCGTGTTAAGTGAGTCCTATGCGGTTATTTTTAAAAGAGCTTCAGTATCCTGATAATTTAGGTTTAGCAACCAAGAGACGAGTTTCTGTTTACAGTCATGCTTAGTTATGTTCCTGATTTGTAAATTTTTATTTATTTTATTGTAAAGCCAAGGACCCATGACATCACTTATGCGGCCAGTTTTTACCAGTCTGTAACGGTTGATTTCAAATACATCCCTAACAGTGCGTTTACGTACCTGTTCAGTAGGAGAATCAGTAGGAACAGCTGTATGACTCCGAAGAACGACATTAAGAATGTAAAGCTGTCTTACTGTTAGAACAGAACATTCCCTATAAAGTAAGGCGGTTGGGTACCATAGTGGTTTACGAGTCATTACCTTGAGAAGGGCCCTTTGTGCACGTTCCAGACCAATCAGATTTGACGAGTAAATGCCACCCCAGGCCGGTATGCCATAGTTTAAAAGTGATTGCCCTAATGCGTAATAAGTCGACTTTAGTATGTCTTTGTCAGCTATGGAGTTTATTTTTTTAAATATATATGTGATTTTCCTCATTCTTTGCACCAATAGCTTGATATGTTTTTTCCATGATAATTGTTCATCAATTATAACACCTAGATATTTTATATCAGACTCTCTGGTTATAAAGGGGCAGCTACAGTTGCAGTCACAGTTTAGATTTCTATGTATTCTGATTGGGAAGGATTCATTTGGTTGTGTTGATGTAGAAGTCGAGAAGGCCAATTGCTTAAGTTTAGGGTAAGAAGATTATTATTTGTCCATTCATTGACTAGTTTAATAGCTTGTTCTGCATGGAAGCGTGCTCTGTCCCAACTAGATCCATGAGAAATGAGTACTGTGTCGTCTGCATAGGATATTATTCTAGTGTTAGGTATTATAAGATCACAAAGATTATTAATATAGATAAGAAATAGTGTAGGACCTAGCACGCTTCCCTGCGGCACGCCATAGCAGATAGATTGCTCAGAACTGGTAAGGACCTATTTTGACACACTGTGTGCGTAAAGACAGGTAGTCCCTAAACAGTTCCAGAACCGTACCTCGAATACCGCAATTTTCCATCCTATCTAGAAGAACGGGGATCGAGACAGTGTCAAAAGCTTTTCTGAGATCAATAAATATTCCAATGACTCTGTTCTTCGGTTCTATTTTCATAGAAATCACATTTATCAGAGTGATAATGGCGTCTTCTGTGGAGAGTCCTTTCCTGAAGCCATACTGGTTATTTGATATAATGTTGTATTTATCAAGATAACTTATTAGGCGCTTGTTTAGGATTTTCTCAAAAATTTTAGATAATGTAGTTAGAACCGAAATCGGTCTGTAGTTAGAAACATTATCTCGATCTCCGCTCTTGTAGACAGGGTGTATGATAGCCTTTTTAAAGACGTCAGGGAATACACCTTTAGAGAAACATAAGTTGATTATATAGGTCAGTGAGGGTATAATTGCTTTTCTGGCTGATTTTATGATATTAACTGGAATTTCATCCCAACCAGTTAAACTGCTATTTTTAAGACTAGAAATAACTGTGTTAATTTCAGATTCGTCTGTGTCGAGGAGAACCATAGAATTACATGTATAGCTAGATTTGTCACCGCTGTACCGACAAGGGCCTGGAGTATTGCGTTTTATAAGTGGAGTTGCCAATTCTTTTCCTGTACTAGCAAATTTGATATTTACAGTATTTATAGATGATTGAGGGTCAGTTGAAATTGTCAAAAGATTAAAAGGTGAAATTGGTTCAGAGCGCAGGTGAGTTATTTTCTTAAGCGCCTCCCAAGTTTTTTTAGAATTACCCTTAGCCTGCTGAAGTTCATTACTCTCATATTGTTTTTTTAGTTTTTTCAAAAGGTTATTACAAAAATTGCGGTATCTAGTATAAGTTATTTTCGCTATAACACTGTCTGGATATTGCTTAGTTCGTTTATGTAATCTATCTCGGTTCCGGATACATCTTATTAATCCAGGGCTTTATATTACGTTTCCTTCGTGGAACTTTCAACAGTTGTGTATGTTGTGCAATCACATTAGCAATATTAGTAACAAAGCTTCTTGCAGCTATATTTGGGTCAGATTCAGAAAAGATTGAACTAAAATTTGTGTCTAGAAGTTGTGTCACCGTAGCGTTAACATCAGTCTTTTTTTTAATTGTCGGTAGGTTAGTAGTTTTTGAATGGATTTGGTCAATACTTACAATGATAGGAGCATGATCTGTGATATAAGCATCTAATACAAGAGTAATGCAATCTTTATTCGTTCTGTTTCACGGCACCGTCACGTTCAGTTTTTAAAAAAAAACTACACTTTACACTTAACACTTTTATTTGCAGAGAAAATACAATATAATAATTGTCTGTGCACTCTACATAAGTGTTAGGGAACTACTGCCCTTTACCGCGACCAAAACCCAACTAACTCGAAAATATGGAAAAATGTAATAAAATAAATGTAGAAAGTAATTAAACAATAGAAGCGCTAACGCGGCACTAACTACATACTATGTAGGGTTGTAACAGCTCCCCCTTTTTGACGGAGCATCATCTAAATTAGGATGAAGCGAAGTCATCTTTAAGAAATAGCATTTGAATTATAATATTTAGAGTAATATGTAGTTAGGATATCGATAGAGTGCAAGGACATTACAAATGTATACACATTTTACAGAAACAGTGAATAATTATTTTAGACAAGAAATAGTAATATATTTTAATTGGTATTAAAATATTATAAAATTGTTCAATATTTCATAAGACTATATAAGTCTTATATATCTAAGATATAGTAATTTAATATAGTAACACGACATAGTAAAACGACATAGTAATTCAACTTAGTAATTGAACATAGTAACACGACATAGTAAAATGATTTAGTAATTAATATAGTAACACAACATAGTAAAACGACATAGTAATTCAACTTAGTAATTAATAATTAGTAATAATATTTAAACTTAAGGATAATTATAATTAAAGGATCTAGAAATTTAAATTCCTCGAAGACTTGGAAAATCGAACATTGCTTCTATCATCATGAGATTTAGTATAAAAAGCAGGTAACGACTTAATTGATTTATCATCTTCAGATGTAGAAACATCAGTCATTTCTATCGCTGAATTAGAAATGTTAGATCTGTGTTTAACTGATTTCTTATTATGGCATTGATTAAATATTTGTATACAACAACCAGAATTAGAACAACGATTTGAATAACATTTATAAATCTTGTAAGCTATAAACAAAAATAGAGAAATAATTAAAAAATATGTAAATGTAGAATAGTATTTACCATATTTAACAAAATGGGATTGATTCTGTGCATTATTTAATTCATTTTCTAAATTATCCATTTTGTGAGTAGAATACTTCAATGATTCTAAATTTATCTTACTTAGAGATATAGGAGTTAGATATGGTAAAGTTTGATTAAAAATATCTTTCTTACAACAATCTTCATTTGTAATATCGAATTTAATATTATTTGAAACAGATTCGATCATCAAAGAGTAGAACTTTGTAGGTATTAATTGATTGGTTCTAGAGTAACCTATACAATTATCAGTTTAAAAGTTTTGATTCACAGTTAGGATTATTCAAACTAGAAAATATAGAAGTTAATTCACAAATAGAATAATCGACACTTATTGTTTTACACTTATCTAAGTTATTTAACATTGCATAATGCATTCTATCATTACTTAAAGCGATAAATGAATATGAAGGTTGAATGAATGCAAATGTCTTTGTATTGGATGAATCGTAATCATGAGGAGTTGGTAAAGGTATATTCTTATAAATAACATACTTGTCGGGAGTTATTAATGGAATTTGCAAGACAAAAACAACCTTATTTTTATAGAAGTAAGAACCAAGTTGAGATACGTCGATTATAGAATGAATATTATTTATGTTTAATTGCAATGGAAAATCTAATCTCTTATCAATTTGGCTACTATGTTTGGATAGCTCGTTATAAAGATGTAAAGGATTAATTACACTAGGATGAAGAACATTAACTTTAGCAAATAAAATAGCATTTAAGGTAGTATCTAATATATTAGAAATAGAAATTAATGAACCTTCGATAATGTTTAATAAAATATTTATTTTAGACATATAATTTAATAAGTTATCTGTTTTAGTAATTTGGGATAGAATTGAATTCATATTATTAATTTGAGAATTTAGTTTAATTTCGTTTTCATTCAATTTGTAAATACTAGAATTAAAATTATTTATAGTAGACTTAATTATATGAATATTTTCTCTCATAAGATTAAATAGTTCAGTTTCACTCTTTTGACATGAGTCGATAGCGGCATCATATTTTCTTGCATCGTCAGCATCTAATGTGCCGAAGAAAAACTTAAGAATTTCTCCACCCAATTCTAGAGAGCGTTTTGTTTTATTGAGCGATTTAATTTCTAATAAATGAGATAGAGATTGTAGTTTAATATAATTAGATTGTATAAGAATTTCAATGGGATTGGATACATCTTTACATTCAGATGAATTTGCCTGAATTTTAGTACATAAATCTTGAGACCTTTTTAATAAGTTTTCTATATTATTAAGATAAGGCTCTAACGAAATTAAATTAATATGTGTAATGACCTTCCAATAATCGTTATAAAAATTAATATTAATGGTAGGCTCGAAATAGATCCCTGGACTATGCGTGATAGAACTAATTTTGGATTCCGCATGGCTTCCGTAGCAGAATATTCTGAAAATGAATTATATATACTTAGTTTTGTAGACTTAGTATTTAAAAGTTTTATTTGCAATATTTTTATTTATAATTTTAAAATAGTATTAAGATTACGAAGTAGAAGGTTTAATTAAGTTAGTATGATATTTGATATGCTTGCGGCCGACTTGTAGAGTGACGTTATGCTTATTGTTTACTTTTATAATTTTATAAGGGCCTTTCCAGATTGGCGATAGAGCTTTTCGAAGTCTATGATGATGTTTTAGGTAGACCATGTCTCCTGTTTTATAAGTTGTTTCGCGAGAGTTAGAATCATAATATTGTTTAGAGCGTTCTTTACTGTTAATATTATTTTGAATAGCTTTTTCTCTACTAAAACGCATTCTGTATTGTAGTGCGCGAATATATTCATGATAAGTAGTATTGTTTGAAGTTTCATATAAAGAACTTGGAATTGATGGTTTGTAACCATATAATAATTCAAAGGGTGTGTAATTAGTAGTGCAATGAGGGGTAGTATTATAAGATAATATAGCGGTAAATAGATAACAGTGCCAATCGTTTTGATTTTCATTGACAAATGATTTAAGATATTCCTTCAATGTAGCATGAGAGCGTTCTAAAGCTCCGTTTGTTTGAGGATGATACGGTGTAGCGAATAGAGCTTTAATTTTTAATATTTCAGTCAGCTGTTTAAATAAATCAGAGGTGAAACTAGTACCTAAATCACTTAAAATTGTTTTGGGAAAACCAAATAGAGACATAAAATGAACGAGATTACGAGCTATTTCATCACTTGTAGATGAAATCATAGGATAAACATTAGTAAATTTAGTTAAATCATCTTGTAGAGTTAAAATGAACTTGAATTTTTGAAAACCTGACTCAGGTAAGGGACCCACAATATCAATGGCTAATCTTTCAAAGGGTCTAGTAGACGTAGTAGTTATTTCCATAGGAGCTTTATTAGATTTTCTTAAAGGTTTATTGATTTGACATAATTTACAATTTTTTACATATTGTTCAATATCAGAGCGCATGCCCTTCCAATAATAGGCGGCTTTTATACGTTTATACATTCTATTAGAACCTGAGTGACCTGCGATAGGAGAATCATGATTTTCTTTTAAAATTTTCGGCACTTCGACCGGAGTAGGATAAATTAATTGATTTTTATAAACGTGTATTTTAATGTTAGTGTTGTGAAAAATATAGGAAATCATATTATATATTTTGGTGTAAGATAGTTTAGAGAAAGGGTCTGAAAAATCTGGTAATGCGATATCTGTTGTATCTGGACTTTCTGTTAAAATTAAGTTCCTTAATTTTATTAGTAAATTATAGACATCTTTAAATTTTGTGTCTTCATAATGATATATTTTAGTAAATAGAAAATAATATGTTTTGTTGTTGTTATTTAAAGTTTTAATGGTGAACGGTTCGCGTTCACTGTTTAATAAGGCATCACGATTTTCTAATTGAGATAATATTTCTTCGCAATGAGGTACCGACTCATCGAAATCTAAAGAGACTGGAAGAATTATGTTATTATATTTAGTTAGATGTAAAGATTCAGTGCATTCCTCGATTTTAGTATCTGAGGAAGGAAGAGAGTTAGTAAATTGAAATTTGAAAAATTTTTCGTAATCTAAGTTATTTAAATTGTTTATATTAATTGCATTTACGGGACAGCGAGATAAAGCGTCCGCGTTTGAATTGAGACGACCTTGTTTATAAATAATTTCATAATCATATTCCTCAAGTTTGAGACGCCAGCGAATGAGTCTACTTCCCGGATCTTTAACATTAAATAACCATATAAGAGGTCTGTGATCAGTGACGATTTTAAATTTATTACCGTAGAGATAGGGACGGAAAGTTTTGACAGCAAATAGAATAGCTAAAAGTTCTTTTTCAGTTGTAGAATAATTTCCTTCGGGACGATTTAACGTTCTTGACGCGTATGCTATTGGTTTATCTTTACCAATTTGTCCTTGAGAAAGAACAGCACCGACGGCGTAGTTACTCGCATCAGTAGTAACTATAAAGGGCTGAGAAAGATCAGGATATTGAAGAAGCGGGGCTGTAATAAATTTTTCTTTCAATGTGTCGAAAGAAATTTGTTGGTCTGGAGACCATCTGAAAATAGCATCTTTTTTTAATAAACAAGTCAATGGCTTTGTTAGTTTTGAAAAATTGTCGATGAAACGGCGATAGTAACCTATTAAACCGAGGAAGGATTTTATTTCTTTAGGACTCTTAGGAATTGGGAATTCGGAAACAGCTTTGACCTTTTCAGGATTTGGAGAAACACCTTTATCGGTGATGATATGGCCAAGGTAGGACACTTCACGTCTTAAAAATTCACATTTATCAGGTTGTAGTTTTAAATTGAATTCGCGAAATTTGTCAAAAACTAATGTTAATTTTTTGATATGATCTGAAAGATTTTGAGAATATATAATGCAATCATCAAGGTATACATAACAGTGAATACCTTGTAAACCTGATAAAACAGTATTCATCAGACGTTGGAAGGTAGCAGGGGCATTTTTTAACCCAAAAGGCATTCTGGTAAACTCGTAATGTCCAGACATGCTTGAATTTGTGCTTATAGTGAACCCAGTTTTTGGCGCATCTTTGGCTGCCATTTTTAATTGATGAAAGCCACTTGCAAGGTCAAGTGTGCTGAAATATTTTGATTGACCTAATTGGTCTAGGATATCTGTGATAAGAGGCAGTGGATAACTTTCAGAAACAGCGACGTCATTGAGGCGGCGATAGTCAATGACTATACGCCACTTCCTTTTTCCGGATGCGTCTAGTTTTTTAGGAACTACCCAAACTGGGGCACTCCAAGGAGAAACAGAGGGACGAATTATATTTTGAGAGAGCATTTTGCGAATTTGGGAGTCCACTTCCTCTTTGTGGCATTCAGGAAAGCGGTAGGATTTGACATGAATAGGGGCTGCATTTCCTGTTTCTATATTATGCTCAATGGCATTAGAATATGATAGAGGCTCACCCTCTAAATAAAATATGTCCGTATATTGCGAACAACACTCTAAAAGAGCTTTTTCTTCCTCATTATTTAAATGGGAGCAACGAATTAGATCTAGAACTTTATTTACACGAGAGTTAGTATAAGATATAGTAGATATAGAATTTATATTTTCATGAGAATTAGAATAATTATTTTTTTCATAAGGAGTCAGAGTAACTAAGTAATCCTTGATTTCTAAATTCGATTCAGTAGTATTTAAAACAGTGATATTAACCTTTTTGTTCGGTTTTATATAAACTAAGGAATTCGCAACATAGATACCTTCACTTATTGTGTGGTCTAAAATGAGACCTTCATTGTTAATAAATTTCTCAGGATTGTAATTGGATATAGCGCATTCAATAACTGTTTCTGAGCGCGCAGGAATAATATACATTGGTGTATTAAATGTAATAGGAATCTTATGATCAAACAATGACATTGTTTGTGATGCAAATTCAATTGTTGCATGGAAAAAACCGAGTAAATCTGATCCGATAATTCCGTCGTAATTCAAATTTACTTCATCGTTAACAACATAAAATTTATATTCGTAGGGTTGCCGATTTAGAAGAAATTGTAATTTAACTGACCCCAACGTTGTGGAATATGTATCACTGTCATTGATTCCTTTTATTTGAATTATATCAGAGTTATAAAGTTCTGGATTATCTTTTAAACTACAATATTTAACAATACTGACACTCGCCCCTGTGTCGATAAGGAAATTAAGAGGATTAGGCGAATGTTTTGTTAATAAATTAATATATGGCAAGGATATTTTATATTTATTAACTTTTGTCTCAAAAATGGGAATAGAATTTTTATTAGATATAGTATTATTAGTATATGATTTAGTATGACTCTTATGTCCATTTTCGGGCAGAAGAGATGAGTTAGAATTATAAGATTTAGTAATAATCTGTCCATTTTTGGGCAGTATATTTGATCTAGTAGATATAGTAGGACTCGTCTGCTCATTTTGGGGCAGGCGAGATGATTTAGAAATAGTAGATTTAGAATGACTCATCTGCTCGTTTTTCGGCAGGTGAGATGATTTAGTATTACTAGATTTAGAATGACTCATCTGCTCGTTTTTCGGCAGGTGAGATGATTTAGTATTACTAGATTTAGAATGACTCATCTGCTCGTTTTTCGGCAGGTGAGATGATTTAGTATTACTAGATTTAGAATGACTCATCTGCTCGTTTTTCGGCAGGTGAGATGATTTAGTATTACTAGATTTAGAATGACTCATCTGCTCGTTTTTCGGCAGGTGAGATGATTTAGTATTACTAGATTTAGAATGACTCATCTGCTCGTTTTTCGGCAGGTGAGATGATTTAGTATTACTAGATTTAGAATGACTCATCTGCTCGTTTTTCGGCAGGTGAGATGATTTAGTATTACTAGATTTAGAATGACTCATCTGCTCGTTTTCCGGCAGGTGAGATGATTTTTTCGTGTCTTTTAGATTTGCTGGTTTCGGCAGACACGTATCCGAAACCGCAATTAGTTTAAATTTTGATTTTCATCTCCTGATGAATCTAAAATATGATGAACAGGGTTAGCATTATTTGATGTAGTAATTTGATTATTATTTTTACGTCGCATATTGTACTGCCTTTTCCTACACTGGTCAATTGTATGACCCTTATATTTACAGTAATTACAGACTATAATTTTATTATTAAAATTAGTATTAACGTGGTAATTTTTTGTATTTTGTTGTTGTTTGTAATGGTTTTTCTTAATTTGATTTCTATAGCATTCAGAGGTATTATGTCCTGGGTTATTGCAATTGGTACAGTGCTTAGGTTGTCTGAAGGAATTAGAATATTTATATAAGTTAAACAATTTTTCTTCTTCTACTGCGAGCTGAGCCGCTTCGTTTAGAGTAGAAGGGTTTCTACATCTTACAATATTGGAAATATGAGAATTAAGGCCTAATAAAAATGTGTTCAACGCTAAATCCTCCATAGCTGCTACTCTGCCAGGGAGTTCTTTAGAATCATGGCAGTTGTAGTGTATGTCTGATTGAATTCTAGTTAATATATGTTCTACTCGCAATGCATATTTAGTGACGTCCTCTGAGGGCAATTGCTTACAAATTTGCAAATCAACTAGTAAGTGGCTCGAGTGTTTTTTCTCGCCGAATGTGTTTCGTAAAAATGATTTTATTTCTAACCAGTTATTGAAACTTTTTAAACTACATGCAACTTGGGCTTTTCCTTCTAGTTGTGCTAAAATGAATTTACAAAGGATCTGTTGCTGATCAAGGGTTGCTAAGCTCATCGCATTATCGCAATTTGTAAGGAATGCAGGGAGAGATTCTTTGTCCCCATTATAAGTTTTGATAAATTTAGCAAGGAAACTGATAGAAATATTTTCAGACATTTGTGGTTTCTTTTCAACCTCCGAATTCATTTTTATAATTTTAAAAACAGTATAATATATTTAAATTGATATAGCAAGAGTAAAATAACTACTTGTATAAAAATAGTAAAATTAATGAAAATTTAATTAGTAAAATTGCAAAATTGAAATAGTAAATTGTATAAATCTAAATAATAAAATTGTTTAAATCGAAATAGTAAATTAGAAATAAAAAAAAATTCTATAAATGCTCGGAAATAGTAATAAAGATTTTGAAAACGATATAGAAAAATTATTTCACTTTAAAACACTTTTCACTTTCTTCAGTTCTTGAATGGAATTTGGAAATTATGAAATAGAATAACTCACAGAATCACTACTATCGATACTGGAGCTGGCATGCTGAGTGGATCTGCGAGTGAGTTGGGCTGGTTGAGGTGGCTTAGGCTTCCAGGAGCGGGCTCACGCCTGGGGGTGAGGCTTATCGTCGTCCAGGTGTAGTTCCACTGCGACGCTAACAGGCTGCTGCTGCTGGTGGCGCGTCTGGTGCAGGCTTGACTTAACAAGGCTTACTGTCGACCAGATTGAGGTAGTGTAGCAGGTGCAGGCTCGGACAAGCGAGGCTTATTGTCGACCTGACTGAAGTGGTGCGGCGACGCTATCAGGATGTTCTCCCAGATCTTCCAGGAAAAGTTATCCCAGGAGAAGCTATCCCAGGAGAAGATATCCCACTTCTGACACCAATTTGTTTCACAGCACCGTCACGTTCAGTTTTTAAAAAAAAACTACACTTTACACTTAACACTTTTATTTGCAGAGAAAATACAATATAATAATTGTCTGTGCACTCTACATAAGTGTTAGGGAACTACTGCCCTTTACCGCGACCAAAACCCAACTAACTCGAAAATATGGAAAAATGTAATAAAATAAATGTAGAAAGTAATTAAACAATAGAAGCGCTAACGCGGCACTAACTACATACTATGTAGGGTTGTAACAGTTCGCAGAAAAACATGGTCTAGGCATTTTTTATCATGTGTGATTAAGGTGTGTGCAGGGAGAAATCCATGGTATGAAAGTGTATTAAGATAATCTTCTGCCAATATATCATTTCAAGAAGGGTCTATATTGATGTTTATGTCACCAATTATTGCAACAGTATGGTACGATCTTAAAGTTGTCAATAGTGTGCTTAAACTATTTAGGAAATCATCTATTGCACGGTTAGATGGGGAACGATAAATTGCTACAGTGACAAAACTATTCCCATAGTAAGTAATTAGACAAGTGGCATCCGAAATATTAGGTTCATTGAATGTGCAGGGTAAATCAGAACGAACGTAGACTACTATACCGTCGTTTTGGTTTTTAAAACATGTTTGTTGAGAGATATTTCCGGGAAGTACAGGCAGTACTGGACATTTACTAAGCCAACACTCTGTCAGGATGATTGAGTCATAGTTCACGTCCATAGAAGATAGAAGAACTTCAAGATTGTTGAAATTACAATTTATACTTCGGATATTTACATGAAACATACTGAAAGGATTTTTATGAGGCATTAATAATTTTCTACATAATTGCGGGTCACAGTTATAACTTTTTGACAACTCCATATTATCTATAATCAAACTAATATTATTCATAATTTATTTATTAATAAGAGAAATTTGTGACTTAATAAGAGGGTAACCAATATTATTAATATGTGGATATTTTGTGTATGTAGCAAGTGTGTGTATATTTGTAAAGTGTTGCCGTCCTGTGCTCAGTATTGTGGAATGATGAAAATAATAATTAGAATTTAAATTTAAATATTGTGTAGATAGATTAATCAAACTTAAAATATATATTTCATTGCATGAGTCATACCTTAAGGGATTGTAACCGTTATTATTGAACATTAAGCATATAAAGTAAATAGTATAGGTAAGTGAAGTTACCAATAATGTTATTATAAAATTATAAATTGTAATTACATTGTGCAGATTATTATTGTTGTTAAATTTAAAACATTTTTTAATGAAGTAAAACATTAATTGATAAGATAAATGACTCGCAACTATACCTAAAGCATAGCATTTCAGAATATAATTTGAAATAAAATTAAATAAATATATTCTAATTTTTTTACTATGAAAAGACAAAACGGATAAAAATAAAGTGATAACATTTTTAAGAATTATGTTATATAACTTAGCGTAACCCAAGTTATTTTCTAATAAGAATGAACGACATGAGTTAATGAGTATAATAATTATTAAAAAACTAAGCAACCATGTAATTTCAATATTTATAATAGTTTTAGATCTTTTGTAGCAATCTTTAGTATATAATAGGGGTTTAAATATAAGATCAACCATAATATGTTTTACTTTCAAGGAGTATACAAATCTAAGCAAACATTTATATTTAAGTAGTATTAAGTTAAATAGATGGTAATCACAGATAAGTTTTAAATAGTTGGTATTCCATTCTTTCCAATTTTTATTTTTGTTACATATAGTTTTTAAAATTAACAAAGTTATAGTTGTTATATTTATTGGAGTTAAGTATGTTTGATAGTAATTAGAAGTACATTTTAATGTTATTATAAGATACAAGTTAACCCGTTCTTTATTACTGTTTTTGACTTCACTACACATACTTAATACGCATTTATTCTCAAGATTTATATAAAATGGTAATTCATTTGTATTTAATTTATGTATATATATATATGTACAATAAAATGAAAATATAATATAATTATTAATTATACAATTAAGCCAATATGAGAATAGAATAACAACTATATTATTAATCAATTGGATTAGAGTTCTATAAAAAGATAGACTATGACTTGTGATACTATTAAAATGCAAATGATTCAAACAAGCCTCAAAATTATAAATAATACAATAACAAAATACTTTTAAGAAATTGGTAAAGTTTGCTAATAAAGAAACAAAGACTAGTCAATCTTTAAGTTTTTCCAAGTTGCATTCAGAGTCGATTCGGTGGTATGGATCTCCCTCTTTTTTTCTAAGGTAAACTTTACCATATGAGGTCCAGCAGTAACTGAAACCATTTAGTTTTGCGAAGTCCCTAGCCAAGGCGTATAATCGACGGGTTTTGTGGGTTAAGAACTCAGATACATAGACTGGTTTCTGTGGACCGTCTATTTTCAGATTAATTGTGTTTAATTTATTACTTCTATTGTTTCTGTTATAGCTTATAGTTAATTTTAAGAACTTATCCCTTATTAAGACTGTGGTGAATTCAGCTACTATTGGTTTTATATCATTTGATTTTGAGCTAATTCGAAAAATATTTTTAATATCAGAATGTTGTACAGATATATCTAAGACCTTTCCAGTCTGAATTATGTGGTTAGCCAAATCCTCTTTTGTTTCTGACTTTCTCGGTGGAATATTTCTAAGTTCAATACAGGATAAATTAGACTTATTTTCTAAGCTATCTAGCCTTGTTTCAAGGGTGTTTATGTAGGCAAGATGATTTTTTCTTTCGGTTTCATAGGTCTCCATTTTTTTCTGCACATCATCATACCTAGCGGAGATGAATTCAAGTGTGGCTTGAATTTCCTTATTTTGCTGTAGTATAGTGTCCTGGAGTGCTTTAAAATTTTTATTTTGTTCCTTTTTAAATTCCTCAAACATTTTGTCAATATCTTCTTTGAGGGTATTATGAAATTCTGTGTCATCATCGCACGAACCTTCCCGTCTTCGCTTTGTTTTTCGAGTTTTTGAATCGGAGCGAGACTTGGACGGGCTGACTGGTGGAGTTCTTTTTAAAGGCATCTCAGCGGTTTCACAATATTCATATCATTAATAAAATGTCACGGGCACTTGAATATAAAAGAATATACGTCCACTATTTCTCAGTTTATGTTGCACTAATCTGCCTTTTGAAATAAGTTTAGATTTTAATATAGATTAAAGTCAATTTTTCTTTTTTCATTGAATAAACGTATATCACGATCCTATAAGATGTTACTATTTTTACAAATATATTACGCGATCAATAAAAGCACGTCCACTCGGGCGGACGGTCCGAAAGAATGTGGAATGGATTCAATGTCCGCGGCCCTTTTTTTTTTTTTTTTTTTTGTTGACCCGGAGGAATCTGCTTACAGATACCTTCCCAAGCGGGGACTTGGAAAGGTTATGCGGGGCTGGCGCAACTGTCTCTGAAGGAGGCAGCAAGAAACTACTTCTGAACGAGGTAGCCCGACCCGCTAAACCATCCGGGGTGTTCCTACACAGCGTCTGGAAATGGCAGGCCACGGGATCGAAACGCACCGCAACCTACCGACGCTTGTCCTCACCTGGACACTACTCTGGGGGACAAGATGGGTATCCCCTTCAATCCTCCGCAAAGTGCCGCTCCTGAAACACCTAGGGGCGCACAACTGCACTGGCCCTTCCCATGGGCAACAGAAACCCCCGTCTGTTACCCTTGGACCCACGTCACTCAGCATACACAACTCTATGGAGGCATTGCCGCCACAAAGGCGCGACGCCGGCGACCAAATCGCCTTTGGCGTATGAGCGGAGCCTCCGGGTCAGTCTCCCGGGCTCTCTCTGCTACCTCCTTCGCAGTGATGACGGCTTCGGCAAAGGCCGCCACTGCTTCCCATGCCTGCTCGCTACCGACCATAGCCCTCACTACAGCCGGCAATGACAGGTCCTCTCCAATAACCGCCACCAGAGCAGCGCGGTACTCTTCCCACGCAGAGCAGACTCGGCGCGTGTGATCCGCTGAGTCCTCTGCACCATCCCCACAGTGATGGCATATGGGGGATGGTTCCCTTCCCACCACCCGGTACAGGTATCGACCAAAACACCCATGACCCGTCAACACCTGTGTCAGGCGGTAAGTTAAGGCTCCAAATTCGCGACTAATCCATTCCCGTATGAGAGGCCGAATTGCAGTCACCAATTCCTGACTGGCCCCCGGGTTTTTCAGTCTACCCTCCCACTTGTTTAGCACTACCAGGTGCTCCTCTTTTCTCCAGAGACTGACCATCTGCAACGGTGGATCACCTTCATCCTGCACGAGCGCACGCATGCGCCTTCTGTAAACGGCTGCTAGTGCCTCTGCCTCCAGATCCCAAGGCGGCGTCCCCGCAAGCACAAAAATGCCATAAGACATAATACTGTGAAAGTAACTGAAGTAAACTAGCCTAGCAGTATTGATATCAGTCATTTGTCTGACTCTCTTTACTGCGTAGGCAGCTGAGCTGAGTCTTCCCGCTAGAGATGATAGATGGGGGTTCTACTGGAGTTTTGAATCTAAAGTTATACCCAGAAATACCGTCGAGTCCGCCACATCTAAAATTTCATTATTTAAACGTAGGTTAAATTTTTATTTTTTAACATTAGGTAAAGCAAACTCAACGCATTTAGTTTTTTTAGCATTAAGAACTAAGTTATTTAACGTAAACCATTGAAGAACCTGCGATAATGCACTGTTTACATCGTCATAATTATGTTTATTTCTGTTTACTTTAAATATAAGAAATGTATCATCAGCAAAAAGTACAATATCACACAAGTTCTTCACATAGTATGGCAGATCATTAATATAAATCAAAAATAAAAACGGGCCTAAAATGGATCCCTGTGGAACGCCCATTTGTAGCAAAGATCCAGAAGATTTTACACCATTAATAGTAATCCTCTGGACTCTTTGATTTAGGTATGAGGCAATTAGATCCAGAGAAACACCACATATTAGATCCAGAGAAACACCACATATAATAATTAAGTTTTTTTAAAAGTGTTTCATGTTGAACACAATCAAAGGCCTCGGAAAAATCGCAAAATACACCAATTGCATTTTGTGATTTCTCCCATGCTTCATAAATATACTTAAGAAGAGCAACTCCAGCATCTGTTGTTGACCTACCCCTAGTAAAACCATACTGTTCACTATGAAATAGTTTATTTTCATTAAAATATTCTAAAAGTTGGTTTAAAATAATCTTTTCAAAAACTTTACTCAGTGATGGTAATATAGAGATTGGTCTATAGTTACCGGGATCTTTCCTGTTTCCATTTTTAAATAGAGGTATTATTTTACTGTGCTTCATTAAGTCCGGAAACTTTCCTGTATCGACACATTTATTAAAAATATCAGCTAGATGTGGGGCAATATTATTGATTATTGTATTTAATATTTTTACTGAGATGTCCCATAAATCACCAGTTTTTTTTATATTAAGTGTCCTGAAATTCTTAATAATATCAAATGAAGTAATATGTTTAAACTCAAAGTAATTAGCATAGCCTGGGAGTTTATTTTTAAGTAGAGAAATAGCATCTAAGGGCGATGATTTTAATGCAGATGTTACTTTGATAGGTATATCAGTAAAGAATTTTTCAAACGTGCTTGCCACTTCTTCTTCCGAATTAATTAATATATTATCAACATTTAATTTAATTGGTTCGTTTTCTATTTTAGATCTTCCAGTTATGCTATTAATAATATCCCAGGTAGCCTTTATTTTATCGTCTGAGTTAAGTATTTTGTTTCTAATATAAATTGCCTTTGCCTGGATGCAAACACTTTTAAAGATCTTAGAATAACACCTAACGCGTTCTAAAAATACTAGATCCCGATTATATTGCCTCATACCATATAATTCATATAATTTATCTCTACTTCTAAATATACCTATGGTAGCCCAGTCACTAAACTTCAGTTTTAAATTTTTACTAAAAGTTTTTATTTTAAATGTGTTATTAAATTCATTTAAAATATATAATAACTCGCATCCTATTTACTAAATAAATTGATTAGACAAATAAAATTTAGAAAACTACGTGAAAACTATTCAAGTCAAATCGAGAACTAATAATTGTCTGTTATAATTTAAGAATTTAAATACCTCTTAAGTGGCAAAGGGATCAAGAAACAAGAAATTATTATATCAATTTAGTAGAATGTCTTTAAAGTAGGATTTCAAAATTTTTCACAAAGAACTTGGCGCACATGGATATCAATTCTTTTGTTGACGAAGACGATGCACATGTTTTAGACTGAACTTGGGGAACTTTTCACATTAATATTTTTGGTGTGGATCTAATATTAACATCATTCACGTTCTATTAATCTATTTTCTGTAATTATGTCTAAAGCAAAACCTGGTATTAAAACTAGTAAAAACCTAGTATTTAAATTTGAAACAATAAACAATTATATCTGAACAAGCCGAGGGTCAAACTTTCCGGTACCTGACCGTTTGTCTTTCATTTCCAAAGTTTATTCAACAGATACGTTCTGACCCGGCCATTAATCTCTCATGCTGGACCTTCTCTGAATAAATTAATTTTTTGCTGTACCTATTTTCAGTTAATGTTCAGGTTTAATTGTATTTTGATTTCTGTGATGAAAACTAAATTTATTATCGCACTTCCTCAAACATTCTTATAAAAAAAAAAAATTAAATTTGAAATTGAAACTAATCTATACTAATATTATAAAGCAGTTAAATTTTGAGTCTGTGAGGTTGTGGAGGACAATCTCTGGATCTACTGAACTGATTTTGAAAATTCTTTTACCAATAGAAAGCCATATTATTCGAGTGTCATAGGCACAATTCTATTGAGCAGTATAACCGTAAAACTCACTTGACCCAAATTACATAAACATACGTATGTCCGGACTAGTAAGAAAATACCTCATTTTCGAGTACAACCAAACAATTTTCGTTCATTTTCGTCCATCCCTCACGTCGAGAGCTTTCAGCAAATAATAAAAGTGCAGTTTGTACATAAATCAACTACATCTCAGCTAATGGGTTCATAATCTTCTGTGCGACTACTTTCTTTGAAACGTACTTAACAGAAACAAATAATGGAGTGCTCTTGTTCTTCGAAATTGATGACTATTACAATAGCTCAATAATTGTTAAATTCATTATTAAAAGACAAATACTTCAATGTTTAATTTAATCTGTTTATCGTCCCAAAACTTATTGCTCAATTACACCACTACCACCACCACAGAGTGGGGATAAGATCGGCCAACGCCTTTAGTGCATTTACGAAGTAAGTTCTCTATCCGTTAATCGAGAGATTTAAGTCGAGATTTAGGTGCGATGATAGCTTGTAGTATTAATGAAACTTATCATTATTAAGAGGATCCATCAAATGATGATGACCCATCATTATTTAAAAAATTAACCCAATTCAATTTTATATAACTATATAAATATTAAAGAGATAGAGGATGAGAGAGAATCATAGTATATATGAAGAAGAGAGATGGAAATACTATAGACCTCTCTCAGTGAAAGAATTTTTAAAATCGGGTTAGTAGCAACAAAACGGCCTTGTTCTATTCATTAAAAAATGTATATGGCAATACTACATGACCTATGTCACTCACGAATAGTGTAGTTTTCTATTTGTGAAAAAATTTTAAAATCGGATTAGTAGTTCCTGAGAAACCCTTCAATTTACAAAATGACCAGGTTATGGCACTTAAATGGCCATATCTTTTTAATTAGAATATTTAAGGCAACACCACATAGCCTATGTTACCCGGAAAGGATGTAGCTTTCTATCGGTTAAAGAACATTTAAAATCGGTTCAGTTTTTGAGCCTATTCACAACAAACATACTAACAATCAAATCTTTCCTCTTTATATAATAGTATAGATATAGATAAAGGTAACAGGTAACATAGCAGAATAAGAAATGATTAGGTGAGCAAGAGAGTGTAAGAATCATTAGAAAAAAACTATCCTATAGATCCAGATTAATTCAGGAATAAAGGAAAATTAATGGCAATCGTATCCTCAGTCCTGAACAACGATAAATATTTTATAGCACCAGAAGTAAGTCGTGTGTATGAAGGAGACGCAACGGAACAGCGACGCATAAACTTTTTATTGCCACTAATGGACGATTCAATGGAAATTGTTTACTTTTCTCATGGGGTGTTATTTTTAAATTGATTTTTAACTGTTTTATATTATGTAGCTGTAAGGTTAGTAAATTCCTACTTAGATTCGATAAGTTTTATTGGAAACTATTCAGACTAATGTTGGAAATCACGACGTCGTCACGACAGAAGTGAAAATGAAATGCTAAACACATATTTTACAAAATTATTTATTTTTAGGAAAATCTGCAAAATTTGAGACAACAGCAGACGTCAAGCAGTTTATTTCATAAATTTCTTCAAAGAAGTTGTCTTTAAATTATGTTAGTCCAATTATTAATGTTTTTAGTGCATTATCCAGAGTTTGAAGTCTTATTAATGTAATTGATTATAATCTTTCTACTTAAGCTTATAATACTTTGGTATTAATAAATAATAAGGCACTTTACATAAATAATTCAATTTTAGCCGACTTTAAAAAGGAGGAGGTTCTCAATTCGATTGGTTGAAAATTTAACATAGTTTTCATTTTATGAACATTCTTTCCGTTTCTGTTTCTTGGGGTCTATATAGTTTAAGGCGCGCGGCATCTTTCGTAGGCCTACCCATGGCTACATAAAATAAAATTACTATTCAATTATGACAATAAAAAGCAACGAAATGATATAGTCTACCTGATTTACAGAACAACCTATTACAGACATTAAAAATAAAAGAATAAAAAAAAAAGGTGTGTGTGCGATTCACACACGACAGAAGTGAAACTTAAGTAAATCGACAAAAGAATGAGATGAATATATATAATAATATAAAATAGTATGTATATTTCTGTCTCATTCTTTCCTACACATTTTTGTATTTGTGTCTCTTACCTGTCGTTTTTTCCGTTGCATCCGGTTTGAAATCACAACGATTCTAAAGAAGTTTCACTTCAAAAACTAATTATTTATTAGGTAAACATTTGACATATTATTCTACCAAAATACCTATATTATTTATTACCATAATATTGTAAGACTCCGACTGTCAGACTATTAACTCCGATAAATTTTCGTTTCAAAAATAGCTCATCTATCTCTTAGGTCTAGTAGAAGGTACTACTAGAACTTGTTCGAGAAAGATGTATTTTATTTGTACGTATGCAATAAAAACATTATTTTATATCATCGTCGATTTCGTTTATTTATTTAATACTTTTTTGCACACCACATACAAAACATTATAACAACTAAGTAAGAAATAATACAACTACGTAATAAATAAAGTTTAAAAAACTATAACCCTGTATACCTACTACGTAGTCACGTGGTAGGTATACATGGGTGCGACCACGGTTCTACCTTGACCGTTTATTATACCAATGCATTTCTATGTTTCTATCTGAATTATTTTCTTGTTTCGTCCTTTTTAGACAAGTTTTTTACATAGTCGGGTTATAGTTTTTTAAACTTTATTTTTTTATTTAATAGTTTTCCGTTCCTCGATCGAGATAACTTTTATAATCTTATATTGTAACGTAATGTTGGTTTTTATTTGCTTAAACGAGTAAATAACTGCAACTAAAGGACCGCGCGGACTATACTACCGCATGTTAAACACATATGTTGACTTAAACAATAACATATATATACATATTTGTAACGTACTCGCCAACACCTTTCTTTTGATACCAAACACGTGACAATTAGCTCAGTTAAATTTTTCGAGGTTAGAATCTGAGGTATAATTTCCGTTATAAAAAAATCAAAAAATTTTTATAGCCTATATCACCCGCACCATTATTACGAATCTATTCACACCTCATTCAAAAAAATTGGTTCAGTAGTTTAGGCGCTAGAGTGGAACATACTACCATACATACATACATACATAGACTGCCAAAATCATAACCCTTCCTTTTGGTTTTGCCGTAGTCGGGTAAAAACAGTAAAACGTGGCAGAACAAGAGGCGGCCTTATGGCTTATTAGCCATTTCTTCCAGACAACCTTTAGGTTAAGAAATATTTTATAGAATGGGGAATAAGGTGGTGTAACCATAAACTACATATAAATAATTACAACCTAATACATAAACCAGATGAAACAATATACAATATATATGTCGGAACAGAAAGACGATTTGAATGTATGAATAGTCGAATCTTACGATTCCGTAGTTTTTGAAAGGAAACCAGGCAGTGCCTTAGACTTGTGACCAAGGTGTAGGCTTAAGGGACCCCTTTATGTAATTACGACACTCACCTCCACTGCCCGGTCTCACTGTCTTTCATAGGTTAGGTTAACATAAGGCTAACCTAACCTAATCTAACGTAAACCTAACCTAAGGTTGTGTTAACATATCTAAATGCAATATAGAGACTCACAATAAAAAAGCTCACTCACAACTCACATGATCCTTTGTCCGAGAGGTCCAATATCAGTGATATAGCGACACACTATTATGTGATATAGCGTTACACTTCAACTCCAAGTGATGTTCACTCAAAGAGACATGTCGAGAGACTAAAGTGTACTGCGTGGGTTGGGGAATATATAGGGATTAGACAATGGTAGCAAACGGAAATAGGGCGCTGACGCTGGCTAATCCATGATCTTTTACTCGTTTGAGACTGTTAAAAGTCGTTGACTATTAAAATGACGCGACGTCTTTATTATTATCCGAAATAAATCAACAAATAAGAAATATGGCGCTGGCGTCGCGATTAATCGATAATCGTTTACTCGTTTGAGACTGTTAAAAGTCGTTGACTATTAAAATGACGCGATGTCTTTATTATTATCCGAAATAAATCAACAAATAAGAAATATGGCGCTGGCGTCGCGATTAATCGATAATCGTTTACTCGTTTGAGACTGTTAAAAGTCGTTGACTATTAAAATGACGCGATGTCTTTATTATTATCCGAAATAAATCAACAAATAAGAAATATGGCGCTGGCGTCGCGATTAATCGATAATCGTTTACTCGTTTGAGACTGTTAAAAGTCGTTGACTATTAAAATGACGCGATGTCTTTATTATTATCCGAAATAAATCAACAAATAAGAAATATGGCGCTGGCGTCGCGATTAATCGATAATCGTTTACTCGTTTGAGACTGTTAAAAGTCGTTGACTATTAAAATGACGCGATGTCTTTATTATTATCCGAAATAAATCAACAAATAAGAAATATGGCGCTGGCGTCGCGATTAATCGATAATCGTTTACTCGTTTGAGACTGTTAAAAGTCGTTGACTATTAAAATGACGCGATGTCTTTATTATTATCCGAAATAAATCAACAAATAAGAAATATGGCGCTGGCGTCGCGATTAATCGATAATCGTTTACTCGTTTGAGACTGTTAAAAGTCGTTGACTATTAAAATGACGCGATGTCTTTATTATTATCCGAAATAAATCAACAAATAAGAAATATGGCGCTGGCGTCGCGATTAATCGATAATCGTTTACTCGTTTGAGACTGTTAAAAGTCGTTGACTATTAAAATGACGCGATGTCTTTATTATTATCCGAAATAAATCAACAAATAAGAAATATGGCGCTGGCGTCGCGATTAATCGATAATCGTTTACTCGTTTGAGGCTGTCAAAAATCTTTAAATGTAAAAATCGCGACGGAAGTGACAATTAATTTTCTTTATCATTATTCTACCCTAATTATAGCCCGACACGGCCTTCACTATTATCCTACCCCAACTATACCCCGATATAATATATACATATTCAAATCCAGCCGAGATTTTCCAGCTTATTTAATTAAAATATTATTTTCACCTGCAAAGAGATTCATTACCAAAGTTCCGATATGAAATCAGGACGACGATCTGTCAAAGGGTGTCCGCTATCACGGGAAAGTTAAATTGATAAATTTTTTCAAAGTTTTCGCCTTTCATTTGTTTTTTATGAGGGATAAGTGATAAGCGGAGGATGAAGAAGTTATCTATCTATATATCTTTAAGAACTTCATTCTCACCATCACTATTAAATCATAGTAGATGTATGTAACCTTCAACAATTAAATATACTTCTTCTTCTTATAGTGCTATCTTCTTTCGAAGGTTGGTGATCATTAAGGAACTTTGTATCCTTGATGCCACGGCTCTGAATATATATTTTCAGCCAAGATGTTCTTCTTCGACTCACACTTCGCTTTCCTTGGATCTTGCCCTGAATGATGACTTGTAACAGTTCGTATTTTCGGTTTCTCATTATGTGGCCGAGATATTCGAGCTTTTGTTTTCTTAACTAACTTCTGGTTTTTTAAGCGACTTAGCACTCTTACGTTTTTTAAAATATACAGCTTATTTATAAAATATTATTTCATGCAGGCACAAACAAGAGATCTTTTGTTGCAAAAAACATTTCCTATAAATGTTTGTCAAACTTTCTAATTAGTCCACAAAGTAGTTTCGTTGAGTATCTAAAAAGATACTTTTATATCTTGGGCCACGTAATTTGAAAGAGTATTCCGTAAGTTTTAATCAAAATATCTTCCGTCGCTCCGACGGTGGCGTTGCGCTGTGACGCTGTGACGACCCGCCCTGTTTATATTATCATAATAACTTCGAATATTCCTCAAAAATTGTTCAAGGTATTCGAAAATTACATCCCTTATTTAAGCGGGATATAATAATACCTTACTAAATATATACTGTTATCTACATGGAAGGTATACCGCACAGTAACACTCACAAGACAATAATATGCATTTACAACGGAACAACGAGTGACCATTACACACTTAGTCCAAACCTTAGCAATGGTGATCCAGCATCACGACACCACACCCCTGCGCAGCCATAATGGTTACCAGGCGAGTTCCGTTTTATCTTTTTCATAGTCTGCTCGGTTTCCGTCTTAAGTGTTCACCTACGTATAATTGTGTGTTACTTCTGTAACACTCTGGGAACTCCCAATAGATAATAAATTGTATTTTGGATAATTTACACTATATCATTATGAATTATAGCCTATGTGTTATTCTGATATGTAAGCTATATTATTGTAAAGTTTCATCAAAATCCATTTAGTAGTTTTTGCGTGAAAGAGTATCATACATACACATCCATACATTCTTACAAACTTTTTCGATTATTATGTTAGTAAGATATACTAGTCGACCTGCCCTGGCTTCGCCCGGCTGCAAATTTCACGTGTATTTAGATTTAATTTCATATTTGAATTTAAAAAAAAAACATTTCCTCCCTACATTATATACGTGACTCGTGTAGGTCTAACGACACACGCAAACCTACAGTTTACTTACTACATACATCTTATTCTTATATATTTTGGATAATTCAAACAATATCTTTATAAATTACAGTGTATATGCTATATTATTGTAAAGGTTCATTAAAATCCATTCAGTAGTTTTTGCAAGAAAGACTAACAAACATCCATACATACTCATAAACTTTTGCGTTTATAATAAAAGATATGTAATTTCGCCACTCACAGTACAGTCAGGATGGCCGAGCGGTCTAAGGCGCCAGACTCAAGGTTTCCTTGCCTACTCAGTAGGTGCGAGTTGTTCTGGTCCTCTCTGAGGGCGTGGGTTCGAATCCCACTTCTGACAAACTTTTTTTTATTTTTCACATCCAATACTAAGGAAATCCTTTTTTAATTATTTTTTTAATTTTAGGTTAAAAATAATTATATAAATTAATTTAATTTTATAATTACAAGTTTTCACACATCTATACTAATATTATAAAGAGGAAAGATTTGTATTTTTGTATTTTTGTATTTTTGTATTTTTGTATGTAACGAATAAACATAAAAACTACTGGACCGATTTCAAAAATTCTTTCACCATTAGAAAGCTACATTATCCCTGAGTAACATAGGCTATATTTATTACAAAAAAAAATTAGAGATCCTTAGGAAATCTCACGAAAATCAACCCAAGGTGCCAAAAAATTAGCCATAAAATATCTTTCATCGCATGCGCTGCAAAAAGTATTGATGATAGAACAAAAAAATGTTTTACAATATTATAGAACGTATTAATATCTACAAAAAAGTCCGCGAGACCATATGTCCAACTATTATAGTTACGTCACTATAACTACTTTTTTACATTTTAAAAGTTGATAAAAATGCCTATCAAAATCAGACCATGTTTTCTTTAACTTTGTATTAATCCTTATCCAAATAAATTATTTCGTATTCAAGACTATTTCAATACCTGTAAATTACTTTTTGAATTATTAAAATCGGACTTTCCATTCAAAAGATATTATGAAATTAAAAATATCAATATAAACAAAAAATACACGACGACGCGACACACAGCGGGTGATGGTATTGAATGGAATATTGGGTAAACGCAACGTAGATACTCCTATTGAACCGATAAATGATCAAATATGATCTTTAACAATTACGAGAGAAACCTAAGCAGTGCCTTGGACTTGTGACCAAGGTGTAGGCTTAAGGATATCCTTTAAGTAATTACAACACTCGCCTCCACTGCTAGGCTCTCTATTTAAACCCAAGGTTAAACGCACATAAACCGAATCTAACACAAGGCTAACCTAACCTAAGGCTAACCTAACCTAACATAAGACGAGGTAATTACATTGTAAGGTACTCACGTGACCTTGATCGGACAGCACTCCTAGCACTAACACAACACTGCACAACACTATCACTATTTAGACACTACTTCACTTCTTGAGAGACCGCGCACGACTAAGACTTCAGTTAGACTGTCGACCGCATATAAAGGGTCGAGGGTAAAGACTGTCAAAACAACGGAAGTGACTACTACCCCACTCCAACGCCATAGACAACGATAACGATTCGATTAATCGATAATCTTTTACTATGCTCCGACATATATATATATAACGTATAATATATAAAAATAAAAAGTGCTGTATATCATAATATACACATTTAACGTATTTACCTTAAGTTTAACTGTGACATATTACTATGTTGTATATAAATTTGAGAACATTTAACAAAAAAAAAATTCATATTAATTTGTTACTACAATCATATGATACCAACGACACTTCACTTTGAGAGACATAACAGAAATACTTCCACCCGGCGACGACTGTCGTCCACTACCACCGAATACCCTATTTATATTCAATATAAGCCTTTTAAACCTGCACCTGGGTCACAAAACGACAAAATATGTAATTTAGGCCCAGGAGTAGGTTTAAAGACGTCTTATATAACCGTTAACTCTCGCCTTCAGTGCTTGACCTCGCTACCATATATGCTGTCATTACTTTAATGTATATATGTACTGTTAGTCTAACTACTTTAATGTTCACTACGCGATATCACTTGATAGACTAAGTCAGTCCTTTCGGAACGAAAGTTATATATTGTCTACTCGAAATAAGATGAAAATGAACTACCCGCGAATACTAATTTATAAACGGTGTTGCTAACCTTGTACTGTTCGGCAGTCATGTGCCTCATCGAAGAGAGAGCTAGAACAAAAATAAAGCCGCAGTAACAAATTAGCTACAATCATCGCAGTTGGTAGTTTAACGATAGTTTTTATACTCTACCCTCAAGCTAATTCAGTATAGTGTCCCTGCGCGCCTCCGCGGTGAGCTCGCTATTATGTGTTAGAATATCAGATTATACTGATTTACTTCAAAATTATCAAATTATGGAGTTTACATAGAAAATAGGATATGTGGTTTATAAAACAATCTTATTCTTATTTTCGGGTTAATACACATCACTATGCAGCACTACGCACAAACATACATAACAGACAAGCCGAAAGACTCCTCGGGCGTGTGACTCAAGTGCACTAGGTCTAAGACCCCCGACTGAAGCTTTAATTTAACATAGACCCCAAAGTATTAACACGCAGGCGACATTAATTTAGGAGAATTGATACTAATTTGTAAAAGTTGATTTTGTATTGCTGAAAACAAAACATAGTTAAAATATATAATGTACTTTAAAAAAGTCAATACTCGATTATATTCGATCCTTGATATCGAAAGAAAGGTTCGAGAAATTCCGTTTTATCTCCACTCAATGTAAGCATTGTCATAATTGTCAATATATTAATATTGTGAGGCAGCTCTCAAGTGAGCAATGAGCTGATAGTCTCCAAACGGCTGAACAGATCTTCACAATACATAGGTAAGAAACATCTCGATTAAATTACCTTTCAAACTAATTAAACTTTATAACAATAGGTCCATTATCTTGGGCGCTATGATATCACTGACAGACATACAGATACAAACGTTAGACATATAACACCCCGTCGTTGTAGCTTCGAGGATTTAAGAAAAGTTGTCAACGACGTTGTGAAGACTTAGGAAAGTACCTAAGGTTCTTTTTCTTTTAGAAGATGTAATGTTCGAATATCAATAAAATATATACCGTCGGAATGAGAACACCCTACCTATAACTTGGTTAAAAAGTATCCGTTACTATAAGAACCCAAATATTAAAGCAACACAGATGACACATAAACAATATTTTGATCAAACAAAAATGATTCAGGCCAAGGAAAAAAGGTCCCAAAGTGAATTCGGATAAAGTTTTGTACATGCCCAGTTTATTTATAGTTTTGCGCGTGAGTGAAATCGAAAGATAACTTTGTATTGTCATCCCGTCGTAACTCTTCAACGGCCGAAACAAAAATGGGATCCGTGAGACTACGAAAACTAGCAGAGCCGACCAAAATAGAGTTAAGCTACTCCGTTGATAACTTTATATTCAAGGCTTTCATTTTATTCCTAGACCTCCAATCCGATAGGTTTGACCCTCGTTGACTTCTCAAATGGAGCTCGCTGGGAGACTTTGGAGTGAGTGTGTTATATTGGTTACTTGGTGTTCCGATGTAAGTGCATATGATTATTGTCACATGCGTCTTACTATGCGGTATTGGTCCCATGTAGATAAAAATAGTACTAATATTTTTGGATCTTTCTACTAGGCTCTTTGATCAAGGGAAAACTTTATATAATACATCGTAACAACAAAATAAAAAAATTGTAAATAAATAAAAAAAATTGTGACATAATAAACACCAAGATGATAAGAAACAAAATTTTCAAGTGAAATGTTCGTATGGAATATGGAATGGATAACGGGGGAATACACCACGTTCAAGTTGACAAGATGTATTAAGGGTAAGGTTGTAGACCAAACTGGATTAGTCAAGAGACACATCGAAGAAACGACTTCTTAATATGTATCTTAAATAATCAAAATATTCAACTACCTTCTTATGGACATAATAGACTTAATGCAGTGCAATCGAATAGACACGCAGTGTAATGCAATGAAAGGTTAAATAGAAAAGCACAGCTAGTACTTCAATAAAAATTCTTAAATTCAACTATTTTAAAAAGTTTTGGAAAGTTCTTTGGGCACATCTCCAAAAACAAGAACTCGTTAGAAAGGCTTTTAGTGCATGACTAAGTGGAAGGTAAAAGATCGCATGGTCGTTCACCAATACTCTAGAGCGTCCTTTATCTCTAAGGCCACAGGTCAATATTAGTACAGTGTGCTCGCAACGCTACTAAACGCCAAAAATAGAGAAGCATCGCAAGATGACCAGCAATCCAGGGGAAGGTTGACGATTCAAGGCACTCTGTCAAGATTGCCTAAGACTAAAAAGAAGAAAAATTTGGTATTCAATGTTTTAAATTGTACATCAATATAACAGAGGAAAGATTTTTCCTTTGTAAATAATATTCCAAGTCGCAAGTTTTAGTAGGCCCATAGTCCGGGAAGATAGCTCATAAAGTGTCGGAGCGTTCTGCCAATAAAAAGTTTTATCTCGTAATGGCGGCGTCTCTATCTGAAGCGATACAGAAACATAACAACTTACATATTTACTTAATTAACTACTTTCACTATTATTTTCATATATCAACTTTTTTGCTGGAATACGCGAAATAAGCAGAGATAGTCGCCCATAGACATCGGTA
Organism: Limenitis camilla; assembly: GCA_905147385.1. Taxonomy (NCBI): domain Eukaryota; kingdom Metazoa; phylum Arthropoda; class Insecta; order Lepidoptera; family Nymphalidae; genus Limenitis; species Limenitis camilla. The sequence goes on from LR990240.1 coordinate 14,069,904, forward strand.
ATGCAAAAGATACCCTCTCGTTTTGCAGATCTAACATGTCGCCACACGGAGCTCAGGTCTTGTCAAATTCCTCTAGAGCTCTCTCTGCTTCCTCTATAATTATTCCTACTTTCTAATAAATATATACTTACAGCCTATTCATTCTTTGCACAATTGGAACCTTGTACTTCTTGCTAACTTATTTCTAATCTCTCAACATATCGCACAATTCTTCCTTCTGATTCCCTTATTTCCTTTCCTTTTCAACATTAAGTCACTATTATTACCCAATATTTTCGATGTCAACGGAATTTTCAGTATTGAAGATACTTTTCCAGTAATTGTCTATTATAGTAGCCTCCTTAACAATTGCATTATATTATGTTAAGACAAGTCACCTTTAAGTTTTTCTTGAAATTCCAGTTATGGTTGGTTCTTTGTGACATGTTCGACATTAGTCACAAAAGCTTCTAATGAAGCGTTTTCTTATTCATCATCATAACCTAAAAGAAGCTAACAGGATTAACACACCGGTATAATAGTTTCTGTTATTAGTATATCAAACAGTAAATACGATAGTACTTGTACATGTCAGAGGAGAAAGACGATTTAAATGAATTAATTGATCGAATGTCACGATTCCGTAGTTTTTTGAACAGGAACCCAGGCAGTGCCTTGGACTTGTGACCAAGGTGTAGGCTTAAGGATATCCTTTAAATGATCATAACACACCTCCACTGCCTGGTTTCACTGTTTGTGTTAGGTTAGGTTAACATAAGGCTAACCTAACCTAACATAAGGCTGACCTAACCTAAGCCTAACCTAAGGTTATGTTAACACATCTAAATACAATGTAAGGACTAACAACAAGTCCTCTTTATTACTATCCTACCCTAACTATAGCCCAACACGGCCTTCATTACTATACTACCCGAACTATACCCCGACATACATAATTCTAATTTAATATCAGAAGTGGGAAGGTTTATATCAAAATCGATACAATCATTATGATTTGTATAGTTAGTCATAACGTCTTTATGTTCTACGTGTTAAGCTCGTAATGTTTTATTGATGCGATCAGAGAGACGTATACATTTTATTTGTTTTAAATGTTTTATTGGTGATTTTGCGCTTTATGCTTTAATCTGGTAGAGCGATGGATTATGGCTTTTGGAATGAGGGTAGATGAGATATTTCGCTCTGATTATTGATATTAGGTATTGATGCCTCTCTTTTATTTAGGTATAAAAATGTAGTCTCAGTTGTAAAGAATATCTTGGTATAAAAATATCATCATCATCACTACCCATTAATGGCCCACTGAACTAAGCTGGGTCTTTTTTTCAGAATGAGGAAGGTTTTAGGCCATCTACCGCGCTAGTCCTCTGCGTGTTGGCAGACTTCAAACACCTTTGCAGACGTTCGGAACTCTCAGGAGTTCAGGGACCTCCCGATTAAGGCACCCTAGGTAGGCTATTACGGCTATTTAGAGATATATATTTCTTAAGTAAACTTTAATCACGCTCTCCTCTTTAGTTTCTGTTTATACTACTTTTTATACAAGTTCTTTTTTTCGTAGTTTGGTTTTTGTCATGAGCTATTGTTGGTGTATGTTCACGAACCCGATAGGTGGTACTACAATAGTCGTTTTAGAACTTATTATGTTACTTTAATAAAAAAAAGTACCATGTTGAATATCGGGGACATTATTTTTTTTCTAATTCAATTATACTTTACAACGTAGCAATTTACAACGAGACAATATATAACCTCTGTTTAGAAAGATTTGTGCCAGTTGGCAAACGGAACTCGCCTGGTGACCATCGTGGCTGTACAAATGGTGTGGTATCGTATTGCTAGGACTCCATTGTGACGGATTTTGTGAGATACAAATACATTACAGGGTCAAAAATAAACCTCTGACTTATAAATTACTTATGAGTATAATAAATGTTTACAAATCAAATTGCTTTACTAAAAACGCTTATTTATCAATCTTACCCGCATAGCACTGTTACATAAAGTGGTTTCGTTATATGCAATTACAATTGTTTTCTAAATACCCGCATCTATCATCTCTATTGATAATTGTGCTAAACAAAACATGTTATCTACATGAGCCCGATACCGCACATCCTAGACCGTGTCGTGCTTAACATCAGGCAGATTACGCTCAAACGGCATATAAACGTTAAAAAAAAATAATGGTCACCAGGCGAGCTCAGTTTGACAACTGACTTAAGGCTATCGGAACAGAGGTTATATAGTCTTGGAATTAAATAAAAAGCTGACTAATAAACATGTTTAGGTGCTAAAGGGTTTGTAAATTACTTGATCGTGATGATTTTTTACATGTTTCTTAGTTATAATTGAAACCCATAGATGGCGTTATTTTTTCTCTGTATGTCACACATAATAATCCAATTGACTTTAGATACATGTAGTCGCCTTTTTGTGTACAAAAAGTAAAAATTGATTGTTTGAATTATAAGAATGAATTATTACGATGAATACACAATATTTATACCAAAACAGAGACTTATAGACAAACAGATAAAACAATAAATAATGTACGAGTTTTCCCCTAATAATACAGTAGACATTATTACAGTGTTACAACTATATTTATCTAATCATTAATTTTCTTCAGACGTAAAGCTGAAATAAAGTGGTGAAAAAAATCAACTATGTTGCTATTCGAGCCGCGTCTAGTATTAGTACAGGTAGCGACCAAAGTTTTGATTTAAGTGTAAAGTTTAAATTGGAAACTTTTATATTAAAACTTGACTATTTTGCATCTTTGTAAGGTATTACAATTATTATTGACCTTTGAAATACAGATTTGGAAAAAGGCAGAAAGACACATTTTCTTGATTTTGGTAACAACCAATAAAAATATAAGGTCATCTCAAGATCTATCTAGTCTTCTGAAAATTATCTGTGATCTTACTACTACATAATAAATGTAAAGGTTTTCTTCTCATTTATACAATATTATCAATCACTAGTCGTCCCGCGCGACTTCATCCGAGCGTAGCTTCGCTCCTATTGGTTTTAGCGTAATGATATATAGCCTATAGCCTTCCTCGATAAATGGGCTATCTAACATTGCAAACATTTTTTAAATCGGACTAGTAGTTCCTGAGATAAGCGCGTTCAAGCAAACAAACAAACTCTTCAGCTAGTATTAGTATAAGATTATCATCATCAAAATATTACATACACTGATGGCAATATAATTTATTTGTTATATTTAGTTACCAGTTTAAAAAATTAGATCAATTTATTCATATACTATCAGATCTTTAGTAGAGATTTTTGACTGAAAGATTATTGATAGTCAAGGATATGATGATTGAGATAATAAACTATGTGACCTATGACTTAACCTACATATAGCCTTATTAGAATATATAAACTATCCAAAACAATATTTTTAATACAAACTAGTAGTTGCTAATAATCAAGCAAACAAACAAAATGTTCAGCTTTATATTATAGTCCACGCAATTTACCACGTGAGTAAACACAACCTATGTCCTTCCTAAAGCTCCACTTTATCCCTGTATCATATAGCATCAAAACCGTACTATCCATATATCCATCTATTAGTTAATAGATGGCGTAAGTAATATATTTAATCGCAGTTTCGTATGTTTTGTTTGTATTACCTACGTTTCTTAAATGGTACTTTCAAAATTATCTACAATCTTCAATCCTCAGTGTATTGCTAATGTCGATGGGCGATGGTGACCACTTAACATCAGGGGTTCTACTCGTTTGCCCCTATATACTATTAAAAAAATCTAATATTAGTTAGGATAGATGTAAAGAGATGTATTTTTTATTACTATTGATAGCATCATAAAACTTATGTTCCAACCTGTTTCAGCTACAGTCACGCGATACAGCCATCTCGTACATTTGTGTTGTAATTACCATTGTCCATTTCGCCTACCCACTTAAAATTGTTGTTTCACTGTTGTATTATTGTAAAGGGGAAATAATCATAGAAAGTCGCACTTTCTCAAACTTTTACTTTTGTTTGTTTTTTTTTATGATGGAAAGTGGCCACCGTCGCCCATGGACATCAGCAATACTAGAGATATCTCTTGTTTTACCGATGCGTTTCTGCCGCGGTTTCAGTGGACCCTGTGCAAGATCCTGGTGTTAACTAGAACTGCAGAATTAACGGGATGGGAGAGAAAGATCAGTCAGAGATGTATCAAAGACACTTGGCGGTCTGATTCGCATGCTGGTGGTCGCAAGCCAGTCGGAGAATAGATCCCCTACCACCAATAGAGATGCTAGGTTATGCGCCTTCCACGAGATGCTCTCCCAGCGGCAGAGGGGAATTGTATTCTAACCCGTCCCCTCACGAGTACAAAATTTTGTCCTCAGTCCTAAATATAAATATAAAATGTATGGTCACACTAATTATTTATCACTTGGAAATAGTATTAATTTCCATCAATGCAAATATTTTCAAAATCGGATCAGTAGTTGAAACTGTATGGCATTTATAATTATGATATTTTTAGCTTCTCTACAAGGATGTAGCTTTTTATCGATGAAAGAGTTTTCGCAACAGATTCAATAGATTTTAAAAAACAGAAGTAGAAATACAATATACCAGATATTGTTCTTATTGATGGACCAAAAAGGTTTTATTCATTAAATTTACTCTTTTTTCCAAGTATTCAAGTTAACAAAAAAATAAATTTAAAAATCTAGGTCATTTCCATAAAGGTTACACTTCAAACATAATACCTGGGACACACAGACCGACGCCCCTAAATGTATTTACAAAAGCAAACCCTCCGGATGTGGCTTTAAAAAATTTGAGCATTTGAAATAAAAACGTAAAAGTTGTTATCTGATCATACTCGTACTGTTGAACATTTTTAATTACCAACACGAATACCTGTTTATTCATTGAGGTATTATTTAAGATACTCTAATTACAGAAATCGTCACACCGATATGTTCATTGTGTTACCCCCTTATCTCTATATCTTAGGTTACGATATGTTTCATTGGACGCTATTGTGACTATTGTCGTGATATATTGAGTTATCTGTACTTAGGTTACGATAAGATTCATTGGAAGCTATTGTGACTATTGTCGTGATATATTGAGTTATCTGTTCTTAGGTTACGATATGTTTCATTGGAAGCTATTGTGACTATTGTCGTGATATATTGAGTTATCTGTACTTAGGTTACGATATGTTTCATTGGACGCTATTGTGACTATTGTCGTGATATATTGAGTTATCTGTACTTAGGTTACGATAAGATTCATTGGAAGCTATTGTGACTATTGTCGTGATATATTGAGTTATCTGTACTTAGGTTACGATAAGATTCATTGGAAGCTATTGTGACTATTGTCGTGATATATTGAGTTACCTGTACTTAGGTTACGATATGTTTCATTGGACGCTATTGTGACTATTATCGTGATATGTTGATTTTCATTGGAAGCTATATAATTATTGTAGTGATATATAGAGTTATCTGTACTTAGGTTACGATATGATTCATTGGAAGCTATTGTGATTATCGTCGTGATATATAGAGTTATCTGTACTTAGGTTACGATAAGATTCATTGGAAGCTATTGTGATTATCGTCGTGATATATTGAGTTGTCTGTTCTTAGGTTACGATAAGATTCATTGGAAGCTATTGTGATTATCGTCGTGATATATTGAGTTATCTGTACTTAGGTTACGATAAGATTCATTGGAAGCTATTGTGATTATCGTCGTGATATATTGAGTTATCTGTACTTAGGTTACGATAAGTTTCATTGGAAGCTATTGTGACTATTGTCGTGATATATTGAGTTAACTGTTCTTAGGTTACGATAAGCTTCATTGGAAGCTATTGTGACTAATGTGGGATATGTTACAATAACAGAAACTGTTATACCGAAGTGTTTATTGTGCTATCCCCTCTTAGGTCACTACAAGTTTCACTGGCTAATGTCAGAAAATAACAAAAACTGTCACAACGGTATATTTATTGTGCTACTATTTCTCAAGTTACCACGGAAGCTATTGTTTAATATAGGGCATGGCACGACGATAGTCGAACGTTTAGTAATTTTAATATCATAAAAATGTCGAAGTAGTTTATTTTATGTGCTTATAAATAGTTAGCCAGTTAATGAGGTGCCGGATCTGCGAGAGCTTACCTAAAGCTATCTACATCGGAACAATTTTCACGGAAAATACGACATCATCGCGAAATATCTTTTTGTTTATTAATACGCTTGTATATATCTCTGACTTTCCTTAATTTATAGGTAGATAAAAACTTTGAATTGACAATGAAAATGAAAGTATTATTTGGTAAATACATTTAATTGATACAATGAAAGACTGTAAAAATATAAACCAATTTAAGGATAAACAAAATTATATTGTAAGCAAAATTTACGTTTTATATTGTATACTTTTACATAAGAATAAGCAAGCATCCGTGTAAATTATAATTATAATTTTTTCTAAATACTTTATCTCTGCAAGTGAAACTGTATGTTCTTTTTGAGAAATGTCTTTAAACCCAATATAAATTCAATTTTATATTTTGCAAGTACATGTCGTGTGTGACTCAGGATAGTATATAAATGACTCACAAGATGATGATTTTAGAAATAGAAAATTATTAATGAATTGTTACTGATGAGGCTCGCAGTGCATTGAATGATTTACAAGCTCATTCTGTTACAAAAAAGATTTCTATCGATTTGCTACTAATGATGCACTAGAATTATCTACTGAACATGTGTGGAGTAGCTATTAAAAAGAATCACAATATACCTGATGATTACAAATTAAAGAAGTGTCAAAGTACACAGATATAAAAAACTACATGACTTAAAATATAAAACTGAACTAAAACTAGATACAAAGTTTAGAAATGTACTTGTATAACATTTCCTAGTGGAAATCCATCATAAAACAGTACGGACAGACACGCTTATCTTTTATAGTTGAGTCTCGCGATAACGAGGAGTGTAAACACGGCGCGGAATGGATTCCTCTATTTTGAGATAAGTAGTGTTTGGAAAGTATGTAACTTCGGTATGATTCTAGTGTGTATAATATATTTTTATGAGATATATTTTTTTGAATATTGTTTCGTTTACAAAGGAGAAGGATTATAATATTATTATCCTATGTAGTAAATGCATCATGTTATATAGACTTTCAACTCTCTTATTATCTATTCCTATAATTACTTTGTCTTCAACAGTTATTGATTCATATATTTCAAAATAGCTATTTGTTTTATTATTAATAAATAGCATTCTAACTGCTGATGTCCATAACTGAACTGTTTGCTCTTTTCCTCCGTTTCTTTGGGTTATGTTTTCTTTATGTTCTGTCGTTGTATGAAATGGGTTAATAATATGGTAAAATGACATTGTTGTAAATTATAGCGTTGAAGTGATAAATCTTCTTATATATAAAAATGAATTACTGTTCCTTAGTCTCACTAAAACTGGAGAACGAATGAACCAATTTGGCTTATTTCGGTTTTGAATTACTTTTCCGAGTCCAGGGAAGGTTTAAACGGTGAAAAATGCTGAAACTGAAATTTTGATAAAAATTTCACCTCAGCGAAGCGAAGACGGGTCAGCTAGTGCCTAATAAAAATCATTTGAAGAACCTAATTAAACAATTCTATCAACACTAGCAGCAGTCTCAATAATAATTTAGGAAGATCGTAAACTTGTACACGTTATCCACAAACTTACTGGCTTTTTTTTCATTTCTGAGACTAACTCTTTGTTTCTAGTATAAAGAAAATAGATGAAAATGTTATTAAAACACGCCACGAGATAGAATTGGAGAGGATTAAAAACAAAAATCCGATACATTTTAAGAAACTGGAATATCATACGAACGAAAACAGCCTCTTAGCGGATTACTGACAAATATAATTTCCAAGATTGAATTCTTATTCACATGGAGATACAAGATTATTTTGTTGCTGTAACAAACATGTGTGAACAAATGCTGAGAAATATAAAAGTACAGAAAAAAATCTCGTGGTTTTATTTTTTTATTTAAGATAATCCCCGTTTAACGTTGCGATAACAATAATAACAATTAACAATAATTTCTTTAGCGGCACTGTGCCTTTTTGGGATGGGTAAAAAATGTTCAATTTGAGTCAGGACACATGACCTGATTGAAAATTCACAAGACGGAGTAAACTCGCGTCAAAACACGCGACCTGATCAAAAATTCGTAAGGCGAAATTCGTAAACTCTAAATTTGTGTACGATAGGGCAATAGATGAATATTGTATTTAACCATATAAATGATACTACTTTTTTAATGGTAGATTAGATGCAAACAAGCAAATAGTCCACCTGATGGTAAGTGGCCACCATCGCCCATGGACATCGGCCGATGCGTTGCATCCTCGAAGATAAAGTGGGGAGGGGGAGTGAAGAAAACATGGTGTGGTTTCTGCGTACCCTGACCAAGAGTCTAGAGTCCAATAGATCCGCAGCATTAATGGGATGGGAGAGGGAGAAGATAAGTGTGACCCACATGCGGCTCGGCTGGAACGCGTCTATGACACTTGGCGGTCGGATTCGCATGCTGGTGGTCGCAAGCCAGTCGGGGAACAGAACTCCTACCACCAAGGGGGTGCTGGGTTTCTCGACTCTTACGAGATGCTCTCCCAGCAGCTGAGGGGAATAGTATTCCAACCCGTCCCCTCACGGGTACGGGTTTATACTGATAAATAAAGCAATTCGTGCTAAATTATTCTCAGACCATTCCAAAATATTAAAAAATTCACAACGTTAATGTTCAAGTTTTCACTTTTTATGGATTATTTTATATGTTTTTTTATGGAATATAGGTCAGAGTTTGACCATGGGAGAGATGGACAAACTGCCTTATCCACCGATGGCGGTCTTAGACACACGTCATGGTCACCGAAACTTTGTATAAGTGCTAGAATAAAGAATGTAAATAAATGTATCAAGTTATTTCCGTGCCTTTAATTACAATTGTATCTAAATTTGAATTTTGCAATGAATTTTCAATTTTCTACTCCTAAAAAGATGGCGCCCATAGCAGAATTTAGTAATTCCTTACTTAACCTTTGTTGAATTAAGATTATTTTTCAGTGCTTTTATAATATTTGGTAATATTTTGATAATCACTATAAACGCTTCTTTATCTTTGTTTTGATCCTGTGAACAACCATTCGGTATCATTTAAGTAAACACAGTGATTATGCGAAGTAAGAACGATTCCCGCGTGTTGTAATTTTATTTATTCTTACAATTTTTATTTGGAAGCTTTCACGTTAACTCTGAATTTGGATGCCATTATGTTGTGAATTATTTTTCTCGTGTGAGAAATTACGTTACAAGTCATATATGGCTTACGTGCCTACGTATATTGTACTTCAGAGATGTTTTCAATTTAATGGTTCCTTCCCCCTCCTCTGCTTTTCCTTGGAATATAGCATTTTCCTCAAATTCTTTACCTTCCAATAAAAAAGGCAGATTTATCTCTTCGACTCTTAGCTTTAAAAATATATAAGTGTTGTGAACAGTTAAATTATTGTGTACTGTAAAATGCAATATAACATCTATAAAGGTACTGTGAACAGTCGTTGAATTGTTTTTTGATGTGGAAGGTAATTGAGTATCTAGATAGTTGTTTCTAACAATATTTTTTTGTGTTGAATCTAATCAATCAAAAATTTCGAGTTGATTATTATCCAAAGGTTTTAGTTTTTTGAATTTAAAATACCCACACTTAGATTTCTCCAATAATAACATACGAAGAATAAATTTCAACTTATGCTATTATAAGTGGAGAATAATCTATACGTTAGCAACAGACAATATATATTTTTCCTTCTGATGGGATTGAGTTAGTATGTCAAGTGATACAGTGAGTATAATAGTGTAGTGTGGTTTGATGCCGTGGTGCTAGGTCTCCATTATCGAAGAGCACGTGAGTAAAGTACTTTATTATTTTATTTTTTGATAGCGATTACTACACGGTATGGCTCCCATACTCCTGATAATTGTATTTTTAATTAAATGTGCGATGGCTCTAAATGTTTCCCAAGACCACAAATAGGAAAGTAGCTTATTATTTTGTATTTCCGAGTCGTAAGCGCCCTCGTATATCATTGTTGCTAACTTATAAGTATATTATACTTACCAGGCTTTCTGAAAGGTATCTATAGTTTTCCACGTAATATCGCTGTGCTATACTAAAGTATACAATGTCACTAGGTCTAATCATGAATTACTACAATTCTTGAAAATAGCCTGGTTTATTTTAAATCTCAAGAGTAAATTTGTTTTTTAGCTTTGGATATGTTAATCTGATCTATCCAGATATTTTAATTCAAATTCTATGAGATCTCCAATGAAATACTATAATAAATATTTACATAAACTAATTTGAAAACTTTTGTCAGTGCTCGCATCGTCGGTAACTTTATATTCGCGGGTCCTTTTATTTTATTCCAAGACTCTGTATAGTATTATATAACCTCTGTTCCGACAGACTCCACACATCCTGGGTGGTAGGGGATCTGTTCGATCGCATCGACAAAACGAGAGAGTATCTCTTGTTTTGCCGATGTCCATGGGCGATGGTGGCCACTTACCATCAGGTGTACCATCTGCTCGTTTGCACCTTACCTATTATGTTATAAAAAAAAAATACTTGAGCCAGTTGTCAAAAGGAGCTCGTCTGGTGGCCATTATCGCGACACCACTGCTGGTGTGGTGTCGCGATGCTGTAATAGTAATTTTATAATTTGTACGTAAAATAGTTTAATAAGTACCAAAAATTGTATGATATGATTATTATTGTACTAAAAATTATTAAAACTTATATATTATAAATCTCTGTAATATGAAGGAGACAATCATCTAAGAATTTTGCCTTAAATGAAATTAGGATTTTTCTCCAAAAATATAGTCCTAAATAACTAAACCAAAGAACGCTTCACACGACCTCGCTCCGCGACGATCAATAATCGACTGTTATTAGAATTTATCTGCGCTACTCCCACTACTCTCACACACACTACACCCACGTACACTACAATTAGTTACTTTTATATCAAGAATATAATTATATATTAATGTCTAATAAATAAAAAGCAGTGATGGTCCAGTGGTTGAGACTTCAATGTCTTACTCGGGAGGTCTGAGTTCGATCCCTCACACTGGCGGCACACACTGACGACTTTTCTGAGATATGTGTGTTTTAAGAAATTAAATATCATTTGCTTTAACGGTGAAGGAAAACATAGTGAGGAAACCTGCACTCTTGAAAGTTCTCCATGTTCTCAAAGGTGTGTGAAGTCGCTCACCCACACTTGGACAGCGTGGTGGACTATGGCCTAATACCCTCCTAAAGAGGAGACCCAACGATGATCAAGTAAATGAAACAATAGGAAAATTTTGTAATATTTATTCGTTTTACCCCACTTCTCCTTCATAATATATTTACAAAAAATGAAACAAAAATGAGCGCAGGGATATTCATCTGATTAAAAAATACGTACAGACGTACAATGGTACAAATAATGGAATTACATTAACATCCTACGCATATTAAGGAACATAGCTAGTTATAATTTTCTACCGTGCTATAGTATTTCAGTTAACCTACTTTACAAGAAGGGAAATAGAAATTTCAACAGTTCAAGTATTCTCGTATTACTTAATTTATATATTAACATAAATAGTAGAATTTTATTAATTCAAATCTTAACACAGCGCCATCTATTGGATTCTTTCTCAACCTAGATAACAAACATGTTGAAGTGCTGTGTCAATAAACTAACTTACAACGCCATCTTTTAAAAACTTATGAACAAAAGTAACTCTTCGTATCATAATAAACAAATATTAAGATCAATAAACAAGATAGAAACTATACTATCAAGTTAAACCAAAGTACTCACAGTATAATAAACATCATCTTAATCGGTTCAGTGCTTTCGGAGTTCATTGTGAACAAACATCGTAAAACATTGATATATAAATTGATTAATACGAGACATATAACAGAAGAGATTAATATTTACGTTTTAATAGAAAACAGTCGATAGAATTTTTTTATTTATTCATTTTATTTGTCGTTATTACCTAGTTACATGTATACGTGGGTAGACCTCCTTTCAAGGGAATGTTTATAAAAAGCTAATTAATACGAGACGTATTTTAAAATTATAAGTTTATTTATATTTTTGGGCGCCTTACCCATTTTAGGTGAGCCTGGGGATTAAGATAAACAAGTGTTTAAGACAACGCTGTAATGTACATCATGACTTTAATTACTTCACACAGTCACTTCTTTAGTTATTCACATACCCACTCACTCATCAAGCGACTCTCGTACCAACTCACTCAATCATCAACTATATGACTTAACGTCTTATTTAGTAACTTAATCTTTCGCTAACTCCCTTACTCATACATTCACTCATCGACTCATTTACCCAACTCACTCCACCAATCACTCACTATTTCAATTATTTCAAACATACAAATCAATTACATTTCTAATATGTTCAATTCAACTGTAATATTTGTATATTCATAAAGTTCTAGATTTTCCATCAGTCTAACTTTATTTAGCTTGTGTGTTCCAGCCTTATCTATAAACTTTTACATTAACTAAAGCATTCCATTTCGCAGTCACTCTTTGTTTTTCCATTTCCGCACCGAAGTTAAATAATTTCCATTTCGCTCTTTATTCTAATGTTTTCTTAGACTTGATAGTTTTTATAACGAAGTACTTCGCTTTAATAACTCATTTTTATAAATGAATGTTCGTATTGTACTCTTGGAACTCATTTATTATTCCTTACATTTAAGAAGAAACGTTTTAAGCTGAAAAATTGTTTCTGATTATAATTGTGTATTTCTTTCTACTTCTACTTTTGGGAAAGTTGCGCATTGTGAGCGTGCCTGTATTCGCAGTTCCATCCGTGACCCCTAATAGTGACTTCTTCGCATTCAAGGTCAAACCCACCCTTACGTGCCGCTACTTATATCTGTATTTGATTTCTGCATTTTTGTGTTATTCAGAACTATTGAAATTGAAGAAATGTTTCTAGGTATATGTTTATGCTGGTTTAATGAAATTAAATTGTTATTTCTGAATATCTGTAATTCTTTCTGCATATTTATTTTTATTACTGATCTAATGATATCAAGGCAGCAATAGAAAACCAGAAACAAATTCTTGCACTCAATATTTCTTTCTACGTATTTATTTTTCTTTTTTTCCTATGAAAGTTGACGATTTCCTTGTGTAAATCTGATTATTTTTCTTTCTGATCTTATGTAGTTAAATAATTCTGATCTTCTCTATTGCGTATATGTTTTTCCTTTTATTTTGATTGTTATTACATCCTTTCTGAATATTTGTTTTTTGGAATACGTTTGTTCTTTCTGGTCTAGTGAAAATTAAGAGTTTCTGAATATCTATATTTGTTTCAACGTATATATTGTTTTAGGGCGCTTAAATATCGAAAATATTTTTCCGAATATCTGTTTTTTTTTTGTACTAAATTAATTGATAATTTTTTTTTTGAATATAAATAAACAGTTATGCGTGTATTGTTGCTGTTTGTCTATTCTGTCCATTGAAAAGAGGTCTGATTTATTCTCTAAATGTTCTATGAACAAAACAATGTCACTTCCAAACACTGGAACATCTAATTACATTTAACTCAGTATAACTATTTACAATAACCAAATTATGTACAATGCCATGACAACTTTATGCTACTTACGTATCCGTTATGACTTATTTACAAATCGTTCAATTTACATTTATAAATAAAAACAAATATTCACTTATAATAAACATTACATTAAAATTTTAATTTTGTTAGAGTTTCGATGCTTATTGATGACACATATTAATTGTTTTAGAATAACTAATAACAATTTGGGAAAATTTAGAAACACACAAATTTAGACACAACAAACAGTTGTAAATAAGCAGTATTTATAAAAAATAGGACTAGCAACCATTATCGGTTAGTAAACTTATTACGTAGGCTACCGAGCTCAATCTTCCCGTCAGATATGATAAATGGAAGTTATTTTAAAAAGCAATCTAAAGTATATTTTTAACGTTGTATTAATTCAAAATTGACTGTTGAATTTAAAGTCTACAGTTGTTTAGTCAGTTATATGATATTTCACGTCATCCACTTTTATATGGTAGAAAAGAAAATTATTTTATGTTTACTAAAGATAATTTAATCATTATCGCGGAGCACATAACACATAATGTATGTAGACATACTCCGTGAAAATTTGAATGAACTAGTCTTCAATTTGCTTTATGTTATAGAGTCCATAAAAGTCTTTATTATTTGTTATTTTGCCAAATTATGTTTCTTACGGATAGTAATTTTCCCAAATTGTTGTTATATCCATAACAGTAGCCCCCGCCATTACAGAACTATATCAACGGCATCAATTAAAACTAACCTTAATTATAACTCTTAGAGACTGGAGCTTTTGTTTTGCTTACAATTATTTGCTGATTCAAATCCTTTAAAAACACAACCACTTTTATATGCATATATATCATGTTAGGAATATCAGATTATTCAATAAATAGGTTTTATCAGTAATTTTAGTCAAACGATAAGTTTATAATTAATATAATAAAATTTAATGACAAAATTACGATATCATTTACGTCCTTGTACTGTTATTACAAAAAGCCTTACAATCAACTAATATTGCGATTCGATTTATGTCCTTGGACCTTAGCATCAACTACTATTATAAATCAGTAAACGCATTTGTACTGTTATTTCAAAGAGCCGAGCGATCAACCTATACCTATTGCAATTTGATTCACAAGCATAAGCCTCGGAAATAACTGTTTTTATGACTCAATTCCAGAGCTTGCAATATGTTTTGAAAAACCTTCTATGAATATATATTTTGATTAAGGTTTTAAATCGGATCACAACGTTAGTGATGAGGCCTCAAAAAATTATATAAATGTCGGAAGTGTAAGTTAGATCTAGGTTAGCTTTGTGTTGGGTTAGCCTTATGTTAGCCTAACCTTTGGTCTAAACAGATAACCTAGGCAGTGGAGGCGAGTGTTGTTAAAGAATATCTTTAAGCCTACCCCCTGGTCATAAGTCCACTGCTTAGGTTCCTGACTGAATAGTACGAGATTGTAACGTATATTTATTTTTTTGTAGATAAAAGGAGATCGTTTGAACAAAATTACAGTGAAATTATTTTTCGTAATTATATTTGGAAGATAAATTATACAATTCCATATGTTCTAATAAATTAAGAACACAAACAGCTCAGCTTTCCCTGCTGTAAGCCAAGCTCAACAAAAGTCCCAGTAATTCCTTAAACTGATCATCTGCAGGCTAGGAGGTAGGTGAACGCCGCGCAGCTCAGTTGGGAGGTGAGGTAGGAGGACGCTCGGTTGCTAGTCTGCATCGCTGCTGGGTGCTCACCTGTGAAAAATACATCATTACTATACTTCATCCAAGAAATTCCATATCTATGTCTAGGTATCATCGATAATTAATATTAAATCTACAACCATGTCGTTAAAGACTTCGGCATTTACCAGGCGCGTGACTGAACTTGGAAATCCTCAAAGGAATGTCCTTCAACCCGCATATAGCTACCATGGCAGATTATGGCCTAGGCTTTCCTCATTTTGAAAGGAAACCAATGCTCAGTGGTAACGTTACTAGGTTGACACGTAAGGTCAATTTGAGTTGATGATAAGGTCGATAGTTGAAATAGAATCTCTAATATAGTAATATTTATCTAATTCTAAAAATCTATGGTAAATGAATGATTGGATAACGTTACTTTAACTTTTCATTTTTTTTTTCAAAAAAATAATTATTAATATGTACACTAAATAAATCAAATACAGAATAAATATTGGTATACTATGTTTAATATATTCCTAGAGCACTGCGATAATTAATTTTTTTAAAGATTTAAACCATGTTACTCTAAGTATTGAATATCTTTATGGGCTCGATTTATCATGTTTAGCCCTATGGCCTTTGTAACCAACCTTAAGGCTATTAAATAAATTAGTAAGTAAGTAAATAATAAAAATAAACCCCAAGGCGGCCTCAAGGTTATTTTTATCTGTTGTAACAATTTAAAAAGTTATTAAGTATTTTAATTATATTCAGTTCCATGCAGAAATAAAATATTTTCATAGTAATAACTAAAGAATTTCACGTGGTTAACAAACACAAAAATAATTTAGAAATACTATCTCCTTTTCCAGAAATATTTAAAGTATTTCTCGCTCCAGTTTCACAAAATTATAACAGAAAACTTGTAGAAAATATTAGAGCTGCAGACAATGTGTTGTTTTTATTCGTTCGTACAGCTCTTTGTACTGTATACCGTATACCGTATACTGTATACCGTACACTGTACTGTAGAGGAATAATTGCGTACCTTGCAACTTGCATTCACCTTTGTTTGATATTTTTAAGGATTTTCTGTTTAATCAAAGCCGACTAGGCTTTCGGGCTAGTTGGATATTGTTGTGTTTACGATTTTGCTTAGATTTTTCTATAGTTTATTTATTAAAAACAAGATCATATTATAGTTAGGGACTCCTCTCCCGATGTAAAGATTTACGAGTATACTTCAATCCTCCCCATATTTCTCTTTTTTATTCTTGAAAAATTATAATCATATAAGTTAACGATGCTCTTTATAAGTATCACTAAATCATGACTAAATAACTAAGTTCATAATTAAATTTGTTTATCTTATTATTCATAGAAAAAGAATTAAATTAATGAAATCTCAAGTCAACCAGACAAACAATTTTGGAGACTTCATGATGAGTCAGTTCAGCTAATACTATTAATATCAATATTGAATAATAATATCATATTGATATTTGAGGTAATGTATATCATTCACTTAAATCACATAAGAAGCATAAAATAGAAGAAGCAGAGAAGAATCATTATAGTTTTCTTGCCAATTTGCATAATGAAAATAGATCTTTACAAGTAAAATGTCGCAAGTGTGTAGTCTAGTTTTATTTTTATGGTAAAAATGTAAAATTTCTAGCTGCAGTTGTATAATATGATTGTGCAGACAATGTGCTGTTACTCGTTCCTGCAGCGCTTTGTAGTATTCAGGAATAATTGCGTACCTTGCATATGCATGCATCATTTGGGCTTATTCGGTGTCATTTTACTATTATATATTACTGTACAAGTGCATGTTATTGTTTGGATATTTTTAGAAATTTTGTAACTGGAAAGGACATTGTACTTCGCCTAAGTTTTACTTTTGATATATTCGCACTGTTTTTTCTTTCAAATATGGGCCCCTTCAAGTTTTACGTAAGCATTAAAGGGGTACGGGGTAATCCTTGCTTTTGCTTATTTTTCATAACATGGCTGATGGCGGGGGGTCTGCATGGTGATTTCGTCAGCGATAACAAAGTAAACACTCACATCAAAACGTGAATATCCCTGCCCAGAATAAGGGGGAGCAAAATGCATGCATCAATGTTTACATAAGCACAGAGGGCAAATTCCTTACGAGGGTAAGGAATTTGCTGACATGGGGGGCGGAGGGGGTAGATAATTACGAAAAATCTTTATTAACTAACTAAAAGTACTTCAAAAAAGTCGATTATTATTTAAAATTGAATTGATAACGCATAATAATTAGACATCATTCAACTCAGTAATGCTTGGACAAAGTATAAATAGAATGTTACCAACTAATAAATGACATCTACATCTCATACTCATCCTATTTATTTAATAAAACTTTTGTTATAAAATATTTAAAAAAAAATACATATTTTCTTACCATTCAATACATGAACAGACACAGAAGCAGGATGTGCATTATTCGGTACACATGTGTAGTTCCCAGAGTCTGTCAGTGCTGCTTTAGTGACCAGCAACTTGCTTGTGGTACCTCCTTCTGTCTTCTCTGTTTCAAGACTTATACCTCCCCTGGGAGAATCGAAGTCTACCACAGCATTGCCGTGGTACCTGTTTTAAAAATATTGGATTTATCTTCTACTTAAATAATATC
This sequence comes from Limenitis camilla, assembly GCA_905147385.1. Taxonomy (NCBI): domain Eukaryota; kingdom Metazoa; phylum Arthropoda; class Insecta; order Lepidoptera; family Nymphalidae; genus Limenitis; species Limenitis camilla. The sequence goes on from LR990240.1 coordinate 14,088,012, forward strand.
AGTAAATTCACCCTAGCTATCATAATTTATAATGAAATTATCATTACTAGTCTCTATACAAACAAAATGGGTATTGTTTGTATCTTCATCCTCAGCTGTATCAGTTTTAGTAAAATAAACAGAAACAAAAACAGCTTCTAATCTCATGATTCTAACATTTATCATTCGATAACGAATTTATCTCATATTGCTATAATGAGTAAACTTTATAATACACAAGAAAATAGTTTTCCTTTAACCTCAAGGTAGTTATACCATACGTGGTTGTCTTAGAGGCCCTAAGGGATCTCGTGAATCCGTGAACTAATCGACGTAACAGATAGATTGGTTAGGTCTCTAGTGACCGTTGAAGAGCTGAGAGCTGTCAGCGCTGTCTACAATGTCTACTATTTCGAATTAGTTTGCTTTAGAACTATATATATTGACGACATACAATATAAATACAATTATTTATTTTATAAGATAGGAAATGGACAAAAAAAGGGTAAAGAAAATAATGTTACAGCTTCAACGGCACTGAGAACACAAATTAGGATTGACAGAAATCATCATACTTGTGGAAAGGAAGAAGCGAAAATCTGGCTTAAATACCACTTAAATGAATTGTATTAATTTGTGTTTATTTAGAAATATTCCACAACATTACAAAGTGCTTGAATATTTTGTTAGAGTTTATTTTACAGATTTGAAGAAGTAATGCAGTCAAGCTTACAGACCAAAACTTAAAAAATATAATAATAATCCGTAAAGGATCTACAGCATTATGTCCTCAATATAGCTCTAATAAAGGTTTATAAATACAAATTCAGTCGGAGTAATCTATCGAGTATCCCGGGTCAACCTCCAGGGATGTTATCTCATCGAATTTAATCAAAAGAAAATACAAGTAAGCGAAAACACCAATTCAATTTATAATATTTGACTTTCCTTCTTTCTGCCGAAAGCTCTGAAATGGTTTTCCATTGAAAATGAGCATCTAATAGCGCTCACTGCAGATTGATTTAAAACGTCTTCATCTATTCTGAGATTGGGAATTGTTTTCTACTTAGGCTTACAATGTTACATCACGGGAAGATTTGATATAACATTATTTATTCTGAACTTTATTTATAACTTTGTATTTTTTTAAATACTTGTAATAAAGCTAAGCTACTTTAACCTTTGTCAGCCATGTTAAAATAGGAGTCAAATTTAAAACGTCAAGCAGACTACTAGGATTAACTAATACATTATAGCAATTTTTGTCACTTTTTAAGTGAATAAATTCGTCTGATTTTTTTGATTGATGTCTTTTAAAGAATGAAATATTTTGGTAGAAATGCTTTCTATCATTATTCATAGTATTTAGATCACAAATTAGCGTCAGTCGAAAGGGGAGTTTCTCCCACATTTCAATCTTTATCACAGCTACAAATGAAATGAAGCAATAAACATTTCATTTCATAAAAGATTTAATTAAAAATATGAATACTCAGAACGTTGCACTGATTTATTATGTTAATTATGAAAATAAAATAAACTTCAATTGGTAAAAAATATTTAATTTAAAATTAAATTGTAATGTTGATCCTACGAAGATATTCTTTGTTGTGTTTTGAAGTAATGTTCATTCTCAGAAGAAGGTTAATTTTAATATTATATTAACTACCTCTTACATACGATGAATTATAATTTTTAATTTATTCTTGATATGAGCAATATACGTTAATACTTATTTTAATACAGAATCATTATAGAACAAAAACGTTTTTCCATGAAATAAATTATCTTTACAGGCAATAATATCTTCTATTAAATATTCATTATCAGTTTCTAGCAAACAGCTTTTATAAATATTTTATGCTTAAGCTAGCATGCTCAATTTAGCCTTTCTTTTGAAATTATATTCTTACTTTTTATATCATTAGCTATAGTTATTAATGTTATTAATTACGTTCTTTTATTTATTAATGAACTAGTCGACCCGAACGACTTCGTCCGCGTGTAACTCCGCTCCTATTGGTCTTGGCGTGATGATTTATAGCCTATAGCCATCCTTGATAAATAGGATATCTAACACTGAAAGAATTTTTCAAATCAAACCAGTAGATACTGATATTAGTGCGTTCAAGCAAACAAACAAATTCTTCAGCTTTATATGTATAATAAGATTATTTCTAACTATAAAAATAAAAAATCCTTAGACTCTATAGTAATGCGATCAACTTATCCGATAATGAATTTAAACTATCCAGGGAACAACATAAAAGGATTATAATATAAGAAAAGGGATAGGGATATCAGCTGAAACAAATCAAAGAGCAGAATGTCGAGATAAAGCGAGAGCATTATGCTAGTTTGATATAAAATGGAGAACTCTCAATATGAGTGAAACAGTTGAAACTTTGATTTATAAAAGTACTTACCATAAAACAGACGCACTTGAAGGCGGTGAGGAGTGCACATTCACTGAACACGTCAGAGATATCGTACTACCTTTCTTCACGTACACATCCTGAGAGCCCCAGATTGTTGCTGCGGCCGCTGCAATAGAAACACAACCTTAATGCCTTGTAATACAGTCCATATTTGTATTTATGATATAGCTACGATGACTAGTCAACCATGAAGTTTCGAGATTCAAAGGTACAATTCTGTCTATATTTGAACCCCAAGGCTTGTCTGACATGGGCGGGGAATCCTTCAATTGAAAGAACGTATCGCTTTTACTTCTATCTGTATAAATATAAATATAAATGTATCAATGGTAGGTTTTACATATTTTAATTTTGACATATTTTTTTATGTTGAATTTATGTGTTTATTTTTTCATCATTCAGATGTCGTCAATCAGGATTTGGTCCTAATTTCTTCTCAATTATCATATGCAAATATATTTTAAGTACCTATATTATGGTAGTAAGTATTCAAATGTTATGAAGTGTTAGAAAAATAACAAACAAATTTAAAAAAATCAACCAAAAATGGTACAGGTAATTATGTAACCAAACGCAAACGGAAGAAGCTTTGTACATAAAATTCTCAGCACGGAATGATACAAATTCAAATCGCTCAAGCTAAAACGTCTACAGGATCATTCGAAAGCAGGTGGAATCTAATTGCGGGCTAATGAATAAACAAAACGTAGGAATAGATACCTGAGGATCGGACCGGCGGCTGGGGCGCGGGGGTGAGGGACTCATCTGGAATGCAGAAGACAACAGCTTAGGATGGGGGGAGGAATACAAAACAGAACCCTACAGCGACAGGATGCGTTAAATTAGCTGAGCGACTCATTTTATATATTAAATACGGTTTGTTTACGGCTAAAATTAACTAAATTGTTTTAAATATTTAAGTACTTTAAATTTTCATAAAATCGTCGAAAATTTAGCAATAATTACTGATTATAGGTTAGAAGTTAAATCCGTATACAGCTATTTTATTTTTTAACAAACATAGACCTAACTGCAGGTAATAAAATACACTAAAGGCCCACGAAACGTTACGTCATGTAGATTTTGTTACGTCCACCATTTTTCAGCATAACAAGCGCTGTAATTGGTCCGAGGAATTGAGACGCTTGATATATTTCTGGTAGTGAAGCGTGTACTGATAAATGACTCTCGTATTACAAACGAGGGATATAAAAAAACTAAAGCTCCATCATATAGGCAGCCAATTATTTTAACACGCTTAAAATAATATGAAAAAAATACACTTTGTCTTTTTGGCAAAAGATGATAGACGGTGATATAATTGATTTTTCAGAAGTAGGCAAGGCAATTTTCATCCTTCATTGCTTTGGCAATCAAATAATAGATTGTGATGAAAATATTAAAGTTAATGATACATTTTTATCATAATATTTGTTGACAACAATTAAAAGAATGAACTCGATTTGGTATTTAACCTAAATATTTTTTTTCTTAACTATGATATTAAAGATAATAAAGGGATTTAATTGTTAGTCGGAATTTAATTAAAAGTTAAAAACGAATAAACACAACAACCAAAAAAAACATAGATAAGCTTGTAACTAATAATAAGTAAAAAAGACACTGATGTCCAATAGAGTTACTAAATCTAAATAATAAAATACCTTGAAATGAAGTAGTTAGTTCTTTATCAGACACCTCAATAACTCTCAATATTAGCTTAAAGTATTAAGAAGTGATCAACGAAGCGAATGACTTTAAACAAGAGATTTCAGGAAGTGGTGAAAATTTGTGTGCCGATGTTCTAATTGTACAATTTACATTTAAATTCGAGTTTCATCGCGTTCACGTTAAAACCAAAATGAATACAATTATAGTATTAATAGGTATTGTTTAATTTATTTCGATGAAAGAGAATCTATAACGATACCGGAAAATTAAAGGGATAGTAGGCGCTAAGCCAATGGTAACTTCTTTAAAGAAGATTATAAGACAGATTATATTTTGAATATAAGATTATATTTTGTAAGTCATAATACGTCCTTTACTTTTAGTTTCTCTCCTTATTGAAAATTAAATTCATAACGGTTTTAAACTTCATAGTCTAAGATATTATTTTCAACTTTAAAATCTGGGTCACTTAGTGAAGCTATTTGCATTCGTGTCTTCGCAAAATTTTTGAAGTGCCACTTTTTGAGTTAATTATGCTATCAAAGTTTAATAAAGGGTCCCTTGTCTATTAGCCTATTAAGTTTTACTCTGCATCTTACTATGAGAGGGTTGGAGATGGTAATTTATTCAATCCAAAAAGTAATCTAGCTAAGGCTGTTGATATTTTAAACATTGATGGAAGCTTTGGAGCTGCACAGTCTATTGAAAAATTAAACAAATTATGGTAAACAGACGAACCAAAATAAAAAAATTGTAAAAATATCTTGTAAGAAACTGGATTAATGTTTGCATGAAGATAAAAATAGTAGGCGAGGCAATAAAATTTTTAAAGGTGATCGTTTCAATATCTAAGTAATAACTATTCAAACAGCGTATGGTCTAAATCCTTCTCTAGTAAAACTAAGTGAAAATATTTTATAAAACGTATACATGAGGAGTTATCAAAAAATATTCGGTACACGCGTCTTGGCGTAAACCTGCACCAAATATAGCGTAGAGAAATTGCTTCCACTTTGTATCCAGGCATTACACCCACTCCTAATATGACGAGAGATGGTTCCGAGATTACATCGTCACATTTCATAACAACTTTGTGAATTTGGCTCGCATTAAAGTGATAAACAATTCTTTATATGTTGTTTTGGGGTGAATTTGTAAATTTTTGTAAGGTTAATGTAACGGAAAGGTTATATGTGGTACGAGTTATTTGTTTAAGTATAACAATAAATATTGCTCTTATTTCATTATTAGCATATGATATAAATTTGGAAGCGCCTTTATGTTTTAAATCTAGTACTAGATTATTTTCGGCGATTTTTTTAATTTATGTGTCTCTAACTTACTTATTTTATTTACCAGTCTTGTAATAGATTGTGGAGTACCTTCAACAGTTAACACGACAGCCATGTTAATTTTGGGCTCGGTATTGATTTGACACTCGTACACTCCCGCGTCTCTTGGCTGCACGTAATCAATCTTTAAGTCCCAGTCGTCTGACGGCTCCGGGTGCAAGACGCTGAACCTCGCGTCGCCGGTGTATGTGAAGATGTGGGATGTCAGTATGTGGAGATCTCGCTTTCTCATCCATGATACCTAGAATAATAATTGTATTTAATTTTTCTTCAACTTTATTAAAAATATAAAACTATATATAAATATAAAACTTAAAAATTGTTTAAAATAATGATAAGATATATTCATTGGTAGTAGGGGATATGTTCCCGACTGACTAGCGACACCAGCACGCGAATCCAACCGCCAAGTGTGTTTTACTTTTCGGTCGAGCCACATGTGGGCCAGATCTGCCCCCTCTCCCATCCCTTTAATGCTGCGGTTCCATTTAATACCGAGTTCTTGCTCAGGGTCGCTGAAACTACAGAATTCTTCTCTTCGCTCCCCCTCCTCACTTTATCTTCGAAGTCTACCTTATTAAATATCTTCAAGAGATACTCTCTAATTTTGCCGATGTCCTTGGGCGACGGTGACCACTTTCCATCAGATGGACTGTCTGCTAGTTTGTTTCTTATCTATTATAAAATAATTCAGCTATGTGCGAGTGTGGACTCGCGCTCTGAGGGTTCCGTACAATTTCAATAAAGGAACAAACACTATCAAATTTTGATTTAGGGGCATTTACTCCCTACATTAGTGCATTAGTACTGTTTTAATTGACATATTTATAATTATTCACAAAAAAATATAAGAAACCATGACAGAACTATTTAACAATAAAACGAATAAAAGTAATTTCACTAAAATAATTTTAAAGTCGGTGAACATAAATCAATAAAATATGTATTGTCACATATAGAACCTGCTTCTTTTTTTGGAGTCAATTAAAAATTTTTACAAGTTATCAGTTAACAACATGTCATATTATCGTCCTCGATTCGCACCGATATAGCTTTAGATTCGTTTCACACGATACGACAACAAAAATGTCGATTTTTTTCATGTCCGCATATAAGGAATGGCCTCTAGAATAACTAATTCGAACTGAAGAATAAATATTTAAATCTATAAAAGGGAAGGAAGGGGAAATATCCTAAAAATGGAAAATTTCCCCAAACTAGTGCTTCTTGCGAAAAAAGAATGTTCCTAGGTCAAAAGACGAAGCCTGGGAATTTTGATTTATCTTGAAAATCAAAATTACAACACATGAGATAAAAGCGGCCGTTGGCGGTTGGAGCGGTAAAAGGAAGGTATTTGTGGAAAACTTTTAATTACTTCTTATTTAAAAAATACAAGTCTAATATTACATAAAACGGAAAAGATAGAACAAATTTTATTACATAACTGGGTGTTATTTTAATCTCATTCCTCGAAATGTTTTAAAAGTTCAAAATTAATTATTCTTTTGCTGTTTTTACACAATATATAAATATTATTCTCCGTTTAACTTCGAATGCGGTCGAAGAAGAGATTATTCTTTGATTAAAAGATACTAATAAGGAGCTAATTCGTACGAGAGATATTATCGAATTCACTTAACATATTTGTAACTCAAACCAAAGTGTTTTAATAATCAATAGATTCTGGCTTATATTTTAACTAAACTGATTTGAATGTTAGCAACACCGTTTATAAAAAAGTAAGTATTCGAGGAGTTTATTTTATCTTATTCCGAGTAGACAATATATAACGTTCGTTTCGATAGGATTGAGTTTGTCTACCTGTGATATCGTGTAGTACATATTCAAGTAGTAAGACTAATAGTATAGTGTTGTTTGGTGGCGTGGTGCTAAGCCTCCGTTATCGAGGAGCACGTAATTAATGTACTTTATTTTAATATCTAGTAGCGAGATCGAGCGGTGAAGGTGAGAGTTTACGTTTAGGTTATAAAAGACGTGTTTTAATAATAGATTATAAGTTAATTATCGTTCAGTATAGCTTCCATACTCTTAATAAGTGTTAGATGTTTCCTAGTGTAATATTGACTGTTTACTATGGCAACATTATGTTAGGTTAAAAGTTTGCAAGACAATAAACATCTGAAGTTGTGACCTGACTTAGTAACTTTTTTGTGTGTGTGTTTTTTAAGGTAAGATACTTATTTGGATAAACTTATATTCAAGCCCAACATATTTGTATTTAGATGGTAGTTACAGAAAAATTTGCTTGTCAATACCATTACAAGAAATTTTGTTTTTCATTATTTTTAAATTTCCACTACTTAATACCAAACATTGATATTGAAACGGAGAAAGTACGATTACTATGAATCCCCCGTGCGTGTGAGCTAAGCGTCCAAAATTACATTTTTTTAATTCGGAGGCCTCAGAGAAATTAGGGAATAAATTAATTCCTTTGTTTTTGAATGTAATTAGAGTAAGCCCGAGTGAGTCTGAGTGAGCCTGCGTAAGCCTACGTCGTAATTAAGCAAGATGAAGCATCCAAAGACTCTTTGCAGTCCCTTAAATAATAAAATTAAGTAACGGCTAAGCTTTTTTGGAATATTCTGCATTTTACTTGATGAATTGGATTTAAAGCGTTACTCATAAACTTTATTACTTGGTACATTTAAATATTTAAACCATCTATCTAGGGCAGAGTTGGAAATTAATCTTAGTATCATAGTTACAGAAATGTCACACTGTCTGATTATGACAACATTTATTGTGACTAATGTCAGACATGTAAAAGTAACTGAATCTGCCTCTTAGATTACGACAGGTTTTATTTGAATCTATTGAGACTTATATTGGACATGTTACAAGAATTGTCATATTCCAATGTCAAGCACACGTTAGATAAATTCAAGTTGAGTTTGGTACGACTGGCAGACAGTTTGAATGCGCTTTATAAAGTAATCCTTGAAACTGGCATAAGAGTCGTAAGCCAGCTCCAAGCACTATTCAAACTTCTATATGACTATGAGTAAATAAGTAGACGTAATACTCATGTTTTAAATAGACTCTATCTAAAGCAATAATGTATATAAATAAAATAGAAAAGTCCCAAATATTCGTGAACCCTTCAATTCAGTGTGAACCCATGAACTTATCTGGCCACCTGCAGACTATAAAATATCATTTTTCAACGTCGATCTCCTCGTCCTCGATAACCCTCGGCGTCGCTCCACTGACCGCCATATTAATGGTAGGATCCAACCTATTTCTGAAAATAAATAGCTCTGACATGTCTCGCTGTGCATTATAATGTATTGTTCGAATATTATGTTTTGTTACGAAAACGTAATACGATGTTTATATTTTGTTAGTTAATAGTATGGATTTTATTATTAAACAATCCGTAAGGAAATGTGACACGTCCGAAATGTACCACAATACCTTTTGATAAATCTTGTCGTAACCTAAGAGGGGGTAGCACAATAAATAAACCGGTGTTATAGTTTCTGTTATAGTGACATGTCCGAAATTAGTCACAATAACTTTCAATAAAAACCTGAAGGGGGTATTCAGGTGTGGGTAAATTTTGTCTGTCGTGACAAATTAATTATTTTAGTAATCTAAATTAAGTTATACAAATCCCAATGCAATTATTATATAAGTAGCTGTGGCCGCAATTCCGTCTGCGCCTTACTTATCGCGGCGAAATATTTCTATTTATACACAGAACACATAAAGACATACATCACACATCAGAAATAATTAAACACAAAGAGTGAACCCTCGCTACCCATCGACAGATCGATGTTATCAGTAGCCAATTATTTACCAAATATTTACATACATCAGTAATTAAAACAAAAATGTATTCTTAACTAACAAATTAATAATTCCTAGACGAAACTTATTACACCACTTACATCTAATCTCGTTACAGATTATTCTAAAACTTACCGGTATACAATATTAGTAGTAGAACTCAAAGTCAAAAGAATAAGCTAACAAATAAAAACGAAGAGTAATCGGGTGACGTAGCGTACTGGAGGTGGGGGGTGCGACCCGCGTCGCGCCTCTTGGAAGAGATCTTATTAAAAAATAATAATCAACTTCATTTCATAATAACTATTAATAAAAATTTAAAAAACCTGACTGACAATCTAAATTAAAAGTTATTTATACTTTTTAAAGTATGATAGAAACGTTCTACTGCAGTACACTTTCACGTTTAATTTTCTTAAACACGAAATATCTACTGAAAGTCATTGAGATGAAACTATCCTCATTAGCCTCACCACGAAATGTCTGCTGTAAGTGGCTGAGGAGTTGGATATAGCGCCGAATACTCAATGTTGACATATCTAGGAGTTACCATCGAAAAAACTATCCTCATCAGTCTCACCGCGAAATGTCTGCTGTAAGTGGCTGAGGAGTTGGATATAGCGCCGACTACTCAATGTTGTCATATCTAGGAGTTACCATCGAAAAAACTATCCTCATCAGTCTCACCGCGAAATGTCTGCTGTAAATGGCTGAGGAGTTGGATATAGCGCAGACTACTCAATGTTGACATATCTAGGAGTTACCATCGAAAAAACTATCCTCATCAGTCTCACCGCGAAATGTCTGCTGTAAGTGGCTGAGGAGTTGGATATAGCGCAGACTACTCAATGTTGACATATCTAGGAGTTACCATCGAAAAAACTATCCTCATCAGTCTCACCGCGAAATGTCTGCTGTATGCGGCTGAGGAGTTGGATATAGCGCAGACTACTCAATCTTGACATGTGTATGAGATACCATCGAAAAAACTATCCTCATTAGCCTCACCATGAAATGTGTGCTGTAAGTGGCTGAGGAGTTGATATACAGACTAGTTAATGCTGCAACATCATCAATGTTGCAAGGTCTTAGAAATACTAAACAATAAATTTGAAACCAAACGGAGTTAATAAGATCACTGACTCATGTTGGAAATGAGTTAGAGAAGTCTTCAAACGGCTGATCAGATCTTCGCACATTTTAGTTCAGAACCATCTAAATTAAATTGGCTTTTATACATAAAAGTCGCATGTAATTTGATCGCGTTTTCTCTCTCTTGTCACAGACAGACATACGGATACATTTAACGTGTCGGGGGTCTCATTATGGTATGATCTGCAAATCAGATATAAAGGCTGAGAGCCTCAACTGTACCGCTATGAGGATGTCTCTCAGTACAAATTTTGGATTTTATTTACAAACGCAAATAAATGTTACAAAATTTTCCATAATAGAGTTAAAATTTCAAACGCATCTGGCTGTTTTATTTGTACAAACTTAGAAAAAATTACTGTTAAAACCGATGACTATAAAATAATACATAATAACTACACTTTACACCGACAACGCCATCTATATGACAGAAGAAAAAGAAAATTAATAAAATAAACAACATGTAGCAAAACTTCAAAAACATGTTATTTAAAAATTAAAAAAACATTTTATATTATTGTAAAATATTACATAATAGTATTGTGAAATCCAAATATAGGTTAGTGATTATATTATGAGACAATTAACAATCACGTGGCGCCATCTACAGGACGTGTGACAGGTTCAACTACGTGAATAAAATTTGTAAATGAATATATCTTTTGATTGAGTGAACCGATTGCGATGAAACAAAGACTAAATGTTACTCCGAAGTTAGCACTACAATTATATATAAACGTCACTCGAGTGTAGTCAGTAGTTTTTTTAAAATATATTTGCAATGTACAGACACGGCATGTCTACAGATTTATTATATGTATAGATAGATAAATAACTTAAAACTTAATTAGTTTAGCTTAACTTGACTGAAGGTCGTTTTGGAAGGTTCATCCATAATAAGTTTTAGACCCAAAACTTTAGTTACAGTTGGGATGAGAAAAAGTTAAATTTATTATTCATAATGTAAAATAAACAAATTGTATTAAAATGGTAATTGCGAAGTAAAAAGTTTACGAATTCTTTGTGAAGACTACTAGTCTACGTTACAATGGTTACGTGTATATTAAATTGATTTAATAATATGGAATTAAAATATAAAAGTATTTATCAAATGTTATTAGATAAAATTGTTATGTTTATTACCATTGAATTATATGTATCCTATTACTATTAGTCAAACTGTCATGGTTTGGCCCGGGTGCAATTCAACACATGTATTTAGGTTCAATATCACTTTCACATATCAATTTTTTTTTATAGTATACGGGGGCAAACGAGCGGAAGGTCCAAGGTAAGTGGTCACTGTACACTCATTTATTTAGTTTATATTCTTAAGTTTTTATTATATTCTTAAATGGGCTCAAAAATAGCAAAATAGATAGTAGGCGTGAAGTTGAAAACACCAAGTTGCGTCATAAAAGGCTGTAAGTCTATACTAATATTATAAAGAGGAAAGATTTGTATTTTTGTATGTAACGAATAAACATAAAAACTACTGGACCGATTTCAAAAATTCTTTCACCATTAGAAAGCTACATTATCCCTGAGTAACATAGGCTATATTTATTACAAGAAAAAAATTAGAGATCCCCAGAAATTCTCACTAAAACCAACCCAAGGTGCAAAAAAATTTGCCATAAAATATCTTTCATCGCATGCGCTGCGAAAAGTATTGATGATAGAACAAAAAAATGTTTTAGAATGTTATAGATTGTATCAATATCTACAAAAAACCTTGCGAGACCATACGTCCAACTATCGTAGTTTCACTATAATTACTTTTTTGCATTTTAAAAGTTGATAAAAATGCCTATCAAAATCAGACCACGTTTTCCATACCTTTGTATTAATCCTTATTCAAATAAACTATTTCATATTCAAGACTGTTTCTGAAAATATCAACATAAACAAAAAATACACGACGACGCGACGGGTCAGTGTAGTTATATACCACCGAAATGCGCGAGAGCCAAAATGTTTTAAAACAAAATATTCCACCCGTGCGAAGCCGAGATGGGCCGCTAGTATGATATAAAGTTCCAAAAGAAACATAGAGTACTGTATTATTGGTACTTATCCCATATTGTATTTATTTCTTGTTTAACAATTAAATAACTTTCATAGTGGCGACGGGTATTTACGCGCTGGCCCTTTTTGTTACACTCTGTTATAATGTTTTCATGTACGATTGTACAGACATACGTTTGTATTAATAACAACATGTTACTCACTGTTCTATTCCCCGTGTGTTTGGCTCGACACCTCAGCACCGCCGACTGCCCCACCACCGAAGACACGTTCCTGGTGGACACGTCGTCGAAGTAGGGTCGTTCTGGTCGAGACTCATTTAACACGCCGGGAAGGACGCCGAGCACTGAAACAAAAATTAAATATAAGAAATATATCACTGGATCGTAAGCACTATGTTGAAATAACCGTAGACGATTAGTCCTTCCTATAAAAAGTATGGGAGCTACACTGTGTACACATTAAATCGATAGTATTAACATGGAAGCCGAGCAGTGCCTGGGGCTTGAGACTCGGGAGCAGGTTTAAAGACGTCTTTTGTTACCGTAAACTCTCACCTGCACCGCTCGACCTCGCTACCATATTAAAATAATAAAGTACATAACTCACGCAATACTTGATAACGGTAGCCTACACACCACGCCACCAAACAACACTACACTATTAGTCTCACAATTTGATATCAATTGACGGACTCACTCAATCCTATCGGAAAGAAAGTTATTTATTATATAAACGGTGTTGCGAACATTACTTAAATGATCTAAAATGAAAATACAGACTATCAAAAGCCATAATTCAATCCACAAAGCGATAGATTGACTTTCGCCAATCTTCATCTGCTGCGTTTACCAATAATAATCTGAAACGGTTTTAATATATATTTTAAAATCATAGTTTTTGTCGATTTGAATTTATATTTAAATAAATACTACTATGACTTAGAAACGGGGCTTACGAAAGACGTGACTTGAATCGCAATAAGTTGGTGGTAAGGTCCCAGAATTAGTTTATTTTCGTTTTTAATAAAATTATTACTTTAAACTTAAATAGCAATATTATTTTCATCCTTCTGTGTGTTCTCACAAACAAACTGACTGACTGACCAATTTTGTATAATGAAATAAACAATTTTGAGTTTGATTTTCTTTTTTACAAACAGTATGTTGGATAAGTCAAAGAATAATGGAAAGCCAAAAATGTTTGCTTTCCCTAAAAATGAGGACATGTTTAAAAATGCTACTGAAGACGTTTTTTTGCAGGTTTGAAGTTTCCAAAATCTTCTATTGTGTGTTAGTTAGACAAAAAGCTAACAATCCGTCATTATCCAAAGTCAAACCTGAAGCGCTCCGAACCGGAATTGAGGCCGGAGCCAAGACTTGTAGTCCGGCCACGAGAAGTTCCACCGAGCGGATAGGACTTAGAAATGAGAAAATGTTAAATACGATTAAATTGTATAATCCTAGCTAATATTATAATTTCGAGAGAAACACTTGAGAAACGTAGGAAATAAAGAATACAAACTAAACAAACGAAACTGCGATTTAATAAACTACTTACGCCACCTATTGACGAATAGAAGGAGTCTGTCTGTTACACAATCAAGCTTAAATCATTGAATCGATTTTGATGAAATTTGTTACAGAGATAGATTAGAGCTTGGGGAAAGACATGGACTATGTCATCACGAAAAATATACTTAATAATACAAAGTTAGCAAATGATTACGCGATTACGCCATCTAGCGACGTGGAAATGATGTGCATGTCGAGCTGTGAGTTCATTGTGTTTGGGATTTAGTCATATATAAATTACGTTGGTGATGAAAATTAAAATGTAAATCAAGATGAGTCGATGTACATTTATAATAATTTTTAAATTAATCAGTGTAAGTAGAGCATCAATTTATTAATGTAACTATGATTTACTGATGAGAATTACACAGTCATATGTTCTTAATGTTTGTCACACAGACAGAAATGAAAAGTAGCGTATTAATCGAAATGCGAAAAAATTATATGACAATGAAATATCTAGGAAAGCAGACTTAAATCTCAATCCAAAATCATCATACATTCCAAATTAACATTTTTGTAAATGAAATTCTAATTTGGCATCTATTTTCAATCAGTAATCCAGAGATTTTGTATTTAGATTGATTATTAATTTCAGCCCCTAACCTCTTTAAAATATAAATAAATTGTAATATTATATTAGAGTATAATTAATGAATGCGCGTGTAAGATTGTACTCGTAATTAATTAATTATACGTAATTATATTTCATAAGTAAGTATATTACATCGTGACTTATTAGGCTCGTCAGCTTTAACATTCCGGTTAGTAAATTAACTATATTCCATTAAAATTAGGAAGATAAAATAAATCGCACAGACGCAGTAACAAAAAAACAATATCAACACGACAAGTAAAAGTAAGTCTCTTTCAAAATTATTAAGTCAAATCAGAGATATTTTTTTTTATTTTGCATTGTTGTGACACACACACACACACACACACAAATAATACACACTCGCCCATAGATTTAAATACACACACTTTGAAACTATTGTAGGAACTATACATATTTTTAAATAATACTTTAAAAAAATAAAAATAATAATTGTTGTGTTACACGGATGTTTTTGCTCATATTGCTAAATTGATATTTTTATTTTACTTAATACGACTTTTTGTAGCTTTTCGATTTACATTTCACTTTGTTTTTTGCTTTAACGGAAGAGGGCACTAACTTCTGCAACACAGGTATACATAACCTAGCGCAGGAGTTAGGGACTTCAATATTAAATATTGTAAAATAATGGTGAAATAAATAAAATTATTATTATTGATTATTATTATATTATTTAAAACATCAGAAACACAAATAAAACTTTAATGTATTTCACATAGGTATTTTTTCTAGATTTAAAACAAGATGGCATTGGCCATAGCGAGTTTTCATAAGTCGATTTCATAAATTCCCACTGGCTTGACATAACAACTTATAAGTTTTATTTCTGTTTGTTATGTTTTTCATTATTTTACTATTTTATATTTTATTTCCCTTAAGTACCATTGTGGGTCTGTACTGACCCGCTTTTCCATAAAAAAATAAAATATCATGTAAAAAGTAATGTACACTTAGTAATCTCTTATTGATAATAATAGATTATGATATTTATTACTTATATTAGTTAAAGTGTTTGTTTGTGCATAATTAATGATCTTATCACACATAATCACAAACCTCAATTAATAATAATAATATTGCATATTATTATACAGCACAGAGTTTATCAGTTGTGCCATTTTCTAAAGCAAAATGATACCCAGATCAATGTTGCCAACTACATAAGTAATAATAGTTACTCAGGATATTTTGACGAATTTTAAAAGTTCTAGTGATACCAAAATATCTTAAGAAAAATCGCTGGTCTAGTAGCCTCACAAAATGTAAATGACAGCAAGTTCTTTGTAGTGCAAGCTGTAAGGTAGCCTTTGTTTTTCTAACTTGCCCTCACCACCTCTCCGTCTCACCATCTCTCCGTCTCTCCGTCTCTATGATAAAGCGGCGGTTGCGATATTGCACCAAATAAATCACACACCCTGCAATCTGTGCTTTTGTCTTTGGCTACATTGTTTTTATTTTTGGCACAGAGAATAGTCGGAGAGTCTGAATTTTAATTTATGCCTACACTTTTGATTACAAATACACTTTGTCGCGACACTTTTGAGAAGAATTTAACCACGTTCAACTCCTTAGTTACTGAATCGATCCTAATTAAACTAAATCACTTACTGTGTGTAATTAAGTCAAGTTTTTATTTGTACGTGGTAACTCCTTAACTACTAAGCCTATTTTAATATAATTTTGCACCTTATAATTTACATATATATGTATATTTGATCTGATTTGAGAGATAGGATTGTTTTAATCTGGATAGCTTCAAAACATTTTTTCTATCTGAAGGCCTAACTAATATTATAATTTCGAAAGTAACTCTAAAAAAACGTAGGAAATACTTAACAATACAAACAAAACAAACTGAACTGTGATTCAATATACTACTTACGCCATCTATGGACGGATAGTCTGTCTTGAAATTTGGTACTGAGATAGATTAGAGTTTAGGGAAAGACATAGGCAAATAAGTATGTGATGACGCCATCTATCGACGTGGGTATGAAGTGCATGTCGACCTGTGTAATCGTTATGTCTTTGGAAGGTCGTATATAAATATAAAATATAGTGATATATATAGCAATGAAAATGTAAAATTAAACCTAAATACACGTGGTAATTTGGACCCGAGCGAAGTTGGGACGAGTTGACTAGTATAACTGAAGTGCAATAAAGTCTAACACCTTTATTCTCAGCTCGAAATGAAAGATGCTCTCAGGACTGGATTTTTCAACAGCCGTATTTGCCTAAGGGCTTTTCTACTTTAATATTTTTTAAGAAATTCAAGTTTTCTTATAGTTTTTTTATAAGTTCAAATAATTTTAATACTCGTCGTCTCGCTCTGGCTTCGCTGGGCTATTAATAATTTTTAAATGACGATAACTTTTTATTAACTGCAGCAACAGAACTGTGAACCGTGTCAAATTTCGTGCAGTAGTTTTTGTGTGATATGCGTACAAACATAGGCATAGACAGACAAACAAACAACTTAAAAGACAATTGTTTGTTTTCTTAAAAATTAATTATATTTTATTTTATTGCTCTTTGATGCAACAACTTCAAAACAGATTTTTATGAAAATTTACGGTTAATAAGCTTATATACAATGTTTGGGCACAATTTAAAAAAAAATCACCATGAAAGTGTATTCTATCCATTTAAGAATATTCAATATCTATTTAACAGGAGTCATTATTATTGTATTCATTTCGTGAGTAATTTAACAGTAACTCTTAAGCACTGTGTCTAAAGTATAAACCTTATCCCTAAAGGAGTAATATTGGTACTCCCTGATGATAAAAGGCAGAACAGTCAAATTAATGCTAATATGTTTTGTTACTATAATTAATTATTATTCCTGAATATTTTTTTAAATTTCTTAATATTAAGGATAAATGACTTCTTTATAAGGGGCCATCCATAAATTAAATCATTCGTTAAGGAAGAGGGAGGAGGTTGATGAAACCCCTTATTACCCAATGGTGTGACAAGGGTTTCTTGAAGTAAAATACCGAAATTTAATATATCTAAATAATATAGCAAGTAACGTTTCTTTCATTTTCTCTTTTAATTTAATCATTTTTAAACGTAAAGTTGCAAATTATTTTAATATGACGTTACACTAGAGAGGAGGGATAGTGGGAGAGTAAAATCATGAATTTCATGTAACGTAATTTATGGATAGCCCCTAACAATTTCTTTATAGGCAAAGAAAACTGTAATCAAAATTATATACACATAACCAATCTACATATTTGCGCAACCTCAATCAAATGTTCGTGTTATCAGTGTCGATATTACATTATTATTTACACCGCAAATACCTCCAAGCTAAAATAATATTTACCCCAGATATACGAGTGACAAACATACCAACATCACAACCATAACCAAACCTAACCCCCGATGCTATACTGACAGAATGTTATGTTTCTCTGTATCTGTGTATTCACATGTCAGTCTGAGGTCTTGTAGCACCCAAGTTAATGGACCGATTTTGATGCGGTTTTATTTGTTTAAAAGTTGATTTAATCGAGTTGGTTCTTAGCTATGTATTGTGAAGATCTGGTTACCCGTTTGGAGACTATCGGCTCATTTCTATCTTGAGAACTGCATGACCTTTTATCTCTCCCGAAGATACGTACGCCCTTACCTTTTATTTCGGATTTTAAAATTTATTGATTCTTAGTTATTGACCTAAGTGCCGAAAATCAAGTTGAGGATTTTAAGTGTTACCCTAGTATTAAATAGCCTTATAAACCAGTAAGGAGTATCATTCCTTACAATATCTTCGAGCACCTTTACAAGGCCGTTTTAAATAACAAAAACTCTCGCCTATATTGCTCAACCTCCTTATGTAAGATAATAATATAAATAAGTCAATAACAATATCAAACCTTCAAGTAATTTTTATATATAAAGCTGAAGTGCTTGTTTGTTATCTTTTCTTTAAGTGTCAAGTGAAAAAATTCTTTTAGTTTTAGTGTCTTTTAGTGTAAATTATCATTCATTATTGTCATCATAAACACTGTCAATGGCCAACCCAGTTCCAGAGTTCCTCAGAGTGAGGAGGATGTTAGACCATAGTCCACTACGTTGGCCCAGTGCAAGTTGGCAGACTTCACAGGAGCTTCCAGGAGTGCAGGTTTCTTCACGATGTTTTCCTTTACCGTTAAAGCAAGTGATATTGTGTTTAAAACACACATAACTCAAAAAACTCGTTGGTGTGTGCCTGTTTAAAAGTATAATCTTATATATAAAAGTCTCGTGTCACAATGTTAGTTACCATACTCCTCCGAAACGGCTCGACCGATTTTTATGAAATTTTGTGTATATGTCAGGTAGGTCTGAGAATCGGTCAATATCTATTCTTTATACCCCTAAATGATAACGGTAGCCCACGGTGGCTAAACAACGTTTGCTGGGTCAGCTAGTTACTTTATAATATACTGAGTACTCTGAAAATCATTTTAAATAACAACATTGCATTGTAAGGATGCGTGTGACGATGTGAGGGAGAGGGAGGGCGAGAGGGCGGTAGTGTCGATATATTCGTGTCACGTGACCGATGCGCCACCTCATACATATTGGAAGCCAACGCTAAATATTTTATGCGATTTCATATTGCACGAATGTGTAAGTAATTTGAATTGCCGATGGTTTTACACGGATTTTAATATATTTCTGAGATAAAAACCTTTTCTTATTGGATATTCTTCGCGATTTAATATTAACAGAGGCTGTCACACTGGTGTGTTTATTGTGTTAACTCTCCTATGATTACGATATGCTTTCTTGGACGAATTATAAACAGCAAAAGAATCTAGAAGGTCAAGTGTAACATGACAATATTCACCCTATAGTTCAATCTGAATTTAAGGCTTTGGTTTTTGTCCCAAATATTTAATTTAATTTCGGGATTCAGATATATGAAACTGAGGATAATAGAAAGTTTTATCGACGTCTTCTTGAAAGATTTAGTGGCTGCTTGAGGTACATAGATAAATCTAAACCTAACCCTGATAGCAATATAAGTATAGCAATTTGGATTCTTAGGTATAGAATAGAGTAAGCTTTAACTGTCAAGGTAATAGTTGTTATTTCAGAAGCTCTATCTTATAAAGAATTATTATTATTTATTTCATATATTCATTAACAAAACAGCTCTGAGACTAAATAGCTAAATAAATACACAGGTGTGATAAATATTCTAGTGGAAGTCAGACTGTGATGGTGAGCCAAGATGATGTACAGGGCAGTATTCCGTTAAAAGATTGAGTAAAATTAAATAGTGCTAGAAAATACAATAACATTAGAAGTAATATTCTACTAACATACTAGTAAACTGCACAATAAGTTATTTACTTAACTCAAGACTAAGCCAAAACCACAAACGACGCTGTAACTCCTACATTTGTACAATGTATTGTACTAGTACAAATTGAATCAAAGTTGAAATTATAATAAAATAGGTATGATCGTAAACTGGTAATAACTTCTGCTACACTCGATAACGTTTATTTGTATGGTATTAGTGATAGGGTGTGGTTGATGATAAGTTATTTAAGATTGAATGGGGAATGGTCTTAGTATAGGGAAAGTCATAATAACATGTTAAGTATCGAGGGTTGTTATCAGTATAGGTGACTTTGAGGATAGGAAACAAATACCAAATGGATAAAAATAATTACTTAAATAACTATTAAATTAAAAAGACCCCCGACTCAAACTCTAATTTTATATATCTACTAATCAAGTATCTATACCCAAACAGCATCGATTTAGGGGAATCGACATTAACGAAGAGGAAGAAAGCGTTGCTCCTGAGGCAAAACCCATCACAATCATACACTTCGACTTCCTGGCTAAAATGAATCTTTGAATTTGTTTTTGATAATTATATAGAAGTAAATAAGTTACAATAGAAACACTAATTATTAATTTTTGTAATATTATTTTAGGTGTCTTATTTAATTAAATCATACTCATCGGTTATCATTACTACAGCTTGGAATTAACGTTATTAATGTTTACAAACACGACAAATGTGTTCCCGCTTTCATTTAGGGACAATCTGGTCATATATTACTCCTTAAGACATAGGGAGGAATGGGATGTAAATCACTTCGGGGTCACCAGCTCACCACCTTACCAACAGTTACATAAACATACACTCCTTATTATTATTTCTTTGCTTTTTAATAGGTATATTTTGGACTTGCATTAATAAGCAAAATAAGTATAAAAATTACCTTACCATTATTGTATTTGATTCTAGGTCTATTGAGGGATCAATAGTTTCTTAAGAAACATATTTTAAATTCATCATAATTGATTTAGGAAAGGTTAGGGAGAATATAAAGTAATATTTTTATTTATTAATCATTGTAGGCACAGATAAAACTACAATCGCCTTATGTCAAATCTAAACCACTTAAGCTACTTTGGGATAATTTCCACCCCACATTAGGTAAGGAAGCGCTTACAAAAGTGTCGCACTCGGACAATAGAGGGAGTACTATAAATTTGCTATAATGACCCTATTCGAGTCTCTATTGAAAGTCCTCACTGATATAGTATCAGTTAATCTATTTGAGACTGCAATGGTGTAGTGAGTTTAGGGAGTTGTATCGTTTATGGTATAAAACCTATCTACACTATAGTGTCATGTCACAGTAATACAAATTTAATGTTCTGCAGCCAATTATTAACCAGTATTCCAGACATGTTATGATCTTTTAGAATCTCTAGGCGTGAAATATTTTTCAGAGAAAATATCTTGGGTTTTAGCTTATGAATAACTTTATTATGGAGTAGGTAAACTCACTTTTTACGCTCAAAATTCTCCGGTAACGCTTTCAAAATCTGCGTTTAATCGTTTAAAGTAACCAAGATCATCAATTAGATCCTCTAAATAATTGTATCTTTTATATCACGTGGACAACTTAAAGGATTGCCTCGTTTGGACACAACTTAAAAAAGCAAATAAAGTCATTTAAAGCCTATTTGTCGCAATAAAAATAAATATTAAATACTACAATGTTATAGTCACTTGCCAGCACAAAAGCACTAGTAAACTGATCCGAAGATAAAAAGTGCAGGCGCTCGGGAGGGATCAGCAGACTGATCACGGGTTAGTTTTTATTCGTTTTCTCATTTCCTCGGTTAGGTTCACTCATCGCTATTTACTCGAGCTTTAAAATTTATAAAATATTCACGTTCTTGTTGCTTAGTATCATCACTTGTATTAGCCCTGGAATTTTAGTGTTTGTGATCTGTTTATTTGTTAATTGTAATTCAAATTCTAGTTTTATTGAAATTATAGACGACTTATTAAGAATTATAATCTTATCTGCAGTGCATTTTGATATCAGTACTTACCTCAAAGTCTCTGAATGGTTCCAGTTGTGATTTTTCTCCATACACTTCAATATCGCTGATTTCAGGATTGTTAACTACATTTTAATCTCCTTTTTATTCACAGGAATATTACTTTCCATTCATTTATGGTGTATCTATACAGTTCATATATTTTGTAACAAAGGAGCAATCTTGATATATATTTTATTATTTTACTATTTTGTATGTTTATGTATTTTGCGATTGTTCTAGTAAATTTTGGGTTTTGTTTTTTTTTTCTGATTTTAATTTTGTTAAAAGAACGAACTAGAGCTTGTTACTGTTTACGTTGCATTTCACATTAATTCTGAAGAGAAAAGATATTGGTTTGCGATATTTAGTTCTCAAACTGTATTTATTCCATATTTCAAACTAAAAATCAACTTTAAATCACATTTTAAAACTTGAATCACAAATCAATCCATACTTGGTTTGCTTTTAAAAATAAATATAAACATCAAGAGAAATATCGCCACAAAGTTTGAGTCTCGAACTGTGACAAAACGTACTGCGGAACTGTTCGCCGACTTTTAATGAAGTTGTATCGAAAGCTGAGCTGCATTCACACTGGTGGTAACTCTGAGTCCAATTTGTATTGACTAACGACTATGGTAAATAGTAGTTAAATTTTAATGAGACTTGGTTTGGTTTACGTGATTTAGACTACGTAATATTTGCTGAAATAATCTGTGAAAACTGTGACAGAATCTGTAGGACTTTACTAGGCTTTAGTCTTCTAGATATGACTCTAACAAAAGTCTCTTGGGTCTCAGAATAACAACAGTCTCAGTATTAATATTCTCCTTAATATTAATTCTAACAAGAGCCAGCTTGGTTTCATCGTATCAGTAGTTTCCTAAGTTTTATCATGAAAATAAACTAAAAGTTAACTAAAAATTAATTGTAACAATACTTACTAAGCCCTAACGTAACCAAGTTATGGTCGTGATAATAGTTATTTTTGTTTTTAATCGTAACGAAAGTCACCTTGACAGCCACTTAAATTTAATCGGAAAATAATCGTTTTTTCAATTTTATCGTAGTAATAATCAATAGAAGGAATTATTGTATAATTTAATAATAAATAATTGCGTCGTTGGTCCTAAAGAAAATAACTGTTTGTCAGTTGTTAGGATAATGCACACTTATCACAGTCATGATTTTTTATAAGAACTCATGGGAACGTAAATCAAAATCAATAGCATATAGAAAATGATTGTAATTTACACCTTTTAATAATTGTAAAGGTAACTATAACAGAAAAAAAATAAACCAGAATTGACATGAAATTAATTAACCACAATAAATAGATCCAACAACATGTAAAAACTAAATAAAATTATATGGGTAAATACATTTTTTGTGGTTACTAAAGAAAACTGTAGACATTTCCTTACCGTTAACTCTCGGAAACTATAAACAAGGGGTATCTTAATGGTCTATGAGGCCAAATAGTTTTTTGTTCAACGATTTTACGAGCCACGCTTGATGCTTTATCACTTTGAATTTAAATTACTTGGCTACAGTAGGAATTGCCTGAAGATAAACTTGATTTAAGGTTATCTTTATTGGGATACAGTTTTGTGTATTTTTTATGTATGTAGGTATATCGTCTTCCTTAAAAAATTAATTTTTAATACCGGTAGAAGAATTTTAAGATTTATTAATTAAAATTTTTGTTTTTGTTTCAAACATGTCACATATTTAATTATTTTCTATTACAGTTACCTTTATTTGTTACACTCCTTTATTACTACTTTCTTTATCATCCCTTTATAATTGCAAAAAAAATCAAGCATCAATTGGTTAATTGAATTCAATCTTTACTCGTAGCTGGAGAAGTTGATTCGTCAGAAAATCAATTCCTACATTTACTATTAGATGCAATTACAATTTGGCAAATGTCGAGTTAGCTTTAACAAACGAATGAAATGAATACCCATAGCAATTACAGTTATCTCTGGTGTACATTTAAATATTTAAACAAAACCGTAACCACATCATTCGGCATAAAATCATGGGCTAATCGTCGATGCGCCGATAAGTGCCGCGCCATTTACTCTTAATGGCTGCGAAATTAAGTTACACTCAAATTGAGGCGCACTCAGTTCGAGTGTTTCTATCGACAGGGTTTCTATTTTGTTTGTATTATTTTCTGTATTAAATTTTGTTTCAGATTTTGGGTACTTAAGGAGATCGACAAAGATAAAAAGCGTTTCTGCCTCCATTATTTTTGTATCTTCTCAACATCTGTTTCACTTTGTCAATAATATTTCAAGAAGTTTTCTTCAGTCGCAACATGTGCTAAGGTTAGGACTACAGTATTTCTTAGTTTTAAATATCAGCTATAGAAAATAATCCTATTGTTGTGACTCACGTATAATGATAATTCATCATGCGACAGATATGTCGCATCGGTGCATTTTACAAGGAAGTTAAATTCAAAAGTCAGACATATTTCCTACGAAAGTTTAATAGTTACGTAACTTTTGAAACTAGAATATAATTGAAATCAAAACTTTTAAAATTATAACAATATATCATTGATAATAATGAAGCGTATGACGACAGTGAAAGTATTCGCAATTTATAACGTACACTAAAAAGTAGGTCATGAAATATGATTCATATATTACAACCAATATCAGTAGAAAAATCTGTGCAATAATTTTTGCTAAATACCCTATAAAGTGATACAATAAAATGTTAATACGTAAAGTTTAGCTATAAGCACCAAATGGGTCAAAGAACAACGGGGATAGACGCAGTTGTCCTCGCTGGACAGAATTATGGGTACATTACATCGTTTGATGGTGGAAATTTTATTCTTACTGTTATTCCCTAGATAGTTTATGGGATCTGTTTGATTTTATTTACTTTTCCGGACGTAACAACGTTTATATGATATTTTTTATTTATTAGCGCTATCACGATACTTCGATGAAAAAGACTAAAAAGTTCTTGGTGTACAGGAGTTTTTAATATGATTTCGTATTTTTGTTTATAGGAACGAAAATCTAATTCTATTTATGCTATAACGATAACACTGATATTAAGTAGTAAAAATGTATTTTCGTTAACATGGCAATCGTTATTGGTTAAATTGCATTAAGCTGATCAATCTGGGTTAGTACATATAAACAGATGATTGATGGCTAACATTATAAACAAGATTCTCATTCTTCATTATTCTCCTTGAGGAAAGAACTGAAGTACTAAACATTACTTTTTCGATGAATTCATTAAGTTAATAGCCTTAATTTACAACTTCAACCGACACGTCAAGTCTATTAATCATAATTTAGTTCTCAAATGCCCTATTTCAGCTTGTAGAGTACGTAGAGACAATATTCTGCTTCTATATATCCTTGTTGTCAAATAAATCTCCCTCGATTCTATTAGCAATGCTAAGAGCTATCGCTTACCAAGCTGTTAAGTGTTGCTGAAACAACGACCTTCTAATGCTTATTGGAAATATATGTTTAATGGTTATTTACTGATGTATTTATTCGGATCCAGCATCGTTTTATAAAATATCCCACGTTTTACTCATCACTGAGGATTCAAATCATCACATAAAAGAAGTTAGTCTATAAATAAACTTTGAATGTGATATTTATAACATCTCGAACCGAAAGTATTTAAGCTAAAACTAAAAATACAAGTATTTAAAACAAAAGTAGATAAAAAATCAATTATATCAGTACAAGTAAAGAGCAGCAAAGCTGAATAACATAAAGAAATATATTTTGCTATTAAAGGATAATATAAAAAGAACTAGAATCAAATGAAACCTACACGATCCCTTTAGTAGATATAATCAATTCATTGATCAAATACAAGCGGGAAACGGAAAGCAATAACCATTTCTGTTTTTATAATACGTTATATTATGTGGGATTCCGACACGCCGTTGATTCATTGAATTATGTGTAAATGATATGATTCCATCGTTTGACGGAAAAATTTGGTGTTCATGATATGGCGTGTTTTTACGTGAATATGTTTGGAAAAAATTTAGGATTTATTATTCAGGCGTATACAACTTGGTACTGGGTAAAGACTGAATAATATACAACTAATATAAAGTGCTTCATTAAGTGATGGAAACCTTACAAACGAGATGAAAAAAGAAATAATAATTCTAATTGGAACTCAGCAGAGACAACAAGTAAAAGCCAACTTTCTTATAACAGAATGGCGACTTACTTGTTTTCAATATAAATATGCTTTAGAAATTAATAGCAGACTTGTAGATTTTTTTTAGTAAAAATAGGAATCAAATAATTTTTAATAGAGTTGAATAGTAGTAATTATTAGATGTTGCCAAAAAAAAAATTGAAGTCTACCCAATGTAATTTTCCTCCAATCAACATTATTATAAATAGAAACGTAAACATGATCTATATTACCTGGGGTGTACAAATTTCACACACGTGGAAGCTGGCTGGGCCCGGTTTCAGCTTCTTTAAAAAAAGGGTTAGCACCGCGCGCGTGCGCCGCTCTCGATCTCTCATTACGACTGACACACGACCCCTCCGCCCGCGGCGTACCTAACACTCCCGCCGCCCGAGCAAGCAACACACCTCGCCGCGCGCGTCCCCTTAAATATATTAAACATAACTCCCGCCCTAAACATCTATAAATGTTTACGAGGAAAAGAATACAACTAGGAGTCAATAGGAAGGCAAACCAACTTGGTTAGAGTTCGCTTAAAGGTACCTGTCGATGTTCTAATATCGACTACACGCATAATATTATCTTTACTGGGGTAAAATTGGGGAATGCGACCACGTCGCCACTGTAAAGGGGTAAATTATCATCTTTTGTAAGGACTATTTCGCCTACCGTTGGAGGATTCACAGGATCTGTCCACTTTTGCCTAGTTTGTAAGGTATAAAGGTACTCTGATTGCCACCGCGACCAAAAGTGTTGAGTTATCCGTTGCACAACTTGAAAACGGGTCAAACGATTTAATTTCACGTCTTTATATGAATACTCGGGTAACGCGTTAAGGGGTTGTCCTATCAAAAAATGGCCAGGGGTAAAGTGTAAGGAAATAAACTCATATGATTTAATTCTAATTACTTACGCATAAAGGCTATATACTTCTCACGTAATTTAGGGCTATTTGACAGGCGCTTCTCGAGACCAAGGAAGCGTCGTATCGCTGTAGGTTTAGAATCACCGAGGGTAGGTCGATTATTTAAAAAGGGAAGTCTCACAATAAATCAACCATCTGTGTGCTGAGAGGTCGTATTTTTAAAAATTAATTTACACTCATTATCTAAAGGGTCAGGTATTAAGGGTTGAGGGGTCTCTTCGACCTGCCAAAATCTCTCTACTAAATGGGATAAGGATACACCAGACATAGGGGGTTCAAGATCACCATAATCTCCAGGGACAGGACCGCAGACAATATAACCAAAAATTGTAGGTATTGCACTAAGACTATCAAAGTTTAATGTTCCACCTCTAATAAAAAATGATCCCAACACATCAGCTCCAACTAGGATATCTATAGGGCCAGGTTTATTATAGGTAGGGTCAGCAAGGGAAAAATCACTACAAGGGAAAATCACATGATCAGAAAACTCGAACTCAGGATGCGTTCCGGCAATCACATCTATAACCATGGCAGAGGTAGATATCTCGTGATAGGAATTATAAATAGGTCTAAAACACAAAGGGATATAACCGCGGGACACAACTATTTGTATATTACCTATGCCACGAACAGGGGCACATGAAGGGGAGATAGGCATATTAAAGTGATTAACAAAATTAGTAGTTATGAGGCAACCCTGCGCACCGGTATCACATAGGGCACGCGCTTCTATAAAATAACCACTAGCAGTTCTAACATGAATTATAGCAGTAGGTAATAAAACAAGGGAGTTAGGTGAAACATTAATAGAACGGGTAGGGGGTTAAACATTTCGCTAGCTATTAAGTAGGTTTATCTCTAGGGGGGGACTCATCACGAGGCTTATAACTATGGTTAACACGTCTAGTCTGTGGCTGGGGGGAATAAACTTCTCTAGGGAGGGAACGGGTATACCTCTGGGGGGGAAGGGTTCGTAGGGAAGTGCTGAGGGGAGTTTCTATATATAGGTTTATGCGCACGATGTACATTTTCACGGGTTCCCCCGCCCATTTGGGGGGCGCGTGGGGAACAAGGGGAATCACTAAACTTCGCGTAATAATTAATATTATTACGTTAGGAATGGGAAAGATACACTGGGTTACGCGAGCTATTAAAACACAACATAGTATGATGGGACGAGCGACGACACGAGGCACACTTATAGTCACGGGTACACCTAGCTATAGTATGTTTATCTAGGCATCTATAACACAACCGTGACTGCTTAACAAAGGAGGATCTATCTCTGGGATTCATACGAACAAAGTCGGGGCAATCGCGTAGGTAATGGGACGAACTATTACACAAATAACATTTTTTATTATCTATATTAAGAGAGGGTGAAGCCGCAAGGTAAGTACGTTTAGGTAAGTATGTATGTTTAAATATAGCATTAATTATTTTACTAATATTACAATCAACTAGGGTTGTATTACCAACATTGTCGTGATGACGACACTCATCTTCTAAAAAGGTAACAAGATTATCAAAGGATTTACCTCATCACCACCGTGATTGTCGTGATTTACCTACCTTTGACAAATAATCGAGATTTGACACGCTCAAATCTCTATTTAACTCAGGGGGAAGTTTACTTAAACATACATGTACCAACATATAGGACAAGTGATATACCGGTAAGTCTAAACGCTCTAAACTTTTAGGAAAGCCGCACGTAAGCCAGTCAGTTTACTAGATATTTCGGGTAAGGTAAATAACTGAGTTAAGTATGTATCGGCCAACATACGAGTATTATACGCTTTAATAAATCGTGGGCCACCTCATAATTACCATCCTCCATACGTAAATGTAGTAAAAGGCGTTTAGGTTCATCCGCCAGGGCCCCTATCAAATACTGTAATTTAGCTGTAGAGGTTAAATTGCGCTGGGACTCTTCAACACTGTCAAATTGATCGATAAAAGTAATCCAAGAATCTAGGCTGCCATCAAACTGGGGAATAGGTAAATCAGGCAATTTACTACATGGACCCCTATCATACACATCTCTAAAACCTTTGATAGGTATACTAGTCAAACCTACCTCCTCACGAGGGGGTAATAACTCACTCTGTTTTACTCTAATGTCATCTATTTTATCTCTAATAGATCTTAACTCTGTCTTTACATAGGTGATTTCTTGGGCGTCTAGGGTCTAAACCACCAAGGAGCTCGGAACACGCAGTATTAAATTTATTACAATAGGTATCTAAGTCTTTAAAACAGACAATTAAACGCGAAGGTGAACCGGTTTGTAATTAATTATATGTATCGTTTACCCATTCTCCCACAAATCGCAAATCTCCTATATAATGTCTATAGTCCATAGATTCTACAAAAAGAACGCCTTTATTTTTAATTGTGTTGCTAGGATTCATTTTTTCTATTCAAACAAAGTTCTAAGAATTATATAAGCTAATTACGAACAACGCAACCAAAGTGATTAACACTTAAAAAATACAACCGTAACGTATTATGATTAAGGTAGAAAATGACTGTGGCAAATCCTCCAATTGCAGCGAGAAAGGAATGCACTATATATAAGTAGCTATATAATATATACGCAGGCACGTTACTCATGAAACTACTTTATTATTCTACTACGTATTAATTAGGTATAATAGGCTATTTGTATATATTTAATTTATTATAAAAATGTTATAAGGGATTTTTAAATGTATTTAGGAAATATTCATGTATATTATTAATTAGGTCAATACAAAGTAAACTCGGGTGACATGAATTGCACGAAATATCACGGTAGGTTAACACTAATATTTAAGTTCTTTTGGGGGGGGGGATTTTTTTTTAGGGAAGCGACGTAGGCGGAACGTCATCAATGACGTCACTATACACGTTTATTTAGGTTAGGAATTTCAAACACACACTAGGGGCTATTTTTACACTTAGGGACTTTACACGACTAATTTTAATTTCAAAGGATGCCAAAGACCAAATATAAACTACGCTAATCTGCTACCAAAAAAGGATGGGGTGTACAAATCCCACACACGTGGAAGCTGGCTGGGCCCGATTTCAGCTTCTTTAAATTAAGGGTTATCTATTGTCAGTTAGGCGATAAAGACATAGTACTCACAAGTTCTTGATGATTTCTTATATTCTTTCTAATCTTCTTTTGCGCCGCTCCGCCACCGCGCGCGTGCGCCGCTCTCGATGCCTACATTACGACTGACACACGACCCCTCCGCCAGCGGCGTACCTAACACTCCCGCCGCCCGCGCAAGCAACACCCCTCGCCGCGCGCGCCCCCTTAAATATATTAAACATTACCTATATCAAACCTAAGACTTTCCATTATTATGGAATTGGTATACTCTACTTAAATATTTATCTGATTAACGTCAAGTGTTAAAATTAAAATGGGAAGTTTTACGAAAATTATGGACGTACTAGTTACTGATCCATAAATTAAAGATTCTAAGTAACTTTGAAGTACCGAATATATCAAACGAAATTCTCCCTCATTTTTAAATAGGACAGCCAAAACTCGACCGCCTTTCAGTAACTTCTCAAAATGTCCTCAAAGAAAAGTTCATATTCCCCGCAGTAATTCCCATAATCTTGGCAACTTTTAATAGGACACCCGAATTTGATGGCTATTATTCAAAAGAATGTATATGCGAGTTGGAGACTTTATTTCATTTCGATTATGTCAACGGAGTTATATTTTTGCGCTTCGTTGTCTATTATGGTTTTCTTCTCATTAATATTAATTGCCGGACAATTTTTCTTTATTTTGTTAAGTTTGTAAAAAGTCAGAGGCTCTATGTGAGGTGTCGTCTTGGCTACATTTTACATGAAAATGGTTTTGGTAAGATAACATTTTACTAAATAAAAAAGAATTTATCGGAATTTGATTAGCCGTGGATCGATAGCAAAGTGTACTCAAATTAACAGTTTGTGTTTATCAATTGAAACAATAATCAGATTACTCACAAACTACGATAATTTAGATTAATTGCCCTTTTAGTCATAACATTTATTGTCCGTTTGTATATATATCTAAATAAATCCTCAACTACGTGAATTGTAGACTTCAAAATAGTTTTAAAATATTTATATAAGAATTAACTACAAACTGCAATAGCTGAAACGATTTGAACTTTATTTTGTAATCAACACTAGCTACTCAAGTAATTTAGTTCAATTACCAAAAGCAAATTATGAAAACTTGAATGAACTCGAAGTTATACATGACCCTCAGTAATTTGTCGAGGATGCGTTATACTAAGCCATATATGGATTTGAAATTAACAACTCAAAAATTTTTTTTAAACAATACAGGCATCTTATCACTAGCTTTTTTAGTTCATAAGAGTTTCATTTAACATGTTAGTATACTCTGGTGCTAGCCAATTATTATACACATTCATCAGGCACACAAAGCAAACACTTTATTGAACTGCAAAAAAATAATAAAGTGTAGATGCCATACATTGACTCATGTTAAGGTGTTAAAGAATTTAACTTAATAAAGCTATTACAAACCATCACCCGATACCCATTAACGCAAGTAACCCGATTATACACGTAATCAACCTCAGAGAGCGTAAATAAAAGCTGGAAGGAAATATAATAGGATCCACAGTGACATGTGACAGGCACAACGACACTTGACCTCGTAATAACACTGAGACACAGGGAGCGGTAAATAGCTGGGAGATGATGATCCGTGATCGATAATACGAATATTAGGAGTGGTGCATGACTGATTAGGTAGATAGATTCTTTGTAAATATTTGGTCAAATGCGAGTCTTACTTTCGGTTGTTCTCATATAGGTCATAGTCAGATTACACGGTTTTCAAGTTAGCCTTTACGTGTGATATCAAACATTGCTTCTTAAGAAAATTTATGAATAGATATTGTCTTCAACTTAACGTTCCTGAAAAATGGGACCTTGACAGACAGACAGATAAACGGTTAACGAAGTGATCTTTAAGGGATGCTTTTGTATTTTGATTTATGGAATCTTTGAAAAGGGGATAAACACATAAAACAATGCAAAGGTTAAGGTAAAACATTCTAGTTGCTTTCCTAAGATTTTGCGAAAAATTATTTGAAGATTTGTCTAATGTCATTAAAAGCCATTTTTGGTTAACATTTGTGGCTTCAATGTCAAAATTCTGGAGTTGCAAGTTTTCGCAATCCCTCAACAATGTATATACATACCTTTATCGAATATCAGCTATGTATGTGTATGTAGTTAAAAATAAAACATGACAATATGAGCATTATCGCTCTTAACGTTCGATGGAAGATAATGGTTCTCCCTCCCTGAAACTTGATCTCGGACTCCTCATTAGGGAGGAGACAGGCTATATCAATCTATGAGAGAATAAGAATTTATTTGAACATAAGAGCGAAGTAATAATAGATTAAGAGGTAATCAATCATTCATTAACATTCAATTGTGCAATATGTTAGGTACAAAATCATCCTTATATTTACTACTAGAGGCCTGCCCTCGCTTCGCTCCGGGTATTTAAAACAATATTATAATTGATGTCCTTAATTTGTTATTCTGTAATTGTGTAGTTTTTCACTATTTGAAATGAGAGAGGGTAAGAAAAAGTTATAAAAAGAAAAATAATAGAAACAAAAATAAAAGAAAAGCGACAGATGCTAAGAGAGGGAGGACAGAGCGAAAATAAAATTGAATAGGTAAAAGAGAGAGAGACAGAGAGAGCGAGAGGAATAATCGAAAGAAAGAAAGTAAAAAGAGACTGATTATACTGAACAAATAAAAATAAGAATTAAAGAGAGAGCATGAGAGACAATGATAGTATTATAAGAGGAAGAGAGATGGAAATACTATAGACTTCTCTCAATGAAAGAATTTTTAAAATTTACAAAATGGCCATATTCTATTAATTAAAAAGTGTATATGGCAACACTAAATCACCTTTGTCCCTCACGAATAGTGTAGTTTTCTTCAGTGAAAGAATTTTAAAAATCGGGTTAGTAACAACAAAATGACCATATTCTATTAATTTAAAAATGTATACGGCAACACTAAATCACTTGTCACTCACGAATAGTGTAGTTTTCTTCAGTGAAAGAATTTTAAAAATCGGGTTAGTAACAACAAAATGACCATATTCTATTAATTTAAAAATGTATATGGCAACACTAAATCACTTTTGTCACTCACGAATAGTGTAGTTTTCTATCAGTGAAAGAATTTTTTAAATCGGATTTGTAGTTCCTGAGAAACTCTTCAATTTACAAAATGACCACCTTATGGCACTTAAATGGCCATATCTTTTTAATTAAAATATTTATGGCAACACCACATAGCCTATGTTACCCGGAAAGGATGTAGCTTCCTATCGGTGAAAGAATTTTCAAAATCGATTAAGTACTTTTAGATCCTATTCGCAACAAACAAACTAACATACAAACAATCAAATCTTTCCTCTTTATATAA
Organism: Limenitis camilla; assembly: GCA_905147385.1. Lineage (NCBI taxonomy): Eukaryota > Metazoa > Arthropoda > Insecta > Lepidoptera > Nymphalidae > Limenitis > Limenitis camilla. The sequence goes on from LR990240.1 coordinate 14,121,623, forward strand.
TAGTACTAGGGGCCCGTCCCGGCTTCGCACGGGTGGATAATTTTTTTTTAACATTTTGGCTCCCGCATTCTGTCGCTCCCTCTATCACCGCGTTACTCGCTGCGCTGCGAGGCACTCACACCGCGCCGGCGGCCCGTCTGGGATTATTTTTTATTTATCTTGATATTTTTATTTCGTAATATCTTTTGACTGGAATGTCCGATTTCAATAATTCAAAAAGTAATTAAGAGGTATTGAAACAGTCTTCATTACGAAATAATTTATTTGGATAAGAATTAATACGAAGTTATGGAAAACATGGTCTGATTTTGATAGGCATTTTTACCAACTTTTAAAATGTAAAAAAGTAGTTATAGTGACTTAACTACAATAGTTGGACATATGGTCTCGCGGAGTTTTTTGTAGATATTGATACGTTATATAATATTGTAAAACTTTGCGCAGCGCATGCGATGAAAGATATTTTATGGCAAATTTTTTTGCACCTTGTGTTGGTTTTAGTGAGAATTTCTGGGGATCTCTAATTTTTTCTTATATAAATAAATAAATATAGCCTATGTTACTCAGGGATAATGTAGCTTTCTACTGGTGAAAGAATTTTTGAAATCGGTCCAGTAGTTTTTATGTTTATTCGTTACATACAAAAATACAAATCTTTCCTCTTTATAATATTAGTATAGATATAGATAGATATAGATAACTCGCGTAGATTATCTAAATATTTTGACAAATTATACAGTTAAATATAAAACAAAGGACCTAATCTAAACAAATACTAAAAAATAGTTTAAAATGTTTGCTATCTTATCAAATGCAGCTGTTTATAGGATGAAATAAAACTGAGAATGCTACAAAGTATCTCTAGTGAATAAAACTTCATTCAAAACAAAATATTTCAAAATATAAATTAAATATGAATAACATTCCATTTTGAACGCACAAAGAGTTGGCTTTAATAGAATTTGTGGAAATATTCATAGTTTTGATATTTAAAAAGTAGAATCGGTACGTGTTTGAACTTAATTGAATGTAGCGTTTGTTTATGAATTGAAATGAAAAAAGACTACATTAATTATATTATACAATAGATTCATAATCACTAATTTTCAAAATTGAGACTATGAAAGATAACGGACAGAGCAATCATAACTTTTAATACACTGTCTGATTGGGCCGGAGATATGGCAGATGTTATAAAAGAGGATTGCAAAAAAAAATAGTTTAAAAGATATTAATCATCTTTCAAACTTTAAGATGATGAATTTTATATTTTTTAATAAAATAATGAATAGTGGTAATTTTTTAGCAATACAAAGTTGAAAAAAAGATAAAACACCAACTCATGCAAATACTGTATGAGCTAAACTTGTGTAAAAAGATAAAACGCTGATAGAGCGAATAAAAGAGTGACTACAAATAAAGTATCGAGATTTCATTCATTTCATCATCCATCACGACCCATTAATGGCCTACTGAGTCGGGGGCTAGGCTATAGTCCACCATGCCGGCCCAGTGACGGTTGGCAGACTTCACACATCGACTGATAACATGGAGAACTCTCAGGAGTGAAGGTTTCAATGCTTCAATGCTTAAAACACACATAATCCAGAAAAGTTAGAGGTGTGAGCCCAGGATCGAACTGGGATCGTTGTTGCACATGTTACATTTGATATGAAGAAATGGGAAATCAAAAAGCAACTATAATTTCTCATTATCTAGAACAAATACCATTAGAAGAAGATGAAGAAAAATAACATCTCAACGATTATAAAATTAAAACACGTAGTATGGGATAAAAAAGTAGAAGTAGTAGTATATATAAAAATATTTTTATCAAGAGCGTAAAAGGAAATACCAGTGATATCGTTTCGCTGAAAGTTGCCATAACTTTAATTTTTAGTGCCATAGTAAAATTTTAACCGCCATTCAATTTAATTTACTCGCAAAAACGTTATGAAGCGAGCGGGATTTTTCAGCTTAACCTTTCTTTTGATATGAAGCGTAATATAGCTGTGTATAGTATAATAAATTTTTAGAAGAGAAAAACGTAAAGAGAGAATTTATCTAAGCGGTTGTAAACTTTTCGAGACTTATAATTAAAAAATTACAATATACTAAAATAGTAGTAATACCACTTAAAAACAAAAATATATTTATTTCGTTTCCTTAAATTACATAGATTAACATAGTTGAGACCCCCTAGTAAATATAAAAATAACCGTGTCAGAGGGCCTCGCTCTTCCGTGAGAAAAATGGAAATTTAATGCTATTTATCTGCTAATTATAGAAGCCGACCCTCACGACTTTGTACCCGTGATCAAATGCTCCTATTGGTCTAGCCTTTCAAATTGGACCAGTAGTTCCTGCGATTAGTGCGTTCAAGCAAACAAGCAAACAAACTCTTCAGGTTTATATATTAGTATAGATTGCAAATTTTTTTTAAATTACAAATGCTTCAAGCTAAATAACACTACTCTAAAGCAGTGTTGTGTTCCTGTTGGTGAGTAAGGTGACCAGAGCTCCTGGGGGGAATTGGGGATAGGGTCGGCAACGCGCTTGCGATGCTTCTGGTGTTGCAGACGTCTATAAGCTATGGTAATCGCTTACCATCAAGTGAGCCGTACGCTTGTTTGCCGACCTAGTTACATAAAAAACAAATATCTTGCATCTACATTATATGTTGCTATGGATAGTTCAAGAACATTGAATATGAACATGATGAAGATGAAAAACAATATGAAATTTTACACTAAGGTAGTAAAATCGTAGCAGATAAAAATACATACACGAACGTAGATTAACCAGGGTCAGGTTAATCGCATCTAGCGTGCTGTACTACCCCAGCCTAAGACCGTAACAGTATAAGAGAGTTTTCTCATTCAACACTCAGCCACCGCCGATGACGCGTGAAATGAATTTTTCGCTGATTTATTTCGAGATTACAATGGGTTTTGTCAAGTTGGCCCTACCCGTGGGCGGTGACTCGCTTTATGATGCTGTAGGGGTTACTACTGTTCATCTGACAAGCTGTTAGCAACCTTGCTAAATGGTTTTAATATTTTATAACTTTACACCCTTAAAGGTTATGAGCAAACGTTTTATTGATGGTTTAAGAATATAATTCACATCATATCCGCCTCAAGTAATACTGGTTATAACTGGAAGTAATACTACCTTGTATATCTACACTACAAATTGTTATTAAAGTAAATAGTACTACTATTTGGTTTTTACTTAATAGCTAATAGTTAGCTAGTGACGTCGAGCAGGGGTGGCTATTTCCTTAAGTGTAATACCCGTGAGGGGACGGGTTAGAATACCCCTCTGCCGCTGGGAGAGCATCTCGTAAGAGGCGAGTAACCCAGCACCCCCTTGGTGGTAGGGGATCTGTTCCTCGATTGGCTTGCGACCACCATCATGCGGATCCGACCGCCAAGTGTCTCTGACGCGTTCCGGCCGAGCCGCATGTGGGCCAGATCTACCCCTCTCTCTCCCATCCCATTTCTGCTGCGATTCCATTGAACACCGAGTTCTTGCTCAGAGTTCAATGTAACCGCAGCAGTCTTCTCTTCGCTCCTACCATTTTCCACTCTATCTTCGAGGCAGCAACGCATCGGCAAAACAAGAGATACCCTCTAGTTTTGTCGATGTCCATGGGTGATGGTGGCCACTTTCCATCAGGTGGACAGTCTGCTCGTTTGTCCCTTGTCTATCGTAAAAAAAGACGATCCACCAAGAATGCTGCGCTTACAATAGAGACCCGGAGTCCACGGCAATCACAGCATTACTGGGATGGAAGAGGGAAAAAAGACACTTGGCGATCAGATTCACATATTAGTGGTTGCAAGCCTATCAAGGAACAGATCCCTTGCCAAAGGGTGCTGGGTTACACGCCTCTTACGAGATGCTTTCCCATTGGCAGAAGAGAATTGTATTCTAACCCGTCCCCTCAAGGGTAAATGTTAATGTATTAATTTAAGACATCGTTCAGCAATACCTGGCGTCAGTAGACCTTTATAAATGCTTAGATTTTAATGTAAATTCCATTGTATTAATATCTGTTACATAGTATTTAGATAAGATGTGGGTATTAGTATTCCATGTAGAGCTGATTCCGTGGTTGTTAGCCATTCTTTGTGTACAGCTAATGTATATTGTATGTATATCATCGTATACACAAAATACAGCTATAAAACAGAACACCGCTTTCCGCAGTTGGCCAGATCCATTAAGATAGCATTAAGCCGCCATTACGCGATTATCGTTAAACATTATCATAATATAAATTATTCCTCATTTTGGGAATAATCGAAATTTTAAATTAAAAACAGTCGCTTATCGACGCTGGTGATGATGTTCATTGTTTTAATTGATCGATGATAATGTAGCTGCTGACTTGAGTGATCTACGACTATAACTCAAAAACAATCTGGAAATATTATAAGAATTTGTGAAACACTTATTTTTACGTAGTTTTTATTTTATCCTAACTAATATTAATATTTTAAAAGTAACTTAACAGTTGGTTTCAGTGGACCCTGAGCAAGAACCCGATGTTCACTGGAACCACAGTATTAATGGGATGGGTGAGGGAGGGGGTAGATCTGGCCCACACGCGGCTCAACCGGAACGCGTCAGAGACACTTGACTTGACGCATGCTGGTGGTCGCAAGCCAGTCGGGGAACAGATCCCCCACCACCATGGGGATGCTACTAATCTAATACACGATCTAGGAAAAAGACCTTGTGGACGAAAGACCCTGTCAAATTTTGCGAATTTATTATTGAGCGAAATTAAAAAACAAATATTTTTGTGAATCATCGTGGGTTTTACTGCGTTCCATCCGAAAAATAACAATTTCTTGGATATGTTGAAGATAATTTTCGTTTGAAAAATACGGAACACAAAATAAAATGGTGTTAAATATGTAGTATGAACATTAATAATTTATAAAACTTTTAAAGGCAAAATAGTGAAGGATCTAAACCACAGTACACAGGAAGCAGTTAATTCTACGCGTAATCGAATTTCCTGAGCGCGGTGAGCAAATTGCATCCTCGCCTCAATTACGTTATAGCTTTTTTTTCTGTTAGGTATTTTTTGGGAACTCGAAAACCAAAAATGCTCTGAAATTTTCAATGACCGTATTTCTGAAAGTTGGTAAACGAACGCTCGAGAATTCAGTACACGGATCCAATTAAGTTGTTTGAATGAATAATACTGTAAATAGGTTACCAATGCAGTATGTTTATTGAGGTAAAAAACAAGTGGTCTTATTCTGGGAAACGATAGCCCAAGAATTTAAAATTTTGCAGATTACACACTATTCTTTTTTTTTAGGGCATTTAAAGGGCAAACAAGCACATGATTCTTAGAAGTATGACAGTATCTTGGAGAACTAAATCTACTTCAAAGTATTCAATATTAAAGAAATCATAAGATTCAGAGGAACAACTGTTATAAAACCTAATTTTTCTACCGACTTCAAAAAACAAGGAGGTTAAATTCGGTTGTATTTTTTTATTTATTTTTTTGTGTATGTTTTTGGTATGACGAGACATATCAACGCCAGGTACTTTGCAGGGTTGTAATCCCCTGCCAGACTTAGTACAGGCTGAGAACTTTGAAGGTATCCCCAAGGTGTTCAGAATACTACTATTGCACCAAGATGCTTCCGGAAATTTTTCATACTAGAAAATTTTATGGTAATTTATGCTTTGCTAAATCCAATATAACACCCTTAGCAAGATAGCACCTAATCTTCTTTTGATATGGAAATTAAATTTTTGGTAAGTACAAAGTATTTGAAGAGGAAGTTTTTATTAATGCCTAAAATATGCAGATATTTAGTCTCTTAAATCTCTTATTAATGAGATTAGAAGTACCAACTGAAACTAAACAAAGGACGTCCTATACATAAAATGGAGCTATTCCAACGAACAAACTAGATAATTGTTGACACGAGATACTACCAGTGAAATTTAGTTTAGAGTCGCGGAAATAGATGGCTGAGGCATAAATTGCACCTAAAATATACTCGCAAAAAGCTCACTAAAACGAATGGAGTATAAAAATGTCAGTGTTTTTTCTGTTTTGTAACCTATAACGCTTATTTTGCACTGGGATAGTGGAGATAGCCCGATAGCCGAGTTGTGGAGATATGTCAACACTGTGCAGGATAATTCAGCAGTATGGTTTTGTTCACAACATATACGGCCTTTGTTGATTTGGTAACCACCTTTGATGTCATTATTTCGGCAGTATATTGTTCTCAGTATATTGTTGATGCTTACTAATACGAAATCGTCATAAAAATATTTACTTATTTTTGCATACATACTATTTTATTGCACTTGTTAGAAAATAAGTGTAATCACATAGTAGTAATCCAACTTAGAAGAAGCTAGTTCTTTGTTTACAAAGATAGTCTTATGCTGTCTTCCGTAGGAAAAACGTTATGGTTTTTAAACTGTCAGGAATAAATACTTGTTGGTTTTAATTTTAACTTTAAATGTTGTACAATTGACATTATTTAATATTTTTGACATGTCTATTTTATTATATTATATGAAACTAGAAGAAAAATAAATGGATAAGTACATATTTTTTATTTATCCAAAATGTGAGCTCGGTAATGGTTAAAATCATTTTTGAAATTTAATCTATATCTATATCTATACTAATATTATAAAGAGGAAAGATTTGTATTTTTGTATGTAACGAATAAACATAAAAACTACTGGACCGATTTCAAAAATTCTTTCACCATTAGAAAGCTACATTATCCCTGAGTAACATAGGCTATTTTTATTACAAGAAAAAATTAGAGATCCCCAGAAATTTTCACTAAAACCAACACAAGGTGCAAAAAAATTAGCCATAAAATATCTTTCATCGCATGCGCTGCGAAAAGTATTGATGATAGAACAAAAAAATGTTTTACAATATTATAGAACGTATCAATATCTACAAAAAACTCCGCGAGACCATATGTTCAACTATTGTAGTTAAGTCACTATAACTACTTTTTTACATTTTAAAAGTTGATAAAAATGCCTATCAAAATCAGAACATGTTTTCCATAACTTTTTATTAACTCTTATCCAAATAAATTATTTCGTAATGAAGGCTGTTTCAATACCTGTTAATTACTTTTTGAATTATTGAAATCGGACATTCCAGTCAAAAGATATTACGAAATAAAAATATCAAGATAAATAAAAAATAATCCCAGACGGGCCGCCGGCGCGGTGTGGTATGCCTCGCAGCGCAGCGAGTAACGCGGCGATAGAGGAGCGACAGAATGCGGGAGCCAAAATATTAAAAAAAAATTATCCACCCGTGCCAAGCCGGAACGGGCCCCTAGTCTATTCTAAAGAGACGTAAACGCTAAATGACGTCTTACATACTGTTTAATAGCGATATGTCTTTGCTTTAGCAAATAAGGCAGACATTATCTTATTTCACATATGTTTTTGTTTGTATTTTTTTCTCCAAAACGAATGAACAAAAAAATGAAGGGTAATTTTTTTAAAACTCAATGCAGATAGGTATATAAAGAATAGTATTTTTGTATTAAGTGCTTAATATCTTTAAAATGTTCTCAATTGTTAAAGTTCCGTAAGACACGTGGTTGTCATTTAAATATATCGTAGTAGTATGTAACATGGCCTACATTAGTCAAAAAGCTTCCAATGAAATTGTCGTAGCCTAAGAGGTGGTTACAATAAATACAAAGGTGTGACAGTTTCTGTTATTATTTCTAGGAACATGTTTCAGATTATTCTGTTAAAGATTTACCGACCTGTCACCTGACCTGTATATGTGTAGGTGTAAAACTTGTTGAAATATTGCTACAGTCCGGTGGCTGGTGGATGGATGACGGAATATTCGATGAAATTTCACAAATTGGTGCTAACAACATTTTATATTTTAAAAACTCGTTGCTTTTGGGACATTGCAATGGTAATTCGATTGAACAGTTTTACTACAGTACCACGTTACCAAGGTGATGTATATGTAGTGTAAAATATTAACTGACATTTATTAAATAATCAGCGACCCGCCCCGGCTTCGCACAAGTGCAATGCTTTCACGTGAGATCGCTTCGAATCATAATAGAAACTTCTATCAGTGTTTCAAGACTCTATCTATTTAAAAAAATTGCATCAAAATACGGTGCGTAGTTTTAAAGATCTAAACATACATAGGGACAGACAGACTTTGCTTTATACTATGTAGTGATAGGTCTTTACCTATGAAATTGCCATTCTGCCGTAACAAAAAATAACTAGTATTTTAAGTTCCATTTTTTCTTTTTTCGCTAAGAAGTTCAAAATATTTTTATTTTTGAAATATGGAATCCTTTTTTGATAATTAGTCATTTGTTTAATGGTTAGTTCGTTCTGTTTTCATCGCATTTGTACGTTTTTCGTCATCATGAATACAATAAAAATTCGAGTGATTATGGAGTATCAGTGTGAAAGCCGCAGAAGCGGCAACCACATCAACAACGTATACGGAGCGAACAGTCCTAACAATCGCACCATCCGTTATAGGTTTGCCCGCTTCCGTTCTGAAAATTTCGACCAAAGAATTGAACCCTGTGGTCAACCGAAAACATTAGTCGACAATGACGTCGACGATGATAGCATCAAAAAAATATTGGTCCATTTGCGTCGAACTGGTAATTTAGAAAAGCTTGACAAATGGGTGCCCCACGAATTGAATGATCGCCAGCGCGAAACACGCGTCGAGTCAACCCTTGCTCTGCTCAACAGGCGCACAAACGAAGGCATATAAAATTGCATTGTTACTTAAAACGAAAAATGGATTCTATTCGACAATCGCAAGCACTCAGCTAGTTGGTTAGATGCTGATTCAGCACCTAAACAATGCTCCAAACGAAACCTGACGCCTAAAAAAGTGATGGTCACTGGTTTGGTGGTCAACAGCATAACAAACAAGCTGTAGGTATAACAATGAATATATAAATTATTTTTACACAAAATGTATACCCCTAAAATATAAATTAAATAAAAACCACGATAAAATCTGGCAATGTTTTTTCATTAAGCAATGTTTGAGTTTCTCGGATGAAAAAACTTTTTTGTGTGTTCTGATGCTGAGTTAACTGTTTTTAAAAGTAATTACTTTTTTATTTGATATATTATGTTTATTTAATTTAAAAATAAATATTCAAATAATTTAAAAGATTTTAAGAGAAAGATATTTTTTCTGTTTAAAGCGTTTAAAATGTTTTTAAAGTCTCCTGTCATTACTTAATCTGCTTAACTTTTAATGGAACTTTTATTAAGATTATAGGAGCTATACTGGGTAGTAACACTGAAAAACAATATTGACATGTAATCTAGATAGAAGCCGAACAGTGCCTGGGACTTGACACCGAGGAGAAGGTTTAATGACGTGTTTTATAACCAACTTTCACTTATAGAATCAATTTGTTCGCTGCCTACATATAAGTATAAAAATAAATAAAAAAATTAGTATTTCTTACTTTCCTCCAGTCATGATAGGGTTTTTTTTTAAGGAAAATGCAATTTACTCATCCCTTCCAAGTTATGCCTCAAAAGGGTATGTGGGGCTTACAGGCAGAATACCCACTAAAATCCATCGCTTCTTTACCGCTATAACGATACGAAACGGAATCGCTCGCGCACACAACTATGATGTCCCAGCTATAATTTCATTTTAGATTTTGCAAAACGCCTCCTCATCGTCCCCTATCTTCTTCGGCGTATAGGAAGTGTTAGACCTGTTGCCTCACGCTCTCGCTCCTTTGCCTCTCAGAGCCATAACAGTCTCGCAAATAGAAACCATTGTAGACCAACACCTCCCACTGAGCATAACGTCTACCACACTCATCAGTGAGAAGTCTCTGTATATTTCAGATGTCAATATATGACGTTGGGGTCCTCACGCTGCACATTCTCACAAAATGTCTTATCCTGTGTCCACTGGCAAACCACATTCCTGACAAGCAGGTCGCATGCCTTCAAGATAGTGGTGGTATAAGGCTGTGTTTCTACCAGAGAATAGCTTCACTTACCTAGCCTCATTCAGAGAATGTCTAATGAAGCGATTCTATTGGTTCTTAACAAACACATCCCTCATATATATACCTCATTGGAACGCAGCCTAAAGTTGAAATTTATATTTAATACTAAGATCTACAGTCTTAAAGGAATTTTAAATCTAATTCTGATAAACCTATATGATACCTACTACTGAACTAGAATTATTAAATAACATAAAAAGCTCAATATAATGAGAAAAATCCTAAAGCCATGTTGCATACCGTAAACTGACTGACTGACCGTGGTTTATGTTGATCCATGGGGACAATATTTTTCTAACGGCAAAGTTGAATTTGTCCCTCAATTCAAATTGTGAGAAACTCACAGCGTGAGTCAGACTCGGCCGAATTTTTATGTTTTGGTCCTATAACATAATCTGTAAAGCTGACCTAAAACAGATTTAAAACATAAACAAAAAGGGGTAATCCATAGAGCTTTAATTATATTTTTTTCTTCAGAACAAAAAAAAAGCTGAATTATTGTAGGCGTATAATAAGGAAAGTTAATCATCAGGCCCCGTAGGCCCCGGGGAGCTGCGGGTTAAGCTCGGAGTCGCAAAGCTGAGGTCACCCTCACTTGTTTGTTGAAAACATTAAAATTGTGTTGGATGTGTTTTATGTGGGGTAAATAAATTGTTTAGGGGTTGTTTTCCTTATCGGCTTGTTATTTTGAGTTAGTTTGTTTCTGATTGATGTACTGTAAAAAGAGTATAAAAAACTTCTTTATGTTTTTTATACATTGACCTATTATACTATGGACTCACTAGTGTCTAGAGTCTATAACGCGAACGAAGATTCAATTCTCTTTAAGTCACTTCGCGATCCTATATTTGTGAGATTTGTTATTAAGATAAATACTAAAAATGATAAAGTACAAATTGATAAAGATTTTTTACAAAATATAGATATTCCTTCCATATGCCAGACAAAAAAATTAAAAAATGCATAGAACGATATTGATGAGAACAAAAAGTATACTGACATTGAAACTATTATAACAACACAATTGAATTCAAATTAAATTTTTGTTTAAAATTCAAAAGCAATAAGTTTTGAATATGAGTATCTGCTTGAAACAACAATACACCAAAACCTATTCTTATAAGCAAAACAAATAAAGTGAAATTCCGTGAACATTTCCTGCAAACACTAGAACATTTTGAAGCAATTTTACACTCATAACAAAGAAACGAGCACTCGCATGCAACCGTTTCTATTTCGTTCTAAATTATCACGCCATTCCTGAACGTGTATAGATAAAACTTAATGTACACAAAATTTTAACATTTTCGTCTGACGTGAACATCGAAAATTGGAGTAAAATTCGTATTTATTATACGGTAAACTAGCAGCACACCCTCGCTTTAGTTTGCGTATTTTAAAAATAACAACCAAAGGCTGCACTTAAATTGACATCCAAAACCATGGAGGGGTCATTTTTCACATCTGGGTAACTACTATCATCTGGCATAACTGTTCTGTTATCTATATGGAACCAATACCGCACAGTAATAACCAACAAGATAACCGCATAAGACAATAATTATATGCACTTAAAACAGAACACCGAGTAACCAATATTATACACCTACTCCAAATCTTGTCACTGCACAATCATAATAACGGCCACCAGGCGAGCTCTGTTTGCTAATTGGCTCAAGACTATCGGAACAGAGTCATATACAGTCTTGGAACAAAATAATAGGTACTATCCACGAATATAAAGTTATCTACGGGGCTGCTAACTATTTCTTTAATATTTTCGATGATTTCGGGTTGTATAAAAATATAGCACTTATCACAAACTTCATATGGGTTGTGATATTTTATCATAGAGATCCCATTACCAGTCTTTCGGCTCCATCATCAGATTAGCTTCATGCTTTACTTGTATTGCTTTTTCAACCATGTTATGGTATGCTTATACAACTAAGCATCAAATGCATTTGATCACAGAAAGATACTGAAGGTGAGACAAAATATAAGTACAAATACAGAAGAACAAAAGAAATAAGAACTTGTTAATATATTAATCAGTGTAAACCTGAAGAGAACCAAAGTCTATCTGTATTCTGTAGTCTATAGTTCAGTACTGCCGCTGGGTGGAAAATAATCCGCAACAACTCGGGATGATAGACCAATTTAAAGTTTATCTTCTCCTTGCCCTAAAAGTTTTATGAGGTACATGAAAGGCATTTTGTTAGTATTATTATATACTTAGTTGCTCTTTTTGGTTCAGTAAAAGTCTTACACCGACAATAAACAACAATAGAAAGGTGATTTAAATTTTTTTTTAATTCCTTAATGAAGCTGGCAACTAAAATCAAATAGGTATAGATAAAAATTGCATAAAGAATTCAGTCAACGATGTAATTTAACAGCAAAATGATAAAGCTTCAGTAATAGATATAGAAATTTAAAAACCAGCAATACTGCTACGTAAAGCTTATTCAGAATCAATGCAAGCAGGAAGAAGCAAAATATGAAGTCGCACCAACACAAAAGCAGGAAATATTTCAGAAGATACTCATTTATATTCCAGTCACACCTATAATTCGATTTTACCACCTACTATTTACAAAAATAAGTCTAAGCCTAACGTCTCAATAGCAACATAAAACGATACAGGGGACATGTAACGGCATCAGATGAATATTTCAAAGATCTGGAGGAAACGTGTGTCGACGTTTTTATTTCATATTTTCACTTTTTCGACCTCAGATGGTGTAATTGTCATAAATTGAACGAACTGAGGGGAGCTAATGAAGGGATTTTTGTGGCTTTTATTTTTATAGAATCATTACTATAAGACGCCAAAAAGTTTATCAAGTAAAGAGTGTGTCTTATGCGCACATCACAATGAAGCGAGAGAAGTACATAGTGATTTAATTTGTTTACCAACACCGTTGTATGAATCCAGATTGTTGCTAGTATCCGGGGCGTATTAAAATTTGATCGAAATATACATTCACTGTTTTCATGATGACGGGCACTAACAAGTACATGAATTTAAATCTGTGCTGCTCAAATCACAACATACAAAAATCTAGCTATTGTTTAACGATGCTTGCCTAATGTGCGTGTTGTCAAGCTAGACAAACATGGTGTTTAATCACCATCCGCTTAAAAGAGTAGGAGTCTTCTTTCAGACTGATGAAGGTTTGATAGTTTACCAATGGCTAAGTTTAGTTTGGCAAATTTTAAATGGCGGATATGTCACACATCATTAAAGACAGTAATATAATTTAATTTCTTGTAACACACACAGTTTCAAAAAGTCGGAGGATCGAACTTTTGTTAGTTATATTCGGTAGCGAGGTCAAGCGTTTGAGGTGAGTGTTTGTGCATATCAGCAGAATTTAAACCCTCTACTGGGTCTCAAGCCCCAGGCACAGCTCAGATTACATGTTAATATTGTCGTTTGAGTAACATAATCTTTATTTACGAAGAAAAAACTATCGTTTTCGGTCCCGGACGGTCTGGAATACTTCACAACGGAATGATATTATACTCCAACTCAACTTGGTCATTTTCCAGTATTAAGTTCCTTTAAGCATTTATACAATCCAAGTAAAGTGAAGTACATTGTGAAGCTGTGCGGTGTTTACTGGTTTGAATTAAGCATGTCGCTGCTCGACGTTCAAATTTCCTTGACACGATTTATGAATTAAAGAATAAGTGCTGTTTTGTGTTTGTTGTTATTTATTTATCACATAAAATATGTTTTGCTGACATATTATATAATACCAAGTAAGAATAACAAGGTAAAACCAAAAGGTTTTCCTCTAAATAACAGAAAAGTCTGTTAGGTTACAATGAAAATCATCTTATCATATTGTAATATTTTAAACATATATTTATATCCGTGGATATTTTTTGAATTGATAAGTACGTTTAAAAAATAGTAGGGTTTCGAAATTATGTCTAAAACTTTACTGGAATAATAATAATAAACTAATCTAATTAATAATAATTATTATTGCCAATAAGCCTGATATAGTGGTGATAGATCGATCGGAGCGCTGCACAATGATTGTTGACGTCACCATCCCGCATGACGGGAATCTCGTGAAAGCTGAGAAAGATAAACAAATGAAATATCTTGATTTAGCTCATGAGATTGTCGACATGTGGGATGTGGACTCAGCAGTCGTTGTGCCGATTGTCGTGACGGCCAATGGCCTAATAGCCAAGAGCCTCGATCAACATCTTAAGAGTCTCGCGTTGGATGGATGGGTCAAGGGCCTGATGCAGAAAGCGGTACTACTGGACACGGCACGTATCGTGCGGAAGTTCCTCTCTCTGGAGCCCTGACTGTCGGTAGCTTGGACCGTGTTCCCGCTGCCGGTTGGCCTCTATTTTTTATATTTTTAAATGTATTTTGTTTTTTTTTTAGATATATTTAAAAATGTAAATTGTAGGAATAGTAGAGAAATAAAAAAAACTATAATAATAATTATAATTAAACAGATCAGTATCTGCTGACGAGAACTACAAGTGCTTGGGTATGTCAGAGGCGTTAGGGATTATCGAGGCTTACATGAAACGGTCAGTGCGGGAACGCTTCCTTGCCCGCCTGAAAAAAGTACTGAAAAGTCTCTTGTCTGGAGGGAATAACGTGCGCGCCTACAATGGTTGGGTTATGCCAATTCTCGTGTACTCCTTCAGCATACTCAAGTGGACTCAGAAGGAACTAGACGGCTTGGATAGAAAAGTTCGTGCATTGCTTACCGCATATCAGCATTACCTCCGATCTTCGGTAATGAGATTGTACATCGGAAATGTGGGGGTCAAGGCTTTTTGAATGCTAAAACTCTCCATATCCGGGAGGTGTGCAAGTTATCATGACGAGGAACTACTGGGGATGATGGTGAGGGATGGCACGGTGGACATATGTCGTGGACGTGCAGTGTTGTGTTAGCGCTGTCCGATTAAGGTAACGTGAGTACCTTACAATGTAGTTGCCATTTCTTGTGTTACGTTAGTTTATGTTAGTTTAACCTTGCGTTTAAACAGAGAGCCTGAGCAGTGGAGGCGAGTGATTCGATCGAATAAAGGAATTCCTTAACCTTGGTTACAAGTCCAAGGCATTGCTTGGGTTCCTGTCAGATTAGTTCTAGTCAGAACAGTACGTGATCGTAATGTTTAATTATATCCTGACCGTATTGCGCCCGTATAGCTTTTGATACAGGAAATCCATTCCATTCCTTTTTTTATGTTTCCGACATATATGTATTATTCATATTCCTAATATACTTGTACTAATACACAATGTATATTATGTAATAATATTCTCATAAATGTGAAAGTTAAAACGGCTGAACGGATTTTAATATTTAGCGCAGAGATTCCTTTGGAATTATAATATGTAAGCGCCTGGATATCTTTATTTTGCAACAATATATTGGAAATTAAATGTTTTTTCATAAATCTAAGTATTGTATTAAATTAAACTACACCCGTGCGAAGTCGGGGCAGGTCGACTACGTAAATTATTTTTTTATGTTTATATGTGTATTAAGTAAGCTTAAAATTAAAACACAAATATGAAATATTAAAGATAAGTTATTGTTATTAATGTTAGCAACACTGTTTATAAAGTAGTAGTAGCGGGTAGATCATTTTATATTATTTCAAGTATACCGACGTGAAGACAATATATAACCTTTAGTGCGATAGATTAGTCTCAGTCTCTCTGGTGTTTTCGTGCAGTGAACATGGAAGTTAGTGTTATAATGTCGTGATTAAGGTCACCCTTCTCGAGGTCCACGTAAGTTTAGTTTATTATCTATTGTCGTTAGCGAGGTCGAATGGTGGAGGTGAGAGTTAATATATTATGAAAGAGATCCTTAAACCTGCTCCTGGGTCTCAAGCCTCAGGCACCGCTCGCCTCAGTCTAAATTGCATGTGTATACGTATAGCTGTACAGTAATGGGTATCATATCTCTCTCATATACTTAGCATTAAGAATATCCCTTAGGTAACAATATTCCACTTTGTGTTTGAGTTTCATTAATTTATTATACGATGAAGAAATTTCCACTAATTTAGCGAGGAGTTGCCAACCACCAACTTTACCAATTAAACTCAATTCGATTTATTCCCTTGAATGTCTTTCAAAAGCCTCTTCAAGATATTCAAAAATATTGTTGGCTGTATTCATATTTTTGATTATAATACTTCATTTATTTAATTTACTAGTCGTCGCGTCCCGTCCCGGTTTCGCTCGGTGTAATTTACATCGTATATAATTTCAAATATTAATCGCTATATTTTAGATATTAAATTTCAACACCAATATAATTTATATATGACTAACTCCCAAAGACATAAACGGCCACACAGCTCGACTTGCATTTCATGCAATTTTTAACCCCTCCTAGCCTTTCTTTGCGATTAAACAAAGCTTATGTCGTTCACTAAGCTCTAGTCTATATCTGTACCAAATTACATCAAAATCAGTTCAGTGATTTAAGCGTGAAAGCGTAACAGACAGATGATCTATCCGTCAATAGATGGCGTAAGTATATTAAATCGCATAGCAATTTAAAGTTCAAAATCTTCACTTTTGTTGTTTTAATCTATTACCATCTATTGGACCTACCGTTTACTAAGAACTTGGCGATAAAATATACATCATTTTTATTTTAAAAACATCTCAAACCCAGACAATCTCTTTTTAGCTCAGATAAAATAACATGCCTAGAAATTTATCGTTTTAACCATCATCAGGGTGAATTTATTCGCTATCCTGGAATACCTACACTGCGGTTGCAAATGCGGCGGTTTCAAATTGCTTCAGTTTAAATATTGTTGTATATAAAACAAATTAACAACGGCTTGTTTTACCTAAATTTCCTTAACTAGATCGTGATTAATGTTCTTTGTATTTATCTCTCAAAGATGCGTTTTTGTCTGAAAGGGACAAACGAGCAAGACGGTCCTCCTGGAAAAAGGCCACCGTCGATTCGTTTCCGCCTCAAACATTTAGTTAGGAGGGAGAGCGAAGAGAAGAATATTGCGGGTTCAGTGGACCTTGAACAAGGATTCACTGAAAAAGTAGCAGTGACGGTATGGGAGAGGGATGGGATAGATCTGACCCATAGGCTGCTAGACCGTAACATGTCAAAGATACTTGGTGGTTGGATTCGCATGCTAGTGATCGCAAGCCAGTCAGGAGACTGGGTACTGGGTTATTCGCCTCTTGCAAGATGCTTTCCCAGCGGTAGAGGGGAATTATATTCTAACCCGTCTCCTCATGCCTCAAATCCTTCCCGTGTTTAGTCTATAGTGCAGGACATGTAACCCGTAAAGTACCCTTTCATCTTCTTTTCTTAATTGCGGTATCTCCAATCCTCTTACTTGAATGTGATTATTTGGTAAATGACTAAGCATCCTCCGTTTTAATACTAGAGGTCTACATTAAAATATAAGTCTTTACTTATTTTAAATAATAGTATGTCAGGTAAAAAATTCTGTCTGCCAGTCTTTTATAAAAATTTACGAAATTTTATTTCTTGAATTTATATTCGAGAAATAAAATTTCATACATTTCATTTAACGAATTTTCCTAATGTTTTGACATTTATATGTAACGAATTAAAGTAGACCACTCCCAATTAAGACTGTCTTTTTGCCTCCTACTTCAAAATACTCTAAAATACAAATATTTACGTAAAATAATTCAACAAACGATTCCAATCTAATTCATTAAAAATAATCTAATGCTGAGGTCCTTGACATTTCATAATAATGACCTTCATTATCTGAAGAGGCTGAAGTAGAGACGTCAAAAGATAAAAAGCGACAGGTCTTGAACGGGACATAATTAATATGAAATCTTGAATGTTTTGGAGACTTCTTGATGCGGCTCGATATACCGTTGCTCAGCTATGAGTTTTTAAGCATGACAAGCTTGGAAAGACGTAAATTTATTATAGCTGTAAGTTATATTAGCGCATTATAGTTGTTTCGTTGAAGAAACTAACTTAAACGGGGTACTTATACATATTTTTAAACTTATATATAAAAAGCGAGGTAAGAGGTGATCAACTATTCCAAAAAAGTGGAAACAGGTAAGCCTTAATTAAAATCAATCTTTAAATATTGCCGACTCGTCCAGCTGAATTAAACACAATTCTATCAGGATTATTAAATTTGCCAAAAATGGTTTTATAAAAGAAAAATTAAATCTAAATAAAATGCCAATAATTTCCAGATAAATAAACTCACTATTAGTGTATATCATTCGGTCGGTTCGGTTCTGTAGCTAGGGAATATCATTTATTTACATATAAATCTGTGCAAAAAAATCGCCTCCTAAACCATCAAATCATTCCAAAATATTTCTTTACAATCCTTAATAATCCCAATAGTATATTTCTGTTTGAGAAAAAGGTCTGTAAACCAAAATAAACCAATATTTTACTTGCTCCCTCATATTTCATTACACAAAACACAATCGCTAAGAAAATTTCCTTACACCAAGAAAGACTAATTCCGAGAGCACCGACTTTATTCTCCACCTACCTTTGTTCCCTCACAATGGGGACTAAAAAATAGAATCATCTTTGAGACGCACAATTATTTTGTTAAGGAAACGACATAATACTCGACAGCCTTGCTTTGGACTTTTGTTAATAATGAAACCGTGAAATGAGCGAGCAAAATGCCTATTTTTAATACTAATATATAAACCTCTGTAGGGAGATTATCATATATCCTTTGTAGTTTGGTAAACAACTGGACAAAAGACATATAATCTGGTGCTTTTGATAATTTGATGGACCGATTCTGTTGCCTGATCCGCAGTTTTCCTTCCTTTCTTTCTTCCGTTTTTTCAAAGTTGGGAATTCGTTATCAATATTTCTTGCGTTACAAATGTTCAATAGTCCATACATTATAATATTATTTGGTAGACTTTGTGATACAACACGTTGTGCCAGTATTTATATCCTTAATTTTTGGGTAGTGTCTGACGTTGTCAATAAGTTACTTATCTAATATCTCTGTCTAAAAATATAACGATCAAAGCTAAAACGAACGAATCTAGCTTTTAAGGAGGTGATGTGTAATGTACAACAGAGGGAGGTACTTAATATTTTAAATCAGGCTGAACCATCTTAGATCTTTAAATACAAATCCTTCAAGGAATACTGGTACTCAATACATACATGTTGCCACTATGGATGAAAGACTTATTGGCACCACGATTGGCCAACATATGATGAAACATAAATTTTAGACGTTTTCAAAGGTTGGTCAGTCAAAGGTCGGTCGATTCTTATGAAAATATGATACACATAAAGGTACTTGTAGGAACATCTTTCATCTCTAGTCTTCCTTTCTCTTCGTTGAGATCAGTCACAGAATATATTGAACTGAATTTATTTTTACAGAACAGAATTGGCAGTTAAAATAAAATCCTTTAAAAATTTCAAAAATTTAAATACACGAAGCTATTTAAATAGTATAATTCCCAGCGGATAGGATGGCACTGTAATGTATCTCGATCCAATCGTCGTAGTTCAAGCTTGGTACATCGTTATTCATAGAACCGATGGATTTACAACTCCACCGTCGTGATTTATTCCGTTCACATTTTTTCCATCTGCTTTTAACAAGGAATACGAAGAAGGATTATCTTAAAGAATGTCTTATATTTTCGAGTTACCGATATATTTTCTTACAGTTACTGAACCAGATCTATCTGCCAAGCTGTAAGGGTACATTTTAAGTTGAATCAGGAAACTAAACATTGAAAGACCAAATAGGTAAGCAGATTGAATTTAGCGATGAGACAGTTACTTTCGAAAAACTTATACCTACCTATTCTTGTAACAGAAGTAGAAATACTGAAGGTCTTAGTCTAAAGTTGGTACTCTTAAATTTTAATAAGCTGTTAGTACAGAATCAATTGAGGCAGTTGCTAGATTTAATCTTGCTATAATTACCTACTCAATGTCTTACCGTTGCTGAAAGCGTTGTTAGGATACACCTATGACTCTTCTTTAATATGACAGATCCAAGATGCACCAAATAAAATACTCCGATAACTATTATGGCTCTTTTGTATATTTAACCGATTTATCTAATAATACGAAACATTCATCGCCTTGTGTCATCTTTTACTTTTAATGAAAAACTAGGTAGTTTATATTTTTAAAGAATAGTAGATAAAAGTACTGATTACAATATTTTCGCGAGTCACACTGCACACTGTGCCTTGCCAGCTGGCTCCGGCGATAGTGGACATAAAACTGTAATGTTCCTGTTATTTAGAATTATCCCAACACAACGCTTATGGTTATTTTAATATAGTAGAACATTTTTGTAATACGAAAAACAATATTTTACACTACGGACAGGAGAATGAGGTCGTAAATATAAATCAAATAATCAGTAGCATTGCACATAATATCAGTACAGAAATATTTTGTGTCCTATTTGACGTACAAAAGGTAGAACGTTATGAGTCCATATATGGTAGAACATTATGAATTGCAAAGGGATAAGAAATTGGTTGAGAGAAATAACAATAATTAGGATATACTGAGAAACTTGATACTTTTAATACTGTAGCAAAATCGATAACACAATGTAAATTCCATTTAACACTTCATTGTAACGTCAAACTCGCAAAAACTTTTCCATTACTTGACTTTATATACAACTAATAGAGTATCTTATTCAATATAGTTACAGTTGAGAACAAAATACCATTCAGTCATTGATTAAATACAAAATCTAAGAACTTTCATTATAGCAAATATCCTTACAGACAGAGAAATTGGATGTAGATGTAAACTATTTATTTATCAGCCACGGGAGCTATTTAATTTGTTTCTAAATTAACTTTTAAACTTACCAAAATTTGGTATCTCAATACTTGTTCTCATGAAACAAATCTCGTTAGCTTACCTGAAACAAATATCAAATTCTAAAACAAACAATAATATAGTCTAAACACAATGTAACAGTCGAATATATTTGAAACTTCGCAGACAATTGTCCTTCGACTTTCTCGATTTTATTTAATATCTAAGTTTCATAAACTTGATACTATGACTTTTTAAATAGGCCACTATGTCTAATAATGTTAGTAGGCTTGAAAAAATCAAGACTAATTCTAGAAAGCAACACAAAACCACTTGTTATTTATATTAAAGCAATAGATACTCAGAGATTTTAAGACGATAAGGACAATGGTTATTAAATAAATTATTTTGAAAAAATAAACGTTATGGAGTATGAAAATGAAAACGAACGGACAAAACGTAATATTATTGCTCAATGTACTAAAAATATTAACACTGTTAATTAGTCTAGACTTTAAGATAATCAGATGTATAAAATCTCTATATATCTTTTCAGCCACCTCAATAATTACAGTAGACGACAAAAGAGGAAATAAAGTTTGCACAAAAGCTACTTGGAATTGATGAATCACAAGTTTCAACTTGAAATAGCCAAGAATAGAATCGTGATAAACGACGCCGACGAGGACTCCGAGTGCCTCCAAGATACAATTGTTAGGCAGAATAAGGCCTCAATTCTTTTTATTTATATTGTAATAAAGTGACTATGCTATTAGCAAAAGTAGCTCTAAAAGAATATCGCAAAGCAAATTGTCTGCATTAAAAATATTTTATGGTGTTTTAACGATTTTGAACTAGAATGCTTATTGCACTTTTCACGATCATTTTAACTATCTTCATAATTGACTTAATGGGAATAATATTAAAGTAACTATTGAATAATTCTACTTGGTCATTTAAATTATGACCCTTATAGATATCTGAGAAAAGTTTGGGACTTTGACTTGAAAGCAGTGTTATGTGTATTAAAAAATAAAACCAAAGTCGATTAATCGAGATATCTAATGAAACAGAATACCTTTAGCATGAGCTACTTGAACTTTTACGCGTTCCGGTTAAGCTGCATGTGGGCCAAATTTACCCTCTCCCCATCCCATTAATGCTGCAGAGCTAGTGGATTCTGGGCTCTTGCTCAGGGTCCACTGAAACTAGAGCATTTTTCTCTTCACTCACCCTCCTAACTGTGTTGAGTGTGTGAGGTTGCAATGCATCGGCAATACAAGAGGATATTTCTTTATTGTCAATGTCCATGGGTGACGCGTCTCTTACCATAAAATGGAAAGTGTTCGTTTGCGCTTTATTTGAAGAAGAGTCTGATGTTATTGTAGAATCAATGAATTTTGCAAACATAAGAGGAATAAAAATAGTTGGACGATAGGTTAACTGTAGTCAAAAAATAAATTAAATACTATTCTTTGTTCTCTTATGACTGAAATCATATTTTCTTTTTAGACGCTTTAGATGCCGTCTAAATCAGTTATTTCTATTTCTTTTTGGTCAAGTTTGTTTAAAAGCTCCAAATGTAATATCCTGGCTGTACTTATAGAAAGCAATTTGCCTCAGTATCCACGGGAAGGATGCCAAGAAGGCTGTGGCAATGCATTCGTTCAACTTCATTTGCATCAACGATAAACGTTTTAAACTCCTACGGTACTGACTAAAGTTTTTAATAAAAATTGCGTTGATGGCTTTTTTCTGTAAAAGTTTTAAAACAATATCTGGGTTATCGGACTATCTATTTTTATTTAGATAAAATTTAAAGTCAGCTTTTACTTTAGCAAATATGTTAACTACCGACACTAAAACAATTAATAATTGTCTTGACCTCAGTCAGAAATTATTATTATAGTTAAATTGTTAGCTAACTCTAAATTGTGTCCAAAGGTGATCTA
Organism: Limenitis camilla; assembly: GCA_905147385.1. Taxonomy (NCBI): domain Eukaryota; kingdom Metazoa; phylum Arthropoda; class Insecta; order Lepidoptera; family Nymphalidae; genus Limenitis; species Limenitis camilla. The sequence continues at coordinate 14,144,489 of LR990240.1, forward strand.
AGTAAAATAACCAAAGAGACATCAAAGAAATTAGATTTTCCAAATCAATGAATTGTAAAATATAATTGCTAATGATGTAACTTTGAAAGTGTTAAATGAATAGTTTAGTGAACTCAGATGCCGGAAATAAAATTTTCAAATCATTATAAATGTTTCGTGAACGAATGGTGTTTTTCAAAATTTTTATTTCATGTATAGTTAGTGCTTAAAAATGTATATATTGCAACCACAATTTTGTGTATAATCCCAAACACTCACAAAATCTTTCATAATGGAGTCCCAGGATTAAGACACCATAATATTTGTAGAGCCACAATGGTCACCAGGCGAGCTTCATTAGACAATTGGCTCAAGTCTATCAGAGCAGAGGTTATATATTGTCTTGTTATAAATTGCTACGTGGGTATAATTGAAATCAAATAAAAGGTGTTGCTAACTGTTGTAACATTAATAAAATCTAAAGAAAGGAATCTGGCATGGATAAAATGAAAAGCTTTAAGATTAATAAACTCATAAACTTTTTTAATATTCATGAATTTTTATAAGTTATTTCTCAATAACTTATAAAAATTCATGAGATTTTTCCATCTCTGCCTCTAGAGGGCACTCTAATTATTATTGGCCCCATCTGCATTCACAAACAAAAATAATATATTTTGAACTTTAATGCAATGATATAGAGTTTAATTTTAATAGTTGATGTCAGGAAAGGGTTTGACATTAACGCTTTTAAAAAGTTAAGGGTAAGTAAAGTAGAGGGTACCTCTAACTGAAAAAAAAAATGTCGAAATATATCTTAATTAAATTAATAAACTACACAGTAACACGTGAAAAACCTTTATTATAATTTAATAACGGAATCTGAGTAACCAATATCTTGGTAATGGAGTCATCACTATCGTCGTGTCTATCATCACGACACCGAGCTCTTATCATTACCGGGCGAGATCACTTTGATAACTGTCTCGAGTCTATCAAACTAGAGGTTATATATTATCTACATGTAACTATACTTAAAATAAAATAAAAAGAAATACCGCGGATATATATAGCGCCACGCCAAGTATAGGTTTGACCTTGAATGCGCAGAAGTCACTGTTAGGACCTTTTTAGACGCGAGGGCGGGGCGAGAGCAGTCCTTATTCTCAGACCTAAACTTAGCTGCCGGCTACTTCGGCTACTATACAGTACTATATAAGTCGCGTTTATTCGAACACTTATAACTCGAGAACAGCTGGACATCGAGACATCCACGATATTCGGATAATGGCGTATTTTAGATTTGAAAAATGTAGAATAACCTCATAATATATTGGTTGTTCAGCTGTAACACGACTTTCATTGACTGTTTAGGCGGAACGAACGTTCTCAGGCTCAGCTAGTTAAAATACTAAGAAATAATATACTAAAATAAATATTCTATTATATCGTTCAGTATTTAGTAAATCATCTATATTATTAAACTGTACTAATTTCATTCGCTCCTATTCAATAGTAATTTATTTATTTTATTGTATTTGTAATAAATAATACAATTACTGCCAGTGATTATCTGAATACTTGTTATTGTTTTCAATATTAGGTCGTGTTGAAGCTCCATTTGGAGTAAATTGATTTATATATCAATACTAGTCTACAGGGCCCGATTTCACGCGGGTGCAATTTACCACTTATATTTAGGCTTAATTTCACATTTTAATCGATTATACATCATAACGACCTCGACGTGCACTTCATCCCCACGTCAATGGATGGCGTACGAGCACAATTATTTGTTTAGCATTTTTAAATATTTTTACGCGATAAAACAAAGCCTACGTCCTTATCTATATTTATACTGTCAAATTTCGTAACAGACAAGACTTACTCCTCCCCTCCCATCCCATTAATGCTGCGGTTCTATTGAACTTTGGGTTCTCGTTCAGGGTCCACAGAAACCGTAGCATTCTACTCTTCATTCCCCTTCCTCACTCTATCTTCGAGGCAAAACAAGAGAGTATCTTATGTATTACCGATGTCCATGGGCGACGCTGGCCACTTACTATCAGGTAACTTTTTTTAAGTGCGAGGTGTATGGTCTCGTCTTGGCAACATTTTACAAGAAAATGTTTTTGATGGGATTTAATTTCTTGTTGTAAGTTGCTTATAATAATATTTTTTTATTTTGATATTTTTTTAATTCCTTTTTTGCACATCACATGCATTTTTTATAGCCTACTCTATCTTAGAATTTTTTGTTCGTTGGTTTACTGTTAATAATAAGTGAGATATCAGCGATACAAATTACAGCTTTTGTAACACTTCAGGAAGTTTTTTTTGTTTATCATCAGTGACTCAGTGACGAAATGCTACTACATAACGAGAATTTTTATCTGGTATAAACTGAACACATTTTACGAGGGTTAAAAAAGCTTGGTACGACTTGGCAGTAGTACTACTGTGCCCACTGTGCTCCTTGATTTCATTTCTTCAGACCTATAGCATCAAAATTTGCGGAAGTCTCATACAACCTTCCATCCCCTAATTTAAAGCGAGTAAAATTACAAAGTTTTAGATTTTTTTGTTGTTTGTGTATTAACACTAGCCTAAATACTAAAATTTTAGTATTCTTGGACTTCAGGAAGTACCCGACATCAGTGAGCCAGTGACGAAATCGGAGTTATTTAGATATCAATAAAAACAAAAGTATAAGAGATATGCAATGGAAAAGTTATATGTTAAATAAGTCTACTGCTGACATCATATTCCGAATTTTTTTTTGGATCTGATACAAACCAAACCCAAGTTATGAGGGTTCAAAAAAAACGACGAAGCGTTTCGAGGAAAGGTAGCAGTGCCCAAGCTCTTCGCTTGGCTCGACTTGGCGGGGGCACTACCATTTTTTTTTTTTTTTGTTGACCCGGAGGAATCTGCTTACAGATACCTTCCCAAGCGCCCCCAGATAAGTCCCGTGAAAATTTAGTCTAATTTGAAGTATAAATGCAAATTCAAAGTAAATTAATTCAGTCTTAAATTGAAGTGAGAGTTGAATTTGTTTAAATTAAATCGCTATTAAGGCGCTTAGCACTCACTCTGCTCACTTTAACCGTTACTTAAATAAGTAAACAATAAACCGTCGGCAATAGAGAACTTGATGTTATTTACACAAAGGTTTCTCTTCATGTATTATATCTTAAAAGTGGACGATTTGTACATTTTAATAAATAAACATCACTATTTTAAAGAACATATGTGACAGGGATTTATACAGCCACAGTTAGGCATAATAATTGAAGAATTTTAATAGAAAATTTAATCATTCAAAATAACTTTGGGAACAATCCATGGCTTACTAATGAAGTTCTTTTATATCAATGTGGGATCACACATACTAAGAATACTATAAGATTTAGAGCTATTAGCAAAACAAACATAGCTGAAATGAAGAAAAATCTTTTCTTGCATACCTAAATTCAAATTTAAAATGCTCCAAAACTTGAAATTAACTAAACTCATGTCCTCATGAATGACATCTGAAAAACCGGTGAATAATTAATTATAAAACCGCTTACCAATTAGATAATCCTTACTATTTTAGCTCTCTTAAAACTGCAAAATTTCAAGTAATATCAAAACCGCAACACAAACGTCATTTAAAAGGCTTGCATCATTTTATTATTTTTGCTACATTTACTTCAGGTATTCAAAAACCAACCTTACTTTGAGGATATGGAGTTCATTTTAGTGCTAAATAGTAAGAAAACTGTTGAGTTGTCGTCAGAGTAAATTTAAGGGCTGCACGTGCCGTTTTAAGTGCATTCGTTTTCTAGGGAATGCTCCTTTTACGACATGTGCTGACATTTTGAAAGGTTTTATTGGAGATCAGTAGAGTAAAATTTCGGATTTCTTCCACCTTCTGTTCATTTATTCATATCAACGTGAAATCCCAATCTTTTACTTACTCATCGTGAATGAGAAACAACCGCGATTTTGGTTTGGATTCTGAAAAACTTATAGCATTAACAAAAGGCTCCCTGCAATTCACCATGAAGTAATGGTATAGTTTATGTAAGAATCACAGAAGTAAAGTATCCAGGAGTTTAAGTATATGGATTGTTGGATTAGCCTAAGACAATTTACAAGAGGCTGTTGTAGTGGTTGGCCTATTTAAGAATTTAAAGCATATTTTGGGATAGCTTGAAAAACACCGATTAAAATGTCAGTTTTATTTCTTTTACTAAGTTTATATCCTTCAAAAAGGTGTTTAAAAGATTATCCTGTAAGCAGTTCTTTGGATCATATATGTAATATTATATCATTATCTTCAAAAGGTTTAAATTTCTCATCAAAAAAGATCAAAAGTTTAAAACCTAGTATAGCTGTTGATAAATAAACAGTAACCGAATCGAAATGCAAACAGTGCCTCGGGAAGATAGCTAACGTCTCGTATTTCCCTTTTGTAATACATTAGATCCTACAGACAGAATTGTAACTCTTATTCCTATGTCTTTAGGCTTCATCGTTCATTCTCTTTCTACATTTTCATTCTCGTTTAGATTTGCTTTGTTCTAGTATAATGTGAGATTTGTTCATACTATTTGATTTGAATTTAAATCATGAGATCATTAAATTGAATATTTTAAATTGAAATATCTATTAGTGTCATTATGAACAGTTATATTATCAATATGAACAGTTTTTTCATTATAATTAGTTTTTGCAAAACCTACCTTACGTCAAATTTGGTCAATCAGGTTGTCTGAAGCTACCACCAGAATAATATAAATGTAGAAGATGAATTGCATATACCAACTTTGTTATTGTCTACAACTACAAGGAAATAATATTATTGCTTTTAGTAGAATATTCCTTATACAATAAACTTGACTATGCACTATCAGAACAACAACAAATATGTTTTGCAGTTCACTTTGATGTAAAAATTGTTTTTATTTTAAGAATTGTATTTAAAATTTCAGCGCTGTGTCGCTTTATACAAACATCTATTTATCTAGTAATATTTATATATATACGTTTAGGTTGAATCTGAACGAACTGAATTTTAAAGCAGTTATTGTCTATCGATTGAGATGAATTTTATATACACGTTTTGATTGGACACCAATATATGGTAAGCTAAGTAATGTTATTCTAAGGCCAATATGGCAGACGGGCCAAGATGGCTAAGTTTGATGGTCTGGTAGTTTTGTCGAAATTACCCCAATGTATTTTGTGATCATAAATATTAAACCTTGTATTGAAAAAATTATAAATTAGTTTTCGCGGGTAGTTCGTTTTTTTTTTTCAAGATTACTAACGTGTAGATAATATATAACCTTTATTGCGATAAATTAGAGTCAGTCTCTCTGATGCTGTCGTGCTGCGTATATTAAAGTTAGTATTATAGTGTCGTCGTTAAGATCACCCCTTTTGAGGTCTACGTAAGTTTACTTTATTATCTATTCTAGTTTGCGAGGTCGAGTGGTGGAGGTGAGAATTAAAATATAATAGGTAAATAGCTCTTTAAACCATTATTGAGTGTTACTGCGCAGTAAAGTTCTATATTCTTAATATTATTATTTCTGTCTAGCTTACCTTCCCATATAAACAACCTTGTTCTAATAAACTTCACCTCACAGAGGTCAACTATTATAAAACACGTATAAAATGATATTAATTTTTAAATGAATAATAATTTATGTGATATTTTTATCAAAGGGTCTCTGGTGGAGGTTTAGAGGCCGGCACGAGATACGCCGAGGCTGAAGAGTGCTTCAGCCGCTTAGCCTCTCCACGTGAACGACACATTAACGTATAAAGTAATAAAAATAACGCAAATGCTGAACGTGGTTTTCATTTTAAAATTTATAACGCTTAATTTAAAATAATACATTTTTATTTTTCAAGAAAATTTATTGGAACCGCTAAAAATAATATGCGAACAGAATGTGACTACAAACGTGTTTAAAGGAATAAAAATCTTATACATCACACTTAATTTTTTTTTTGAAATTATTTTATTAATTATCAACATAAAGGGCTTTGACGACGGAGTGTTATAAGTTTAACGTGTATATCTGAGTATCTGTATGTCTATCTGTGGCATCGTACCGCTCGAGATAATAGACCGATATTGATGCATTTTTTTTGTTCAAAAGATGCAATTGAGATAATTCTAAGCTATTTATAAGTCTTTTTTTTATGACAAATAAGGGACAAACAAGCAGACGCTCCACCTAATAGAAAGTGACCATCTTCGCCTTCGCAAGAGAATATCTCTGTTTTGCTGGTGCGTTGCCGTCTCAGAGTGAGGAGCGAAGAGAAGAATGTTGCGGTTTCAGTGGACTGAGCGAGAACTCAGTATTCACTGAAACTGCAACATTAATGTGATTGGAGAGGGAGGAGTAACGTTTGTCCCACATGCGGCGCGACCAGAACGCGGAACAGATCTCCTACGGCCAATGATACCCATAGAACAATTTAAATTTCATTTAATCGCTTCATTTGATATACTCTAAGCGAGACCAGTTAAATGCGAAAGTAACTGTCTGACTGTTACTCGTTCACGCTTAAACCACTGAACAGATTTAGTTGAAATTTGTTACTGAGAAAGACTAGAGCTTGGGGAAGGACGTAGGCTACGTTTTATCGCGAAAAAAGGGTCTGAAAGGGTTAAAATAATGGATTAAATTTTACGGGTATGTGAAAAATGTATGACGAGCTGTATGAGCATTTATGTATTTGGGAATTAGTAAATAAATGTTGATATTGAAAATTAAATAGGAATAGAGTACGAATTTGTTTGCATAGGAGTATCGCAAATAAACCTAAGTACACGTGAGCGAAACAGCCGGGACGGATCAACTATTACAGTAATATACTAAATAAAATATGATGTAATTCGTTTATATTGAGAGATCCAATAACGTTATTCCATCTACAAAATAGACGAACAAAATAACCATTTACTTGTATCAAATTATTGTGAATTCAGCTGTAATGTGGTAAACTTTTTAGACTCGAAACAGTAAGTAATATAATACAGGAATAGTTATAAATAATATTGTGCTTTTCCGCTTAAAATGATTTTCTTGTTTTAAAGATTGTTGTAAATATAACAGCTTTGAGATAATAACTGTCAAGCGGTTTGACACTGACATTGACAACGTAATAACCGCCTGTCAATGAGATGTTTTCAATGTAGAATCTTTGTTTTTGGAAATAGTGATGAGTATTATTTTTTGTGTAACTGTATGTCTGTCTTCAGTATCGTAGCACCCAAAATAATAGACCAATTTTAATGTTAAACGAGATGGTTCTTAACCCGTTTGAAGACTTTTAACTCATTGCTAACTTGAGAGCTGCCTCACAATATTAATATATTGACAATTATAACAAACTTGTAACCATGGAAACATACAGACATTGCTTACCCTGAGTACACATAAAACAGTGTTACTCAATCCCTTAGTTTCGATTTCAAGTATTGAATAGAAGTATTGAATTTATCATTATTATTTTTTTTGTATTTTATGAATATTTGTTAAGTCTGTATGTCGCTCTTTTTAAGTAACGATTCTTTACGTTAGTTTTCGATAAAGTCTACTTTTTCGTCCACAGACGCTTATTTTAATATAGCTTATAAAACCAAGCTATACGTTAAGAGCTCATTATATATTCATACAGCGTTATGTTTGCTTTTATTTTTAATTGTAACTTTAACTGAAAAGCTCTTAACAGTTTTAATAAGATTTGGAGAAACGCCAGAGTGCTTAACGCGAACTTATTTTTTATTTAATATTAATATTTAACTTATAATTTTATTTTATTGGCCTTTTATTCTAACACAAAGAGAACGAATAAGTTTTTAAGTTTTAAAAACTAAAATAAAACTATGCTGAAATAGCGCATTTTATTTAAAATCAGCAAGCTTACAAAATATTTTTATTGCAATTCTGCGACTGTGACTTTTTATCCAAAGGATTTAATATGACATCAAAATGCCTTAAAAATGTTTTAATAAGATATACTTAAATATAACATTATGAAAATTATAACCAGTTTTTCTTTGTTTATCTGTTATCAGATTTAAATCTTAAATAGTTGACCTTGATTTCTAGAAGGAAGCCATGTTTATTAATTGTTTACGACTTAGTTATATTTTAGACGGGATGGCGTCGTCAGGAGGGAAAGAATATCCGGAATATTCTAAGAATTATATTTTCTTAATTCTTTTACATATTTACTTAATACTATAACTTAAGTGGGATACTAGAGGAGTGAGCTCTGCGCAAGTTGGGGGCAGAGACTGCCTCGGTGAGGCGATGCTTCTACATCCTCGGTGATCCATTCTCACGGAGTCGGCAAATTCCGGGACGGGAAACAACTCCACCCACAGATCAGTAACTATTTTTTTTTATTACCAAAAAAAATATTGCTGATATCTTGAGATCTCCATTGGCGAGGTTACGCTCAGGTGATGGACTCCTTAAACCCGAAGAACTCTGAACTTCATTTAGAAGTGAAGATTCCGTTCTGGCGTTCTGCCGCAATAGGTACATAGTACATACATAACCGAATATGAGTTGCATGGAGGAGGATATGGAAAGGAGTTTAAGGTCAATATATACTTATATGAGTATTATAATTATAGAGGTGACAAAAAAAATAATTTTCATATTTCTTACAGTTATTGGAAAAAGGACCGAGAATCATCACTTAAAATTATTCTGAAAACTTAATAGTACTATATTTTTTTTTATGTAATAAATTAATAAATTTATTATATAAATTTATACTTCAATAGTAATTTTTAAAAAAATCTTTACTTCTTTATTCATGTTTAATTATAATATATTCTCATTTAATTCTCTCTTTTTTTTTAATAAGATTATCATTAATTTTTCTTAAAAGCCTAAAACTGTCATTGTTAGCGATTAACGAAGGCCAGTGATTCCTTATTTCATGATTGAAATTATTAGGAAATAATATTTTTCAATTGCGGACAATTTTAAGAAATATAAATTTTTCTTTTTAACTTTTTGTTTTCTATTTAAACTTATGAAATAATAAATTAAAAATAAATATCGGTATAAAAAGTCACTAACACGATAAACGGTCATCTATCGATATATGTTTTTATCGATAGCGCAAGAACTATCATGGTGCCTTTTGATTGGTCGGTCACTACGGACCCGCTGTTAGTAGGGCTGTGCCTTGTCTATCTTATATATCATCTTTGATCGGCTTCGCGAGCTTTCAGCGACCGCTCCATGGAGATGAGGACCGGAGTTTCTCGAAACATGTCGAGCTAAACTCGATGTCAACGTCGTAAGTGATAAACCATTTTCATATATCTACACGCCCTAACTTCACAAGCTTTACATCTTAGACAATTGGCTTTGTACAAAGGTAATAGATCGGGGCGATACAAATTTCAGCTTTTTTAGGACTTTAGGAAGTACCCTATCATCATTGAATCAGAGTAAAGAAACATTATTAACATATCCCAAAAAATTGTTTATCTGGTATAATTCAAACCCAAGTGTTAGGATACACTTTTGATTTAATATATGTTATATTACTTTACTTGTTGTTACAATATAATTTGACATCCTTAAGGTATTTTTAATTTATTTTCAAAAATAATATTACGAATAACCGGTGTGTAACATTATTTTTATATTTCTCAATTGTTAGAACATATTTTGACTTTATTCTAAAATATTATGAATATCCGGTCAATAATATCCGGTTGTCATAATTAAGTTTTCTTATTTGGACTACCGCGATTTCGAGTCATTCCGTATTTGGGTGTCAGTGCGACAAGAGCTCCCTCCCAAGATTATTAAGGCAATATTTACTTAAATTATTAGTACGCTCCTACACAAGTTATGAGGGTTCAAAAAAAATGTCGAAGCGCTTCGAGAAGCAAGGGTAGTAGTACCAGCAAGGGTGTCGTCACTTTTTAAATTGTATATTGTATGCTTTTAGTTCTTAGTTTTCAATTACTTTTTGTACAGTTAACAAATAGAATTTCTTGAACATCTTGAGAGTACAGTGTACACTCAAATGTAAACATTAAGACTGTTTAGAATTCTAGAACGAGATAAGTACACATCACAAGGAATGGAATTAGCTGTATTCCTTGAGAATTAAACTTAATTATTATTAAAGTTTTATCACAGGCTCTGCATGCAGTGCTGAATGCTATACCTTATATTCATATAATATTACGAATCTTGCAATTAAAAACTATGAAATGTAAATATTGTTGACATTTTCAACCCACTTCAACAAGAAGGAGGATAAAAATTCGTCGCAATTTTTTGTGTTTGTTAACCGATTATTTGAAGACGCCTGAACTAATTTGGAAAATTATTTTGTTTAATAGGATACACTTCCCAGGTGGTGTCATTTAAATTTTACCGAAATCAGTCAAGAGGTTTTGTTACAAAAAAACTACTCCTTTTTGGTATAAAAAAAATATACATATATATAAAAAAATTATGAATATCCATTTCAAGCATTACTATGAACGTATCTCGCTACAAATAATTTAATAATTTAACTAGAAATCACAACGATTTTGCTATAATCTGCGGAGAACACGTATGTGTGTTGTGGCCACAATGATGGCTATACATTTAAAATATTACAAGTGTGCAATAAATTCAATATGTTAGAACAGTTAGAAATTATTAAAAACAATACTCCCATTCCCCTTTACTAAACATGTCCAAGGAAGTTAGCCAATCAAACCCATAACAATTATTTAATTAATTAACTATAAGTACAACAGTACTAACAGTAATATTCACTAAAACTCATGCTCTGTATTTGTTGAGTCTATTTCGGTCATAACATCATGTAGGTCCACTTTTTCCGGATATTTTCCAATAATTGAAAATGCAAATTACTAACTATTTTTTTAATAATTTCCTTGATATTTATTCATTATGGAACTACAAGAAGCTAATCTTATGTCCCATGCAGGTCTTTTAAAATTAACAAATTAAAAAGCAGTACTCGATCTGAATAAATACTACTGCTTTATAGTTATAACAAGGATAATTTCTACTGCCCCATATGCCCATTAACTCTAAAATTAATCTATACCAATATATAATGCTGAAGAGTTTGTTTTGTTTCTTCAATTTTCAATGGTAGATAGCCCATTTATTGAGGAAGGCTATTGGCTATATTTCATCACGCTGAGACCATTAGGAGCGCAGCATCACGGGCATGAAGTCGCAAGGGTCGGCTAGTTAATCCTAAAGGTAGAAGAAGAGAATTAAATCATGTAACATATTAGTATAAAACCTCAAGTATGATGTATGGTCCAAGTATTTTAACTGTTTGACAGATATACTTAACATGAACTATCAGATATTAAATTATGACGCTATGATTCTTATCCTAATACTTATAACTCACTACAGTCTTTAAAAGCAAAAAGGGATGAATAGACAGATACAACAAGATTAGTAATGGAAATTCTGGCATCACAATCAGTATCCATCAGCAAATCCTACATCATTACAACAGTGCTCGTGAACTAGTGAAACAGTCAGCTGTCGCTTGTTACGCGCAAATACTCCTGTCATTGGGACTCGACGAATTGATATTCGTACTGATTGCTGGATGCATCTAGCATCGTGTTGGTGTCAAATGTTTTACGTCGCGTAAATTTTAGGCCTACTTTTCTTGACATTTAGAATGATTGAAATTGACTTAATCATACCAGAAAAAATAATCTATGATAATTAGGACAATTTCAATCATTCAAAGTCAATGTCAAGATATATATGGAAACTTATACTACACAGGAAAGACACTAATAATTATGAACAAATAATGAATAAACACATGAATTCTTCTAAATGAATACATAGTGCAAAATAAAAGAAACTACCCGCGAATACTAAGTTATTCAACTAGCTAACTATTGCGTGGTTCAGAATACGTGTTTAGTGAAACTGATAGAGGAAGGAAATAGCATGTTACAGATTCACTATAAATTCCGAAGAAACAATTTTGTAAGTGATATCTATAGTGTATACAAAAACCAGAATCATTTACATATTATTGCGCACTTTCAGCTTTGTCACCTTCAGGTCAAATGCGAGGACGTTATGAGTCTAAGTTTCACCGCAGTGTTTGTCTTTGCTCGAGGCTTCACGTAAATTATGAACTAAGCACTTAAGCTCATAGTTAAGTTGCTCGTAACTTAAATGTGCTTGGGTCTCGTAGATGGTATGCTATGCTTAATGCAGGTCTATATTTTAGATTGACAAAAATCTGGTCTTATCACTATTTAAATATATAATTCACACTATATCATTATAAATCATAGCCTATATGTTATTCTGATGTGTAAGCTATATTATTGTAAAGTTTCATCAAAATCCATTTAGTAGTTTTTACGTGAAAGAGTAACAAACATACATCCAGACATCCATTCTTACAAACTTTCTCTTTTATAATATTAGTATAATATTAGTAAATTAACGAAAAAAAGGGAAATATGTGTGGTGGAATTAGAGATCAGGAAAAAAGATGATAGGAAGTAGAAAGAAAAGAAGGAGTGAATGTAAGTCTTGTGAGGAAAAGCGAAAATAAGACAAGAAGAAATAAAAGTCGATGAAGTAAGTAATGAAAAAATAGAAATAAAGAATTAATATAACCAACTCGTAAAACAAATGCTTTTTGTGTTTTAGTTAAATCAAGCATTGATGGTTTCAAAAATATTATTATATTAATGTATCGTAAATGCAGGATTTCAATTTACTCTACAATATTGTTATTGACAAGTTATTGAATTCGGCATATTGTTCAATCATTAGAGATATTGTGGTGCATCATGTACATCATTATATTGTGTAATCATAAATCCTATTTCTAAATCATCGAATATATGAAATGTATCATCTGTAAGCGGTTTAGTTTATGTGGTTTTTGGTTGAAATTAGTCCGATAGATCAGATTTGGCACGCTGATGATGGCTGAATCCTTTAACCACAAAAGCTTTTAGTTATTCTATTTATGTCACTTCAATAAACAATTTATAGTAGTAGTAAGGAGCCAGCTAGGAAATAGACGCACTTCTACAAATACTATTGTATTTAGACTATTGTCTTAGTAGCGCCTGGAACTTTAAATCCAATAGTAGGATAGCAGACTTACTCTGTAAACACCATTATTGCTTATATCTACTCCCTAAACTCTCTGATAACTTACCTCTCTCTTTCACACAATCTGAACGGAAGTCTGTAGAGTCTACCAAACTGGTTCCAAGTGCTACTTATAAAGGATAATTTGAGTGGTCCAGGTTTAGTATTAGAACAGTTATGTGTTGAGGACGAAGTTCGTCATTCAGAATCACTAAATATTTTCAAGTGTCGATTAAAAAACTACTACTTAACATTAATATAGTTATATATGTAAAGTATTGTATGTAGATATAGTACGTAATATATGTATGTATGTATGTATGTAGGTATGTATGTATGTATGCATGTATGTATGTAAGTATGTATGTAGGTATGTATGTATAAATAAATAAACATATATCTGATATTTAGTAATTTCTATAGATATTATTATATATAGTATAATATTTGATTATAATATTTGTTATAAATTATTTTACAACACTTTTTGCATTGCCCAGTACCAATCTCAAAAGTCCACACAGCAAAGGTTGTCTGGTAGAGATTGCTTATAGCGATAAGACCGCCTTTGCACACATTCTTGTGTACACATTAGTATTTATTCATATTTTAGTTCATAAGCCTGTTTATTTGTATATTTGATAGTGTGCAATAAAGTGTTTTAATTCATTCATTCATTCAGCAATTAAGAGAAGCCATAAATTATAAATATATTTTAACATTCTATAAATACAATTTTCTTGAGACTTAGCAATGTGATGAGGACATTACGTTATAAATCTACATCCAACTCCGGAACATTTTATTATTATTATATAATTTTATTTCCTATGTTATCAATTTGGTCGTAAATCCTTCATTTAAAGCTTATTGGTAAATGATAGAAGAATGAATCGTAATATATTCAAAGTGGAACCTTTGTTGCCATTTTACGAGTTACGACGGGTTAGCTTTAGCAAACGAGATAAAAAATTATCTTTTAGTGTCCATCACAAGACGAATTTTGTGTAAAAATGTGCTCGTTTAATACATCTTTTTATTAAACTATACTTTTTAATATAAAGATAATATTCTGTAAATATATATGTCGGAGCATAGTAAAAGATGATCGATTAATCGAATCGTTATCGTTGTCTATGGCGTTGGAGTGGGGTAGTAGTCACTTCCGTTGTTTTGACAGTATCTACCCTCGACCCTTTATATGCGATCGACAGTCTAACTGAAGTCTTAGTCGTGCGCGGTCTCTCAAGAAGTGAACATCTAAGTAGTGCTAGTGACAGTGATAGTGTCAAGTGCAGTGTAGTGTGGAAGTGCTGTCCAACTAAGGTCACGTAAGTCCTTACAATGTAATTGCCACGTGGTTAAGTAAACACAATGTTAGGTTAGGTTAGCCTTAGGTTAGGTTAGCCTTGTGTTAGATTCGGTTTATGTGCGTTTAACCTTGGGTTTAAATAGAGAGCCTAGCAGTGGAGGCGAGTGTTGTAATTACTTAAAGGACGTCCTTAAGCCTACACCTTGGTCACAAGTCCAAGGCACTGCTTAGGTTTCTCTCGTAATTGTTAGAGATCATATTTGATCATTTATCGGCTCAATAGGAGTATCTACGTTGCGTTTACCCAATATTCCATTCAATACTATCACCCCCTTTTAGTGTTCCCCAATATTCCCCATCTCCCTCCTTCCATCTCCTTTCACATGGTTTTAAAATCCCCGACATCAGAAGTGGGATCATAAGCCCAAAAGTTCACGTTAAAGGTTCTTTGCGTATTATCCTGACGGTTATCTTAGTTTCAATGCGAGTAAAAATAATTTTCGAAAAAATGTGGGTAGTACAAAATAAAAATTCAGAAATAGCTAATATCATATTACATAGTTGCGAAGGTAGTTTAAAATCTTAAAATCGTGATTATTATTTTGAAGTAGGATAGGCCTTCGGTTTACATCGGGTCCATCAGCCTTTTCGGTACTAGATTTTGGTGTTGACAGTTTTTACGCATTGTGGTTGGAAGTTACTGATTATATTAACGGTTTGTTAGTGGACAGAGAGCTTTTACGCTTTGTCGGAAAGATGCACTGGAAGCGTTGTCGCTTTGTTGTTATTGAGCCGTTGTAAGGTGGCTTTGTAGGCCCCGACGGTTGGGGCTGAAAGCTGTTACACTTTGCTACGAATTTGAGATGTTTTCTGTAAAGAGTGTTGAGAGCTCTTTGTTTCTTTGTGTGTTAATGATTGAAATTCTTATGTCTAGTGGAAAATAGTGCTGAAAGCTGTCACACTTTAACGAAGTTATTGGTCTATGAAACTAGTGTTACGTGTTACGTATTTTGAAACGTGTAAAGGCAACGCGAGAGCGCGTTGATTATCAGAATGGCCGTGTCGGAGCATAGTAAAAGATTATCGATTAATCGAATCGTTATCGTTGTCTATGGCGTTGGAGTGGGGTAGTAGTCACTTCCGTTGTTTTGACAGTATCTACCCACGACCCTTTATATGCGATCGACAGTCTAACTGAAGTCTTAGTCGTGCGCGGTCTCTCTCAAGAAGTGAACATCTAAGTAGTGCTAGTGACAGTGATAGTGTCAAGTGCAGTGTAGTGTGGAAGTGCTGTCCAACTAAGGTCACGTAAGTCCTTACAATGTAATTGCCACGTGGTTAAGTAAACACAATGTTAGGTTAGGTTAGCCTTAGGTTAGGTTAGCCTTGTGTTAGATTCGGTTTATGTGCGTTTAACCTTGGGTTTAAATAGAGAGCCTAGCAGTGGAGGCGAGTGTTGTAATTACTTAAAGGACGTCCTTAAGCCTACACCTTGGTCACAAGTCCAAGGCACTGCTTAGGTTTCTCTCGTAATTGTTAGAGATCATATTTGATCATTTATCGGTTCAATAGGAGTATCTACGTTGCGTTTACCCATTATTCCATTCAATACCATCACCCCCTTTGTAATATTCCCCAATATTCCCCATCTTCCTCCTTCCATCTCCTTTCACATCGTTTTAAAATCCCCGACATATATTAAAACTGACATATTTTCTTTTATGAGCAACAACGTAATTGATACAAGTGGCCCTTTTTTGGACAGTTTTTAAAATGTATGGTGTTATAATAATTTGATGAATCATTTATTACGGTGGACAGTGGGCTCGTTGCCCAGACCCTGCCGCGCCACTGTCGTACTACCGCTACCCGTGAACGTTTACGGTTATTGGCGATTGGATTAGTTCAAAGACACGTATTAGTATTTTTTTCTTCTACTCGTTTTTTTAAATTTATGCAAATGCTGAGAATACACGAGAAAAATTGTAAAGTGAACAGTAAGGAACTATAACAGTAACAGTAACTAATATAACAGTAACAGTAAGAACATATACACTATGCGTAAAATATATTAATACAAAAACTTTATATAGGATGCTGAGGACTGTACTCACGCCACCACTTCTTGACAGCGCAAATACATGTTAGCAAACAAAATTTAAAAAATAATGATTTACGTGATCAATAATAAAATACATGAGATATCAGATAATATATATTCTTATGAAAAATCTTGTCAAGTTACCTCTGATCTATGGGAAAAATGCTAGTAGGGGTATAAATAATGGTAAAATAAGCGAATAGGAACGAAAAGGCGAGTCATTAAAGTCACTAAAGAAAAGTTAACAATACCAGTATTTACAAAAAGTATGTGATGCCGCTTTCATGGCTCACTACTAGCGCCGACAATATTCAGTGTTAATTAATCACGATCGAACCACTTCGATGACGTTGCATAAATGTCAATAAAACGTTAACAAAACGACCTTTGGCGGTAAACTGTTAATTGCTTCGATGCCATTTTTTGTTTCTTACCTTCTAATGGTTTTACACGCGTGGATTTTAAGTGAATTTTGTGATTCAAAGACTTCTTTATAACTAACCTAAGAAAAACTATTGCAATTTAACACTAGAAATTGGTTCAATCCTGGCCATAAGTGGAGCGTCATTGAATAAGAAATCTCTAAAGAAAGAAGTCTCTTAGTCCCAAGTCGGGCGCCAATGCATGTAATACAAGACTAAATGTTATTCTTAAATTTGTCATGACCCAATCGACTGTTGCACGTAGTGGAGTAGGACACAGATCTGGCCTTAGGACTGTTGCAATAGACAGATTCCTCCGAGTGTCTCTGAACAGGCCTAAACACTGAAGATGCTGGCAGAGTTAGCCAGGATGCTAAAACCAGGTTTAGAGTCTGATCTTTACGTTCCCTTCAACCATGTCATTATACATATTTGCATGACTTTTCGAGAGGCAACCTCTTGACTT
The DNA here is from genome assembly GCA_905147385.1 of Limenitis camilla. Lineage (NCBI taxonomy): Eukaryota > Metazoa > Arthropoda > Insecta > Lepidoptera > Nymphalidae > Limenitis > Limenitis camilla. The sequence goes on from LR990240.1 coordinate 14,161,941, forward strand.
TACTCCACCCGGAAACTTACAGAACCGGCGTATTTATGTACGTTTTCGCAAAATTCAATAATATTAAAATATCATCTGTATACAGAGTGCGTGGTATCACAATATTTAGAATGCAGTTATAGGACAAACAATATTAACTTTTAACTTCGCGCCACGCTTCGGATTATCCAGTATTTTGAACAGGTAGACGAAGGAATGTTTTCATATCGTGTATACAAATTTTCTGAAGGGTTTGAATGTGTTCATAAAGTTTGATGGAAGCGTCGTTAACGGCATCTGGCTTTTCACGTTATATTGCATTTCATTTTTTATAAAAATCTACTGAAATATTCCAGATTCACTTCAAAATTAATAAAATCAGTCTAGTAAATGTTTGTTAAAATATATACTCTACAATATACATACTTCGCTGATCTACAGACACTGCTACTGAACCGATAAATAATCATGCATTATGATCTCTTACAACTACGAGAGAAACCTAAGCAGTACCTTGGACTTGTGACCACGGTGTAGCTGACACCTAAGCACATCCTTTAATAGAATTCCATTTCTCGCCTCCACTGCTCAGGCTCTCTGTTCAAACCCAAAGACGTGGCAACTACATTGTAAGGTACTCACGTGACCTTAATTGGACAGCACACCCATCACTAACATAGTGCAGTGTGCACTTTCGCTAATAACAAAACACTATCTAGAGACTACTTTACTCCTTGTGAGAGCGCGCAAGACTAAGACTACAGTCAGACTGTAGAGGGCATAAGTGACTACTACCGTACTCTAGCATCATAGATGTCGATGACGATACGATTATTCGATATTTTTTTACTTCTCTCCAACATAAAGTTTAAGTCCCATTTTAAATAGAAATTATATCTTCTTTATTAATTAAAAGAATTGTGCCCAACAGTGGGATATAAAGCAATATTAATTTATCTACACATTTGCTCAATAACGCTTTCCCATTCTCATCTATAGAGCCATAAACCAACAATTATCTAGGAAATAAAACAAAAACAAAGCTTCATTGTTTTTTCAACAATTGCAACTTTATCTAGCGGAGTGATGAAAAGTGTATTGTCTACGAAATTGTAGTTTTAGTGCCCTAGTGCAGCTTAAGTTACAGTTACTGGTTACTCAATGAATATTTAACTCAACTTAGTTTAAAGTTTGCTGTCATTTAGTTAAGTGATATTCTCTTTCCTTCCTTGTAAGAAGAGAACTATATACCTACTATATTATTTAATATAATATTCGTGTATTAATCTTCGAATTTTGAGTATTTTGTATTCCGTGTAGCGAGAACGAACGTGACTATATTAGTACACAACACTTGAATAACATACATGAAAAACGCATAAAAAGGCTGAAATTTTCTAATAAGTATTGTAGTATATGACTAGCCGAGCCAGTAACAAATATGTCTATGAATATTTATATATCATAAAACGGTGTATGTGTAAAATCTTCAATGTTTAATATCACCCTCAAATTTATTGATTCATTCACGCAACCGTAGGAACATTTATTTGTACAAATTCCCGCAAAATACGTCAGTCATAAGAAAGCCATTGAAGAGAGTAGTGTTGGCAGCTAGGAACTTGGATTATTTTAAAGAAAATCAGCACTAATTTATAACACCATGAAGATTTAGCAGTAAAATAATTATAATTTATTTTTATAACTTTGAACCTTAAATTATTTAATATTGCAATTGAAAACAAATGCCATCAAATAAAACCAATTAGTATAATTTTTCAATACATTTTACCGTCAATATGAAATCTTTATATCCCCATTAACAATGACACTTGATAAAACTTGAATGTATTTTAAACTACAATTCCAGTCGGCAAAAATTGTAGTAGCGACATGATACAATAGCTGTAGCAGCGACTGAGGCTATTGAGTATTGACTGAGATACCTTCAGAGGACAGACTTTTTATCAATTCAAATCAACTTTCACAATAAAATGTCCATTCAATTTACTATCAATAGAATTCTGAGTGAGGAGACATTTTGCTAAAGTTGTATTAATGAGATATTAAAATTGAAAGCATTCAAGCAGCATAGTTTTGTTTGCGAAAAAATACTGGGAAGTCTAAATTGTGCCATCGATACTTTCCATCATTTTTTTTCTGTACTGATGGAAAGCCACTTTATTCCCATAGTTTTAATGATGTTGCCATCATATTTTGTAATTAATTTGAACATCGCCATTTTGTTTGTACTCTCTATTCAAGCTCCATAAATATTTTAAATTTTCCATTTGATTACTTTTGTCAAATTACTGAATTCATAGGTTAGGTTAATATCAATCTCCTTATCATGTCAGTTTTCACTACACAGCAACTGGAAACACCATCACCCATGTTGATAAGATAAACGCAGGTGAACTGAATACATTAATAACAGACGTTATTAACAAGATCAATCTTGTATGAGGTTATAATTAATCAGGTTAGCCTTTGTGGCTTCAAAGTCGTTTCAATTAGTAACTGGAAATGTAATGATGATGTAGATGCACTTACCGATAATTAGAGAATCTACATAAATCATGACAACACTTACTAATACTCGGAATTAAGTGTTGACCAACTTTGATTCAACTTTAATTAAACTATTGATTATCAAAAATATATGTTCAGACAATAGTGGCTGTCTGACAGTTATGTTTTTGGGAATTAGTCATATTATATAAATCAAAATGTAAAATATATTCATATAGTGACATAGCTATTAAAATGTGAAATTAAACCTCAATACAAAAACATAAATTGCACCCCGGCGAATCCGAGACGGGTTGACTAGTATAAAATAAATATCTAAATTGGTTAAGTCACCTAGAAGAATAATCACGGAAGATCTACTTTTAAATATCTATTCACATAAGACAATCTATCAAATCTTATAAAGAAACAGGTATCCCTAAATGTTAGATTTCTCGACAAGTTTATGACCACTGTCGTATGTAAATGACTGTCACGTGACTTTACACGGATTTAAATCAGACATCTTGTTTATCCCTTCTCTTGAAACAGAAGATAGACCATCTGTCAATAAGGCAGTCGTTACAGCTTACTTCATAATTATCTTTTCAGTTTTATGAAAACTTCAGAAAAACGGTACAACAATCGAATTCCATTAGCAGTCTTTGCTCATCTGAATAGCCATCAAGTTGGTAGTGCATTAGAACTGAGCTAGGCAATACTGCAATTGTGGGACAAAGAGGAAAACCGTCAGAACGAGAGAACTGGGACAGCACGCCGATGCGACGCCGCACAAAGGTGTCCGTTTGACGCTACGATTACGTTTCGCTGATGTTGATAAATTTGTTTGTACTTGCTTCTACTATTTATGATTACTTTTCATCTATATCAATTGTAACTGTTTATTACAAACTTTTTTACACATCTATTCTTATATTTATAAGTGACGAGATAATTAGACAATCACTAAAGTTCGTTCAAGGGTTTCAAGCTTGTCTTCTTTAAATTGTTACTGTCTGATATAATAATATATTTACAATGTTTTCAGATGTCTCATCCGTAAAAGCAATATTTGTTCATTTTCAATGATACTGTTTAATAATATAATTACAAAAAGATCTTCTAGTTTACTTTCAACCATTAAAAACAATTTTCAACATTTTATAGTGATTTAAGATCTGACATTCTCACGTTCAAGTAATCCTGTAATTTTAAAATCCTATTTACTCTCTAATTACTGAAATTCTGACATTATAAACTCCATAGGCTTAAATTCTGTAGCATGTTCTTAAATGTTAAAGCCTTTAAATAATATCAGACGAGAAACAATTTTATAGATCAAGGACGGATTGGTAGTTTGTGTTATTATCTGAAATTAATTTTTCGATTTTATTTTAAACACAATACAGACAATTCCACAGACTATAACGCAGCACCAATAAAATATTTTGTTCGAAATAAATATAATGTAAAAGAACAAATTAAAAGATGGTACAGTTCAGGGATTACTCTTTCGAATATTATCAATCAATGTATCATTAATACTTTGGATAGTGTTTTGTTGGCGCTGTATCAGAATTTACTGTGCAATTAAAAAACCTTTCACTATTTTGCCTGAATTATTTTGATTGAACCAATTCACCTGAATTTCAGTTTATTGGTTGAATCGAGCTATTAACTCACTGACAGCCTTACTCACGTTTTAAAAGTACATAACTGTATTCTGCTGAAACGCATTTCGACAAAAAAGCTACATAACGCTTTTATAGTGCACGTTTGTAGTACTCTGCATTTTTTAACAATATCTATTATGATTTAATGAATTGGAATTTCAGAAATTGTCAAAGGGATCTCAAAAGTTTGATATGATTATTTAAGTTACATTTTTTTATTAAAATCAAAAATTATTTCTTCAAAAAATATTTATGTTTAACTAGTTCTTGAGGTTTGAATAGATGGAGTACTTGAGAAACACGCAACGTTTGTTATTGCTGAACTGAGATCATGAATATGTTGTTGACTAGATAATAATTTAAAATGTTGTCATATTTGTTTGTTTCTTAAGAAAAATTGGTGTCAAAAACATATAAAAATACAATAAATCTAAAAACAAATCTTTATTCAATCCAAAGGAATTCTAATTTCGCTGGATCACAAAGCAGCTACGCAATTCGGCAATTGCTCGCTCGCGCGGTTCAATCATTTCTCCCAGCTGACAGCCTGACAGACCCGACGGTTATTGTTTTCAACTGTACCCAAAATGCTACCAAAATGCTATTTGATACGTAAACCTGACACAATTTATTTCGAACTAACGACTCTGGTTCCGCTGACGTATGTCATGTGGTCACTTTCAATTCACGCTGTAGATTTTCGATTGACAGTGTTCATTAGACTGCAGTCAGGGCTTTACATTTCCAGTTATGGCAGATCTTTTGTGTGGAACGGTCTTTGAATTTCGATTCGCTTACTAATCAGTGTTGTCAATATGTCTACTAGATATTAGACATTAAGAAAACTTTTGAGCTAGTGAGCTGCGAGAAAAAAAAAGGGTTTTACTCAATATTTTCACATATAACCCAACTTTATGATATATTTTCTAATAACTTAAGCCACTGAAGCACCCTCCAAAGTATCACCTTAGAAATTGTGGAAGGTGGTAAGGGTCTCTGAACTAACCTGCTGTTACCCGTATAAACATGTTCGTCACCGATGGCACTCTCTGTGAAGTTCTGACATCGACATCATAGAGCATGATTTTAGCTTATATTGGATGCTGTAGCGCTTAAACTGACAGTGTTGTTAACCATCAGCACACCAAAAACGCACAGTGCTACCATCCGTTGGCTGTAGTTATCACGGGCGATTTACTTTATCAGAAATGAAACTTAATAATTATTTTGTTTCTGTTAACTATACCGAAGGTCTTCATTATTAATATCGTGAATCTATATTGCCAGTAGGCTAGTAAGTACAACGTTATATAAACCAAGCAAAGAAAGTAAACCAAATCTAAACTACATGTCATACCAGCTAAGCATTGCATCCCTGTAATTGATGAGATTGCATATCAAATGAATCTCGTGTCGCGTTACAATAATTGACGTCCCGCATCTCTTCGGAGTTTGGACGTGTCGCAAATCGTAATACAGCCTCGTTGATTCCACTCGAGTGTTTGTCCTGCTCTCGACACTGATCTAGCTTTGTTTAGCCCACCTATTAATTTCTCCTCTACAACCACACATCTGAATGGATCACACGAATTTCAAGCACGTTTTGCTAAAACGTTTTTTGATCAAATAAATTTTTCGTTGTCAGAGCTGGCGGAAACAGCGGAATATCTGAATTCGGATCCGATGCTATAAATACAGTTAGATAGAATTTAGTTTTAGTAGTTTTTATTTCTGTAGTTAAAATATTTTATTCGGAACATATTCGTTTAAATAAAGATTTATTACATTTTTCATTGTTCATATATTTTGTGAAATAATTATTGCGAACGTACATGTTTGAATAGTCATTTGTGTCGTATCTAGAAAACTGATCTAATCGATTTTGAACTGCTGTGTTTATATTTACTAAAAAGTATGGTAATTAATGTATCGAGTGAATTACTAGTAATTACATTTTAAATTTATCATTAACCACATTTTTAATAACTTTATATTGATGTGTAGTATCCTGATACTTCAGAGGCAGTTAACGAGAAGTAGTGTAGCAGTGTGGTGGTGTTAATATTGCTACTTGGTTTTGTTAAATGTTAAGTAATTAGGTCGTACAATTAATATAAGTTCCAAGTACTGCTCGTTTTCCCGTCTTAAATCCATATATATGGATTTGTGTGTATATATATGTCGGTGTGAGTTAGGTTTAGGTTAGGTTTAGGTTAGTCTAAGGTTAGGATAGCCTTGTGTTAGGTTAGGTTTATGTTAGTCTAATCTTAGGCTTAAACAGTGAAACTAAGCAGTGGAGGTGAGTGTTGTAATTACTTAAAGGGATCCCTTAAGCCTACACCTTTATTTACAAGTCCAAGACACTGATTGGGTTCCTGTTATAATAGTTCCTGACAGAATAGTGCGAGATCGTAATGTTTAGTTATATCCTGATCGTATTGCGATCATAGCTTATATCATAGGTCATCCGTTGTGCACATACGATGCTTATTGAAAGATTGTATATCCATTCAATTTTCTAGTTTCTGACATATATATAAATTCGCATAACTTGTACAATTACACTGCAAAAATAAAAACTTGTTAATGAGCAAAACAAAATGCAGCACAAAGCAACATTATCCAGAACGTACGAGAAACATTATTTTCCTGATTACATATTCCGCTACGTGTTAAATTTGCTAGAAGTTTATTAAAAGTTGGCCAAAGCCCAGAAAGATATTGGGCATCCGAGCTAACCTTCGCTCATTATGCCTGTATGACTCGTAATACAGTTGTGACTTTTGACTTGATTCATTAAAAGTTGTCGGTGGCTAAATATGTTACTTTCAAGTTAAATACCAAGCCGTGCAAAATGGTAATCTTGTTCAATTGTTCCCCTTGCTGTTTCTTCTAGCTTGTTTGTGTTTAACAATCGTTTTCGAAGTTTAACAAGTATGGCTCTTAATAGGTAAACTTTGCTTTATAAATTATAGGAAATGTGGTTTAAATTGGGACTATGTTTTCTACGTCACGTCTATGAACTTTATTTAATACAAATATTATAATTAAAATAAATTTCAACAGAATAACACAAATAGAGGTTAAATTGACAGCACCGTTCTCATCATAGTTCATTGAATATATGTGAAATGTATGTACACTTCCTTTATTTAACAAAGATTCTATTTAGTTATACATTCAGAAGTGGAATTCATACTGTCAAAATTTATAAAATGTTTTATTTTCAAAACAAGCCCCATTATGCTTCCGTAGCCTACAAGTAAAGTTAAGACACTCAGCAAGTGGTTAAGTTCCAAATAAACGTCATGTAAGTGAAATGTCATAGTAAATAGCTGAAGTTAAGAAACAAAATGGCACAATTCGTTCCAACAAAGCCCATTCTTAACGAGAACATGTAAAGCTAAAACAAAATACACCTCAGTACAAACTCGGCATCAACATCTGTCAGGCTTTGTATGACACTCGCGATGTGGGTTTGACCTGCTTATGTCGCAATTCCGTCTTTAATCCCAAACGACAGGATTCATTTTAGGATGAGTTATGACAACTTGTAATTTGCATGCACATCGGAAACTTGTCAGCATTGAGTTGGGGCCGGATGCTTTTGGCACCTGGCGACATTTTGTATTTGACCGCTTTACCTGTGATATCATATGAAAGGGTATTTCGATATTAATTTTGATACTGGTTTTTGCTTTAAGCTAATGCTCGATAATAATATTGTAACCTGTATTATTCGTCATATCGTTCGAGTAAATAACTTTATAAAAAAACAAGTACAACTTTGAAATTCATCTAACTCCCAATTAAAAATAATTGAACAAGTTTTTTAGCGAACTATATAACTGAACAATATTTTTTTTAAAATAAATATCGTTGAGCTGTGAACAGATACCATTTTTTTTTACTTATTGCATAAGTCAATATACAATTTATGACTCAGGACAAAGTTTATAAGATATTCAGTAGCAGTAAAAATACAAATAGAAACCACCAGCTACATAGGAACTAAAAGATATCAACAGCGTTTATGAAAAAATTAAATATTTTACGAACATCATTAAACAGGAACTTGCAAAAAGACTTGATAAATCGCTAATAAAAAATTGGGTCACTAAAGCATCGTTATTAAGAGCAAACTTCATCGGAGATGTAACGGGCGTGCAATCTTAAAATTATACGCAAAGCACTTCATAAATTGTTTAAATGTCCGCAGTTTTATCGCCGCAACCATCCATTGGATTCACTGGCCGACCTCCGAATATTGAATATAAAAATGATACATTATAACTGCTGCGTATATTTCTCGCGAGAACGGACTGCAATTGCATTTGAGGATAAAATGACTTAAAGTTGGAAATGAATGGACGATTACATTTCAAAGTTTCACCTTATGTTTATAAAAAAATTAAAGAATTAAAAAATCAAGAAGATATAAAACATAAAAAAAAACGAAAAGTAATAGCGGAAATAATCAAAACTGTATTTGATAATCATGCTATAATACTAAGATAAAAAGTAAACTTATCGAATTTAGAAAAGTGAAAAATGAATCCCACCGCTTGTTACCAACACCTAATAAAACAAACATAACAAGAGAGCAGAAAATAAAAGCCGATTACCTTAAGATCCATTGTTAAGTAACTGCTTCAGAATAAATGATAGAAACATAACAACATTAGTAGACATGAAACTCTGGATCCTAGTCCTTGGGGAGAATAGAAACGTGACTTGATGTACCTAATGGCTTTTCCCAATGAAATTATTTGTTAGGTACGGTAAACTAAATATTGATTTTTCTAAAAACTAACAGAATAGAACTAAACCTCACCGTTAAAAATGGGTGAAGCTTAAAAATATGACGGGTATTTTAAAATTCCAAGAGTATACAGGAAATTCTGACAGGAGATAATAGTTTGTTATACAACTCCAGCTTGCTCGTATGTCGAGAGTCAAAATCGTAGAAAGGCGCACTTCGTTAATTATTTCAGCACGTGCTTCTTAAGTAATTAGTGGAGATGTCTGTTTTAATAATGAATTTATAGCAGAGCTTAGTGTTAAGTGTCGTAATGTAGAATCTCGTTATAATATTCATATGATTAAGTATTTATGTTAAAATGTTGTCATACTACTTATTTAATTAAATTATGGTCTTTTTGATGAAATAATAAGTAATGCTTAATTAATTGAAGCAATATTTAAAAGTGTAACGTTTATAGATAAAATAGTATCTGATAATGTTATTGCTCCAACTATAAGTGTAGCAGCTCTATTTACTAATACTCTCCACAATATTTCACTTTATCTTTCATATGTATAAGCTTTTATTAGATTACTGTACAAAAATATAAAGTTGTTTGAAAACAACGTCAAGTCAAGCCAATGCAGTAAATCCCGCCGTATTATATTTTGTAATAAAAGTTATAGCCGCTGATTGCTTTTGTTTATTCCCACATATAATTTCATTTACTAACAACGATTCAGCATTGTTATCGGGATTGTATCGAGCAATATATTGAGCAATAAAATCGAAATGGATTACAAAATTGACAAATTTATGAAAGTCATAAACATGAGGCAACAAAGAAAGTCACGGATCCTTAACTTTATAAAGATTGAAACTTTTATTACCTTTATTTGAATAAGTTTAAGATTAAGGTTCTTATTGCTATGAATCATGGAAAAAATTATTGCCATTTCAATCATTTGTCTTCTGTAAAAGTTTTATTGACAGAAAACTTGTTGTATAGACTTATTGTTTTTGTAAATGTCAAGGTCTCGCTATTATTAATGTCGTATGTTTCATTCTTCAACACTGAGTCACTGTTTTAAGTGGATTGAAACTAGCTCAGGTCAGATAGCCCCAAGTGGTCTCGTCTCGCTTCTATTTCTAATTGAAGAGGATGAACAATAGGATATACGAGTAAATATCGTTATACAACTTGTTTTAGTTGTAGACTTAATATCACATTAAAATTTTCCGCTTTAACTTCTGCAGAGCTTTACAATGTGATTAATTTTGTTATCAAAAACAATCAGTTTTTGATTATATTTTTTTTTCATCTTTGACCAAGAATGAAAGAAGAAAGATATTATAAAAATAATTCCTTGAATAGACTGTAGACCACCTAAGTATTTCCTAGGGATCAATAACGAGTAACTAAATTCCTGTGCTTAATTTGTATGATGTAACATTGAAGAATTAGCAGATTCAGGCCCAAATATTGAATTAAACGGTAGATATTGGAGTTTTAATTTGTTCAATAATTAATTATTGCAGATGTCAGGTAATTCAATATAATTTATAGACGGTATTACGGGATACAGCACCAAACACATTGCATCGACGAATTAATATTAACGATCCTTATCCATTAATTGGAGCATTAAAACATCCGGCCGAATCAATTCCCGTGTGTTTTACGAGTACGTTATAGCTGGGCGACTTATTGAAATCTGCCTTTGAACTGGAAACTTGACTGTTTATCTCAATTTGTTTAATTTTTCGATAAAATATTTCATGTTTTTGTTTATGGTTTACGTTTACAGAAGAATTAATTTTCTCGTAAGAATATTGCACTATTCACTTAACTAGAAAATACAAAATAAATATGTTACATAAAAAAAACTACGTTTCAAAAAACCGACTTCAAACTAAAAATGCACTAAAAAGTAAGAAGGCACCGACTACAAAAATAACAATTATTATATATTATTGTGTTAATAAAGAGAGAATAATAAATAACGGAATTATTTCTTACTTTTTAGTGCATTTTTAGTTTGAAGTCGGTTTTTTGAAACGTATTTTTTTTTTACTTTTTAATGTCTGTAATAGGTTGTTGACTTTTTATTGTCATGAATAGTAATTTTATTACTATTCCATATCTAACTAAAGAAGAATCACGTAAATAGGTTCATAAATCTTGGCGTAATCGGTGTACATAAAGTTTAAAAAACATAACAATCGAATTGATAATCTCGTCCTTTTTGAAGGTTCAAACTATGTGAAATTTTTGTGGGACCATATAGTAACTATTCCGCATCAAATTAAAGAAGAATCACGTAAATCGGACCATAAATCTCAGCGCAATTGATGTACATACATAAAAAAAGTGCCGCGCGCCTTATACAATATAGATCTCATAAAGCGGGAACGGAAAAAATGTTTATAAAATGAAAACTACTGGGTCAAGCTATGTTAAATTTTTAGGGGACTAAATGGCAACTATTCCACATCAAACTAAAGAAAAATCACGTAAATTGGATCATAAATCTCAGCGTAATCAATATACATACACAAATAAACAATACAAATCCCAAGGTACGAGAACGGAAAAAATGTTCAAAAATATTCATAAAATAAAAACTACTGGGCCAAACTATTTTTAATTTTTATGTGACCAAATGGCAGTTATTCTGCATCAAACAAAAGAAGAATCACGTAAATTGGATCATAAATCTCAGCGTAATTAATATACATACATAAAAAAAATATACCAATCGAATTGAGAATCTCCTCCTTTTTGAAGTCGGTTAAAAATAAGTTTATATAGGCTTAAAAATTATATTCCAAAAATATTAAAAATTATACTAAAATCTTTACATTTTAGAATAATTTTTAACATTCTTAGAATAAATTTATTTAATACATCGAACATTTAATACATGATAAGTTTACATTTTATCTTTTTAACTTGAGGGTATTTTATTTTTTAATTCTATGTTAGAATCAATGAAAAGACAAATACTTGTAATCCAACACCGAAAACACGTTAAGAAGTTTAATTTGATTTAGAAATACTATATTAGTAATTTAACTAGGATTTTTTTTTTTAGTACATTATTTTTCCTTATTCTAGTATATAATTTATAATTAATTGAAAAAAGTGTATATATGCATGTATTATGAAATGTGGTAAACTTACAGCAATTGAAGATAAGAACGATACAGTTTCAGACGTTCTAAGTGAAAAAAAAAATACCAAAAAACTAGAGAAGGATGATGAAAAAAGACTTAACGCTGGTCAAACTTTTTCTTAGAAAAATGTGTCAAAAGGATTTGAATAAACGCCAAGCAGATTTAGATGACAATAGTCGCAAACTCGTCAAGAATTTTTGGAAACTTACTTTACTTTAAACCTAGCTCTGCATGGCAGTTAAGTCATCTTAGTTTACCTAAATTCTTCTATTTTTTTCTGTAGTAAACAAAATCATCGCTTCTATTTATTTCTTCGATTCTTGATGATTCCTTCAGAACCATGCAACAGATACAGAAACTAATTTAAAAAATAATAAGGAAGATTTGTATAAAATGGCTAAATTTCATGTGAACCCAAGGCAAGTTGCTAATACAGTATAAACAGTTAATTAGGGCATCTTTAATTTATGAGAAGGATATGGCTATACCGCAATATTATAATTTAATGGATATAATATTACATAGTAATTAGACTGCTATGTTACACGGAAATTCTTGTTAAAATTTTAAATACAAAATGTAATTGAAATTTACATTATAATGAAATTAAACATAAGTGTTTTATATAAATCGGTCAAGTGTGAAATGGATAGCGGTGAGTTTATGTTTGTGAGGAATGGAGGAGGTTATATTCAAATGTCAAGCACATATCTAGCGTCGTCAGTAATATCACAACGGAATTCATATTCAAGTGTCAATCACATATTATCTTAGAATGTCAGTATTGTTAAAATTAAAAGTGTAGCCGAAAGTCTAGCATTTGTATAACAATGTTAAAATATATCTCGTATTCAAATTTTATGAAGTAAACACAAATACAACAATTTCAGTGACATCTTAAAAGGGAAATCATATTCCAATGTCAAACATGTGCCTCACAAATATCACAACGGGATTCCTTTTTTTTAGCTATTTAATGTATTTATTTAGTCTTCGTGAGTATTTTAAAACAATAATTAAATAATTTAATGCTAATATCTTATATATAAAATTCTCGCGTCACAATATTAGTTACCATACCCCTCCGAAACGGCTCGACCGATTTTCATGAAATTTTATATGCATATTCAGTAGGTCTGAGAATAGGCTGCTATCTATTTTTCATCCCCCTAAGTGATAAGGGTAGCCCATCCCAAATTTATATGGCAAAACAACGTTTGCCAGGTCAGCTAGTTATATATAAAATTTAATATTTACAAAAAATATAACACTATTAACAATAATTAAATTATAAATAAATAACGCAGAAACCATGGGGCAAGGAGGCTCGTGATATTTACACCGAAATATCATCTCGCCTTATTCAAGCCACCGGTGACCAAAGGGCTGGCAGCTACCTAGGCCAACAGATTATCCTAGCTATTCAAAGAGGAAACGCTTCCAGCGTCCCTGCCTCTATGTAGAGGAATCGATTTTTTTTTGATATTACATAATTTATGTTATTTATTTATAATTTATTTATTGTTTAAAAGGATTCATATTTAAAAGTCAAGTGCATATATAACAGTGTCACAACAGAAGTTATTTTAACATAATTATGTCAGCACATGTCTTACAATTTCAGTAACTTTAAAATAAAAATTATATCCAATTGTTAAACAAATATCTTACGTCAGTAACATCACAACGTAAATCAAGCACATGCCTTATAATGTTAATAATATCACAACGGAAATCATATGATAATAATGTTAGAACGGAATCATATTCAAAAATCAAGTATATGTCATACAATGTTAGGTAGTGTCACAACGGAAATCACATTGAAATGTCAAGCACATATCTAAAAAAATGTATTGTTAAATCATAACAAAAGCTATTTTCGTATATCTGAATTAACACTGTAGCAATATTTTTGCTCCAGTACTTTAGATATGAATTTATTTGGTTTATAATTGCCTGTGCTTATAATATGAATTAATGTGTGTATGTCCTCTCCCACTGCCCGCAGCCACTGAGTTACTGACCATTAAGCGTTTATCCCTCGCATGTTTTGTTTTCATTTTACTTGTACAAACTTTTTAACAATTTTATATTTTTTGTGTGTTAAAATTTTACATGTTATTTTTAAACACGGTGAGGATATGCTCTATTATATTTTAAGTCTTATTAATATTACAAAAATGATTATTTGTAATACAAGTTTATTGCACTTTCATGCAAATAAAACTAGATATATATGTCGGAAACTAAAATAAAAAAAAGGAATGGAATGGATGGCCTATATCAAAAGCCATACGGGCGCAACACGGTCAGGATATAACTGAACATTACTATCACTTACTATTCTGACAAGAACTATTACGACAGGAACCTAAGCAGTGCCTTGGACTTGTGACCAAGGTGTAGGCTTAAGGACGTCCTTTAAGCGATCACAACACTCGCCTCCACTGCTTAGTTTCACCGTCTAAACCTAAGATTAGACTAACATTAACCTAACCTAACATAAGGCTAACCTAACCTAAACCTAACACACCTCCGACACGGCCATTCTGACGCACGACCGTCCACGGGCGATACTAATTTCTAAACCGCACTATCACAAGGAAGTCCGCTCGTCTTTCCTGACAATACTTTATTCAACGTGAAGTCGCAAGAATTAAAATTGGTAAACGTACTAACTGAACTGTACAATTAACTAGTCATTAGTCTACACCGGTCGACATTAAAGGAACTTATTTCAAAATATCACAATCGAAGTAATATCGTCTTCACCTTAACCGATAAACTGCCTAAACGTTAATTTAAACGATTAATCAAGATTTAAAGCAAGTCTGTATCTTCAACGTACCGAACGCACACGTTATACTCTCTAGTCTTTACTTCGCACCGATTCCTGTCAAGGTACTAAAGGAACTAATTCTGGCGAATTTAACACTGTGTCTTTGACCGAACTACTATCAAATTAAGATAATGACAATTTTTCTACTACACTAAAACTACATCATCAAGTAGAGCCATGTACCAGAACTGTTTATTCCAATTTTCAAAAGCAACACACTTCTACAAATCCTTGAGTGATACCTTCCATCACCACGACTCTCACAGCCACCCGGTAATCGCAACTACCATCACACGCGCATCCACCTCGTGGATCGCAACTCTCACGCACATCCATCACATGGACTGCAACAAATTTCAATACGGTCGATAGATTCTATCACTCAAGAAACCAAAATCCATTTTACTTATCATGATCACCATTAACTTCAACTTAATTTGGTAACTGGTACATGATCTACAATCATTCTATTTTTATTCGCACGGGTTTACATTTTCTAAAAATCTTTCAACGTCATAATCTAATAACGCGAATGCTGATAGACCCCATGTGAAGCGAAGGTCTATCCCACTTCTGATGTCGGAAACTAAAATAAAAAAAAGGAATGGAATGGATGGCCTATATCAAAAGCCATACGGGCGCAACACGGTCAGGATATAACTGAACATTACTATCACTTACTATTCTGACAAGAACTATTACGACAGGAACCTAAGCAGTGCCTTGGACTTGTGACCAAGGTGTAGGCTTAAGGACGTCCTTTAAGCGATCACAACACTCGCCTCCACTGCTTAGTTTCACCGTCTAAACCTAAGATTAGACTAACATTAACCTAACCTAACATAAGGCTAACCTAACCTAAACCTAACACACCTCCGACATATATATATATTTATCCTAGCAAAATTAGTTAAATAAATCTGTTTTATCTTAGAAAAGTGAGATTCCATTCAGGTCGGATAATTTAGTATCTTATAGTTATGTTTAGGACATAAAAAAAGACCTAGTACAAATAACTCAATTAAAAAAAACTAGATGGCGTAACCAGTCAATTAAATAGTACAAGTATATTTTATTTTTTAAATCTTATAGCGGCGAGCGTCACCAGTGGTAGGTATCCAATTCACTCCAATTACAAGATACATCCAAAAAAACTCTCCAACACCAACAGCTTCAGCTGGACTTTGACGCTCTCATGATCATCGTACAGCCAACGACGGATTTGCGCTCCATTGCTCAGTCGTTGTCTCTCATCAATAATTCCCACTATCATCCTCGGCATCGATTCAGTCTCCCCCTCATCGTTACACTTATAGAGTTTTATATAAACTTACATTTATATGTCACAACCACCAAAGAGCTGCTCAATTCTTGTTTATAAATTTTAAATTTTGGTAAAACATTTCTAACAATAGCAGTTTATGAATTTGGCCAAACAATAAAATAATTTAGTATTGATGAAACATAATAAGTGCCAGCCCACAATTTCCAATAGAGCTTTACCATAATGATATCATCAGTTTAGCCCACACATGCACGACGCACGATGTTCACTAAGCCTCGATATTATAATGCGTTTAATATATTTCCATACAAAACATGCAATCAACCGTTATTCAGGCCGTTCTGTTGCACTATAATGAACTCAGTGGAACGATTATAATGTAGAATATAATCGTTCCACTGCTACCTGGGTGAGGACACAGAGACACACCCAAGCTGTTCATATGTTGGAGCAACACTCAAAAGATAATAATAACATTGTAGCATCTAAAAATCCAGGAGCACCTAAAACCTACCCACGTGTATAAAGTTATTAACTATTAACATTAATTAATATTCATTCAAACGTACATACAGATACAATCTCGTGCTCAGCATGTCGCTCATACGAAATCAACAGGCCAATATGGACGTGTTGTTAGTGTATCCATTGTGTGAGCGAGCTTCTTGTGTGCTTAGTGCAATCG
The DNA here is from genome assembly GCA_905147385.1 of Limenitis camilla. Classification (NCBI taxonomy): domain Eukaryota; kingdom Metazoa; phylum Arthropoda; class Insecta; order Lepidoptera; family Nymphalidae; genus Limenitis; species Limenitis camilla. The sequence continues at coordinate 14,178,837 of LR990240.1, forward strand.
ATTAAAAGACGTCGAGTCTACTTGCTTATATGAAATATAAGGAAGCAGGGGGGTCTTTCCACAAAAGAATATTACGGCAAGTGGTTAAACAGCCAATTAGGTTTTAAAACCTCTGATCTAAAAGAACCTGTTAGAATTTAATAAAACGAAATCACACAGATAGCCCCAGAGGTCTCCACGTTCTAACATAAATTTCTCAACTTTATATTACCAGTATGGAATGTACGTGAATATAAAGAATTTCCATATTAAAAAGCGTTGACATTTAAGCTTTTAAAAGCTGTATATTTATGCAAGAAATACCGCAAAGGGTAACTTTAGTCGGCAAAGTAAAGACTGGATTGCCCTCTCAACTTTGACAGCTCACCTGCATGGCAATGAGAAAGATGCACCGCGCTCTTTTTAATATCTTACGCTAAAATTATACTGTTTTCTCTTAATTTTCTTGACTGGAATATTTATTTATAAAACTACCTACATATATTTAATTTTAATATTGCTGCAATTGGCTTACTTTTTTATTTCTATCAATTTTCTCATACCTAAGTATGATGGTATATGAGCTTAATACTGCATCACGTTAAAGTAATTTTAGACTCGATGACAAGCAGTGCCTTGAGTGGGCTTGAGATCAAAGAATAGGTTTAGAAGTTCTTATATGAGCAAAGACTCGCCTACATTGCTCGACCTCGTTTTAAACATTTAACTTAGCCAAAAGTCTCGAACTCGTGAAACTGCCGTTAATATACCGAAACAGAGCTTCTGAATTGTCTAACCCATGAGGTTTAGACAAATTTTTATTTTCGTGTGCAAAGGACTAAGCATGGGAATTTTGATTCTTGTCGAAAATCAAAATTACAATACATGAGATAAAAGCGGGTGTATTTTTTTGTTAAATTGACTTACCAGTTTGATTTTTTACATATCTGAAAGACTAGAGACATAGATATTTGATATTTTTACGTTTTTCTGAGAAAAAATGTCTTGCGTGATAGTCAAAAAAAGTTAATTTTCTAGTGATGTAAAAAGAAATTTACAGTTTTGTTATTTTAACGTTTACTTGGTCATGTGAGTGAACAAATTAACGGTCACATCTGTTCAATGCGTGGACTTAGAAGTTTGATTTTTTGACTTGAGTATTGGTTGAGTATTTTTTTAAATTTCAACTTGATACCTCCACGCGATCCTGAGAAAAAGGTCTTGACTGGCATACAGACAGACGGACAACGAAGTGATCCTATAAGGTTTTCTTTTTTCCTTTTAAGGTACGGAACCCTAATAAACGGAGATCTATGTTGAGAAGGAGGACAACTTAGATATTGCTACTGAACCGATACATGATCAAATATTATTTCCTACTATTACGAGAGAAACCTAAGCAGTGCCTGGTAGTTATAGCCGAGGTGTAGACTTAAAGACTTCTTTTACTCAAATGAAACACTCGCCTCCACTGTCCAGGCTCTATATAAACTTTAGATTAAGTTAAACTAAGCCTAACTTACGCGCCGACGTATATACCAATAGAAACTAATAGTCGATAAAACTTTATAAACAGTGTTGCATACATGTGAGAGTTTAAATGTATAAAAAATGTTTTACGAGGAGTTTGATGATCAGCAATCTCCAATATAACAGTAAACTTCTGCATGATCAACACAATATAGCTCAAAAGTTGAAAACTATTCTGCCAATCCACAAAATTGCTTTCAAACCAGTTTATTAGTTTTCCAGCTTATAAATAAAAGCAAACTGCTATAATTGGATTTGTATTTAACTACCCTCACCCCCGCTTCATTAAGATATATACATACATGATTTGTTTTTGGTCATCATATCAACTTTTATAGTAGTTATAGGAACCTAATTACAATTGTTGGACATAATCGCGATATTTTTATAGATATTGATATGTTCTTTACTATTGTAGAATATTTTATTGGTCTATCATCAACAGTTTCCGCAGCGAATGCGATGAAACACATTTTATTGCTAATTTTTATACACCTTTGGTTACATTATTAAAATGTTAGCATTAATACCTAATTTTTTCCAGTAGTAAATGTAGCATGTTAATTATTGATTTTAATGGTAAAAGAATTTTAAAAAAATATCGCTCAATAAGTAAAAAAAAACCTAATTAACATAATAGACATGACCATTTTGTAACATTACAACTGTTCGTACAATCTTATATTATTACTGTCTTCCTTTCTCTTCCACTTTTTGCTCTCTTTTTCTTTTATTCTCTTTATATCTTTTTCCCTCTCATACTCTGTAGATATTTATACCAATGAGGGCGGGACACAATTCATCATCATTAACATTTTCACGAACCGTCACTTCTGAGCTGGGTCTCCTCCTTCGGAGATCCGAGTTCGAACTCGGACCTCCCGAGTAAGACATTGAAGTCTCAATCATTGGGTCATCACTGCTCATACAATTATCAAGTGTCAATGTGAGGATATAGATAATGATTATGATGGAGGGTCGCAGACAGAAGTCTAATAATATTCAAGCAAAATATAAATCAATGAAAATGTAATAATATTTACAACGAAATCCAAGAAACAAGAGAGTAAAAGCAATGTCCAAAACAATATGAAGCTACGGGTAACAAATTTGTATACGCACTCTGCATATTATATCAAAATTGAAAGAGGTCTGGACTTATGCTACTACATATTTATGAGAGTGTCGGACAAGCCGTAATTTATACCATCGCGTAGATATTGCCTTGGAAGGCTTAGGGGTAATGTATCTCATCGATTGCTGGATTACTTCGCCGTTGACGTTACTACGACTATACTATAATGTGAGGGTATACGAAATATTATATTCTTCTTTCCTGGGTTAACGTCCGAATAAAATTCCTTAATCATATAACAAGGTATCCGTACACTACGACCCTAAGGAATTAAGTAGTACTTTACTACTTCTATACCAGAGAAAATAATAAAAGCTAATTTAACCCCTGGGCCTATAACCTAAAAACGAGGGCTTAAACACGATATATTATCGACTGCTCGACTCCTTCTAGTTACTAGGACGATACGAGTATGTGTGAGGGTAAACAGAACATTATAATATTCTTTTCTGAGGGTAAAGTTGGGGTAAAATCTCTTAATCTATAGAATAAGATATAAAGTTTTACACTATGACCTTTAGAAATTAAGAAGTACTTACATATACATCAGGGAAAATACAAAAACTAATTTAATGCTTGGGCCTATAACCTAAAAACGAGGACTTAACGATGATATTTCTCATTACTTGCTGGATTGAAAATAAATTCCAAATTTGTGTATGTAATATTTGTGTATTTAGAATCTTTTTTCAATCTGTAATCTAAGATTTTGATTAAATGAAATGTATATTAATTTTTGCCGCAGGACTATACGAGTATGCGTGAGGATGATTGAATTGAGAGTATGTATTGAATATTATAATAGGTATGCTTTTCTTCGAGGGGTAAAGTTGGGATAAAATATTTAAATTATTTTAAAGCTATACCAGAAAAGTATACGCTAAGTCCACACACATTTGGCATGTTGTCTACTTGTGGAAAGACCAAGTTAATCGTTGTGAGTAAGAAAATTGAATTTTAAAATCGTTTAATAAATTATTTAATTAAAACTAAGTGCACCAACTTCAATAGTTAAAGTCGTATTTATAGAGAAATAAGGAAAATATGTATAAAACTTTGAAAGCAACTGGAATCAACCTCGTAAAACGAACGGAACTTAGTTTCTAGTAAGGATTATTTTGTTAAAGTTGAATAACTTAATCTTAAATCTAAAGTTAAAAAGTTAAATTATCTTTTGAAACTATTACATTCAGAATTTAAATATGGACTTATTATTTATAAAAAATATCATTTCTCGCAAAAACTTATTAATATATAAAACTATTGACATATAATATAGTCAGTCAGTTGTTTTATTATTAGGAAATTTTTGCGTATAAGAGATTTTTTTTTTGAGATTTCAGGCCAGGGTCTCACCGTAACTAGCCTGATGTTAAACTACGACACGGCGTAGGTATGCTTGCCTAGAAGGTACCCGTTTTCTCTGGATTTAAAGACACCAACGTTGTACCTGACGACTTTGACTCCGAACTCCGGACTCTCTTTGTGCTCCGACTCGAAACATGGACTCCGGCAGATTTTCCACAATTTTGCTGTACGAAATAAATAAATGGATTCGAAGCGCTTGGTTGGAATTCGGGGAATATCCACGTACTGATGGCGCTTAGGTCGCGTTTGTCTGGCCATTCGATAAAACAATGGGGCGGCAGGAATTATATGGGTACGGGATAGATGGGTAGATACTCTCTACTGCTGGGAGAGCATTTCGTGACAGGCAAGTAATCCAGCACCCCCATTGATGGTGGTAGAAGGTGTTCTCCAACTGGCTTGCGACCACCAGCATGAAAATCTGACCGCCAAGAGTCTCTGACGCGTTCCGACCGAGCCGCATGTTGGCCAGATCTACCACCTCCCTGTCCCATTCCATTAATGCTGCGGTTTCAGTGAACGCTGGATTCTGCTCAGGGTCCACTGAAATCGCATCATTCTTCTCTTCGCTCCCCCTCCTCACTATATCTTTGAGGCGGTAACGCATTGGAAAAACAAGAGATACTCTCTAGTTTTTAGATGTCCATGGGTAATGGTCGCCAATTACCATCAGATGGACTATCTGCTCGTTTGTCCTATCATAAGTAAAAATATTATGCCTGGGCACACTCTACGAAATGTATCAGATAAAATACTGATATGGATGCAACCTTGCAACGATGCCTTAGGCTTTGCGACTGCGACTTGGGAAAGGCGTCGTTACCTATAGTTCTTTCAATCAACTCTAAAGCCTGGAATACATACTTGGCAGAGCTTTCCCAAAGATGGGAGCAGTTCTTTATACACGACGTGCTTTGCGAGAGTGAATAACATTATCAGGAGCGTAATTGAGTGAGTGTGTTAGTGCGTCTGTAAGTATCTCATATACTTTTCAATTCATTCTGTCCCCAATTTTGTAGTTTCTGTGGACGAAGACTTGATCAGAGCTAACAGATTTATATTTTCCTTTTCCCAAAGTGGCCTATATTAACCCCCAAGTATTACAATTAAAGGGGTCCTTAAAAGAAGCAAGGAATTAAGGGTCTAAACTTGATAATTTAATGATTTCATAAGTATTTGTTGTCCTTTTAATCTTTTAAATTTTGTATACTTTTGTGATATAAAAAAGGGCTCTATCTATGTACAATGGTACATGTTAAGTGGTCTAAGGTCCAAATAAGTTAAGGAACCTTTAATTTTAACGATAACTTCAATAAAAAATTTGCAAACTCAAAGCAAAAGCAAAACCAAAGTCAAGTAATTTAATATATTAATAAGTAGTATTATCAAGTTCCCTCGAATGGCACATCTGCTCCGAGAATTAGAAAGGAAATAACTTGGATTTTGCAAGGATTCCGCAAAATAGCTCCAAGCAATGAAAATGTAGAGAAAATATTCGACTTAAGCTAAAACGTGGGATAATTTGATTAGTTCGCTTGCTGGATTCTCAGTGCAGACTTTTACTCGAAAACTGATATTAGTTGTACTAAAACAAATACTACGAATATTATAAATGAAAGTTTGATTATTTGGATGTTTGTTAATCACACAAAAACGGCTGACCGGTTTTATCGAAATTTGGCACACAGATACTCTTTATAACCTTGATTAACATATAGGATATTTTTTATCCCAGCAAAAGTCGTATTGCCTGCGAGATCATAATATAATATATATATATCGGTTGCTTGTATATTTATTGCAAATAAGAAACATAATATACTTCTTAGATATATAGTCTACTAGTCAACCCACATAAACTGCTGAATGGATTTTGATGAAACTTAACAATAATATAGCTTATACATCAGAATAACGCACAAGCTATAATTTATAATGGTATATTGTGAATTATCCAAAATACAGCGGGCGCACCGTCAACGCAACATTTTATTACTATCCCGCTAGAATTTTGATTTTTCCGGGATAAAAAGTATCCTTTATGTTCCTCTAGATTATACAGTATCTCACAGACAAATTTCAATAAAATCTGTTGTGCTGTTCTTGAGTGGTTGATTTACAAACATCCAAACGTAATTGATAAGATTACTATTAAATAAATAAATATTAATTACTATTAAATAACTTCGAGAAATGCCAAATGAGTTTGCAAACTAAGTGCAGGTTTGCTCGACGACAAGTAACTTCACTAAATAAATATTGTAATTTCAGCAGGATATATATACCAATAGGAACTAGTCGTCAATGAAGATTAATCAACAATGTTGCTTACGAACTATCTTATCTAAATAACGTTGAAAGTATCATCATAAAAAACTTAATGCTAAACCCACTAGAAAAAATCAAGTATAAGTAAAGAGCCATTAATTCAGTTTTATATCAAAATAGATAGTACTGTGTGTATGTGTGTGTATCTCTAATCGTTCATAAAACTTCGTTCTGTAGAGAAATGTCCTCGGTCACAAATACCACTTATACTGAATTTATTTTGTGAGGGCGACATTAATAAAATGCGTACCCGTTTTAGGGTTAGGCATAGTATACACGACAGGTTTAAGCTTAATTTATTTTTCATTCTAGAATAATCGTGGTGTTTTATTCAAATAAAACAATTCTTTATCTTTTTCTCTAAGACAAGCTCTATCTACTCGTGAAATCTGCATTAAAATCTCTTAAGTCATTTAAGAGATAATTCGCAAACATTCTTTTGTATCCTCTTGAGTATATCGAGTTCCCTTGATTTTAATTTACACTTGATCCTACAATAGATAATCTAGTCCGATAAGAGATTTCATACAGATAACATTGTCATAAATTGCCTACCTTAGTATGTTCCCTGTAGGTCTTCCTGTGGCTGGATCGATGGATGGATGGATGTACCATAGAAAACACCAAAACAAGAGATACTTTATTGTATTGGCAATGCATCGTCGTCTTAAAGATGGATTGAGGAGTGAAAGTTAGGATCCTAAGCAAAAATCTAGAGTCTATTGGAACTGCTGCACCAGTCATTACAGGATTAACGCATACATAAATAGACACAAGCAGAATTTATATCCATTTTCTAAGAGAACAATCATCAGTAAACCTCTTAAGTTTAAGTAAGATAAAGTAGTGTAAGTAGAATTAATACATGTGCACTAGGCCGTACGAGGAAATTGTAAGTAACTGGTAAAAACGATCCAAGTAGTTTTACATGGTGGCCACTTTCTCCGTTTCCGAGTGTGAAGGGCAGACGGACGGGAACTAATGTGTGGATATAAATCTCTCCCTCTCTCCGACTCTCCGGCTCTCCATCCGGTTGTATGTCTTGTTATGTTAACCTAATGTTCCGTGAACTATTGAAATTAGGTCTTTTTATAAATAGTCTTTGCATATCTGATGATATATGTAAGACATTATCTTAAAGAAAAATTATTTAGTTCATTATTTAATTAATATAGTTACAGGAATTATACTTGAACGACAGCTTAGTACAGACGTGTTGGTAGTCGGTCCAATAGATATATGAAACCACATTTTCATGTTCGATTGCCTTTAACTTACCAGATACATAATTATTAAATTTTGTTATCATAGCATTGAATGCAGAAGTTACATCATGCAATGATTGGTTCTTACACGATGGTTCAGCTCCCGTTCGCCTTCTATTTAACAAAACAGTGGACGTCGTGGATTGAACTATCTACACTTATGCCTAGACTGAAGAATGAATAATTAATCTTAATCAAAAATTGTTAGATAATAGACATGTCTGTCAATCTATCTTGTTTTTTAATAAAGAGAAATGACGACGAATGAAACGAGAAATACTTTTCACCTTCAGCTAGTGTCATAGGAAGTGATAAATATATACGTAATCATAGTTCTCACAGAGATCATGGAATATCCAACATACTTATCAAAATTGACCCTCACAATTTGTCACTGCACCCGGGCGCACATCACTCCTTAAACTCTCGGGTGAAATCGGCCCTTCATCCTAACTATTTTGCTCATACGATAAAATATCTATCATTGTTAAATATTGAATAAAGAGGCATTCTATATTGGACGTCGACAACCTGGGGCTGGTGACTTAAAAGCAGACTTAAAGAGATCTTCATTATTAGATTTTATTCGACGTATTAAAGAGTTAAAAAAAAGGTGTGTGTGCGATTCACACACGATAGAAGTGAAACTTCAGTAAATCGACAAAAGAATGAGATGAATATATATAATAATACTAGGGGCCCATCCCGGCTTCGCACGGGTGGAATATTTAGTTTAAACATTTTGGCTCTCCCGCATTCCGGTGCCCCTCTACCTCGGCGTTACTCGCTACCACTCGCTGCACTTCGAGTATCACCGAGATAGAACTACACTGGCACTGGCCCGTCGCATCGGCGTGTATTTTTGAAGTGAAACTTCTTTAGAATCGTTGTGATTTCAAACCGGATGCAACGAAAAAACGACAGGTAAGAGGCACAAATACAAAAATGTAAATGTTCACTTCTATCGTGTGTGAATCGCACACACACCTTTTTAATCCAGGTTATCTATGTACCAATTAAATCAAATCGGTCCAGCCATTTTAATGTGACACGTGCGCAAACAAACAAACAGCAATCAGACATATAATCAAAAATATTAGAGGCAGTTTTTATTTTTATCACTCAAAAACTACTCATCGGATTATCATGCGGTTTTTATTAATAGATGTAGTAATTAATGAGAAAGATTTAGTTTTATAATTTGTTAAGGTTTTATCTAAATTGGTTGAAATATGACGATAATTGTCAAAAATGTCTGGAAAATTCAAGCCGCCTGGGCGTTGCTGTCTAATACATTTAGAGTTATATCAAAACAATATTTGATTATGTTTAATGTTTGTATTTTTTTGTTTATATTGATATTTTTAATTTCGTAATATCTTTTGAATGGAAGGTCCGATTTTAATAATTCAAAAAGTAATTTACAGGTATTGAAACAGTCTTGAATATGAAATAATTTATTTGGATAAGGATTAATACAAAGGTATAGAAAACATGGTCTGATTTTGATAGGCATTTTTATCAACTTTTAAAATATAAAAAAGTAGTTATAGTGACATAACTATAATAGTTGGACATATGGTCTCACGGAGTTTTTTGTAGATATTGATACGTTCTATAATATTTTAGAACATTTTTTTGTTCTATCATCAATACTTTTCGCAGCGCATGCGATGAAAGATATTTTATGGCTATTTTTTTTGCACCTTGGGTTGGTTTTAGTGAGATTTTCTGGGGATCTCTAATTTTTTCTTGTAATAAATATAGCTTATGTTACTCAGGGATAATGTAGCTTTCTAATGGTGAAAGAGTTTTTGAAATCGGTCCAGTAGTTTTTATGTTTATTCGTTACATACAAAAATACAAAAATACAAATCTTACTTCTTTATAATATTAGTATAGATAAAATAGTATGTATATTTCTGTCTCATTCTTTCCTACACATTTTTGTATTTGTGTCTCTTACCTGTCGTTTTTTCCGTTGCATCCGGTTTGAAATCACAACGATTCTAAAGAAGTTTCACTTCAAAAATACTAGCAGACTCGACCCGACTTCGTACCCGTGCAACTTATCACGTACAACTTACGACAGTAAATACATTTTATAGTTATCCCGTGGGATTTTTTCCAGAATAAAAAATAGCTTAAGTGGTAATCCAGGTCATAAAGTATCTGTGCGCCCAAATTTCATTGAAATCCGATTTTGCGTCATTGAGTAATAAACATCCAAACTTTATACAAAACGTTGTATAACAAGTAAGACAAGAGTACAACAGGCAACAGGCGTTGTGGTAAATATTTAAAGAATCAGTGAGGGTAGAAAGAAGGATAGCAATTTAACTAAAAGCTTAAACAGAATAATGTTAATATATAAAGACCGACAGAGTGATACTGCCCGAGGGTTATCTGTGGTTGTTGTTACTTAGATATTACTTGACAATATTGCCAGTGGAACGCTGTTATAACATAGTTATAAGGTTTTAGATCAAAACAAGCATTTTAGATTTTTTTACGATTACAGACTTGTCAGCAACACTGTTTATAAAGTAGTAGTAGCGGGTAGATCATTTTATATTATTTCAAGTATACCGACGTGTAGAAAATATATAACCTTTAGTGCGATAGATTAGTCTCAGTCTCTCTGATGTTTTCGTGCAGTGAACATGGAAGTTAGTGTTATAGTGTCGTGATTAAGGTTACCCTTCTCGAGGTCCATGTAAGTTTACTTTATTTATTGTCGTTAGCGAGGTCGAGTGGTGGAGGTAAGAGTTAATATGGTTTAAAAAGCAGTCTAAATAGCATAACCCTATGAACATGAATTTCAGCATAATTGTTTTAATTTTTAAAAAGGATACTTTCATCTTGTCAAGAAAAAAAATCAACAAAAAATCTCAATAATTTTTGTCATTGTGATTAAAAGTATCACACAAGTCAAAATTTGATTAAGAATACAGAAAAAAAAACTTAAAAATCGTGGAACAAATATGATGTGGAAAGTCCAGGTACTGCTCTCTACCTAAGGACACCCTATATGTCGGGGATTTTAATGATGAGAAAGAAGGTGGTGAGCGGAATATTGGAAAACACCACAAGGGGGTGATGATATTGAATGGACTATTGGGTAAACGCAACGCAGATACTGCTACTGAACCTATAAATATTGAAATATGATCTCTAACAATTACGAGAGAAACCTAAGCAGTGTCTTGGACTTGTGACCAAGGTGTAGGCTTAAGGATATTCTTTAAGTGATCACGACACTCGCCTCCACTACTCAGGCTCTCTGTTTAAACCCAAGGGTAAATCTCACATAAACCTAAATTAACACAAGACGCGTGACATTGTAAGGTACTCACGTGACCTTAATCGGGCAGCACTTCCAGCACTAACACAAACATTGCGCTGCACTTAACACTATCCAGAGACTACTTCACTCTTTCAGTGACCGCGCACAACTAAGACTTCAGTCAGATTGTAGATGTCATATAAAGGGTCGAGACTATCAAAACGACGGAAGTGACTACTACCCTACTCCAACGCCATAGATACCGATGACGATTCGATTATTCGATAGTCTTTTACTATTCTCCGATCTATATTTGTGTATCAATATTTGTGGACGCATCACGTTAAAACGGCTGAACCGATTTCAACAAAATTACACGGATACTTTAGAATTAACACATAGAGTACTTTCTATCCCGAAAATAAGCTCCCACGGGATACAATGTTATTATGACCCAAAACACAGTTACTGATAATTTTGTGCAAATAATTATACTTAATGTAACATAAAATACCTCTTTGCGGACGAATGCGGACCAATAAGCTTTAGATATATCTTAGAAATACAAACAAAAAAAATATATCAATTTTGTTTAAAATGAAGCCACTTAGAACAATTATATAAAAACGAATTTTTTTTTAAAAGTGGGTCAAATAACGTTGTAATCCTTTTATCCAGCAGGATAGGGATGATGTAACATATTCCGGGATAGTTGGCAGCAGATGCGCCGTAACCAGATTTTGCATAATGGTTATAACAAACTTCACGTTATTTAGGTAATCTAGGGTAATGTGGGTAATGTTGGTAGGTAACACCCAATTTTTTCATTCCTTATTGTTTCATTATTTTAAAATTTTGGCGCAGTGAAGTCGTTTTACTCGTTTTACTTCCTTTTTCGTTTCCAGTCTCGTTTTTACTTGGATTTAATTACGTTTTTATTTGTAAAAGGATGATAACCGTAATATAATTACTACAACCATTTGAAATAAGAGATATACCTGGGACTTGCGACACAGAGATAGATTTATTATCCTTTACTCTTCTCCGCTGGCCGATCTCTAATCTAATCTCTACTATTATATAAAGAGGAAATATTTAATTTTTTGTATGTTTCTTAGTTGCTCGAAAATTACTGAAATGATTTCGAAAATTTTTTCACCGATAGAAAGCTACATTCTTACCGGGTAACATAGGCTATGTGGTCTTGCTTTAAATATTATAATTAAAAAGATATGGCCATTTAAGTGCCATAACGTAGCCATTTTGTACAGTGAAGGTTTTCTCTGGAATTATAGATTCGATTTCGATTCTTTTACCGCTAGAATACTACAATATTCCTGTATTGATAAATAGATGTAATGTTTGAGGTGAGTAGGTACTAAACCACACTACTTGTATTATATATATTTTAGTCAGTTTCAACTGAATGACATTACTTGGATGAAAGATTATCAAGTAAGTGGGACATAAAATCACATGAAAGAAAGGATAACAAAAGGATATCAACAGTGTTGCTAACTTTATTGATGAGTCGTTAAATAGGAAAAATAATTTATTCATAATGTTTATTAGCTGATCTAGCTTAGAATAATTCAGATGATCTAAGTATACATTCAATATTATAATTAGTCATTATGTTAATTACTAACGAGAGTATAAGTAGCACAAAGTTATTCCAGTCTAGATTATACAGTCTGAAGAAAATTATATAAGAGGTATTTATTCTAAATCATTTCATTTACTTTGTTTAAAGAGGTAAGATTCTTCACATCTTGTAGCGCAACTCCTCCTACACTGCAAATGCCGAGATTCATATGAACGACGAACACTTTCTCCAAAAGGAGTTCAAGGGAGGAGGAGGAGACCTGATGGCATTCCAACAATTATTTTGAAGAATTGTGCGTCTAAACTATCTCCTATCCTAACGAGCTTATTTCATTTCTCTTATGAGACGTGCACAAAAAAAGTAGTTGTGTTGACCCTGCCAAGTCAACTACAGGCTAATCTCGATTGTTTATGTAAAACTATGGAACGCATTCTTAATACTTTTTTTTGCCCGTGAATTGAATATAAAAAACAGAGAGCCTGGATAAGGAGGCGAGTGTTGTGATCACTTAAAGGGGCTCCTTAAGCCTACACCGTGGTCACAAGTCTACAGTTTTTGTACAGGAACCCAGGCAGTGCCTTCTCCATCATCAGTTCATCCAAATTGTATCTCAGTTCTGACACATATATAATATATGTATGGCACCATTTTTTACTTATTTGATACTCTTTTTTATGTCTTTTGCAATCACGGGTCAACCGGACCCGGACCTTTGGAAGGCGTGCGAGAAGCCGTAGCCGACACATAGAGGCCCTTTAGACAATTTAATTTAATATGAGATGTGACACAAACCGGCGATTATCCCTGTATGCACTATGAGAATGCACCCAAGGACAATCCCCGGCTTGTGTAGGACTATGGCAATATATTGAAACTAATAATGCTGGGCTGTGGATTGGGGTGATATTGGACTCGGTAACTAGTGCTATGGATGACCTATGGCGTCAAAAATGGGTAGACGGAGACTTGCCATCTCATCAATGGGCCCCCGAGAAAGGTCGCTTATACGTTGCAATTTGGGGGCAACATTTGCTGAGCGGCTTAAGGGTAGGGATGTGCACACGGTATTCTACCCGATCATTGGTCCCTCCCAAAGGGAACCTCACGTGCCAACTAACCACTTACGTGACACATATACATTTGATACTTATTATTACATTTTCACTAATTTGAACAATATAATTATAAATTGTCATAATATGTATAATTTAACATATAAGCTGTATTACTTTCAAGTTTTATTAAAATACATTCAATAGTTTTTATATGAAAGAGCCTAATTTCAATATCAAAAGCATTATATGATCTTATAAATGTAATTTTTGTATTTTCTCCCCTTTGTGAGTAGTTTAAAGCTAAATGAAGTTGATTCATGAATTAATAGTTATTTTTCAACTGCCTGAGCTAAAAATACACATTAAATCAACGTATTCAACTTACTCGTATTGAATCAGCGAAAATTCAGTTTGTGATTACGGAAGTCCTCTCGACCCATTTTCATACCGACCTACTTCAACGCTACAAGGATACAACTATATTCTAGAATTGTAGAAATATTATATACTACTAGAGGGAAAAAGCTGATAGATCGTTGATTCATGACCCCTTTTTGTAAAATATATAAATAATTGAGGGACCGATGATACCGCACAGTATCGCGCACGCGCAAATGCTTTACAATGGAGTCCCAGGATTACGATATCCCATCACCTGTAAAGCCACGATGGTCAAGTCTATCGGTCGAGAGGTTATATATTGTCTTTTTATAAATTGTTACGTGGGTATAAATGAAATAAAACAAAAGGAACTGCTCGCGAATACAAAGTTACAAACAGTGTTGCCAACTCATAAAAACTTAACTACAGATAAGTAGACTATTTACTATGCTTTTATGACGGTTTTTCCTATGAGGATCCAAAAATTAAACGTAACTGTAATCTAGACAGCAGATTTAATGACATCCTTTGACCATAACAACGAAACAATGTCCCCTTTGCGAGTTCACGCCACCATAAAAATCCTGAATTTTTACACCCTCATTTATTATTGTATGAACATCAAAGGGTTCTTATACTCCGAATGAAAAGATAATAATGTTGTTCTCTTTACATGTGAAATTAAACAATTTGTATGTTAAATCTTCGTGAGTACATCTTCGACTAGATTTTGGTTGCATAGGATAGACAAAAATCAGGATTGTCGGAGGATTTTTATTATTGTTGTGTCCTATATAAATAAGCGATACGTTCGTCCGCATCAGAAACTTGCACTATCATTATCATCACAACCCATCAGTGACCACATACCGAGCTAGGTCTCCTCGTCAGATTAAGGAAGGTGTTAGACTATACGAAGTTCTTACAGATATAGTAATAATGCAGTCGTGATTTGGCTGAATTAGTTTATTGCTTCTCTTATGGTAATAGTAATCCGTGTAAATGCTGACAATGCTCAACTCTATGTAAGACGCATTGCCCGTACAAAGCCATAGCATACAAAATAAATAGTTATAAAAACCTCTTTCTCCATCGTGCTAAGTATAATTTTTTGTAATAACGTTGAACCCTTCAAAAAAATCTTCTAAAATAATTAACCGATTAGATACTTTTAATGTGTTAATTTTGTTTTGTTTAATTAGCAGTAGTAGTATATTTTACTTGCAGGAATATGTGTCATTTTTGTTTAAATGGAAATCACTCATTTTTGATTTATTACTTATGTATTTTAGCTTTAAGTTTTATAGATTGTACGTTCCCCAAATAAATATAAATAAATACCATGCTGGCTCAGACTTCACAGGTCTTTGAGCACTTTAAAGAACCCTCAGTAGTGATATTTCCCTTCACCGTTAAAGCCATATTTAATTTCTTAAAACACACATAACTCAGAAAAGTTAGATGTGTGTGATACAAGTAATATTACAGCATGAAAGAACAGACGTAAATTTAACAGTAAGATATATAAATAAGAAGACAAAGCGCAAACAGTTTGATTACAACAGTTTCCCTCTACTCCAATTTGTCCAGGGTAAATATAAGCTGACAATTTATTCCGCGGCTACAAGTTCACTCCCTCGCTAAACTCACAATGTCTAGAATAAACAAACTTAATCCAACTTTATTACCGACTGTATTTTTCAACAGATTTAATCTGCATCATTTGCATATTTTAGTCCACCTTTATTTTTACGAATTTATTATATAAATTGTTTAATTTTAATAAAAGACGGTTTATTGTGCGTTTTTATTCTGTTATTTCCTTACTAGAGGTATTCCCTCTGCTAGTAAAAGTGATAATTTATACCTTGCAGCTGGAAAGTAGGGAACGTCCATTAATCTGAGTGAAACGAGGGCAGTATTATAAGTGTCTTAAGTGTACCGAAGAGCTAATTTATACTGTTCTCTAAGTCCACATAGTGAGCAGACCAACATCGTGTATGCGCATATCTTTACCTGTTTTATGAGACACCGCTCATTATATATTTATA
This sequence comes from Limenitis camilla, assembly GCA_905147385.1. NCBI lineage: Eukaryota > Metazoa > Arthropoda > Insecta > Lepidoptera > Nymphalidae > Limenitis > Limenitis camilla. The sequence goes on from LR990240.1 coordinate 14,194,821, forward strand.
AAGAATATTTTTATTTAAATTTACTTTTTGGTTTTGAATAAGTCATTTTAAGACAAATCTGAGTAAGTGCGGGTAGTGACAATTTTTTCTTTAACATTCTTAAAAGGTTTATTTTAAAAGAACCCTCACCGGCTCTACAATTCAGAAGTTCAGTCTCGGAGTCAGAATTTCATTCCATGTATATTCCAGTCCATTATTGTTAACAGTCGATATTTAAACATATTGTTGTTTACCCTTCACACAAAAATTACTGGACAGATTGTGAAGAAAATTTACAGTAATGTAGTACTATTATTTAGCTTAGCTTAGAATATATAGAATTATTTATTTAAAAACATAGTAAGTCTAAAATGTAGCCATAAACTATTATTATCCGTTTCATGTTAAGTAGTGTTTAGTAAATAGGTATTAAAATATATTTTTGGTTCACTAAGTAAGAGTTTATTAAAAATATAAAGTACAAGGTTACATACATAATGTATTACATACTAGTATATATTAGACAAGTATAAGTAGAGTGTTGAGTGTGATTGATTACAGTAAAAAGTTGTCTCTGCGGGTGTTCGCGTGACCTGCCGGCTGCCATACATCAATCATTCTTATCCGGAGCCCTGCTGTATCTGAAGTGATGTGATTTTTGATGTAAGGAATAATATGTTACTCTAAAATTGTATCAATATACAATTTATTCTTAGTGTCTTATGATAGTCGAATATTTATGTGATGACTAGTCGTTATTAAAAATATTTAATTCTTAATATATTGCTAACTAATATTAACATGTAATCTAGATGGAAGTCGAGCAGCGCCTGGGGTTTGAGACCCAGGAGCAGGTTTGAAGACGTTTTTTATCGGAGGCCTAACGCCACACCACTAAACAGTACTACACTATAACACCAACTTCCATATACACTGCACGAAAACACCAGAGGGACTGAGTCTAGTCTACCGCACTAACGCTTATATATTGTCTACACGTCGGTATACTTCATGTAATATAAAACTAACCGCTACTACTACTTTATAAACAGTGTTGCTAACAATATTATTGCTAAATAAAAAAAAATTTGGCGCTTACAATAGTAAACATTTTTTATAATTATTTCGCAGGTTATAAAGTATCTGTAAGCTAAAAATCATTAAAATCCGTCCAGCCATTTTTGTGTAATTGAGTAACAAATATATATACTATCACATTTATAATATTAGTAAGATTATGATTATAAAACATTGATAAAAAGATAACTAAAATTTAAAGACTATTTTGCAATTATTCGAGTGCGAATATCAAAAATATAGATTTTATAGACATTTAGACAAAAAGTACCAATCTTTTAACTCTACACGCCCTCCCCACCTCTCTCTACAAGCCCTCACTTCACAAACTCTACACCTTAGTTAATACATGTGGCTTGGCCTTTTTGCTACCGTATTAAAGATGTTATATTTAATTTATTATTGTTCATTACTTCACTTTTATACAGCTGTTCTTGTAGTAACAAAAAACATAAACCATATACTGAACTATGTAGCTTTATCTATATCCTTACTAATTTTATAAACCGTAAAGTTTGTGAGTATGTATGGATATTTGTTACTCTTTCACATAAAGCTACTGAATGCATTTTAATAAGACTTTGAAATAATGTAGCTTATAAGTCTGGATATTATATAGACTATAATTTATATTACATTGAAATATAATAAATATGTCGGAAGTGTAAGTTAGGTTTAGGTTAGTCTTATATTAGACTAACCTTAGGTTTATACAGAGAACCTGAGCAGGAAAGGAATTCCTTAAGCCTACACCTTGGTCACAAGTTCAAAGCACTGCTTTGTTTCTTGCCAGAATAGTCCGAGATCGTAACGTTTAGTTAAGATAGGCCATCCAATCTTTTTTAATTGTTCCGACATATAAGATATTGTGTGAATTTTCCAAAATATGACTAACTGGCAAGTAAGTAGGAAAAAATTGTGCCATTTGGGAGCCATTCTGGCATGCGCTGTGTGTGTGTGTGTGTGTGCGCGCGTGTGCGTGAGAACTACACGTATATAATGTATGATGGTAATGTTTATCTTAAGTAGACTATCTATTTTTTATTTGTAAGCTATTATCGCTAATATAGTAATATATTATTAAAGAACTTATTTTCAGATAAATTCAAAAAAATACTAATGTAATGAACAAATATTTTTAGCAGAGATACACGTAATGAGAAAGTAAACAGATAAGTTCCATAATATAAAACAAAGAGGGCTGGAGCTCGAGTTTGCAAAGCAAGCAAAAGAGAAACACTTGCGGGAACATTTTATAACAAGATCTGTCTTCAAAGTTCAGAATAAACATGGAATATATTAAAATGTGGAATGAAATGCCGATCAAAGTATTATTATATGAGTACCTAACTTTTGATATTACATTTTTATAATTCATGCTAGTATTATAAATGTCAATCAAAGGTTTTATGTTTGGTAAAGACAAAACAATATTTAAAACCCAATATCCAATTTTCTATTGTTTAAGTATGGCTGTTAATTGAAGGAAAACTATACCCTCTTCAACATTATATAGAATCGATGTCATCTTGCATAACAGAGACGTTTGCCTAGTGACGTCATTAAACTAAATATCTGCGGTGGCGCTGTATTCTGCACCGTTACATCAAATTTAGTTACTCTAGATAACCTAACCGACAGTACTGACATTCTCATAATATTATATATTACTATCTCTGCCGGTTTAGTTATGATTTTACTCACGAAGTTTCCTCGTTGTCAAAAGCAACTGCTTACAACTAGTTTCGTTGTTCTTAGGAAGCATTTGATTGAATAATTCTAAATGTTCCATATCCATACAATTTTTTTAAGTATCGAAATTAACGATAGTTATGTATTAATCAGAAATTATAGGAATTCCGCATCTACTAGATCCTCTCTTATATCATTATCGCTAGAGTCTATATTTTAATAATTAAAAGCAAGAACTCATCAAGTATCCTTGACGTCTACCGTGCTGTATACAATTCAGAAAACATCTTATCCGTTCCTAGAAATTCAGTGACTTCAATAGTCCATAACATTTTGCATTAAGGAAGTCGTCACATTAATAGTAATATAAGACAGGTCCCCAGAATATGACGGAGTCTTTTGTATATGTATCGATTTTCTGTTTTCCTTATTTCTTTGCTTTCTCATATTCGTTTTTACTTCTCTTCCGTTTCATTCTTTTTTTCATTACTTCTTCTTATCCTTTCTCCTTTGTTTGCATTCTTTTCCTTTCACACTTTTTCTATACTTGCCTAACTATTTATATTTATATCTATATTATTATTCAGTCGTATAACTCCTAATTATTCCTACATCTTTTCCTTTTTATTATCTTTTTCGTTATTAATGTACATTATTTTAAGAATTTATCCGTGGTCTATATAGTAATCCTAGGTATTAGTTTTCAATGTTGGACTTTCAATATGATTAATTGCACCTATGTATTTTACACACAGTTATGTATATATAATACCATCAGTCGGTTAGTTCAGATGAGGTGACCTCAAGTCTATCTAAACTTGACGTAACGTTCAAACGCAGCTATTTAGTGCACGACGTGGCTTACTGCTATTGCACTCGCTTCCTAACTGTTCTAAACTATATTCACGTTGGCTTTAGTGGAATTTAGATTTTACGTAAGTACAGTTAAAAGTAATTTAGAGTACATATTATGAAGAAGATTCTATATAAATATTTTGTTCTATTTCAGTTTTCTAAGGCAACATTTAATAATGCCCAAATTTTTATAAGGAGTATGCTTAATCGGATGCGTCTTGCTCGCTGTACTAATCTAAATAATAAAGAAATAAATTATTTATAAACAAATTTCAGTGCTAGACTAGAATAAAAAGTGGAAAATTATCTAGTAAATGAAAGATATGAAGTAATATTCAAGAAGGACGTAAAAATTACAAGCAATGTCAAGTAAGGTCGATGTATGTTTGGATTGTTTTTCAGTTAAGTGTATTAGTTGTGATGAAAGAAAATTTGGTGACAATTTATATTTTAACAAGGAAGAATTTAAACCGAAACAAATGTAGGAAAATCAAAAAGTTGATTAGAAGTAATAGAACTAAAGAAGAAGGGCGAAGTGTAAGAAAAAGTGCTCTCAAGTAAACAGTCTTTACGTGTTTATGTGCCGTGAAAAGAATAATTTAATATTTAGCCAGTTTCGATCCCTGAATCCAAGGTGTTGGTAATAGTAATTTAAGGAGCAATCAATAATATTATTCCAGAGTCTATTTAAGTGCGTAAATAAGAAAATCCATTCTAAATTATGCTCCCAAAAGAGGAGAATAACAAAATAATAGAAAGAATGTAAACTGTAACAAGTTTTATAACTCATATTAAGTTTTGTTTAAGTTGAACCATTAAAGTGCGGTAAAAGTGTAAAGTTACCTCCTTGTTGTTATTAGCAGAGCAACTTGTTCCGGCACTCGCTTCTGTTGCTGCTTTCAATTTACATCTTTACTGGGATAATAAACAAATGGAGTTAGCATATTTATCAGCTACAATTACTTCTATATTATTAACCCCTTTAGCTTTTCTAAAAAAATCTATTATAACAACCCCAGTGAGAAACTATGCTTCTTATTATATGTTATCGTTTATAAATAAATTGGGTGAAATACAAAGTACCTATACAGTCAAATCTTCAGGAATCATAAAACAGGAATATTTTGATATGTAAGTGACATTCCATGCCTATATATTGCTGAATTTATTATGACATCTCTATCTGATTCGGTAAATGCTATATTTGTAGGAATGATTGCTACGAATATACATAGTTATAAATGAAAAGGGGTTAACTTTAGACTCCGATCCTACATGTTCTCAAACAAAACTATAAAAACAATAACGTATATTCTGTGTTTAGAAATTAATCGAACAAAAGTACAAAAGAACAATATCTACATAGAACATAACGAGCTAAATCTAAAAAATCCAGTGTCATTACTAGAAAGTACCCACTCGACGCTAATACGAGCTTTGATGTGCTCCCTCTGGACCAACCCCTTTGTTTCTGCGTTTGATCAAACGATAGTTTTTGTATTTGTTCAGAGAGCTTCATTATAAACAGATTAACGTTTATTTACTTTAAAAATATTTGTTAGCAGGAAACGTTTGAGAACAACAAGTGAAATACAAGTTGCACTTGATAATCCCAATAATACTAAAAGTTTAGTTCGAAAAATATTTGAAAAAAGTAATTAGTATCGAACATATTACAGCAAAAATAGATAGTCAATAAGAAAACATTGTCTAGATAATTAAATTATTAGTCTGAAATGAAAAGCAATGTTTGATAAAAAATCAACGACAAAGTAATAAAGTAGAAATTAATATCTCACGGAAAATAAAAAATATTGCAGTTGGTACTCTGACCGCGACCTGAATCGAAGCATCAAAAAGTTTGCTTTTTCCCTCAATCCATGATGCAGTTTATAAAAAAAAACCCTCGGTGACTAATCTCGCTTGACCGATTTTTTCATAAATTTCTCAATCAAACGGGCGATAGTCGGTTAAATAAAACATAAAAATATGAGAGTGCCCTGCCCAATACTCTGGAAAACCGTTACTCATCAGAACTCATTGAAATGGAAAGGAGCGATGATGGCGCTTTCAAATTTCTACCCATATAATTATCACATCAGAAACATAAGTATGTATAAATGTTTTTCCGAATACGTACATTTTGGGTACCTTTAAGAGAAAGGTGAATAGGCATCTTCTAGAGAAGCGCGCTACATCTTAGGCTGCATCTTCACATTCCATCAGGTGTGAAGCAAAAACAGCCAAGCGCTAGTTTTCTGGGTTTTAGATATATAATTTCAATCGGTTCATTTGATACCCATGCCATTGGCGCATAAAAATTAATAGATCTGCCATCTTTGTAAGTCCGCTTTATTGGTCATCCAAACCAATGGTGTAGCATTGTTTGGGCTATCTGGTATAAAATTACAAGATTTGATACAAAGTAAACAAATTAAATTAAAAAAAAACTTTGTTAAAGCACTTTTTAGGCAATGCCTACTCAAGGAGTGATAAATCGACAGGTACCATTTTGAAAGTAATAACCAAGTTATACCCAAGTCGTTCTGGAATTCAGGTTAATAGCTATCCTAAATCTTTTCGCGACCCATGTGTGTATGTACCCTTACAAACTATATATTATATACATTCCCTTCTCCTATAACACCGATCAACACTGATTTTGAGTCTGACTACTAAATGTCAAATTTTGATTTCTTTTACCTTACTAGTAATTGATAAAATAGTTTTTCTTTTGTTAAAGTTTACTTTTCTAGAAAATTCGTTTTCTTAGAAAATTTCATAGTATTTCGATGAGTAAGATCTGGACGCTACTTTGTGACTATCCAAAAGAAATTGATACAGTTGTATACAATAGGCATACATACACTCAATACAGTGGAGTACGCGACTTTTGTTTTAATTATCAATATAAACCAGACAAAAGCAAATTTTTTTTTATAAATAGAGTTTTTGGTTATTTTTCAATGTAAACAATCAGACAATAGTCATTAAAAAACAGACACAAAACAAAATCGTTAACTTATATAATCAAGATCTACGTGGTTTATATTCATTATTTTAGTTAAGTCTTAGGTTAATGAATTAATAATCGGTTAGGTAATTTCACCGGTTATGCAGCAATTCATAACTGATTATTGTTGTCTTCCGAATAGTTTATTGATATACGGGCGAGATAGTTTCAAAAATACTAACAGGTAGATAGATTTAAAAGAAGCTTAAAAGAGTGTAATAGAATATCACTTTAGAAAAAGCTATACAGGAGGAAGATGAAAACAATATTATTAAATAACCTCAATATCGATAGTATTTGCTACCAAAGCCAGCAAATTTTTAAATCCTGAAATGTTTTTAAAAGCCTAATATTTTTCTGTAAATAATGGAAATTCTAGCATAAAAATATTGTGTTGTGTTGCCAATATAGAACAATATAACGCGGTGCAGGAGCGTATTATGTAAATAGCAAGAGCGAGCGAGATTGTGACGAACTATGCGACAACCGAGGAATGCCTGCAAATGTGACTGTGTCAAATGCCTGGTGTTAGTTTGATCTTGGAAAACCGATACCTTAGCTGCGAGAATTATGTAGACAATGCTTCACAGCATTTTACGTTTTATTAAACTACTTTAACTATATGTGAGAATTTAGCAGATGACTCCACCAATAAAAACCTTGTACCATATTTCAAGTTTATAGGCCGTATAATTCCTGAGGTTTAATGATTAGTACTACAGTTCTAGGGCTTAATAAACAGTTACTCCAATGGCTATAAAGGATCCTCAACATATAGAAATTTGTAACGACATCTTGGATTAAAACATTTAAAGCAATAGAAACGTCTCGAAAACTATAAACAAAAAAGGTACTAAGCCGAAAGTGATAAAAAGGAAATCCTTCCAAGCCGGCACCTTAAATCTTTATAGATTGCGGTTCCCAAGATCGGATTGTCCGAGTTAGTTGTACAGTAAATAATTTTGCAGGCAAAAAGCTAATCCGGCCTCTTCCCCGACCTTTCTTGTTTATTTCTAACAGTCAGCTCGTAAGAAATACGTTCTTGTGGGACGTGAAATATATTCGAGCGGTCCTTTGTTTTAGGTTCCAAAACAATGTTTATTGTAATATATGGACATATGGTGATTTTCTATAAGTAATAATAATTATTAAAGAATTACACGGTTTAGACATCGCATATGAGGACTTACTAGCAATTCTTTACGAACCTTTTTCTGTCAATCATTTGTACGTGAATTGAATCACAATAAGATGATATTAAGGCCCCTGTACGTCATAAATAATTCAGTCCCTCCTATTTAATTGAACTACCAATATATTTTTTTTATTGTTAAGTATAAGCAAAATTAAAGTAATAATTCGGAATAATTCAAGACATCTGATAAAAGGTATAAGAAAATAAATAACAAATGTGGGAATACACATACTTTATAAGAATTTGAAAGCAAGTGAAACAAAATCCCAGGTATATGCATATGAATAAACATTTGATCAGCAAGCCTTCGCCGCATTTGATACCATGTCAATATATTGCGCTGTCTCGGCACTCCCAAACGCCTGATTTGTTCCAATCGATTTGCACTGAATGTTGAAGCTCACTCGTCTGTGTAAGATTTTGGAGCTTCCGAAAAATCGGGGACTTTCTGTATTTGGATTAAAAAAACCTTAAAGGCTTAGTGGAACGCTGTATTTACTCAGCGGGAAATTTCGTTCAATGAATCAACCAAAAAATATATTTAAAAGACTTTTAACCAACGCTCCGTTTCCGTACTTAGCTGAAATGATAAACTTTAAATTACCAATTAAAAAGAAAATAAAATTGTAGGTGTACCTACAAAACTTTTTTTGTTGCACCACTATTTCGAGTATTGATTAAAATGGTCTTTGCTATTCCAAGAATTGATAGATGTTAAAAGTCATTTAAGACAATCGTATTCAAGTCTAAATGCAATATTTAAAATTCTAAATCAAAGTTTTGTTAGTAGACTGATATATCCGCGCTCTGGAGGGAATATTTAAACGTTATTCGAAATGAGGAGTTTTATGTATTATGTATGTATTCATAAATGAATGGAGGTTGTAAGGTATTCTTACCTTCTTTGATAGCGATCTCTTTCATAATATATTGCACTCGAGAGCCCAATTTATGAGCATAAATCAGATGATATCAAGCGATGATAGTGGAACAAGTTTTATTTTCGCAGGTACTTTTAAGAATTTCATTTCTTATATATTTTATGACTTGATGTATGTTTGTGTTGTCTAACTTAGTTTCTTAACGTATTTTTATTATACTTAGATTCAAATATTAAATAGGTCAACTATGAATTTTAAAATTTTATTTTTTATTGTAATATCAGCCCTGATCAACTTCATGTTAGTTTAAAGCAATTTGATATCCAGGGTATCCTGTAAGAGTCCAAATTTTTGTGGTTAATATTATCCACTTACCTCCACCAGGCATTGAAGCGGTGGTGAGGTAGAAGCAGTGCAGCAGCAACGACAGCAGCATCTTTATCGTCATGTTATTTACTTGTGTTCTCTCATCCCGTGCCCTTCGCTCTCCATTGTATGGTGATCATCGTCTCACATTCTGGAGATATTCTGTAAGAAAAAAAAGAAATGAATAATTTATACTCTAATTAGTTTCCTTGGCGTAATGTATCAAAGTTTTGAGGATATAGTTTGCCAAAATAAAGTTATCATATTTAAATAACCTAGCACCAAGTAAATAAATAACACGAATGATGATGGTAATAATAAGTACCCTAATTAATAAAAAGTTTGAAGTTGATTGAATTGTAATAATAATTTTACTCACACTACGACTACTAATTTTATTTAAAAAAAAAATTTTTGACCGATAAGGGTCAAACGAGCAGACGGTCCACCTGGTGGAAAGTGGCCACTGTCGCTCATGGATAGAAATGCGTCAGAGACACTTGGCGATCGGGATCGCATGTTGGTGTCAAAAACTAGTCGGAAAACAGATTCCCTACCACCAATGGGGATGCTGGATTACTTCTATGAGAAAGTTGTATCATAACCCGTCCCCTCACGGGTAAAAAATTTATTATATATATTAAAATCTTATTGGATATGTCCTGCATGTAATCAAAAACGTAACCATTGCAACGAAGCTAACCCAAAAGTTTACTAAGTTTCATTCCTCATCGCGCGATTTGGAAGGATCTTCGCCCTAAATAAAAAATTACACTAACACTCAGAAATGAATAAAGTTTTCCAAGATATTATAAAATATCTAGCAAGCTTTAATTCTATAATTGTATAAGAGCTTAAACAGAATCTCAGCAAAGCAACACAGTGTTGCGGCTCCAGGGTAAATACGTTATAAGCCGCAAGGGAAAATTAGTGGCCATCCGACTTCAGAGAAACTTACACACTTTTGTACCTTTTACTTTATAACTTACGAATGATAACTGCAATGGAGTTAAAACTTGGATATTAAATTTTCTTTCTGTATTTGTTATTTTATTTTTCTTTGGAGATGAGAAGCAATTCTTAGGCGAAATAAAAATAAAGCGTTATAAGAAGTTTATACAATTATTTTGTTTCTAGGAAATTGTTGCTTGAACTAATTCACTAAGTGGAAAGATATAATAATTTATACAGACAAGAAATTACTTTTTTTATGATATATAAGGGATAAACGAGCAAACGGTCCACCCGATGGAAAATGGCCACCGTCGGTCATAGTCACCGGCAAAACAAGAGGGTGCCGATACTTTGTCGTCTTGATATTTGAGATAGGAGGGGAAAGGAAAAAAAAATGCAGCAGTTTCTGTGGACTCTGAGCATTGAGCAAGCACTCAGTCCCCTGCAATCGCAGTATTAATGGGAGGTGGTAAGGCTTGACCGGAATACGTCAAAGACACTTAGCAGTCGGATTCGCTTACTGGTGGTGGCAAGCGAGTCATGCAACATTTACTTTTCGGAATTCTGATAAAGGAATAAAAAATGAATCAATTGTAGATAACAGAAACACTAACGCAATCGATCTATTAGTTAAAATGCTGTCAATCTGTCATATCCAATCCAAAATATATATTTTTAATATAAAAACTCCATTACACTCAACGAAGAGCAAAAACGAGTAAATCATTTCAACGCCACAACTTATTGAGGAAGCAAAATTTAATACATTTAGTATTTTCACGGAATTACACCGAAGTGTGCCAAATATTGTGAAGTGGGTCAATGGATTTACAGTCTGCTATTCGAAGTTCGAAAACACTAATCTTAAGATTGCCAATACTCGATGAACAATGAATTGTTTTTGTCGCTGAGGATGTCCTCATTCAGATTACTGATTTATTTTTACAACTTCTATTGCAAAATAATTGGAATGCAAACAAATTGTTTTATTTCTAACATACTTTTTATACAAATGTTGTTTTTGACAATAAGCTCAGAATGTAGTTCTCAGAATCTATTGAAAATAACCTAACAGTAGCTCCATTTAAATATGTCATTTTAATATAGTTTGTTCTACATATTATGTAGCTAAATGTTACTTAGGTTTCAAGTAGTACAAAATTGAATTGATGAAGTAGTAGTGTAATGTGTAGGATACATTACAGTTATTACTGATTGAAAAAGTCAACCTTATAGTGAAGTGCTAAACCGGAAATCAATGAGGAATCTAACTACAAACCACCGATTCTGTTAGAAATGCAATTACTTTGAGAATCCCTTTGCAACGCAGCGTCTGCGTCTAATTGCCTCTAGTCTAGTTAAATTTTAGCACGATAAGGACTTATCTCATGAAAGATCCATTGGGTGATTAAGGAAAGTCCTATCTCCAACCAAATTACGGACAAACTTTAGTTTTCAATTACTATGCTTGGTCTATTGAACTTAATACTAATTTATCAGTGCTAAATCTGTCTAAGATTTATTGGGTATTTATGTGACATTTTGAGTTGATTTATGAGTTAATAAGAGTTCTTTAACAAATACACAAAAACAAAAAAGATTTTCTTCATTTTAAGATTTCCTGGGTAACGTTAATTTATTGAGGCAAAAGATATTGAATGAATGATGTTTATTCTCGGGTAGTCCTGTTGCACAGTATGTAACTTTTTGCTTCTCGAAACTTAGTATATCTTGACTTGATAATATAAGAAGAAACAGATATAAAAATTTAATTGTTCTTGTTAACTACATGGGACGGAAACCGCACAGTAACACGCACAAGACAATAATAATATGCACTTACAACGAAACTATCGAATGAAATATCACTTACTCGAAACGTTAGTACTGGAGACCCAGCATCACCACACCACACCACTGCAAAGCCATAATGGTCACCAGGCGAGCTACGTTTGAGAACTGGCTCAATTCTATCGAAACAGAGGTCTAACACAGTCTTGGAATAAAATAAAAGGAAATACCAGTTAAAATAAAGTTAACAACGGTGATACAACTCTTTTTGCTTCTCAAAACTTGAAGAAAGAGATGAAAATATAAGAATTTAAATCTTATATTTTTAAAGAAAACGTACGTACAAACGTAATATTTTGAAAAATTCCAATTTATAAAAAATCTAATATTTATTGAAAACGTCAATATAATTTATATCTCTTAAATACAAATATACCACAATCCGATAACAACTAAATCACTAGTCTATTTTATCAGCAAAGTAAATAGGCTGCGGCATTTCTCAAGGGAGAGTAATTAATTTCATTAATTTATCTCCTGAGGACCAAATTCTTTTTAACGAGAACCTAATCTACTGTATCTCAGTCGTGATCTTTCAAATTAAATCGAGGAGCGTCACAAACGTCTGCTTTTAAAATTCCGTAGCTACTCCATCTTAATAGGTACAATAGTAGCTGAGAGGAACTCCCTTGAGGGCACGTTTGACAAATAAAGGTATCGTGAACGAATTTGGGAAGGAAAAAATGTTGCGGAAAGACCTCGCGACCTGCCACGGATTCAGTCGTCCAAATAGGATTGAGCTCCTCGGCAATGGTGGGTATTTAGAGATATGTTGAAATCTTAAGACCTAACAGTTTTGGTGGCAATATGTAGTGCAATAAAGTAAATTGCGAGCATTTGCTATTCGAGTTTGGAACGACGATCTTTATGACGTCGATAATGTTATGGGCAGGTAATGTTCTGTTTCGTGTGTAAGAATTGACAGACTATAGCTTGGGTTACATTGTATCAAGATAATATATTCACATTAGTTTTTACCAACAACTTCGTTTGCGATATTGAGGTAGTTATATTAGTCTACAGTAGATCGTCTGTAGACATATTTTATAATTTTATAAGGTAGTTAATACTAAATTTGCACCCCGTTTTACCCCCTTACGGGACGAATTTTTAAAAAATTTTTTATTAGTGTTCCAATACGTTATAATAGAAAACCTTGCGCATAATTTCAAGTTTCTAACCCTTATAGTTCAGGCCCTGCGTTGATATGTCAGTCATTAAGTCAGCTTCTCATTTTATATACAGGGTGGATTTTTGAGACGGGTCAGTAAGGGCAGGTACCATAACCGTTATAGTTACAGGAAAACGTTCCTAGGAGACCATACATAACTTTTTAAGATATTCTGAACTGCACTCACAGATTTTTGAGAAAATGTACGGTCAGCGAAAAAACTGCTAAAATCCAAGAAAAAAAAATTCATCTCTATTGATCCTACTTCGTATGTGGATCAAAAGATTCTATGGGACCATTTAAGGTTTGAGTGATTAAAAGATTCTTTAAGGCCAACTGAAATTTAAATACAAAAACTACGGTACGACACAACATGTCACACCAACATCAAAATAGGTGATCTACGAAATTAAATTGATCTACGAAATTTGAATACACCATTCGGGACACAGTAGATAGGAACACATAGTCCAATTGAGTGGCCAACTCGCAGCCCCGATCTAACGCCTCTCCATTTGTTTTGTTGGGCCACCGAAGTCTACATAAGGAATTACGATAGTTTTCAGGAGCTGAAAGAGGCATTAACGAGGATTTTAAATAATATCCATCCAAGACAATCCGCTGCTACTTGCTCAGTACAAAAACGAATGAACTTACGTAGAAAACGGCGGTCATTTTGAGCAATATATAAAGGAGAAAATAAAGTTATTATTAATTACTTCTAGGTTTCTTTCTTCTCTTCAATTCTTACAATATTGTTCCGTTAATGATTTATGCTTTACTTCTTTATTTCCTTTGTAATATGACCAACATTAGTCGGTATAGCTATCTATAAAATTTGAATTAAACTTAGGGAGTTGTAACCCAATAAATAAACCGTGTTACAAAAGATAATATGAGCTACAGTTTGACTTAAAACTTAATAGAACTTGGATTATTAATAAAACCAAAATTTCAGAATATTGTGTCAAAACTGCAGTAAAATAAAATGACTAAAACTCAGCTATTATAAACATGTTTATCTTTTAGACGTAAAGTGTTTCATTGTGTAGTGAAGAAGTTAACAAGCTGAGTGGCGTCAAGTTTAGCCGGGGAATGCTTACTGCCTCTTAATCATGCAACACTTCACTTGCTGCATTTACTTTTGTTTATTCTCCTTTAGAAGTTTTTGCTATTTGCGTTACTAAGGATTATGGCGGTTTTGTTTCACATTTGAAAAGAAATGGATTTTAATTTGATTTAGTGAATCCATCCATTTAGCGCATTTCATATTCACTTCATTTTTGATAAATTACTGTTAGTAATACCGTCTATAAATTAGTAATCGCGGGTAGTTCCTTTATTTTATTTCAGGTATACCGACGTGTAGACAATATAACCTTGAGTGCGATAGATTAGAGTCAGTGTCTCTGGTGTTGTCGCGCAGTAACCATTGAAGTTAAGGTCCACGTATGTTTACTTTAGTATCTATTGTAGGCGAGGTCGAGTGGTGGAGGTGACAGTTAATATATATTATGAAAAAGCTCTTTAAATATGCTACTGGGTCTCAAAGAACAGGAATTGTTCAGCTCCGTTTAAAATGTATCTGTACACGTATTGCTGTACATTAATAGGTATCATTCCTCTCTCATGCTATGACACTACGTCGAAATACTTTGTCTTTCATTAGGTAGAATTGGTAACATTTAAAATAAACTATAACTAAGCTGCACTGGTTTAAAACTTCCACCTACCATAAATTTTATAGGAGATAAAGTTTCAAAAATCCTTTGTTAGTCCTTCTGTTCGTAGAGCCACGTTACTTTTCTGCAAGAGTTTTTCACATCCAAAAATCGTTAAGTATGTGTGATCTCACATTTGGAATTTATTTCTAAATCCTTAAGGAGTTTACTGAATGGGATATAAATGAGACTGAACAGTTTTATCACCTAATGAGTTTGCAATCAAGAATAAACCCAAATCAAGATCAGTCATCTTTGCAGATCTTGTCCGATCCTAACCATTACAATCCGGCTCGTACATTAAGTGTTCCCAGTCATTAGTTTCAAGGGTCTCAGTAATTAAATCGATTCTTGAGTGAATCCTACATCGGGCTTAACGAATGCGTGCCGTGATTTGAACCTACAGATAGATTTTCTACGCTTTTACTAGAATTAATTGAGGATTTTGTTCAAGTTTACTAAGTAACTAGTGATCACTAGGTAGAAAATTAAGCTTTTAAATAAAATATGTATATGAAACAAAGTACTGGAAATAAACTTGGCCAAGTATGTGCCGGACTCACGCATTAAGGTTTCTCTAAATTTAAATTCCAAAATAATATTTTTTTATGTAAAAAAATACAGCCTTCGGATATTTTTAGTCACGTCTGCTGAAAGGAAATACTTCTTACCAAATTTCATGATGCTTTTTTTGTTGATCCGAAGGAATCTGCTCAACAGATACTTCCCCAAGACTTGGGTAGGTTATACGGGGTTGGTGCAACTTCCTGTTAGGGAGACAGTCTAAAACTACCTCAGAAGGAGGCAGCCCGGTCCGCTAAACAATCCTCTCTCCTGCTATAGGGACGTATGGAATATAATATTTTAATTTTCTTGCTAGTACTTAATTGTCTTTTGATTGTGTTAACATAGAAGTTGACAGTTTCTTAAAGTCTCTTGGAATTATTTGTAGACAAGCTTTTGAGGAAAAGGACCTTGACCGATAAAACATCTTAGCAGTGACATCTTATACGTGTTTTCTTTTTTATTTTGAAGTGCGGAATCCTAACAATGCGAGAAATCAATCCCTTAAATAAGATTCTTCAAAGCAGAATCATAAAGCCAAAAATAAAAATCTGTAGAAAATAATAAATATTGTAATTGCACACTCTAGAAATCTCGTGTTCATTAAATAGTGGAGTGCCTCAAGGCTCTCTAATGGGGCCGGTACTTGTTATCTCATACGTTGCCTTTGTTGTATAGAAGTTGCGTTTGTCCTTTCGCCTGGAGCTATCGTTAGTTATGGTTTGTTTACCATAATTGTAGCTATAAATATATATATATGATACACAGTGTTTTTTGTCGTTAATAAGTGTTTAAAATTGCTGCCGCCATGGGCTGTTCAAAAAAAGGAATGATAACAAAACCGGGGGATATACTAGTGTAGCAGCACATATCCATTATCTTTATTCAAAAATCAATTACACTACTGGATAGCTAAATGCAATGTAATTTATTACGCTAAATAAGGTTTGTGACACATCTTGCGTCATTTTGCTGGGTATCGAGATTTCAATTTAGTACAACTTTTAACTCGAAGAAGCTACGACGTTTTTACAAGATTATATATAATAATATTTTAACGATTATATATAATAACATTTTAAATAAGAAATATTACCCGTTACGAGACGTATTCACGTACAATACACGGGCGTGAATATCCACTCCAATTTAAAAAAAAATCAAAATTACTCCATAGTTATTATCCTACTTTAAATCATTATGTAAGGGTATATAACTATAGCTATCATGTAACTTCCAAGTTAAAATTGTTTTAAAGTGAAATCATTTTTATTTCGTTAAAGGCTTTAAAGCAAACATTAAAATTGTTACAAACTTATCATCTAATTATTCACTAACTTAACAAATAGATCGCTGATAATATATAATTTAAATAAATTGACATACTTATTAAGAACCTCCTGACAATAATAAACACAACAAAAAAGAATTCGCAAAATCGGTTCAGCCGTTCACGCGTGATGCTGCGACGAAGAAAAATAGGGATTCACTGTTATATATGATTTAAGTAGAATAATATGTTTAATAAGACTATAACAACAGTCTTTCCTTCGAATATAATCTAAAATGACACACAATTTAATTTAATAGACCTTATACGAGTAGTTCTCAAGTGTGCAACTGACAACGTACCTAAGGGTGGTAAAGAAATTATACGGCGGACTATAAAAAAAGCGTCAGTAGCTCAGTGGTTCGGGCGTTGGATTCACGATCAATAAGTCGTGGGTTCAAATCCCGGACATTGGACTACTGGCGTGGCCCACTCCTGACACAAGCTATTTATTAGTTTACTAGGAGGGGTAAAGGGAATACTAGTAGTATGTGATCCATACTGCTAGTAATCTTTTAAATATATATATATATGTCGGGGATTTTAAAACGATGTGAAAGGAGATGGAAGGAGGAAGATGGGGAATATTGGGGAACACTAAAAGGGGGTGATGGTATTGAATGGAATATTGGGTAAACGCAACGTAGATACTCCTATTGAACCGATAAATGATCAAATATGATCTCTAACAATTACGAGAGAAACCTAAGCAGTGCCTTGGACTTGTGACCAAGGTGTAGGCTTAAGGAATTCCTTTAAGTAATTACAACACTCGCCTCCACTGCTAGGCTCTCTATTTAAACCCAAGGTTAAACGCACATAAACCGAATCTAACACAAGGCTAACCTAACCTAAGGCTAACCTAACCTAACATGAGACGAGGTAATTACATTGTAAGGTACTCACGTGACCTTGATCGGACAGCACTCCTAGCACTAACACAACACTGCACAACACTATCACTATTTAGACACTACTTCACTTCTTGAGAGACCGCGCACGACTAAGACTTCAGTTAGACTGTCGACCGCATATAAAGGGTCGAGGGTAGATACTGTCATAACAACGGATGTGACTACTACCCCACTCCAACGCCATAGACAACGATAACGATTCGATTAATCGATAATCTTTTACTATGCTCCGACATATATATATATATATACTAATAAGCCTCTAAAGAAAACTGTCTCGCACTAAAAATGATTATAATTTTATAACATGGAGTCCCTATATCAATTTTTAAAGCCTCTACCATCAATATTTGCTTAATTCTACTACAAACAATCGGTTCCAAGTTTTATATTTTTTTTGTTATTTATTAACTAATACTAGCCTATACACCAAATTTCAGCTTTCTAGTACTTCGGGAAGTACCCTAAGAATTTTGATGATCATCAGTGAGTCAGTGACGAAAGCGGCGATTTTTAGATATCAATAAGAACTAAAGTATAAGAACTATGGAATTGAAACTTTGTATGTTTCAATTCCACTACTGATATCATATCCTAAGAATTTTGTAGATCTGGAATAATCCAAACCCAAGTTATGAGCGTTCAAAAAACAACGAAGCACTTTGGGAAAAGGTAGTAGTGCCCTTGCGAGTTGCGCGTCGCTTGGCTCGTCTTGGCGGGAGCACTACCGTGCCCCCAGATGTGTATTTAGTTCTAAATCTCCATCTCTAATGTAACATACTTTAGTGTTATAAGATTATACTATAGTATTAGTAGTTCTCACGTTTGTCCTTTCACCTGCAGCTATCTTTAGGTACGTATTGTTTACTCTGATAGTGACTATGAACAGTTTAAGTACAGTTTGCAACTTAAAGTTTTGAACTTCAAAGTTTCACGTACAGATTGTATCTGTTAATGTTTCTTGTTTATTTTAGTATAAACATTCTGTTTTAGCTTTAACCGTGTACGCATTTGGTATTAGATTAGTTAGTTCTTTGGAATACTTTTTACTATAAACAAATGAAATGTATTTCTTGTTTAAATTATCCTCGTATCAAAATCTCTTATAATTCTAATAGCTTCTAATGTAGTTTCATAAGATTTTCTACAGACATACTTCAGTAAACAAACATATGTTCTTTCGGAATAAATATTTGATGAGCATTCATACATATTTTGTATTGATAATGCCCTCAAAAATACGCAAAGAAACATCATAATAGGAACGTGAAATTCCGTATAAATCACGCGCCCCGATTCCATTTCACACGTCCATCCTTTCCGTTTCATTGACTGCTTCCAAAGCTTTATAGTTTATTTCCATTTTGATATTTCGGTCTGAAGCTCTCTCTGTCGAAGTGTGGCCAATACGAGTAGCTTGGACATTCGGAGATTTGCTGACATCAAAATTGTTTTCTTTTAGCACTGCAGCTTTTTGTACAACTGTATTCACAACCATTTTAGAAAACTGTTTAAGAAATGTAGCTTTCAACAAGATATTATTCACTTAAGGCAACTTTTATCATTAAAAAGTTAAGAGAGAATTTACGGCGACACTTTTATTATAAAGTATAATTCACTTCCAATTTTAGTCTGTCTTAATATCTGTAAAAAATATATATTTCCTGACATTTTGTTGTTATTTGTACAATTATTAATATTGATTTAAGTGGATCGTATTCAACAGAATTTCTTAGAAAGCAAAAAAAAAAACAGACTCACCTTCCACTCGTTTATCTCCTTGTGTAAGAGTATTTATCTCTAAAATTAAAAGCACACCAAAGCAACAGAGTAAAAAGTACGCATATAGTACTGAATGACGCAGAAAAGGCTGATGTCAATAATTTATTATTTTCCTTTTCTTCAGCGACACCATTAGCGAGTTGAGTGCTTGTTCCTAAATTTTCCACTTCACAGATATTTGGAACAACAATGCTTTTAAAACTTAATGATTATTCTTAAATTGTGTTAGTATCGACTTTAGCAGTTCTCATTAAACACAAGAAACGGTTGATAGTACTTGGAACTAAACAAGGTTTGAATTTTTTTGTATTTTGGTGACTTAGAAACGTAAAGGTTATTGAAAAGGGTTCAGACGACAAGGGGTTTGGTTCATTTTTCACGAATATCGGGAATATTATTGAGCAGGGTGCAACAGCTAGGTTACTTGTCGGCATTCTTTGCGGGAAAAAATTGTACAGTTAGTTTCGACTATATTTGTGAATATATTTAAAATTTTCATTATAATTATTGCATTAATTTTAAGCAAAAGACTGACTTGACGAAGGATTTTCCTTCCTTGCTTAAAAGGAAGACTGGATTTAAATTTGTAGCTTTTATAAGCAGTAAGCAAGATCAAATCTTGTCACAGATTCATAATAAGACATAACAAATCAAAGACTATTTTCAACATATAAAGCGTGAGTAGGTCAGTGGTTCAGGTATTGGATTCAAGATTCGACAAGTCGTGGATTGAAATCTGATAGACTACTGGCGTAGCCCACTTCTAACAAAAGCATTTAGCTCACTTGGAGGGGTTAATGGAATACTAGTAGTATGTGATCCATACTGTTAGAAATCTTTAAAAAAATACTACGAAGAAATTGTCGAAACGATTGTTAGTATTCGATTTTGAACTCCAAAAATAATTTATTGTATTTGATCTCCTTTTGATAGCTACAAGAGAGTTAATTTAAAAATAATTCAAAATCGATAGCAGTCGATACCGTTACCATTGCCGTCGTAAAGCAATCTAAACGAGAATGTAACGATGGGCTATTAGAGGCAGAGCAAAGAGGTGGGTTCCATTGTACTCCAGATTTAGAAACATTCGACAACAGAAACGATACGATTTAATTTTCCGGGTCGTGTGGCTATTAAATGTGATTAACTTTTGTTCCTTTTGTGTAATTCGGTTATATCCAATAAGTTTAATGTTCGTATATGCGTCGTTGGAGTCCCTTTGTTGAGACTGAGGGTACTGATACCCAATACATTGGAATTAAAAAATCGAAAGTGTGGGGAAAATGACGATAAGACAAGTTAGTTGAATAAATGGAAATACAAAGTTTTCAAATAACAAATTCTTATTAGATCAGAAGATCATTTTTACCTGATAAATTTACATCAATAGATTTTACTATTTCCTATTTACAGGTAATGACGAAATTATGGTTGGCTTTTTTAAACAGTATTAAATTCCTCTAACTGACTAATTTTGAAGTAATGGTGAAATAAATATTAAAATTTGTTATTATGAGAGAGAAAAGTTAAAGCTGTTAAAAATAAAAATAACATTTCCTTTAAAATTAAACAATAAACTATCAAATTACGTCCTAATAAAGGCTAGGAATGGATCATATAACTTAAACACAAAACTTTAGTACAAAATAGGAATAATTCATGTAGATTCTCCTTATTCTCTTAATACCCAAACATCTCAACAGGCTTTAAATCTAAAACGGCCATAGTACTATTATCAATGTTTTTGTCCCGTTTTTGTCCCATACAGATAGCAACGGGTAATTGAAGCCTGATCCCTTTTTGTTACGGTTTGGGTTGGATTCTATTACCCGCGTCATTAGGTTGTACGTACATGCTTGATGAGCTATGGGGTGGCTGGTGTATAACGCCCTTTATTTTCATGTTAGTGTTCATAAAATGCGTTAAATTATGAATTTATAAAATTTCAATATGCTATCCATCATCTTCTCTCTCGTCAATTTGTTATGTTCGATGAGAAGCAAAAATCTGTTGAAGATAGATCTCAAAATGAAGAAGTAAATCTAATTTTAAAGTTGTCAAATAATGTTGTTTAATTTATCATGTTTCTAATAATAAAGTTGGAGAAAACCACATGATTTAATTAAACTCAATAATTTAATTAAACTCTATTATTAATTATTTACCTACTGAATGGTATGTTAAAAGGTCAAAAAAAGCGAAGCATATACAAAACATCATACGGATAATTAATAAAAAGCACATATTGTAGATTTAAACTTGATACATACATCTTCGAAATCGAAGAAAATACCTATGCGTCGCGTGTAGACCATATTTTTTATGGTAGATGAGGTGCAAACGAGCAGATGGTCTACCTGATGGTAAGTGGCCACCATCGCCCATGGACATTTACTCTCTTGTTTTGTCGCTGCGTTGCATACTTGAAGATAGTGAGTGAAGAAAAAATACTACGGTTTAAGCGTACCCTGAGCGAACATTAAATCCGCAGTATAAATGGGGTGGGAGAGGGAGAGGGTAAGTCTGGCCCACATGCGGCTCGACCGAAACGCGTCTATAACACTTGGCGGTTGGATAGCCAGTCGGGGAACAAATCCTCTATCACCAAGGGGGCTGAGTTACTCGGCTCTTGTGAAATACTCTCCCAGCGGCAGAGGAATAGTATTCTTACCCGTCCCCTCACGGTTAAATTTATAACCTTTAGTGCGATAGATTAGAGTCAGTCTCTTTGGTGTTTTCGCGCAGTGTACATGGAAATTAGTGTTATAATGTTGTGGTTAAAGTCACCCTTCTTGAGGTCCACGTAAGTTAGCTTTATTATCTACTGTAGTTAGTGTTTGGGTAGCAAAGTGGAGCGTTGTAATTATATATAAGGCCTTAACTTTTAAGGCCTATGCCGGGCAGCTTTAATTCAAGGTATGGAATGCATGCTGCCCGGCTTCCATATATACGTCTTGCTGTACAGTATCGTGTATCATTCCTCTCTAATTCTATGACATTATAATAATGAAAATGTTATTAAATGTAGAAGTCAGCGATGGTCCACGGTCCACACATGCAGCGTATCCTGTAATGTTTTATTTTCAACCCAATCTCATTTCCACGCTCGACCGCATCTGACTGAAATATTCTCTCGCATGAGTGACCCTGGAGCGTTTTTTCCGGTTATGTGAAATGATTGGAAAAAAACTAGAGAACACTTTTATTTTATACTTGATTATACCTTAGAAGAAGAAGGACTATCAAAAATGCCCTTTTTAGAAATTAAGTTGAATATTATAACATTTTTATTTAAAAGATAAATTAAATCCTAGATCCTATATTGTAACCATATTCAGAGTCCAGTCATTAGTATTAGTGAAAAGATAAATAGATATACTTGAGAAGCTACCTTCAAAGGAAAAGAATCACTCAATCCAAATAAAAAATAACAGGAATATCAGCAACACTAATATTTAATTTATAACCTACTAGGGGCCCATCCCGGCTTCGCACGGGTGGAATATTTAGTTTAAAACATTTTGGCTCTCCCGCATTTCGGTGCCCCTCTACCTCGGCGTTACTCGCTACCACTCGCTGCACTTCGAGTATCACCCAGATAGAACTACACTGGCCCGTCGCGTCGTCGCGTCGGCGTGTATTTTTTGTTTATATTGATATTTTTAATTTCGTAATATCTTTTGAATGGAAGGTCTGATTTTAATAATTCAAAAAGTAGTTTACAGGTATTAAAACAGTCTTGAATATGAAATAATTTATTTGGATAAGGATTAATACAAAGGTATGGAAAACATGGTCTGATTTTGATAGGCATTTTTATCAACTTTTAAAATATAAAAAAGTAGTTATAGTGACATAACTATAATAGTTGGACATATGGTCTTGCGGAGATTTTTGTAGATATTGATACGTTCTATAATATTCTAGAACATTTTTTTGTTCTATCATCAATACTTTTCGCAGCGCATGCGATGAAAGATATTTTATGGCTATTTTTTTTGCACCTTTTACCACGGTTTTAGTGAGATTTTCTGGGGATCTCTAATTTTTTCTTGTAATAAATATAGCCTATGTTACTCAAGGATAATGTAGCTTTCTAATGGTGAAAGAATTTTCGAAATCGGTCCAGTAGTTTTTATGTTTATTCGTTACATACAAAAATACAAATCTTACTTCTTTATAATATTAGTATAGATTAAAAAGGTATCTGTTCTATACATCGTAATCCGTCTATTCTAAATTATCCTATAGTATCAGGTCATTTTCTTAATATAACATTAAAGATAAAGAATGACAAATTTACTCAATTTAAAAAAAGTTTACTAATAAAAATTACGTAAGAATTCCGAAACCGACTATTATCCGCCACAATTACATCAGACCAGGAATTAATTCGTTTCCGGCTCGGAGTAATGAGGTAAATAAGATCGGTTTATGTACAAAGATGTACATAGCATTACAGTACATTGCTCCTTGATAATACATTTATTTAGGTTTTAGCCAATTACTGGTCATACTAGTATTAATATATCCATTTAGTGGATAGAGCTACTTATATAAGAAATAAAAACATAAAAAACTTTTTGCAGGTTGTAAAATGTCTAGACAAAGTTTTTAGAAGTTTAGAAAAGTCCGGAATTTCTGATACTATAGGATAGTTTGTCTCTCATTTTGGTCCTGGTATTCTAATAACAAAACTCTAAACGTAAAACATACCATCACGATCTCTAAGACAAGTTAATGCTGAAGTTGAGTCTTAACTTAATACAATATATACATGAATATCATCACGTGGCAGTGGAAGACTAACTTGGTGCTCTTGGATAATTGTGTTGCTAACTTAGTTACTACTTAGGTTCTAACACTCACGGGAGACGTTTTTGGATTATATAAATAGACAGAGAAAGGACTATATTGTTTCCTTGAGGAATAATGTCTTGCAAATAATTTTACTATGTTAATATAAAAAGTAGTCCCAATACAAAGAACGTTTTATTTTCGGCTTTTTGTCGTAATGTATTTAATGAGAATAACAAAACGATTACGCATAGATGTAAGAAAAGTTATCAAAGACAATAATGTTGCAGCTCCAAATGCCAAAATGGTAAAAATGCCGCATTTAAAGAAAAAAGAAGTAATACAAACAGAAGCGCATATACGGAGAGGGACTTAAAGATGCCAAAGTCTTCCAAGTAAAAAAGACGAATTTTATTTAAACCTAAAGACTAAAACTAGAAAACATTAAATGAAAACATTCTTCAAACAAGTATCAGTAATAAAAGTCAAGTTTCACAAGGATAGTCAGCCATACACCGGCACGGAGGTACAATTTCGTTGCATTATTCTATTTTATAAGCTCGCATCGAGCCTTTGAGTTCATCCTGATGCAGTTTGCAGGTAGTGAGAGAATATTATATGAATCTTATAAAAATGCTCGTAGCACTTACTTTATACTTTCAACAATAAAACGAGCATACATCTTTAAAAATAAACAACGGCTTAATGTTAATCCATAAAAGCCATATTTATAGATGGATGGTACATAAAAATAGCCTTAAAAAAATTGTGCCTTCATAGAATTTTTATTACTTTTGAGTAATGTAATAAATAAACAACAAAGACAGTTATTATATTCTAGTTTAAACCCAAGTTAAATAGTAACAACAATGAAACAAATTCAAATCCAACCAAAGCATCTGTGAATCTAAACGATAGAATTAGTCAAATGCTTGCCCAAAATCATCTGAAATAAAGCACAACCGATAAAGGTTTGTTCACACTACCTGGAAATATTATATTTCTTCTAATCTACATTATATTATTACTATCAGCTAGTTTTTGCTAAGCAATACATAATTAAAATATGCATTTTTTTAAAATTCGTGTTGAATTAATTGTTTCTTCTCGAGTCTGAGATTTTTCTTTAGAAACCGATGGAATTTTTAGCTTTATTTCCATGTACTTACTTAGTCAAACATTGGTCAATAGTACATTACTATTGCATAAGTTGTAAATAAGTGTAATTTGAAATGATTTTTTTTTATTATTGAAATTTATGGTGATAAATAAAAAAGAGAGAGATACGAAGTTAGTTTAGGTGTTTCTTTATAAATAACATGAATGTCATATCATTTTCTGAACATCATGAAACGTTTCTACAAGACGTAGGCGTCTTATTTATATAAAACTAAAAGATAATCTCAAACTATGTAGATACACCGTATAAACGCAGAGTAAGACGCAATTTGTTTTGTCTTGCATTTTAATTGGAGCAGTAACTCAGTCCGTTATCCGAATTCTGTACATCCTACGCAAGTTGTGATAAATACTCGTAGTCGTAGTGCTGCTGCCTCCTGCCGCTAAATCACACCTTCTGAAAGGAGAATTAAGACGTGCCCTAGTTTTAGTCCAAGTTTACGTTCTTGCGAGGCGGTTATAATATTCTTGAAACGTTATTTGGGATTTCAGGCGCAGTTATATTTAATTAATGTGTTTTTTAAAGTTAATTTAGCGAAACTGTTGTATTCAGAGAGCAAGAGAAAAATTGAAATGGAGTTATTTATGGCACGTTTGCGAATAATGCTATACCATGCGGAAATAGTAACAGATAGCAAACAAATATCAAATATTAAATATTTGTGACCAAATGTAACAATCCTTTAGTTATAATAGGTGACCATAAAGTTGCTGCGATTAGTAACCAACATTTAGAGATACGAGACACTTTTATGAAGTGATCCTCTTTTTTTATGGTAGATAAGGTGCAAACGAGCAGATGGTCCACCTGATGGTAAGTGGCCACCATCGCGCATGGACATCGGCAAAACAAGAGATACATTTTTGTTTTGCCGATGCGCTGCATCCTCAAAGATAGAGTGGGGAGGGAGAATAAAGAAAACAATGCTGCGGTTTCAGCGGACCCTGAGCAAGAGCCCAGAGTTCACTAGATCCGCTGCATTAATGGGATGGGAGAGGGAAGGGGTAAGTCTGGCCAACATGTGGCTCGACCAGAACGCGTCTATGACACTTGGCGGTCGGATTCATGCTGGTGGTCGCAAGCCAGTCGGGGAACAGATCCCCTACCACCACAATAGGGGGTTGGGTTACTCGGCTCTTACGAGATGCTCTCCTAGCGGCAGAGGGGAATAGTATTTTAACCTGTCCCCTCACGGCAAGGAAATCTAACACCATTATTATAGTGTTATACCGCAACTAGCACTACATTAGACAATATTCATTCAAAGAAAATACTTAATAGGAGAAGATATTTCTAAAGAAAACGATACAATATTGACCGAACCTAAGTTTCGTGTTGACATCTATATTTTTCGCAACAAAATAAATAAATTTTATGAATATAAATACTTCGCGAACTTTTTATTCAATAAACTACATTTAAAATATAAAATATCGTCAATTGCTACAGTGTGTATCGAACAGTACCATTTCACACGGATGGTAACATCTTTACGTGCAAATAAACAGGATATAAAACAGAAAACAAATTTATCACTCGTTAAATTTTCACGGTTCATAATTTAAAGCTGATTCGCATTGATTGGCGAGGAGCGGTGTCACTCTAGACAAGGCTCTTTTGTATCCCGTAAATTGTTCACGAACAACGTAATTGATGTTTTTGTTTTATATTTTCTTTATTAAAATACAGCTTAGAGACTTTAAGGACCATTTTCAATGACAATCCATGTGTAAAAGAAGATTTTGTGCTTCTTAAATGTAATTCCGACTCTCCCTCTTCTTGCCATGTATACGAATGTTTTAGTATTATAAGCCAATAGATTAACAAAAGTTGAGCAATACTTTTATTAATCTTTTGGGTTATACTAGGAACCTTATCATCATCATCATCACAACCCATTAATGGCCCACTGCTGAGCCGGGTCACCTGCTCAGAGTCAAGAGGGGGATAGGCTTTAGTCCACCACGCTGGTCTAGTGCGGGTTGGCAGACTTCACACACCTTTGAGAACTTTAGGAAACTTTCAGGAGTGCAGGTTTCCTCACGATATTTTCCTTCACCGTTATAGCAACTGATATTGGATTGCTTAAAACAAATATAATTGAAATGTTAGAGGTGTGTGCCCAGGATTTAACTCGGACTTCCCGAGTAAGACATCAATGTCTTAACCCCTGGGCTATCACTGCTGTCAGTCACTAGGAACCTACACTGGCTTTACTACTTACAGCTTCTGTCCCTCAAGATCATCAAGTTATTTCATAGTTGGAAAATGAAGTAAGGGTATTCTTTATTAAGTATTGCACGAGAACTTGGTAACATAGTTAGATTTTTTTTCTTTTTTTTTAAAAAGATTACTAGCAGTATGGATCACATACTACTAGTATTCCCGTTAACCCTCCTAGTAAGCCAATAAATAGCTTGTGTCAGGAGTGGGCCACGCCAGTAGTCCAATGTCCAAGATTTGAACCCACGACTTGTTGATCGTGAATCCAACGCCCGCACCACTGAGCTACTGACGCTTCTATCTACCGATAGACGATACCTACTAAATGCGAGATCGAGTAGTGGAGGCGATTTTTAATGAATTTTTAAAGATATTAAGTAAATGTGAAAACCATGATTATCCTAAATGTTACCAATTAATTAAAAAAATCTCGATCATAACCTTGTTTTTATAAATTTTATCACGTTATATATAAGTTTTATACATAGAAAATTTCAATCACTCGGAAAAATATATAGGACAAACGAAATGTAGAAACGTTTCAGCAGCCAAATAATATAAAGTCACATCGTAAGAATAGAATAGAATAGTAAAATAAAAGATATAGGCGGGAGCATAACGCGCAGTGTTTGTTCAAGAGCTCAATATAGATGGAGGGTATTCGGAAAGCAAATTCGGCGATAGCGCGATAAATCTACAAGATTCCAATATCAGCGACAAATAAAACCTCCGTCCCGAACATTTATACGCATAGCGGGAAAGAATTAGTCTGCATTTGTACATTGTCATTGATCCTTTGTAAATCAATTGTTTCAACGTACATCATTCTCAACAATATTGGAATCGGGGTTGGTCTCGGCCAATACCAGTTAACATCAGAAGTTAGGTAATCTTTCATTTCTTTAAGAAATATAGACGCCTAAGAATCGAAGACATTTTTGGCCAAAATTTCTACTTCTTCCAGTTTTTTGGGACAATAATTTTCATTGTATAGAGTTAGTCGCAATAGTTTGTCCTTCACTCTAATTCCTGTTATCATTAAGCTGTCAACACGTAAGGAATATCTATAAATCTTTATTATTATGTATCAGTTGTTCTCAGACATGAGAATGGATCATCTGTTTATTTATCGCTTGAAAAAGAATTATTTATAACTATCTAAATGATATTTTTGTGTTGCTAAACTTTATCTTAGAGACTTAAAAAATCAGACAGTCAAACAAAGATACAAATGATCCTATAAAAGCTATAACATACGAAGTTGGTTAAATAACACATAACATATATAATGTAAAACATAAGGCAAGTGGGTACGTAGCTCTTTGTTTCGCATTATGCGACGCCTTTGATCTGTGTCAATATGTGAGAGTGTTCTCACCGCGTCAAATTACGCATGATTGATTCGCTCTGTGTAAGTAAGGATTGAGGTGGAAGGAGACCCGTATTGTGTCAACGTCACCTGGACACGATGCACTTCTTAAAGTTTAGATTAGGTCCTAGACATCCAGGAATAAGGATAACTCTGAGGTCCTGAAATAATTTGAAGAATATGGCAAAGTCTTTCTGTATTGTATTCTGGATGAATTTTTCCATTGTTGATGTTGGGATTATTCCAACAGTCAAAGATTATGAATAAAATGATTAAGAAGTACCCTTAACACTACCCTATTTTTTAGAAGCCCAGGTTTACAATCCCGCTTTGCTATTCATAAACGTCTCCACCTAATAGAGACTTTGATACCTAATATTTAACTATAATGTTAATAAAATATATTAATTTTACAAAGCTAACTAACAGACGACCTACTAGTTGTCCGTCGACCTTGATGAAATAAGATATTCCTCTTCAGTTTTCACAGATTCCGTAGCTTTAACTGTTTCAACACTGTTAAATTCAAGACAAAAAAGGGAAGGGAGAAATGGCGTTTACACATACATAAAAATAAAATTCATCATTCCTCTGTAAATTTGCACATATAAAAAGGTAATTTGTCGACATAACGTCATCCTAAGTAGGGGAATGAGAGGGCGGGGCCCGGGGTCCAAGCGCTAATATACGCGTCCCTCGAGCATAAATAATTTAGGAGCGATTACACGGCACATTACGTTTTGTAGTTTCGCACTTGCCTTCAGTAATATGTTAAGCATACAAAGAATTTCTTCGTTCATCTGTGCCAACAGAAAATATTTTCTTGTTTTTAAAGTCCAAAGGTCAACCAACAATCTGTAGGGTTCTTATGAAGTGAAATAGCATCGAATCCTCAAAGTATTATAAAGAATTATCAATAATGTATATTAATATTACATAGAAACTAAGTTCGTTAATCAATAGTGTCATAGAGAGGAGAGGAATGATACCCCTTACTGTACAGCAACTCAAAACTTAACTCTCACCTCCACCACTCGACCTCACTAACTACTAATAGATAATAAAGCAAACTTCCGTGGACCTCAACAAGGGTGACCACGACACTATAATACTAACTTCCATGTGCGCGCGACAACACAAGAAAGACTAATTTATCGCACTAAAGGTTATAGGTTCCTTTTATTTTATGTTTGAAATAAAATAAACGGAACTACCCTCGAACTAATTTATAAACGGTGTTACTAACATTACGTACGTGAACTATTTACCCAAATTATGAAAAATTTTTGGACGATGACGAAAACTAAATAGGTGACCATATTTATATTATTGCACTAAACAATATCTCAATAAGTAGAAGCCATATTTCTAACTACACCCCCTTCCCCTAGTTTTCGCCAAAAAATTGCCATTTTTAAATTATAAAACTTGTAACTATGAAAAACAAACCAATAGAATATTAACTATATATTCGCGAGTAATTAATTTTGATTTATTTCAATTATACCCACGTAACAATTTACAACCTGATAGGTTTATGCCTGTTATCTAACGGATCTCGCTTGGTCACCATAATGACTGTACTAATGGTGGGGCGTCGTTATACTGGGACTTCATTGTGAAGGGTTTTATGGTATTATTTCTTTACTCTTTTACATGTCATCGTGCAGTATAGGTCCCATCTTAGATAATAGAATAAGGTAGGAGAGAAATAAAACTATTAATTCTTCAATCCCCCTGATTAAAAGATTTACAAAGTTGCATAGAAAAGTTGTTCACTAAACCTCGAGGGGAAAAGTTTTTAAGTACAAGCTCACATTCAGCATGTAATTACGGCAATAATTACCAAATAATATAATCTAAAGCCGCGTAACACCGCTAAATACGTTTATGTTGTGGAAAATAACAGTAACGTTGCTTAGAAACACATTAACCAGTACATGTAGCGAGAGTAAAATGTTCTGTCAAATTACCCACTACCCGGAGACTTTGAGTGCTCTTTATTGTTCTGGAATTTATAAATAAATTGACTAAATTGTTATTTGGATAAATAGTATAATGATCAGAGGAGAGAGACAAATTCAGCAACCAATCATGCCAATCATCATAACGAACTTCTGTAAAAGAACCTGGAGAAAGCCCATATTCTTAAGGACCATATTTTGTGTAAATCATTGTAAGGTGCAAACGAGTAGATGGTCTACTCGATGGTAAGTGGCCACCATCGCCCATGAACATTGATGATGCGTTGCATCCTCGAAGGTAGAGTGGAGAGGGGGTACGAAAAAAAAATGCTGTGGTTTCAGCGGGACCATAGTCCACTAGATCAGCAGCATTAATGGGATGGGAGAGGGAGGGGTTAAGTCTGGCCCACGTGCGACTCGACCGGAACGCGTCTATGACTGCTGGTGGTCCTCAGCCAGTCGGGGAACAGATCCCCTACCAAAAAGTGGTACTGGGTTACTCGGCTCTTACGAGATGCTCTCCCAGCAGCAGAGGGGAATAGTATTTTATAAAGACATCACTTAATACGTCATATTTAAAAACTTTATTGATTTTTCATTGCAAAATTAGAAAAGTAGCAAAAATATTAAGGAATCAAAAGAAAATCTACTATTTATTGGCTTAAAATGCTTTTTCTAATGAAAATAAATAGGTATCTATTTTTCTCATTAGCAATTCATCCCTTAAGAGATTTACTTATTAAAGTTAAGAAGCGCAAGGGCACAACTACCTTTTCTCGAAGCGCTTCGTCGTTTTTTTGAACCCTCATAACTTGGGTTTGGATTATACCACATCTACAAAATTTTCGGGATATGATGTCAGTAATAGACTAATTTAACATACAAAGTTTGAATTGAGTATTTCTTATACTTTAGGTTTTATTGATATCTAAAAAATTTGAGATCTGAAAACTTCTTGACAGTGCGAGGAGGATGTCGTCTTGGCATCATTTTACATAAAAATGTTTTTTATGGGATCTATTTTTAATTAAAGGAGTGACTGAAAAAACTTATGTATATGATGAAAAGCTTGTTATTTTTTGTTTCAGGGTCGCTGTAAACAAATATTTATTTTTAGATTTTGTTCGCGATATTAAAATTTAACTTCCCTCGCGTACCTACTGATACCCTGAAAATTGTCACTTTAATTACGCTTATGCGTTGGAAAACTTTTTATTAAAATATTGATATTACTTTTTGGATATTAAAAAACGATTCTTATGTTAATTTGTGTACGCGGGTAGTTCCTTTTATATTTCAATGTAGACAATATATATCCTTAAGTGCGATAGATTAGAGTGAGTCTCTATGGTGTTGTCGCGCAGTGTACATAGAAGTTAGTATTATAGTGTCGTGGTTAAGATCACCCTTCTTAGGTCCACGTAAGTTTACTTTACTGTCTACTGTGGTTTGTGTTCGGGCGGCGAAGGGGAGCGTTGTAATTATATAAAACCGCCTTTAACTCTACACCTTGGTCACAAGTCCAAGACGCTGCCCGGCGAGTATACAATAATGGGTGTCGTTCTTCCCTCATTCTAAGACACTTGTTTGTAAAAGGTTTTTAAGTATTATTAATTATAAAGATTTGTATACGCAGATCTACAGTATGTCGACTTAACTAGAGTATACTCCTAGGATTATATTTAGACTCAGTGCTTCAGCGTTAATCTTAGATTATTCACGATGCAATAATAATGATTTTAGTAATGTTGGCATATTTATTTTCTTTGCGTTGGCACAACTTAATGATATTCAGTTTGTGACAACTTCTTAAATCAAATGTTACTCAGATTATCGTTGCCGATATCATAACTAACAGGTTCCCACTCGTTTAATGGTTTACAGTATGAAAGTTAAATTTTAAGTTGTATTTGGTTGCCCTAGTTGAAAATCCAAACACATGATTTTAGGGTAATAGGTCAAAAAAATATTTTTTATAAAAAAAAACCATTTATGCGCGCATGCCGTAACAGCCGCGCGGAGCCCTATTTTCAACGTCTAATTAAAATTGTAAATAATGGAGATAGAGTTCCGGGAGCTAGGACTTTTTTATTGGAAATTTCCTCCTGTTTAACGAGCTTTTTTCAAAATTGCTTAAATGTTAATATTTTTTATGTTAACAAACGAAATATCATTTTTTTTTCATCTTATTTTGTTAATAACAATTGCAATTTTTAACCTGCACCAAAATCCTTCAAAAACATTTTTCTAGAGGTTATTCCGAATCGAATGAGCCATCGCTCATATTTTTAGGACCTTTATCTCTATTTTTCACGTTTTTGAACTTGTTGACTAGACTATTATGACTTTATATAATCTTCTTTTATCAATATTTTAAAATTTTAAATAAGTATCAAAATTGTCACCATACGGTGGTCGGTAGACGCTGGCAAGTGCGGACGTGTCGCTTGCCCATATAGTAAGCTGTCGAGTCTATAATATATGTCAGAAGAGAAAGCTGATTTTAATAAATTAAGTAATCGAACCTTGCGATTCCGTAGTTTTTGGACAGGAACCCAGGCAGTGCCTTGGACTTGTGATAAGGAGATACTTTAAGTGATTACGAGACTCGCCTCCACTGCCCGGTCTCACTGTTTGTTTTAGGTTACGTTAACATAAGGCTAACCTAAGCCTAACCTAAGGTTGTCCATCTAAATACACTTTAGGGACTCATAATAAATAAGACGTTAGAACTCACATGATCCTTAGCCCAAGAGGTCCAATATCCGTGATATAGCAACACACTATTTGTTACACTTCAACTTCAGGTGATGTTCACACAAAGAGACTTGTCGAGAGACTAAAGTGTACTGGTAGCAATGCCCCTCCACTAGTGGGGTTAAGATAATCAACAAATAGAAAATATGGCGCTGGAGTTCTGATTAATCGATTTCTCGTTTGAACCTATCAAAAATAGTTGAATAAAGTGCCGTAGACATCGCTCGTAATCCGATTATTCGATAATCGTTTACTAGCTATTTAAAATCGTCGAATATTAAAATGACGCGACCGAAGTGACAACAAGTCCTCCTTATTATTATCCTAGCCTAACTATAGCCCAACACGACCTTCACTATTATACTACCCCGACATATATTATGAATAAACGAGGGTAATTGTTATATTTCAGGATTTTCTATTCTAAAATATTTTAGCTTCGAATCAAAACGCTATGATATGAAACTATACTCTCGTCATAAATTCACTCGCAACTATGTTAAAACCCTTAGTAGTCGAGATAAATTTCCTAATCGTAGAAATTATGTAATGTGTAGAAAAATGGTATAATACAAGTTAATTCATTGCAAATGTCAGACAGAATACAGTACTACAGGATTCTCCCTCCTGAGCTTGACCGCAGGCAAGTGAAATACGTGGCTGTACCTCACTGAACGTCTAAGGTAATGTTTAGCTGCACCATACAGGACAAAGAAAATGAAATAACATATATATTAGTACCGACCTATCCACCGGAAATTTTCCACATGTATTTAGGTATTACAATATCACTATATTGTACATTTTAACTTAATTATATATGAATAATTCCCAAAGACATAACGGTCACACAGATTGACATGCACTTCACCCCCACGTCGTTAGATGGTGTACGAGCACAGTCATTTGTTTACTAAGTATTCTTAAGC
The DNA here is from genome assembly GCA_905147385.1 of Limenitis camilla. Taxonomy (NCBI): domain Eukaryota; kingdom Metazoa; phylum Arthropoda; class Insecta; order Lepidoptera; family Nymphalidae; genus Limenitis; species Limenitis camilla. The sequence goes on from LR990240.1 coordinate 14,229,385, forward strand.
ATTTTTTTCGTGATAAAACATAGCCTATATCCTTCTTCAAACTTTACTTTATCATATTTCATCAAAATCGGTTCAGTGATTTAAGCCTGAAAGTGTAACAGACATTCAGATGTCATTTGTCCGTCATTAGATGGCGTAAGTAGGCGTATTAAATTGCACTTTCGTTTACTACTTTAGTTTGTATTCTTAAGTATTTCCTACGTATCTTTTGTGTTACTATCGATATTATAATATTAGTCAAAAGGTTAAGATTATGAGCTCATTTATAATTAGAATATCCACATGGCTACTTACAACCCCTGTCCTAACAAATTAGAAGTAGTCTGGAAAGTTGTTTCATGAAGTGAACATTCTAATGTAGTACAAGTGCAATTACTGCTAGGTCTCTTGAGGATCACGTGAGTTTTACTGTTATCTAGTTTAGTTAATTATTAGATAGTCAAGTCGAGCAGTGGAGGCGGGTTTTAATACATATTATAAGAGAACATTCCGTATTGTATACATGATTCGCAAGGTTCAATAAATTTAAGAAGCTGGATTCAAGAAGCAAATTGAGAAAATACATTTTTCCTGTGTAAAACAGGAAAAATGTATTTTCTCAACGTACCACAAATAGGTACCTAAAGAACGGGTACCTGATACTCTCTGTAATTCAGCTCTAACGAACCTCTTCTAATTACAAACATAATTGGAGGGTTGCTTCTTGGAGTCTATCATTTATTTGATTCAGGAGTTAGGGGACGGAAAACAACTTACAGAATCATTGTTAGATATATATATATAAAGAAGGAGGAGAGGGGGTATATTGAAAATATAGGGTGATATTGAATGGACTTTTTGGTTCGCAACGTAGATACTGTTACTGAACCGATAAATATTCAAACATTAAGGGCTGCCCTTCATTCAATTGAAACATTCACCTCCACTGCCCAGGATCTCTGTTTAAACCTAAGGTTTGGTTAACCTAAGCCTAACTTACTTACCGACTTCTTATTGTCTTTACGGTACAAATTCGTATATTTAATCATTTAAGAATACATAAATTAAAGAGAAAATATTCCCAAAAGCTCTTTGCCTGTATGTTTTAATTATCCCACTGTTTATTGAATTCCGTTAACATGTCAGATACTCTCCCCGCGTAGACTCGTTCCACACTGACTTAACTCCACATTTTTTTGTCTTATGGGATATTTTTAAATAATAAATTATCTTTATGGAAGCTATACTGCACAGTAACATGTACAAGACAATAATGATATGTATATTATTTTTTTTATGCTATATAGAGGACAAACGAGCAGACAGTCCACCTGATGGAAAGTGACTAACGTCACCCGTAGGAACCTGCTAAACAGTATCTCTTGTTTTGCCTCGAAGATTGAGCAGGGAAGGCCGAAGAGAAAACCGAGGACCTTGAGCCAAAACCCGGTGTTCATTGGAATGGCAGCATTAATGGGATGGAAGAGGGAGGGGGTAGATCTGATCTGATCTTAAAATATAGTTATAAATTGGTCTTTTGATCAGGTGCAGATATTATACAAGGTCTTTACATTGAAGATAGCCTTCACCTTCATTGATCAACCACGTTAACATGTCCACTTACACTATGATAGATAATATTTAATAGCTACATCTATGCAGCTAGAAAACGACTAAACAAACAAACAAGTTACATCGTAATATTCCTTTTTCTGGACTTATAATTTTGAAATTTAGAAAGAGACTAACAAAGTTTTTTTTGTATATTATTTACTTGTCTGCCCAAGACTGGGTATGAAAAAACTTAGTTTGGGTCCAGAGTCGGTTAAATAGCACTCACTCACTTAACACCTCATAAAGTATTTGAACGTAATATTTCAATCAAATCTGTAAAACAGTTTGAGTGATTGAGTAACAAACATCTAAACATACAAACTTTTACATATATAATATTACGAACAAACGTAGAAAAGGATGTCCATATATAAAAATGAATTGTTTACATTTGGATATAGGTCAGTATGTAAGGATCCTTACCCAGATGTTTTTTATACGGAGTGTTCACGAAATGAAGTGTCGATATAAATCTTCGGTTATTTACGCGTTGGGTCCGAATCAATCGGCTGGGTTCCGGAACTTATAAAAAATATTCTTGTTTATTGTTCTGTTATATTTCATTACTGCTGTTTTGTCGACTTTCTCAGATTGGATATACTTAATCTGTACATTTTAACTTTAATCAAAATTCATTTGCTTGGTTGTTTGTCTGATTGCTTTTGTTTAATTCCCAAGTCCTATATCAAATAAAATGTCCAGCGAAGTGAAAATGATTTTTTTTATAATGTTTTGTCGATGCGTTGCATCCTCGAAGATAGAGTGGGGAGGGGAAGTGGAATTAATGGGATGAGAGAGGGAGGGGGTAAGTCTGGCCCACTTGCGGCTCGACCGAAACGCGTCTATGACACTTGGCGGTCGGATTCTCATGCTGCACCAAGGGGTGCTGGAATACTCGGCTCTTACGAGGTCTCCAGGATCTCCCAGCAGCAGAGGAGAATACTATTCTAACCCGTCCCCTCATGGGTAAAAGATTATGAACTAGTAAAATGTAAAAAAATATGCGTTAACTTTTTTTAGGTAATGTGTCAGGGAAAGTCTCATAAAAAATGTTTTAAGGGTTTCGGGGAATAGCCCAGACAGTCAAAATATTATAGTTATTGTTGTTAATGTTATACAGATACTTTAATTTGTAAGTTCAATGCAAACTCCATTTAACACCATTCGATTTAATGTCAAACTACACAAAACGTAATTAGGTCAAATTCCTGCTTTAATATGGTACAAAGTACCTAGAGTTTACCATAATATATCCAGCAATTTAACAGCATGTCCATATTGTTACCAAATTCAGCAACAGTATTCGGTATGACGATTACCGGTATTTTTAATTAATTCCGGTTCCGCTTTGGAAAGAGATGAAATGCATGCGTGGAATGGTGTAGTGGAAAGTATGTCGAAACAATAACAGGGTCGAGGGTGCAAAAAATTCAGATTTTTTCATCAAAATATTTGTATGAAACCAATTGAAATTACTTCTATAAAAAAACGAGACTGAAGTGCTCTTGAAAATGATGCTCTACGTTAAATATTTGAAAAAATAGGTACAAAACCTTTAATAACACTCTAATTGTGCTGTAGTATTTTATATTATCTATGGAAAAAAATAATATTTAAGAATCAATCAACATCAATCAACAAAGAACAAAGTTAAACAGTTTAGTTAAACCTCACTACTTTTTTCATAAATTTGAACTCTTAATAATCGAGGTTTTCATCTATATTATTCATACATAATATAACCGGACTAAGCAGATGGTCCTGCTTATCCTCTCCCTCTTGCTGACGCATTGACAACAAGCTATAGTATTTATCATAATATTATGTTTAAAAAATAGGACAAAAATGATAATTCTTCGTTGACAAATGAAAAGGTAAACGCCCCGTTTAACATCGCATCGTAAAAATTCCACATGTATGTAACGATAAATTATTACCAGGATGTGGAAGAGTTATTGTTCAATTTTGAGCCCAATGCGTCAAATCTTAAGATTTCTTTTGCCAAAATAGAAGAAACTCTACTGACCGTCAAATGAACGGCTTTTCTTTAAAGCTTTTGTATAAAATCAGCTTACAACTTTATTATTAATTTACCTATTTTTAAAAATATTGGAAAAAGAAACAATTATTGTAATATAGTTAGAAAGTTTTTATGAAACGCCAAAATTTCTTAAATATATTTTATTCCTTATTTTTTTTATCGTTTAATTTGCGTAATCACATAATTTCTCTTTTTATATAATTATTTCCCCTAAATGCCAATAACGTAAATTGAATTAAAAAGTATATTCCAGCCTTCATTCCTTTCTTATAGACTTATAACTTGAGTTTGTATAATGAAGGTCGAGGAACACTCGAAAATTATATTAAAGCGTCTATATCCAGGAAATTGCCTAATTTTCATATCTTTGGAACAAATTTCTGCTTAAATATCAACCTAGGTATATGACTTATTTATAACATAGTATCTATTTGACTGAATTAAAGTTTTATTATTTCTATAGATATATTATAAAAATACTCATCTGCTCTAAGTTTTATAAGACAATCTATATCCTGTTCGGTTTGAGACTGTCGTCCAAACAGTTAACATAGTCTAAATTATGTGTAGTATAATTTGTAGTGCCAGGCACATATAGTTTTCTGGTGAGGACTATTTTGGTTAGATATTCGAAGGCTTGGGCAGCGGAGGTGAGTGGCTCCATAGCCCTTCATATGCGTCCTAAGTTCCAGAAACGGCTACTTGTACCTATTAGTCTACAATTCTATACTTTTTTCAAATATATATTATATTTTTTGAATATCAACACTGCAATGTCACAGATTAATAGAGAGTACATTACTAGATACAGTGTCAGTGTCAGATGGTTGATTGTCGATGGAACGACTTTGACAGTTTCTGTCAGTCTGTTGCAAGTCAGTTCAGTCGATCACTTCTATCTAGGCTGGCGGAGACGCAAGACGTGCGTACTGACAGTTAAATGCCGGCAACATGGCGGACACAGATAAGCCCAAGAAATCGAATCCATTTGAATCCGCAAGATATTGTACATTTTTTAATCAATTTCGTGTTTACCAGAACAGTCCTAATTTCATATAATGTCTATTTAAAGCCCAATTGTCCGAAATTATGGGTAAAGCTTAAGCTTGAGTCGGGATCGGTAATACTGAATTGTTAATAAATTTTCTAATCCGTTTAGTCTCAAACTTTATGTACTTTCAAGTTTCTATACCACTTATTTAGGTATAAAATCTGTCCTTCGTTTCGGCATTAATGAAATTATATCCGCAAATGAAATAGAACATTGAACATTCAAGATATCTTGTGGACGGCCCTATGGTTGAAATTTGACTAATTATTAGGTAAATGACACTAAACATTATCAGTCGAAAATCGGTGTCATGATCGTTGATCATGTTAAGAACATCCTTAAAATAATCTTGTGATACAAGTCTCAGGTTCTGTTAGACTTTCAACGAGCGATTCTGTTACTGTGGAATGTAGCTTATCCATAGTTAATTGTCGTTTATGTTTTCGAGAAGAAAAAGTTCAAATTTATATACATACCTTATGTAAAATATCAAATACTGTCCTTTCGATTGCCATTCGACAAGTACAAATAAATTCCGTCCACTTAACAAGACATATTACTCTGCATTACTCCCCAATAAATATATGGAAAAATCAAAGCAGTGAGAGTTCAGCCTGGGACAGAAACTGGACAGTTTTTCCGTCCGTAATCTGAACAAAAGATATTTCTGAAGAGTCATCCATGAGGTCCTCTAAAGACCGTTTTGCCTTTATTCAAGAAGTACTTAAGTTACATTTTAAAAGCCTTTCAGTTAAAGTACGAAAATAATGATGATGTACGACTACATTGAAAGTTAGAATAATATTTTAATCTTTGGTATTTTTGCAGTGACCGAAGTGATGCGACTATAGTAGTTAAACAGGTGATCTTATTACTAACTAAAATAACTGACTTGGTATTTCAAGAGACCTTGCATCTTTTTACAGATAAAAGACTCATATATCTATCAACGTCATTAATTTATATATGACTCCATTAATACCAAACACATAAATGGTCACACAGCTCAACAAGCACTTCATCCCCTATTTCAACACTTTTTTAGCGCTAAAACATAACCTATATCCTTTTCCAAGGTCTATTCTCTCCCTATACCAAATTTTAGCAAAATCGGTTTAGTGGTTTAAGCGTGAAAGCGTAATAGACAGATAGATAGGGTTATTTTCGCATTTACAACATTATATTTAGAAGTGGGATATTATAATTAATGAAAGATTTTCTAGTGAATAACAAAGATAATATTTCCTCAGTAATATCAGTAAGTCCGAAGCAGTCGAATGCGGTATAGTGCGGTAAGTATTCAGAGTAATAAGTCAGGTTTGAACATCGGCATTGCGTCCTCTCAGGAACAATTAACGCAAGTCCCGCTCCCAGTCCCGGTCCCCAGTCCCGCCATCTGTTCCCGACGTAAGCCTTTCACTCTGATTTCATGATTAAATGTCCTGAAGATACGATTTAATTACAATTTCTTGATAATTTACGAGTTACGAGTTACGTGCGATCTTTTACAGGATTGTTCTAGTTTCTGTTCTGCTGGGTTCTGGATGCTTTCGTAATTAGAATTCATTATTTATGGGATTTGGTAACTGTCACTGATATTGTATGGAAGTGATAATAAATGTTTGGATGTTTGTTACTCAATAACGCAAAAATAATTTAGCATACAGACGCTTTATAACTATACAATTTGTATCCCAGAAATATTCAAAGTTTCTGTGGGATAATAATAAATTTATATTTTGATAAATCTGAGTTTACGTGGTAAATTGGACCCGTGTATATTATAACAAAAAATAACAGTATATAATAGTAAGGAAAATGGAGTGGTGTTTGAGAGTGAACAATAGTGATATGACAATGTGTGATAATGAGTAGCAAAGTATGATTATGACAGTAAGTGGTGAAAGAGTACGACAATAGATGACAGCGTATAAGAATTCAGTGTCAGTGTATAAGAATTTTCTGTATTACAATTCTCTTTAGTTTAGGCGGACTTGCGATCAAGTAAAAATTATATTTTGGATGCTCCAGATCTTCGTGACCAACTTTGCAGTATACGTGTCCCAACGTTTAATTACCTTCGGTTACGACAAAATAATTTTTTTGTAGTACCATATTGTCGCACAGTTGCAAGGACTATGTCCCCCATACCGTGATCCATGGCATCATTCAAACCGCTCCTGGACTCTAACACAAAATGGGATCAATTCCATGACGGGTGGACAGATCTGGTGCACGTTTTACTGAGGTACTCGGAGAATATCTCATAACTGGATATTCAATGTTTTTGGAGTACTACTACTTAGTATTTAGTTTAGGATTTCTTTTATTATTATTAATATGTTGTATGTTTTGATGATTTATTGTTCAATTTTGATATTTATTTTCATTTTGTTTGTCATTTAAGTTATTTGTAATGTAATGTTCATCTTGTTAGTGTAAGTGGCATGTCGCCGTTCTAATTAGATGTAAATAAATAAATAATATATCAATACTCAGTAAGACTGTATGATGGTAAGTGAGGACTACCGAAAGAATGATTTATACATTTTTATACTAATGATGTTATTGTTCATATAAATATTTAGAATCAGTAAAAGCCAAGTTTAGTTTGTAAGATGTGGTGAGCTGAACTCATCTAATAAGATTAGAGCACTCACAGAGCGACTGAGCGCTGCGGGCGAGGACGACGCCAAATATTGTATTACAACCCTCTTACATGTTCAGATACAGATCATCTTACTAAACTGTTATTTTGGGAATGAAGGAACAATAAATCAAGTGTAAACTGAAAACAGCATAAAAATATGTGTTCCATATAATGGTAATATTAACATCGATATACTTCAGAAATACTATATATAATACAGTCCCACTTATGATGTTGAAGTAAAGCCAGCCTTGAAGATACAATTATGATGAAAATTAAACAGCGAATCTGGGCAGAGGAGCTGAGTGTTGCATTTGTATTGGAGACGTATTTTAACGTCAATGCAACACAACCAACAAAGCGCTTGCTTACAAGCTTGGTTACAAGTCCAAGGCAGTCTTCTCCGACACATATATTAATGCACTCTAAAAGAGGCTCCTAAACATGCACCTGAATCACAAGCCTCAGGCACTTCTCATCTTCCTGTCCAGTATCAATATTACAGTATTATGATGATAAGTTGAATATAAAATAGATAATTAACATTATGTTATTTAAAATTTAACCAAGACTGTGTTAACAAACATAACCGTAATTACATCTACGCTATACAAAAAACACTAATGAGATTTTTGTCCGTAATACCCTAATTACTTATGTTGATAAAGCTCTTCAACTCTACCGTTTCTTTTCATCGTCGCTCATAACTTTTTATTCACGTATCTGTACGGTGTTGCTATTTTTTATATTTTTTTTTACTTTTCATGCTTATGGAAATAATGTTTTGTCGAGTCTTGTTTTACTAGTCTATTACTACATTTTACATTTTTGTATGTGTACGTTCACTTTTATATACAAAACAATATTTACATCTCACTCATTTGTAAGGTCACAAAATCTAATATAGTTAGCAGTGTAAATTATGAATCGTCTTCAAATGCGCTGACTAGTGTGTAAAATACTTCTATGTCATTTTAGTTTAGTATGTTACGTAACCTGACGAAGAGGCGGCTCTGCCTACCCAGCATATCGAGTTCACCAGCCCCGGAATCTGCTGACTACGGCGAGAAACGTAGGGCATCAACGCGTGAGTATTTGCCCCCAATGTGCGCAAAGTTCCCTTAGAACTTAAGTATGTTTCAGATTTTCTTCCGCTCCTGACGACGACTGCCTACGTATATTTGACTAGCATTTAAAAATAAAAATGACATGTTTAGAATGTTATTAGCTCTCTTATGAAAGGCAAGTACAAAGCCAGAACATAACATTCGCCCCTCAACCCTAAGAAGTACACTCGTATAATAAATATCATTTGTAAGCTTAATGTAGTACAAAATGCAAATGTCCCATTATCTTCATGTCTTAGTTATAATTTGTGTAGAACATGTGCCTATATGCGGGGGACGAGGGAAGGAGGACGAGGAGTGGGGGGACGGGAGACGACACACGGTAGACGACTCATTTAAATGTGTATTATGAAACGTGATGTGATACTGAATGTTATTGGGTTACGTTGTGTTGAAATGTTCTTTATATAAAAAAACTACAAAAAAAAAAGTTTCATAAAGGCTTTTTATTAGTCTAATAAACTATCATCAACCTATAAACCATATTTTAACTTTAACGACTTAGGTACGTGTAAGGGAATCTTAGGTATATAAAATGAATATTGACATTCGTCTCCAATATACAAACTGTGTGACAACAGTACCTTTAGTAACTTTACACTTTACTATCAAAGCTCCATGAACGGAACCAGAGAAGTAGCTCCAGTATCCAAGTCTGTAACTGGATCACAGGTTTCGACGATAGACAATGTTCAGACTATGAAACTCACTTGTTAAACTATCTTTGATCCATCAGTACAGTAGTTATAAGTTATCAAACCAGTGTAGCAAACGTCAATTATGATGTTGACAACATTAATTTGAGTAACATCCTGTTAGTTTTGAAGGTGGCAACACTGATTTGTATGGCAGTCTATTAGTCATTATGTCGGCAACGATAATCTGAGTAACATTTGATTTTAGTAATTATCACAAACTGAATATTCTCTTGTACGATTGCAAAGATTAAAGCGCCGCCGCCATGATAGAAATCATTACATCACATCGCCAGTGTTAAAGTCGTAAATCTGAAGCTCTGTATCTTAATATAACCGTAGGAGTAATATTCTAGTCAATATAATTCCATTTAATTAACACTATATTCAAAATAACCTAATTGGATTTACTGGCCAATCAAATCATCAGAATTTAACTAACATTAGTCTAAATGACTAACAATAGCCATCTAGGGTTAATAACTGTATAAAAGCATAATAATTAAGATATAAAGTTGATATAATTCGATGAATGTAGAAATTATGTAACAATTTAATATTTTCTATTATAGAAATTTCAATTAAACGTTACAAGAGAACGAGAACAATACAAAATAAGATTGTTTTGTTTATACAAGTACAAAACCTATATAAATATTGTGTTTGTGTTGAGCCAGTTCTCAGCATAGTGGTTATTTTTAATTATATAACATTTATATTTTGCTTTATAAAACTATGTTACTATACTGAGAGAGTTTACAGCGAGAGCGGATGAGACGCCTTCTCATATATGTACCTAACGTTTTGTAAAGTTATTAACATGTGTATGAAGGTAAGATCTTTTTTAATGAATTATTATAACTAAACTTCAATTTAAGAAATATATTATTATTTTGCATTTAAAAAAAAAAATCTTATTCTACTTTCAGGCCTTTGAGATATCTATAAAAAACAAACTAATTTTGTTCAGAATGAATGGACGTGTGGATGTGCATCTGTTTGTCACTTTTTCACGCAAAAACTAGTGAATGGATTTTGATGAAACTTTACAATAATGTAGCTTACACATCAGAATAACACATAGGCAACAATTTATAATGATATAGTGAGAATTATCCAAAATATAGCGTGTGAAACTTCGAAGTGCAGCTAGTGTTATATAAAAATTACAGTAAATTTGAAATTCTATGTCTAAATATATTTAATAATGAAAGTTAGCGAAAGTATTTAATTATTTGATCAGAAAATAGAAAGTCTATTCAATTATATTGCATTCGCTGCAACTAATCGAAAACAGGTAATTTGTATGAACGGCGACTAATAATAGTTCTATTATATTGCAGATATGAACTCTCTCCGGTTCTTTGTTCTTTCTCACCAGTCATTTATTGTGTAGAATAAGCCATTTATTATTTTCTAGTAGAACAACTTCTCTCCTAATCTATGAGGCTGACAAGTAGTGATGGTAAACGTTGTGATATATGCAAGTAAGCCTCAAAGGTTGCTGAGTCATAAGCTCCAGTATTATTATCTATTCTACCTATATCAATTTTTTTTCTTGTTTTAGAAAAGAGGTGGTTTCTGAGTTATCCCTTAAAATTTTAACGATACGGAGATCAAAATCAAGTTTATTATTTATTTTCTCAAACCTTTGCTTACAACAAAGTTTTATATTTTCTTTTGTTAAGTTTTAAAACTAAACAAAACATCCTAATTAATATTATAATTTCGAAAGAGTATCAAGAAATGTTGGAAAAACAAACTTAAACTATACTGTAATTTAGTTTACTACTTACGCCATCTATTGACGGATAGATGGTATGTCTATCTGTTGCGCTTTTACGCTTAATCTACTGAACTGATTTTGATGAAATTTGGTGCAGAGATATACTAGAGCTTGTAAAAGGACATAAGCTTTGATTTATCGCGAAAAAATGGGGTTGAAGGGTTTGAAATAGGGGATGAAGTGCATGTCGAGCTGTGTGATATGTATTTGGGAGTTAGAAATATATAAATTAATGAAGATTTTGAAAATTAAAATGTAAAATATAGTGATAAGTGATATACGTGGTGAAGCCGGGATTGGTCTACGGATATGTTATATATGTGTATTTCCTCTGCGTCTATTCTTTCTGTTTCTTTATAAGAAGTCTGATTGTAAGAAGTCGAGTACACGACAAGATGTTTTAATTTAAGAAATACTCGCAGTTTTTATTTCTTTTATACAAGCGATGTTATTTCTTTAGATTTATAATGATTGTACTATTTAGTAGTAATTAGTTCTGTTTCCTTTTGTTCTCCCAGTAGAGCAAAGTGAGATATTTATTTTAGTTTTAACAACGGCAGCTATTTCAATTGTTAGGAAATAGTTTTAAGAGCTTTTGTTTTTATATTATAATTACCAACAATACTTAGCATAATATTTAGCGTAAATATTTACTGATATCTCATACTTATCATCAACATCGTTTATAGATAAGTATTTGCGGGTTCATTGTATCTTGTTAGGAGTAGACAATATACAACTTTCGTTCCGATAGGATTGAGTTAAGTTGTTAGAACATATTAACGTAGTGAAACTATTAGTGTAGTGTTGTTTGGTGGCGTGTTTCTAGGCCTCTGTTATCCAGGAGCACGTGAGTAAAGTACGGTCGGTAGCGAGGTCGAGCGGTAGAGATGAAAGTTTACGCATAGAAGATGTCTTTAAACCTGCTCCTGGGCATCAAGCCCCAGGCATTGGGCTTCCATCCAGATGTTAATATTGTCGTTTGAGTGTTACTTCACAGTTTAGCTTCCATACTCTTAATTTACTTTTATTATGTTTTCATATATCTAAACAGTCAAAGCATCTTGATATCAAATTCTACAACGGATTTAATTTTTTAAATTTAATTTATTCCTTAATGGCCTAACCCCCTCCTCGTTCTGAGGAGGAGACCTGGCTCAGCAGTGGGCTATTAAGAGGTATAACATAAATATAATTGACAAATAAGTAATATTTGAACAAATCTAGCTTAATTACGAACCTTCCGTCAAATTAATAAAAAAATAATAACTTTAAACTGAACTTGATGAGTGTCGCAAACTATTCAGTCCAGCAAAAACATTTCCAAACTAATTTACCTGTTCATATTTATGGCAACACCATAACAACATCATGTAACTAGATATTATCATAGTTTAGAATATTAGGTTGAGTGGCAGGGAGACAGGGAGAGGTCGAACCGCCATTACATGCTACGTTAACCATTGGTTAGTGTAAGTGTTTCACATATATAATACTAGGACCCGGCCAGGATTCGCCTGGGTGCAATTTACCACGTGTATCACATATGACAGGTCGCCATGCCATCTTCTTATTCATAAGATGGCGTAGTCGCACACTCATAATCTATCTCTGCAGCAATTTTATCAAAATCAGTTGAGTGATTGAAGCCTGATTAAGTAATCAGGCTTCAATCACTCAACAGGAAGCGTTCAAGTATTACGTACCGCAATTTTTGAAGATGCTCCCTCCCCCCCAAGTAAAGCACCGTAACGTTTTTCTGTAAAACATAAACGAAAGGGTTACCAACTTAGGAATAAAAAGTGCAATACAATCGAGGGATTCCCCGTAAAAAAGGAGGTGGGAAAACGAAAAGGGTTGCCGATTTTGAAGGTTCTAATTCCCTAGTTTATTTTTTTAAATAAAAAAAATGTTACATAACGCGTTGTTTAAATGATCCCCCTCCCGCCCTTGTAACTCACCGTAACGTTTTACAAGACACCACCCCCCCCCCCACACCCAAATTGCATTACGTTATACTTGAATGCTCCCATATATGGCGTAAGTAGTTTATTAAATCGCAATTTTGTTTGTTTACTTTGTATTCTTACGAATGTGTTTCTCGATAAAACATGTCCTTCCCCAAGCTCTACTCTATCTCTGTGCTAAATTTCATCAAAATCGGTTCAAAGACAGATTGTGTTACAGACAAGACAAACTATCTATGTACCAATAGATGGCGTCAGTTTTGTTTGTTTACTTTGTATTATTTTTCTTGTCTTTCCCCAATCTCTATCTATCACTGTACCAAATTTCATCAAAATCAGTTCAGTGATTTAAACATGATTGCATAATAGACAGACAGACCGTCGTTTTTTACCATCAACATTTTATAATATTTTAAATTTTTTTACCAACTAGTCCTCACTCGATTGTTTGCTGGTAAAAATGTTCTAAGCATTAGTAGTTTAGCGAAAAATGTATTTATAAGAACCAATAGAACTAAGCTCGCCTCTTGTAGTATTAACAATTTCTGAATGTTTTTATACTAAATGCTAGTTTTTTTTGTCCAAAATGTAGTTTAAATTGAAAAGGCTATTTCATCTTATTCGGTCTATAATACGATGTCCTTCACCAACATCACCGGGACGAGGCAAACTTAAATTAAGTTTCTTTTGATGTATTTGTCTCAACTTATTTAACATAACTTAATTCTGCTTACTTTAACTTAGTTTAATTCCTTTTTGTTGACTATTTATTCAAATTGTTGTCCCAACCAATATAATAATTTCGAAAGTAAACCCTAAGAGACGTAGTTAGTACTTAAAAATACAAATTATACAATCAGGCTTAATTCACTGAACCGATTTTGTTAAAATTTGCTACAAAGAAAGACTACAGCTTGGGGAAGGACAAGGGCTATCTTTTATCGCAAAAAAATATACTAAAGAATGCAAAGTTAACAAGTAAGTGTGCTCTTACGCCATCTATCAAAGTGGGGATGAAGTGCATGTCGAGCTGTGTGACCTTCATGTCTTTGGGAGTTAGTGAATTGTAACTTAAATACAATTTCATCAAAGCGAGGATAAAACGATTTTAGGTTTTAATACAAGAAACGAGCGAAGTCGTCCGTGGAAACTTATAGTAATTATAACGAAATAATCCATAATCCATTTGCAATTGTTAACTCGGCAATCGCTCGTTAATTTTTGGTACAACACCGCACATAAATTCAGAAGCTCCCGAAATTCAACCACGTACCATATTATACCGTACCGTACCGTACCCATACTGTACTATACCGCGCCGTACCGTACCGACTCCCAACCCCACGCTAATGAAATAACCAAAATGCTTTGTCTTCATTATATTTAAATTGTAAATTGTTTTTGGGGTGAATCAGGATGTGGGTAGTTTTTAATTAGGCAAAGTCGTGTAGTAGGAAACACAGCCTAATTACATTACAATGGCAGAACTTTTGTATTAAATATTAGACGTGTGTGAACATTCGATATGTTATATATTCGGCCAATTTTATGAAAGTTGTCGATAACTTTTAACTGGCGTGTTCTATTGGTTTACAACCAAAATTAATAACCTAACACAATTCAAAATCTTTAAATTATGGATTCAATCTGTATTCAAGCTGCAGTCCGGGAATTTAGGATTGAGATTAATTATACTAATTTCAGCCATTAGTAAGCCTATTGAAAAAGATGGTGGAAGCCTTTCCGAGCCAAACTATCCAGGAGTTAGCGGCATGGTTTAAGACACACAATATTATAAACAATATTGACTCATTTGTGTCAAATCAATAAAATAAAAATATGAAAAATGGTTGCCTCATGATTTGACTGATTTGCAGAATGAAACGCTTGTTGAAACTTGTGTTGTCTTATTGAATCGATACAGAAATGAAAGAATATTGGATCGAATTGTGACATGTGATGAAAAGTCGATTCTTTACGATAACCGTAAGCGAAAAATGCAGTGGCTGACCACAGGTCAATCGCCGCAACAGTTTCCTAAAGCAAAGCTTACCAATAAAGAGGTAATGGTAACTGTTTGATGTTCTCACCCTGATGTTATTCACTATAGCTTTCTCTGATCTGGTCAAGCAATACCGGCAGAGGTCTACTGCGCCAAACTCCGAACAATGATAGCAAAACTAGTAGTGAAACAGCCCCGACTCATGAATCGATCTTAAATTCTCATACAGCACGAGAAACCGTTTGAAGTCTACAGGAACTGCGATTAACAACCATTCGTCACCCTCCGTATTCGCCAGACCTTGCTCCAACGGACTACCATTTTTTTCGTGATTTGGATAATTTTCTACAAAATAAAAAGTTTTCTTCTTAGGAGGCAGTACAAAATGCTTACACACAGTTTGCCGAATCTAGATCACCAGAATTCTATCGCAAAGGCATAAATGGCCTTCCTACTAGATGGCAGTAATGTATACATAATAATTACTATTTTGTTTAAATAATTATGTTAAATTAAAAACAAAACGAATTTTTCAGTGCAAATCGGCAATTGCATACTTTAACCTTTATTTTATTTAATAAATATTAATTAAAAAGAAATGTATTTAATAAAATAAGTAAGAAATTTGATTAAAAAGTGCTCTTTTTTCAATGATTTTTTGTGATTATTTACGAAAGAAATCGATTTTTAAATCGATTCCTCAACAATCTGTCTTTTGTCTGCATTTACAATGTAAATATTGCGCTTTCTAAGGAGAAGAGCAACAAAAACGGTCATTGTCTCGCAACAGAAAAAAATCGAATGTCAATTTTCAAGTTCGAAATATCCATTCTTTGAATCGATTCATAAATATATATTTAAAAAAAATATCCATTTTTGATCAGAGAAATCAACACTATTGATCTCTTTTGTTTAGCTAGTCATTTCCTTTTCTATGATAAAAATATATCCTCACTGGCTTAACCATTTATATGATAGATAGATAGTTAGCAGAAATTGATGAGTGATTTCGTGGAGCAATATTAGCTATCATAGTGAAGTGAAAACTTTTAGGATCACGTAATCACGTCAAGTCACTTAAGATCAAGTTATTATTATCATGGTCATAAACACTTAATATATTTCACTGGTATAAATAATAGAACTTTATGCACCCATAACAATTAGGTTTATTAATTATTCATCTAAATTTAATTGAGTCGAAGCCTGGCGTATTCACCCCACCCCCGAGGGTTTTTAACCCAAGTGTAATTGCTCCATCGTTTCGCGATTACGATCTACTCGAGTGTGGATAATGTTGCCAGTAATGTATGTAGCGTGGATACTATAAACGCTTATTTATTTGCTAGTTCTATATCACAGGTCAAAGATAGTGGTAAAAGAAAATTGGTTGCATTATTTGAACCTGTTTTTTGCAAAAAGGTTTTCGGCTATAATATAGATGGTACGAAGATTCGGCGATACTATTGCGCACAGACTATTCTGTAAATCTTTTTATCACGTAGAAAATTATCCAAATCACGAAGAAAATGGTAGTCCGTTAGAGCAAGGTCTGGCGGATACGAAGGGGGACTAATGGTTCCAAATTTCAGTTTCCGTAGAGTTAAAACGGTTTCTCGTGCTGTATGAGGTCTCGTGTTATCACGGGGCAATAATGGTAAAGATCGATTCATGAGTCGGGGCCTTTTTCTGCTAGTTTTGCTATTATTGCTCGGAGTTCGGCACTGTTGACATCTGACGTTATTGCTTGACCAGATCGGAGAAAGCTATTGTGAATAACATCATGGTGAGATCACCAAACAGTTACCATTACCTTTTTATTGGTAAGCATTGCTTTAGATCACTGTTGCGGCTATCGCAATTTCGATTGAACAAGGCAACACAAGTTTCAACAAGCGTTTTTTTCTGCAGATCAGTCAAATCATGAGGCACCCATTTTTTATATTTTTTTATTTTATTGATTTGACGTAAATGAGTCAATATTATTGGTAAGGTAACGTTAAACCATGCCGCTAAATCCTGGGTATTTTGGCTCTCTTTCAATTCATTGATATTAAAACTGCTTAAAACCGGTTACGTACGACTCGCGCGAGCAACAGATACGGTAGTAGTGGACAGCTAGTTTTATGATTCATCGAATGATTAACAAACTACCCTCTGAACTGATTAATAAATGACTCCAAAGAACATTAAACAAGAACTTAAGACTTATTTCTTCAGCAACATGGAATGAAATTGTTTACTTACCAAATTTCTAACGCCTTATTCGTAATCGTATGTTAGCAACACGGTTTATAAAGTGGTAGTAGCGGGTAGATCATTTTATATTATTTCAAGTATACCGACGTGGAGACAATACATAACCTTTAGTGCGTTAGATTAGTCTCAGTCTCTCTGGTGTTCTCGTGCAGTGAACATGAAAATTAGTGTTATAGTGTCGTGATTAAGGTCACCCTTCTCGACGTCCACGTGAGTATACTTTATTATCTATTGTCGTTAGCGAGGTCGAGTGGTGAAGCCTGCACCTGGGTTTCAAGCCCCAGGCACTGCTCGCCTCAGTCTAAATTGCATGTGTATACGTATTGCTGTACAGTAATGGGTATCATATATCTTTCGTCTACTTAGCACGTAATAGATAGACAACTTTTATATTTAGCGATATGTTTCTAGTTTGATATCTTACCGTAGACTCATGAACTTTTTAATCAATAAAGATAAAAAAAAATAGGATTACGTTTACTTTTAAAGTGTTTTATTTAATTATACAAAACCTTTTTCCCGATACTATCGGTGCTACAAATATTGCAAAAATATGTATGTCATTGTTTACTATTATTGGACCAATGATATAAATGTATTTGTCATAACAATGGCCATTAAACATAATTAGTGAATACACTCAGTTCCCAGCATCGGATAATACGAGTGAGGTGCGATTGTAAATATAATACTGGTGTTTAGCGGAAATTGATATTAATTTGACTTAATTTATTGAATTCTATTGTTATATATGTCGGGGATTTTAAATGATGTGAAAGGAAATGGAAGGAGGAAGATGGGGAATATTGGGGAACACTAAAAGGGGGTGATGGTATTGAATGGAATATTGGGTAAACGCAACGTAGATACTCCTATTGAACCGATAAATTATCAAATATGATCTCTAACAATTACGAGAGAAACCTAAGCAGTGCCTTGGACTTGTGACCAAGGTGTAGGGTTAAGGAATTCCTTTAAGTGATCACGACACTCGCCTCCACTGCTAGGCTCTCTGTTTAAACCCAAGGTTAAACGCACATAAACCTAACCTAACACAAGACGAGGTAATTACATTGTAAGGTACTCACGTGACCTTGATCGGACAGCACTCCTAGCACTAACACAACACTGCACTGCACTGCACAACACTATCACTATTTAGACACTACTTCACTTCTTGAGAGACCACGCACGACTAAGACTTAAGACACGACTAAGTCGGACTGTCGATGGCATATAAAGGGTAGAGGGTCGAGACTGTCAAAACAACGGAAGTGACCACTACCCTACTCTAACGCCACAGATAGCGATAACGATTCGATTAATCGATAATCTTTTACTTATTCTCCGACATATATATTTCCGGTATTACACCTATTCTTTACTCTACAATTTTTTATTTATATAACTGATACCTGGAAAATCTATTTTAACCCTCTACTGTCCACGTTGTTAAATTATGTCATTATTTTTGATGAAACGACTCACAGACCTATCACCCTAAAAATAATTGACTTAAAAAAATCTTCTATATCTTAAACTCATTTTCATTCACTTTGCCAATATTTTAATCGACTCTCATTCTAGACTCATCTCATCATCATCATCATCTCATTCAAAAGCAGTTAAAAGATTAAATTTTACCGGTTTAGAATTAAACCGAAATTTTTATCATTCAACTGCCTTTCTGACATATTCAATCATTTTATGATACGTTTTCATCTTCATAAATATTTATTATTAAATACACTATCTAGACAAAGTGAATCAAAAACAATTGTGCAAAATTAGCATATTTTAAACTTATATTAAATCAGGGTTGTGACGTCACATCGCGCATCGCAACGTAACACGAGCTGAGAAGAGTGCCCATCGGTGATGTCAAAATTTTTTTTAAATTTCTGATATTGTTTATAAAAACCGCTTAGAAAACTTTATTTATTAGGGTAGCAAATGTAAATATTTGTGATTTTTTACTAATAATCCTTTCATTTTAGCCATGACATGACATTTTCTAATATTTCTTAAACCTTTTTATTAATTACTAGGGGCCCGTCCCGGCTTCGCACGGGTGGATAATTTTTTTTTAACATTTTGGCTCCCGCATTCTGTCGCTCCCTCTATCGCCGCGTTACTCGCTGCGCTGCGAGGCACTCCACACCGCGCCGGCGGCCCGTCTGGGATTATTTTTTATTTATCTTGATATTTTTATTTCGACTGGAATGTCCGATTTCAATAATTCAAAAAGTAATTAACAGGTATTGAAACAGTCTTCATTAAGAAATAATTTATTTGGATAAGAATTAATACAAAGTTATGGAAAACATGGTCTGATTTTGATAGGCATTTTAATCAACTTTTAAAATGTAAAAAAGTAAGTTATAGTGACTTAACTACAATAGTTGGAAATATGGTCTCGCGGAGTTTTTTGTAGATATTGATACGTTCTATAATATTGTAGAACATTTTTTTGTTCTATCATCAATACTTTTCGCAGCGCATGCGATGAAAGATATTTTATGGCAAATTTTTTTGCACCTTGTGTTGGTTTTAGTGAGAATTTCTGGGGATCTCTAATTTTTCTTGTAATAAATATAGCCTATGTTACTCAAGGATAATGTAGCTTTCTAATGGTGAAAGAATTTTTGAAATCGGTCCAGTAGTTTTTATGTTTTCCTCTTTATAATATTATATTAATATTATTATTAGTATTAAGTACTTAGTATTAGTATATTAGTATTAGTAAGTATAGATTAAATTTGAGCTAAATACTCTAAAAATACTGTTTAAAATTAAAACACTAAAAATTTATCGTCATCCTTATCTCATTCAAGACGGAAAACTGTGTGTCAGAGGCACCCACATTGTTTACGTTAAGATTTAGTAAAGTTATCATTGTCGTAAACTAGATGGCGCTTTTGGCCATTTACATCGCGGTGTCTTATTTTTTTTTGTTAGCTTTACTGACTTTTGGATTTATATTTGAATCGATTACTTATGATCAAAATCTAGTGCAGTGTATATACGTATTTATGAAAATCACTATTGTATGGTTTTATCACTAAAAACACATCATAATTTGAAGGTTAACGTGAATTAATAATTTCTATACTACTGTTTAACCACTTTATTATTTATAATTGTTAAATAATTGTATTTTATGATAGAAAAGAGACAGAACCCACCTGATGGTAAGTAGCCAAAACCATTGATAACTTTATATTCGCGGGTAGTACCTCTTATTTTATTTTGAGACTGTATATAACCTCTGTACTGATAGATACCATTATTGACTGTATACACGTAAATAACTGTTATCACCTTAAATATAAGGTGTGGAGGAGAAGTGAAGAGATGAGTGTTGCGGTTTCAGTGGACTCCGAGTAAGAACGTAGAGTCCACTGGAACTGCAATTTCAATGGGATAGGAGAGGGAGGGAGGTGATTGGAAGCCAGTCGGAAAAGATCTACCACCAGATATACAGGGTTACTCCCTCCTCCTGTCCCCTCACAGGTAAAGTGCTTCAAATTAATTATTACTAATAATGAAATATATTACAAGAATTGTGTTACTCTTTAATTATGAGCCAGTTAACGTTATCCTCACTGAAATACGTAATTACGATAATAAAATAATAATTTAACATAAAATATAAAACGTACGGCCATTTTAATAATGAATTTATAACGTGCATTGTTTTGTATTTATTAATGTGCAATAATACAATTTAATTTCATCAGGTTCGTCCATCGGCTTGTCCCTATTGTTGTTAATTTAATCATTATAAAATAAATTATCATTTTCTGTTGTAAATGTGTACTGTTGGTAATGTTCTGCAGAACTGGTAGTTGATTATTGGCAATTACTGTCAGAAAATACTATCGGTAAATACTGAGACCATTACAAGCATTTTGGTTAAGCAGTAACATTCACTTTAAATCAGTGATCACCAAAGCAGTCTATTTTTAAGGTTTATAAAATATTTTACTATAGTTTTAACCGCATTCAGGTGTTCGCTGAGCCGCTACCGCGCGCGATTTCACTCTCCGAAGAAGATGAAGCGAATTTAGTCGGAACTGTAGTAAAATATATTACAAAAAAAATAGGTGTTTACCGTTTATAAATCTTTAAAATGAATTATCACGTTAGTTTCTATAAAAAAAGTGAACTATACCGGCCACACAAGGTCGATGTTGAGTTACGACGACAAGAGATATAGTTAGTGTATGTGTGTATGTAGAGAAGGAAAATGTGCGTTTGAATGTGTATTAGTGTGTGAGTGTGTTGATAAGAGAACAAGAGAGAGAGTGCGTGTATGTATTTATGTTAGTAAGTGCGTGTGAGAGAGAGGAACAGAGATAGCGCGCATATATAATACTAGTCGACCCGCGCGACTTCACCTGCGTTTATCTCCGCTCCTATTGGTCTTAGCGTAATGATCTATAGCCTTTCTTGATAAATGGGCTATCTAACACTGAAAGAATTTTTCAAATCGGATTAGTAGATCCTGAGATAAGATCGTTCATGCAGACAAACAAAAAAAACCTTCAGTTTTATATATTAGTATAAGAAGTGTGTAAAAGACATTGACAGTGTCAGTTTAATAGAAACTCTAAATAAGAACTCTAATGTTTCCTTTTTTGGTTTCAACTTTAAGTAATAATAAAAAACGTTGACACAGCAATATATTTTATATTAAGTAGTATAATATAAATGTATTAAGAAATCCTGCATCAGTCCATTAGTCCGGCGGTCAAGTCTGCCGAGTCACCCACCGTTAGCAAGACTGGTGGTGGTGGCCGCTTTGTTAATGTTTGATATATTGGCCCTGTTACCTGGCGGCCCCTAGCCCCTTACTGCCTGCCGAGTGCCTGTCAACACTAATTGTGCTTGAAAGCGAAATTATACACTAAGATTTCACCTTGGCTATAAGGGAAGTGAATAATGGAGTGGCCATTGTTGAGCATTAAGATACAACCATTTTCAAAACTCCATTGTAACTTACTGCCCTTAAGGGTTCGACTTTACTGCCCGGCCCTTTATCCCTGAGCAAAACTTTCATAAAAGAATTTAAAAATATATATATTTTATTTAAAAATATATATATTTAAAAATATATAATATAATCATAGAATGAGAGAGGAATACACACATGCAATTTAGATGGAGCCGAGCAGTGCCTGGGGCTTGAGACCAAGGATTAGGTTTAAAGAGCTCTTGCATAATATACTAACTCACCTCCACCAATCGAAATCGCTAACTACAGTAGATAATAAAGTAAACTTACGTGGACCTCAAGAAGGGTAACCTTATAGACGTAACTATAATACTAACTTCCATGCTAATAATTAGTTATTATTTAAAAAAACACATGGATTACATTTTAGTTTCAAAAGCATAACTGTTAAACTAATAAATTAAACACCTATAGAATACGTAGAAAGCTACATCTACCTCGGAAAACAAGTATTATTTAAAAACAAGACACCTAGACGAAATAGACAGGAGAATCAACATGACCTGGAAAAAATACTGGAGCTACAAAAAACCATTAAAATCAAAACTTTCTATTAAAGTAAAGAAAAAAGTGATGGATTCAAGTCTATTGCCTTGTTTATCGTACGGTGCCCAAACCTGGCTCTTTAACAAAAACACCATGTCAAAAATACGTACCTGTCAACGAGCTGTGGAGAGTAGCATCCTTGGCATCAAGACCATCGCTAAAGTCAATAGTCAAAAAATCAGACATAAAACCAAAGTGATAGACGCATTACAACACGCACAACGCCTAAAGTGGAAATGGGCAGGACACATCGGCCGATCTACTGAAGAAAGATGGCCTAAACAAGTGACAAAATGGACAGGTCCGGGAGGTAAAAGACAAAGGGTCAGACCAAAAGCTCGCTGGATAGACGATATACTTCAACTGGCAGGAAGTGACTGGATAAGAACAGCTAACGACAGGGAAAATGGAGGCAAATGGAGGAGGCCTATACCCGAAAGGGGCCATGACATATATATAAAAGGTTGGGGACAAAGTCTTTTCGCATTATAGTATGTATGAACTTGTAATAAAATCTCTTTGGCTATAACCTATATAATACTATTTGTATCTGCCTGGTTTTGGCATCATTCAAAGTTTACATTTTAAAGAAGATAATTACAAATTCAAATTAGGAAAATGTGTGATTTTTATTTGTTTTTCGTACTGTGAAGATGAGTGAATCTAATGAAGAAATTCGATACATTTTAAAATTTTACTACAAAAAAGGTAAAAATGCAGCGCAAGCCGAGCGAAAAAAGTTTGCGATGTTTATGGACCTAGTGCAGTGTCTGTGAGAGTAGCACAAATTTGGTTTAAGCGTTTTCAATCCGGAAATTTTGATGTCAAAGATGCACCTCGCTCTGGTCGCCCTATTACGGATAAAATGGATGCCATTTTTGAAAAAGTGGAGCATGATCGGCATATCAGTAGTTACGACGTATAAGAAGAAATGGGAATTGACCACAAAACAGTTTTTCCGCATTTCAAAACAACTGGGTACACAATAAAGCTCGATATTTGGACCTCACGAACTCACTGAAAGAAACCTAATGAACCATGTACTCATTTGTGATTCTTTATTACGACGTAATGAAACCGAACCATTTTTGTAGAAGATGATAACTGGTGATGAAAAGTGGATCACGTACGACAAGAACGTACGAAAAAGGCCGGTCAGGCTTCACAGACTGTGGCGAAACCCAGGTTAACTCGCAACAAGGTGACGCTGTGCGTGTGGTGGGATTGAAAGGGCATTATTAATTATGAGCTGTTACCACCAGGCAGGACCATCGATTCTGAACTCTACTGCGAACAACTGATGAGATTAAAGCAAGAAGTTTTGAGAAAGCGGCCGGAATTAATCAACAGAAGGGGTGTGGTTTTTCGTCATGATAACACTAGACTAGACCTCACACATGTTTAGCCACTCAGTAAAAATTAAGAGAGATTGGCTGGGAGGTGTTAATGCATCCGCCGTATAGTCCTGACATTGCACCTTCAGATTTCCACCTGTTTCGGTCTCTTCAGAATTCTTTAGGCAGTGTCAGGTTAACATCACGAGAGGACTGCCAAAACTACTTGTCGCGGTTTTTTGATCAGAAGCCCCAAAATTTCTATAGCAATGGGATCGTTTCCCAACCTACAAGATGGCTAAAAGTTATCGAATAAAATGATATCTACATACTTTAGTTAAATGTAAATAAACTATATTAAAAAATGTTTTGTATTTTCTTAAAAAATGCGAAGAAACTTTTTTCCCAACCTAATATATAGATAGATCGGAGATAAACATTCATATATTTAAAAAAAACAATTTTATTTTGTTAATGTCATTGAACTACTAAAGGCTCCTTATTATTATTTATTATTATAATTATATAACTTCCGTAAAAAAATAAATATAAAAATATGTTTGTCATGCCGACATTATGCCCTAGTCAGGAGTGTGTAATAGATTAACAATTCTTAAATACCCTCCTCGTCATTTAGGTAAACCAATTTAGTCCATTATTATTCTATTTCCTGTATCGCTGTATGATTAATGGCCGCGACTTATTTCGTGCAAAAATAACCGCAGCCGCAAAGTCATTACCAGCCAAAAGGTTTCTGTGATACTGATAGCCATTGCTATCAATTTGGGTTACTAAATGTATTTACGGTATACCATTAGTATAACGTACATATAATTACAGTTAGCAACACCGTTGATAACATATATTCGCGGGTAGTATCTTTTATATAATCTATGTTTCGATAGACTTGAGCCAGTTATCAAACGGAGCTTGCTTGATTACCATTATGACTGTGCAGTGGTGTGGTGTCATGATGCTGGTGCACTTTTTTTTTGAAGACCCGAAAGCCATATCACTACTTTTTTTTCGTTTACACTATCTAGTATTTCTATGGCAATAATTTTTTTTAATTTTCTTGTTTATTTTCTTTCCT
The DNA here is from genome assembly GCA_905147385.1 of Limenitis camilla. Lineage (NCBI taxonomy): Eukaryota > Metazoa > Arthropoda > Insecta > Lepidoptera > Nymphalidae > Limenitis > Limenitis camilla. The sequence continues at coordinate 14,254,546 of LR990240.1, forward strand.
TTATTTAGTGCGTATGATAAATCTGTCATCTGTCCATATGATTAAATAAATATTTGCCTTGTAATGCGTAAATTCATAGTAATTAATAAAATTTCATTGGAAATGTAAAAGGACATTGTCCAGAGTCCTGATAAGGCGATTATGGTTCGAGTGGAATCGACAGAGTTCAGTAATTGGTGGGTAGTTGGCTACTGAACTGAATGCATAATAATCCCTACTTACAGTAAGAGGTGAAAACTAGGGAAATATTATTCGAATAATTATTCTTGTATTTATATAAGCTACTACTCGAGATGAGTTTTTAAATCGACGTTTATTTAATGGTAAATTAAAGTTTTATAAAGTAAAGCAATTTTGTATGTTGGTCCTGAGAAAAATCAAAATTGTGTGAAAAAACGTACTATGATTAATAATTAACATACTAATTCACTTACACACCCATGCACCCACAAACTCATACATTAACGCGTTCAACCTTAATTTTTTGAATCACTTAAGTTTTGTAAAAATATGACCTATCTCAAAGTAACCGTAATTTTTTTGGTATAAGTGGTTCTTATTTGTTAATCCATTTTATAATGTATCTGTGTACCAAATTTGATTCAAATCTATTCATTAAAATTCAAATAAACGTTCAAACATCTAATCATACAAATTTTGACACTTATTATAATACTAGATGACTTACGAGTATACATGACTAATTCCCAAAGTACATAACGGACGCACAGCTCGGCATGCACCTCACCCTCACGTCGATAGATGGCGTACGAGCACACTCATTTATACACTTTGTATTCTTAAATATTTTTTCGCGATAATACATATCATATATAGAGAAAGCATCTCAAGCTTTTATCATATTTCATTAACATCGGTTCAGTGATTTATGCGTGATTGCGTAACACAAAAGACAATCCATCTATCCGTCAGTAGATGGCGTAAGTAGTATATTAAATCGCACTTTCGTTTGTGTAGCTTGTATTCGTAAATATTACTTACATATCTTAAGAGTTATTTAATAAAACCTACAATTTCAGTCAAATAAGTCGTATATAAGACATGTAACCAGGAACTGATTTTATCATACATTCTATAAATATTGTACTTAATTACAAGAAATTTGAAATTCCAAATTTCCCTTTTACGAGGCGACGAGTAAATTACAGCAACATTACAGCGAATATGGATAACACTTTGTAGACGTGGAGCGAATATTAAGTGCGTATTAAAATATTTGTCTCATGGAGACTTTATAACAATATAGCATGTCTTAGACAACTCTCATAATAATATCGATGCTATATAAGGTAAATCTTTTTATTCAAAATCCAATTTAAATGCAGTGAAACTCTTAGTATTAATTATCTGCAGTATTGCCAACATAAGTAGTAACTATTTTGTTGTCAAATCAAGCTTTATAAATTTGTCAGCTATAATTTAAATAAAAATGGTAACTTAATTATTAATTTTTTACTAAATAATTTACCAATTTTATCCAATAAATAACCCTTGTTGATTTTAACTTCTGGCAACTTATTACATGAGATCTGGTTCCAAAAATAATACTTCAGTAGGCAACACTGGTTTTGAATTTGTTTCAATGAGCGGTGTTATGAAATTAGTTTCCTAAAAATTAATTCACAGTTTTCTGTCAACTAGTGGTCGCCTAGTGGCCTAAATTCGATCATAATAAATTGTGTATGTGTGTCAAATTCATGGTAGTGTGTAATGTTTTTTGTCATTGATTTAATGTATTTTTATGAATAAATAAATAAAAATATTAGCATTCTGCACTCATTCTCTATATAAATTATAAGTGTGGTCATACTCCTCCGTCTGCGCAATTTCCGTAAAAAGGGGTACAAAGTGTCCGCAAAACATTTAAAATATGTATAACTAGCCAATCCACCCTCGCTTTGCTGAGGTGATTATATGCAGTAAAAGGGAAAAGTCTTTTGTTTTAAATACTTGAGACGATAAGCTTGTATTTTGAGAATAATTAAAAATTGTCGATAATATGACCAATACACGTGACCTAACGATTTAAATTAGTTTTTAATATAAAAATCTACTTTTTGTAACAATATAAAAGATAGTCATATGCTGTCGCTGACTGTTTTGTAGACATTATAAATCTCTATAACTTTTCTCTAGAACTCAATCATATATTATTTCTCATCGTAAAGACAGCGTTCGTAAGAAACGTTTTCGTTTGAACGTTTATTTTCCGACTTACTTCAGTAAATCCTACTACCAGGAAAAATCCTTTTCATTTTTCGGGTTAACATATGACTATGACACTTACAAATAATGTGGCTTTCTATTGGTAAAAGAATTTTCAAAATCGGTTCAGTAGATCCAGAGATTTCCCCCTACAACCTCACAAAATTTACCTTTTTACATTTTTATATTTAGTATAGATAATAATCCCAGAATTTATAGCATGAGTTAAATAGACATTTTAATGCGAAACGATGTCACAGAATTGTAGGTGGAAGTTTTTAATGCGTCACTATGAAAAGCAAACCGCGGCAGCGTAAGCCCCTTGTCACTCGCATGCAACGCGATTTATTAATATCGTACTCGCTTTACTATTTACATTCTCCTTTTAAACTGTTTACCAGCTAAAATGGTGGAAATTTTGCTATCAATTGTTTATCTTAACATCCAACATCAATTCAAGACAATCAATAATAAATAAGAATATACTACTTTGAGATGAAAGAAATGAAGATGGTAGAATTACAGAAAAATAATAATCAGCACTTGAAACTGGTGTACCGCAAGGGAGTATACTAGGACCGTTAATGTTTAACGCGTATATTGATGACTTCCCTACGATCACCAACCATTCAGAATATACCAAAGAGTATTTAAATTTCAAAAAAAAATGTATAAGGGCTATAGGCTACTTAAAATCCTCTGATTCGTGCAAACCGTATTTTGACAAAATTAAAATATTTAAATGTCTATACATATTGGAAGTATTGATGTTTATAAAAAGAAACTCAGAATTGTTTACTTTTTCTTAAAATAATTTGAGCTATTTACAGTATAACACGACACTGTTGGCACATCAAATATATATTATACTTCCAAAATCGTTGGCAGATAATAAACTATAATACATTGTTTCTTTCAAACAAAATTTGACAAATTTCTTACTTAAAAAACGCTACTACTCGGTCCAGGACTACCTAACTGTTTCCTTGTAGGGAATTTAGAATAATTATTAATATTGTGACTGAATTAGCATATATCCTTATAAATTTAATTAATAATCTTTAATTTTATGTAATTCTTTTTCTTTTGCATACCACTATGTGGCGAATTGTGTTACTAATTGTTATTATAAGACCTCTTTGTACCAATCTGCAAATAATCATAAATAAATTAATAAAAACGGAAACTGAGGTACCAATATTTGACAACTGGCCCAAGTCTATCGGAACAGAGGTTATAGACAGTCTTGGAATAAAATAAGAAATTATGAAGCGTGTTGCTCACTGTATTTTACAGAAGTAAAGCAAATAAACGAAACAGTTCGTTCAGTAATATATTACAAAACCATCCCATTCCAGTTATTTATGGTGAAAAGCTAATTTTATTAAGAATACAAATTGTTAGCGAAGACGTTACATACGAGCTGACAGTGTCGACTGTCGACAGCGACATGTTTAATTGAACATATCCTCTGTGTTACTAGGAAATACGATGCTCGTTGTTTTGGTTTTCAAATATTCCTAAATCCGTTGAATTTTATCTCATATACAATTCGTATTACTGGTACAATTTAGCGAATTTATAAGGGGTGGAATTAATTGGAATGAAAGTGATTCTAGTAACATAACATACATTACTGATACCATTTGATATATAGAAAGAAGAAAGAAAGGTTTAATGGTAAAAAGTCACAAATAAAAAAAAAAATATTGTGACATCACCAATGGGTACTCTTCTCAGCTTGTGTTGCGACGCGCTATGTGACGTCACAACACTGATTTTCAGAAGACACGAATGTTGACGCACGTACGTTTGTGATTACTATGAGACTTTTGAAAATAGACTTAAATACATAACATAACAAGACTGTCATGTACACACATATATAATAATTTTCCTGATTATTTTTTAATAGTAAGAAAAAAAAAATAGGTATATATATTATGTTGTGTATATTATATTTAGTATAACCAATAAGAGCTGACATTTCGATTAGGAATGCGAGTTCACATGTAATGAATATAGGTTTAAACCTAAGTAATATTATAAATTCGAAAGTAACTTAAGAAACGTAGATAATAATTAAGAACACAAACTAAATAAACGATCTATCGACATAATTATTGCCATAATCAGGCCATCTATTGACATAATCAGGCTTCAATCACAGAACCGATTAATGAAATATGATACAGATATGAAGTAGAGCTTGGAAAGGACATAGACTATGTTTTACAGCGAAAAAAAATATTAAGAATACTTAGTAAACAAATGAGTATGCTCGTACGCCATCTACCGACGTGGGGGTGAAGCGCATGTCGAGCTGCGTGACCGTTGTCATTGAGAGTTAAATAATTTAAAATGTAAAATACAGAGTTATAGTAATTCAAATGTGAAATTAAATCTTAATAAACATGGTAAATTGCACCCGGGCGAAGCCGGGACGAGTTGACTAAAATTAACGAGTCGATAAGAATTAAATTTAAAAAAGTAAAGTTGTAAAAATTATGTTCTATGTATATACAAAATAGGATTGCATTTGATTTAAGAAGAATATCTCAATAACCTAGTAAAGATGTAGACAAAAGCTTAATACGGTGAGTTGAGTGGTTTTTGTTTGGCACATAAACAATGCATACGTCGCCGTCGTCGTCGCCGTCGATACGTTGATGACTGATGACACGTCGGGGCCAGAGATGTTTGTTCCTTAATATATCATCACACAATACATTTTATACTTAATACGTATGTTCATATTATAATATTACATTTACAGAGATTATGACAGTTTGTAGAAAGAGGAGCAACGAGTGTCAAGAGTATGGGAGCTATACTGCGCAGTAACACGAACGATAATATTAACATGTAATTCTTACCTTCACCGCTCGACCTCGCTACCGAATATTACAAAAATAAAGTATATTACTCACATTTTCCTCTATAACCGAGGCTGAGGATCACGCCACCGACACTACAATATTAGTCTTGTCTTGAAGACAAAAAAGAAAGAAAAAGATTAGAACAAAAAAAAGGAAAGAAAACCAAATAAAACGTTATAGATTACAGCATATATTTACAATAGTACAAGAAGAAAGAAAACAAAAATAACAATTACTGGTATAAAAGGGTTACGTGAGGGAAAGGTGTGGAGTTTGAGGTGTAGTGTTTTATGTGAGGCGAAGGGGTGAGAGAGCTCGAGTGCTGGACTGCTGAGTTCGGCAGTCCGCCTAGATAAATAGAACGCCGGCGGCCCACGAGAGCAGTAGGTCCAAGAGTGGCGTCCGGATTAGCAAGGTCGCAGGGTGGATTCTGGTGTAGGATGGTCGCAGACTGGCTTCCGAGGCTGGTGGTAGTAGACAGCAACTGCACTGCCCCAGTGAGGTTCTGATACAAGAGAGCAGCCTGCGTGGCGCGACTTCTGTCCTGGCAGCGTTGGATTTCCGTGGCCAGTGTATTTATATTAGTATTTGAGAAATAATAGAAGAGCCAAACGGACCTGTGCATAGCCCAGGGATCAGCTTGACCCCTGGGCAAGGTCTTATCTTTTAATTTAGATGCTCCTTGTTCGGAGGCGAAGGAATAACTGACTATTGCTTCCGCTATCTTTATAATGATGACTTTCTAATTAAAAAAATACGTTTAATATTTAAAATTGCGCTGTTTTCTTTTTAATTGTCCAAGAAAAGAGGTAAACATAATAAAAAATACTCCTTGAGCATATAATATGTTTATTAAAGAGATAGGGAGGAATCAGCGAGGAATCATTACAGCCTCATTACTTTAATATATATACTGCGCGATATCACTTGCCGGACTTACACAATCCTATCGGAACGAACGTTATATATTATTATTTACTCGAAATAAGATAAAATTAACTACCTGCGAATACTAATTTGTAAACGGTGTTGCTAATACGAAGGAAGTTTAACGATAATCAAGTAAAATATTTGGCTGAGATGTATAAAACATACGCATTGTCTTTGCTGAAAGTTATTATAGTCCACAAATATTCACCCTCTGGTTTCTTACTGTAATAAAGTTACAGCCTATGAAAGCTAGAGCGTTGTTTCGACGGTGGCTTACCGAAGATTTGTTAGGGGGTTCTGGTATAAATCCAACGATTCCCGCCCCGCTACGCCCCTAGCTTACAGTTCAAGCGAAATTTAACGCCACGGTATATACTGATGCTATTTCAGCCGAGTACACAATACTTGAAAACTATATCACGATAAATATTAAGAGTATGGAAGCTATACTGCGCAATAACACTCAAACGGCAATATTAACATGTACTCTAGATGGAAACCGAGCAGTGCCTGGGGCTTGACTCTCACCTCCGCCGCTCGACGTCGCTACCAAATATTAAAATAATAAAGTACATTACTTACGTTCTCATCGATACGGAGGCTACCACGCCACCAAACAACACTACACCATTTTTTTTTTAATAAAATAGGAAGGCAAACGAGCAGTCGAGTAACCTGGTGTTAGGTAATCACCGCTGCCCACAGACTCCTTCAACAATTGGGGAGTTACAGGAGCGTTGCCGGCCTTTAAGGTGGAGATATACGCGAGTTTTGAAGGTTCTCATTTCGTAATGTTCCGGATATACCGCCTCGTCTCAATACTAATATGTACCTACTGCGCGACACCACTTGACAGACTAACGCAAGAACGAAAGTTATATTTTGTCTACTCGAAATAAGATAAAATGAACTATCCGCGGTAGCAACCGGCACGTAAGTATAGGTTTGACCTTGAATCCGCAGAAGACACCATTAGGGATATTTTTAGAGGGGAACGCGTGGAGAGAGCAGTAGTTACGTGACACGTGATTGATTCTTATGCGACGTTTCAGTTCCCACGCGTCTGCTATTTGTCAAAATAGTAAACGACACGGATAGAACTGCCAATACAGGTGCGAGCACGCTCAAAATGCGCATCTTTCCCCCACTATTTTTTCTCAGACCTAAAGTTAGCTACCAGCTACTATACTACATGTAATATTATTACATGTATTGCGTTCTATACTATAGTGGAAATAAAGTAAAATGAAATTAAATAATGTTAGTATTTCTCCAAGTGTGTTACCACCCTAATTTGTACCGTATTTAGAGGAACTTTGTAGTACTTTATCGTTTAGTGATATATAAATTTGTTTAACGACGCAGCGGCCAAGCCACTTAATTCTATTATTTAGCTGAAAGCGCATGACTAGCAAGAACAAGAACTTGTTCACATGGAGATAGAAATAAAGATCCTTTTTGTATAGGATTGATGATAATATCGAAAATATTAACAGGTTCTTCGGTAAAGCAAAAGCAATAATTATTAACCAGGCGTTTCTTTCGTTGTATAAAAATTATCGCTCTAGTTTTAAAATCCAGGGAGAAAAATGAGGAATAAGTTTATATGGGAAATATTGCTGCTGTCAATTCTTCTTTGCGAATTTATTTGAATTTTTTGTAGTATCCTCTCAGCAGACAATATTGCTGTCGATTGAGGAAAATAGAACAATATTTGTTTTCCCAGAATTTATCACTCCCGTCTATTTATCATCATCACCCTTTAATGACCCACTACTGAGCCAGGTATCCTAGTTAAAATGAGGAGGGATTAAGACATAGTCCACTACGCTAGGCCGGTGCAGGTTGATAGACTTCACACACCTTTGAGAACATAGAGAACCTTCAGGAGTGCAGGTTTCTTCAAGAACCTTTCCTTCATCATTAAAGCAAGTGATATTTAATTGCTTAAAATACTCATAACTCCTGCTAGTCGCCGGTATGTGCCTGTGTGGGAAGTTGAACTCGGTCCTCCCAAGTAGACATCAACGTCTTAACCACTAAACTACTAAACCGATTACAAAAATACTTTTGCCGTTAGAAAGCCACATTATTAGAATTAGAGATCCTCAGAAATTCTTACTACTACTTTCTAACATAGAAACCAACCCAAGGTGCCAAAAAATTAGCCATAAAATATTTTTCATCGCATGCGCTGTGGAAAGTATTGATGATAGAACAAAAAAATGTTCTACAATATTATAGAACGTATCAATATCTACAAAACACTTCGCGAGACCATATGTCCAACTATTGTAGTTAAGTCACTATAACTACTTTTTTACATTTTAAAAGTTGATAGTCCTATCAAAATCAGACCATGTTATCCATACCTTTGTATTAATTCTTATCCAAATAAATCATTTCGTATTCAAGATTGTTTCAATACCTGTTGATTACTTTTTGAATTATTTAAATCAGACATTTCATTCAAAAGATATTGCGAAATTAAAAATGTCGATATAAATAATAATTTGGAGAGCTATACATAACATATTGAGGTCATAGATGATGAGCGAATACCCTTTTTACGTCAACATCAAACACGAGTAGACCTTATAAGCGAGTACATAACCCAATTACCCAATTAGTATGAACATTGTTGGATAAGGATCATTAAATTTATTTTTATTTTTGTATATAGAAATATGTATAAATACACACGTATAACAGTAGTATGTATATAAAGTTCTGTGCATAGAATAATTTATGGGCCACTCAGTAACATATTATGAAGACTTTATAACATTGTTTTGAAGTTATCTATTAGCAGTAAATCATCATCATTATCATCAGCACAAGTCTAGGAATCGTAGATTGATAATTAAAATTGTGCTCAATAGCATAGTTAATATATACCTGTTAAAATAACTTCAAACTAGTAAGGTATAGAATAATTTATGAGATGTTAGAATAATTATAATATCAATCCAATCTGAACTTAGTTAATAATTCACACAATGAGCTGTGACTTTCGTGTCATTGTAATTATTACGAGTAATACAAAACTAATTTTCATTAAAACTAGTCTATAAATTATCTACTCAGCAACTCTTCACTAAACTATACCTCAAGTAGTAAAATTATTTTCATTTTATGAAATCACCTCAGATCAAGAGGAGTATTTTAATATAAATCTACAGGAAGTACCGATAGTTAACACACAAGGTTAAACACACATAAACCTAACCTAACACAAGAAATGGCAACTACATTTGTAAGGTACGTGATCTTAATTGAACAGCACTTCTAGTACTAACACAACGCTAGATTTAACACTTTCACTAGCACTAACAGTCCCACTGTCGACGATATATAAAGAGTCGAGACTGTTAAAATAACGGAAGTCACTACGACCTTACTCCAACGCCATAAATAGCGATGATGATTCGATTACTTGGTTCAATAGAAGTATCGTGCGTCCCAATAGTCCACTTAATATCATAACCCCTTGTAGTGTTTTCCAATATTCCCCTACTTCCTTCTCATCATTAAAATCCGCAACAGAAATTTTGAAAGAATTTTAAAACCTATTAAATATTATTAAAAAATCCAAATTTATTTTGAATTTAATGACACAGACGAATATCAAGGGATTATAATGAAGCGAAATCAAAGATATTTTAATATTTTACTTTTGATGTGATCACACACAATTCTTTTTTATTCAGATTATCTGTTTTAATCGTTAACAGAGTTACCAATAGTAAATTTCTTTCCTGTCTAAATTTTCCTATTGGTTGATGTTTATTAAATTTATTTTAATCATGATAATAATTTCATTAACTTAATTAAAAGAAAATTAATCAATATTTGTTTGAAAATATTTTTTTTTAAATTGGGAAAAAAAAATACTGGTAACATCAGTAGCAAGTAGTCTGTGAGTTTCTTTGTAGAAGTTTATTATAAGGGTAAAAAATATATTTTCTGAATAAAGTCTCAAAGTTAATCAAACTCTTATATTTTATAATAAAGAAAGAAATGATGAAGCGTGAAATTAGTATTTGGATAAGTTTTACGAACAAAGGCGTATGTCACTAAAGTTGTGACGTCAGGAGTCAGGAGGGCCCTCCTTCAACAGATTCTACGAAAAGCCTAAAGATTTTTAATTTAAGAGTAGTAAAATCTATTTATTTATTAATGCTACGAGTATTTATTAAATACTAGCGACCCGACCAGGCTTCACACGGCTGCAATGCTGATGCATGATCATTTAGAGGCAGTCCACCGCTGTGTCCCTGCATTTTAAATCTGTAATATCTTCGAAAATATTCATTTAAATTTCATGCTGTAAAGGGCCATATTGATCTATGTTAAATGCACAATGTATTTAAGGTATTTAATTGTATAAGAATTAATGCTGTAAATGCTTAAAATCGTTTCGTAAATAAGCCATTACTCCTCATAAAAAGTAAAGGATATAAATGGTTATAGTGAGTTATCCCTAAGAGATAGACATATACCATCCTAGACTTTTTTGTAGACCTTTTTAAGGTGTACAATACTGTAGTACATTATTTTGATCTATCTTGTAGGGTTCAGCCGGCGTCTGCAATGCACGTACACTATATATATACTTGTACATCACGACAAATTAACATGACGTTAAAAGGTTTATAAAACCTTTAAAAGGTGGATTAACGTATGGGATATTTTTATCCCGCAAAAAGCACCGTTCCGTAGGATAGAATGGTACAAAAGCTGAAGCTGCAAATTTTTACGTAATTTAAATCATTTCTTTCTTACTTTCATATATCTTCCTCTGATTTATTGAAAATTTAAAACTTGAAATATATGCAAAAATAGATAGAAATGAATTAATGATATTTATTTCAATCTAAATATTTAAATCCTTGTAAAAGGTGACACGTTAAAAGCCTTTTTATGATTTGTATACATTTCTGTCTCAAGCCAAGCTGAGTGTAGAAATAATAAGGTTGGTTAAAGCTGGGATAAAACCTTAGTATACATATTGATATAAATCCTTATTATATATCTAGTAATAATAAAATATCCAAACTTCTTAACTTTGGTGAAGATTTTTGCAAAGATTTTATTACAGCAATGTTCGTTATAGTTCTCGTAATTATAAAGTAAAATAATATTGCCTGAAAACGTTAATGAACTAAAAGTGAGCGTCAGTTTGAATTCTTTTAACTAAATTTTGTGAGAAATTCAACCCTTAGTTACTGCAAGGACGACTTTCCTTACAACACGTGAGTCGAAAAGACATTCTTATAATTTTTTTTACTCGACAACCTAATCAGATATTGCCAATCGAGAGTTTTCCTATCTCCATCATCCTTGATAAGGGTATCATGAGTATGGAAGCTATACTGTACAGTTGTACTACATACTCCTCGGTAACGGAAGCCTACTCGGAATAAGTTAAAGTGAATTACATGCGAATACTAGACGCTAGAGCAACCCAAATAGTAGCTGGAGCTTGTGACCAAGGTACATGTTTACGGAACATTTATTTACAGTGACCATCAACACGCGCCTTCACTACTGAGTCTAGTGTTACCTGAGAGGAGACTGTAGAACTTAAAATAATATTAATTGTTATACTTTCACTAGAAAATATTTAAGAAAAAAACATTTATTTTTTTAGGAATAAAAGTAGCCTATATGTTAATCAAGACTATAATCTATCTTTGTGCCAAATTTCTTTGAAATCTGTTCAGCCGTTTTTACGTGATTGAGTAACTAACACTACACACAATCAACATACATAACATTGTCTCCAAGAAAATTTCAGGACGCAAAGTTATCCTGTTTTCTGAAACCCCAATATTTTTTAGTTGTTTTTACCCGACTACGCCGAAGCCAAAAGGAGGGGTAATGATTTTGGCAGTCTATGTATTTATGAATGTTTGTATGTTCCACAGTAGCGGCTAAACTCTTGAACCGATTTTAATGAATAGTTTCGTTATAAAGGCTCAAATTTTATTAAAATTTTATATGAAAGGGGTCTATTTTTTACGTAGTCAGGTCATCATTTTTTAAACTTTATTTTATTTTTGTTACATTTATAGTAATTACTTGTGATATCTAAAAATTAAATCTATATATATACAAATATTATAAAGAGGAAAGATTTGTATTTTTGTATGTAACAATTAAACTTAAAAACTGGACCGATTTCAATAATTCTTTTGCTGTTAGAAAGCTACATTATCCCTGAGTAACATAGGCTATATTTATTACAAGAAAAAATTAGAGATCCTCAGAAATTCTTACTAAAACCAACCCAAGGTGCAAAAAAATTAGCCTTAAAATGTCTTTCATCGCGTGCGCTGCGGAAAGTATTGATGATAGAACAAAAAAATTTTCTACAATATTAAAGAACGTATCAATATCTATAAAAAACTTCACGAGACTATATGTCCAACTATTGTAGTTTTGTCACTATAGCTACTTTTTTACATTTTAAAAGTTTATAGAAATTCCTATCAAAATCAGACCATGTTTTCAATACTTTTGTATTAATTGTTATCCAATGTTTCGTATTCAAGGCTGTTTCAATACCTGTTGAATACTTTTTGAAATATTTAAATCGGACATTCCATTTAAAAGATATTACGAAATTAAAAATGTATTAAAAAATTCATGTCGACAGGCCGGTGTGACGTGAGAATGTCTAGTCTAACATCTACACTATTATATAAAGAGAAAAGATTTGATTATTTGTATGTTTGTTTGTTGTGAATAGGCTCGAAAAGTACTGAACCGATTTTAAAAATTCTTTTACCGATAGGAAGCTACATCCTTTCCGGGTAACATAGGCTATGTGGTGTTGCCATAAATACTCTAATTAAAAAGATATGGCCATTTAAGTGCCATAAGGTGGTCATTTTGTAAATTGAAGTGTTTCTCAGGAACTACTCCTCCTCATTCTCATACAGGATGTATGAGGATGAGGAGGAGTCACTTTTTCTCTCTTTAATTTTTATTTTTATCTGTTCAGAATGATTAGTCTCTTTTCACTTTCTTTCATTCTTTCGATTATCTCTCTCCTTTAGCTATTCAATTTTATTTTTGCTCTGTCCTCACTCTTTTATTATCTGTCGCTTTTTATTTATTTTTCTTTCCATTGTTTTTCTTTTTATAACTTTTTCTTACTCTCTCTCTTTTTTCAAATAATGAAAAACTATAGAATTACAGAGTGACAATTTAAGGACATCAATTACAATATTTCTTTAAATACCCGGAGCGAAGCGAGGGCAGGCCGCTAGTTTGGAATAAAACAACTGGTAGTTTGTATGGAAAATCACCCTTACAAAGTTGGGGGTTAAAAATGTTTTAATTAAAGCGAAATGGTTCGGGTTAAAGCAACTTTGATGGGTGTTTCAATGGGAATCATTTGTATAACTCTAATCGCTTTCAATTGGCTATAGATACTATAGATACAGCCCCAGATCCTGCCTTTTGATCTGTCTTACGTACAAAGGATGATTTATATTGACTCCAAGGAAATGAGGATCATTTTACGGATTATCGTTTTTATGGGTGTAACGATGAATGGAGGTTTGGGTATAGGTTTCATATGATATTATATCTAAAAATACAAAAATGAATTTTTTTTTTTGCAATATTTATTTTAAATCATCAACCAATCCTGAAGACGATTTAAAATTTTTGGTGTTATTTGATGGGCAGTTTTTTAGAACGAAGTTCCGTTTGGAGCGCTGCAGAGGAGGGGAGGGGGTAAGATTTTTATTGAAACAGATATCTTCAACCAATTGAGCTGTGTACAAGTTCGATTTGGATGACAATGCATGATTAATTTTGTGACATCATTCTAAATCCAACATGGCGGCATATCCAAGATGGCGGTCTTGTTATTTTTAATGCACTTCTACAGTATGGGTATCAAATGAGACAGCTTGCTAAGAATAATTCGAAAAATAAAGTGACATCAGTATAAATCTAATATACCTAACTATTTATTTATGTTATTATATTTTATATTGGTTTGATAGGTGGCGCTGATTGGTGATAGTCGATTCATTTCATACAGTCAACATTTTTAAAATTAGTACAAATGTTTTAGGTTTTCCTTATTCAGGATCACGAGATGCTTACTTTGTAAACGTAACATACAAAGTCGGTGTTACTTTTACTCTAATAATGTTAGTTTTGATTAATAGCTATATTTACGAAGTCGAAAAGAGCATTGTCTGCTAGTTATACTATAACAAGTGGGTCACTTATGATATAATAGGAAACTTAAAATCCATTTATCACAAAATTCAAAAGTACAAACAAACAAAATAGAAGGATGTTCATTTAGAAAGTGCCATACAGTAAAATATCTTTAGTTTCGCAAAACATTTTATACAATAAATTAGAGTGTTCCTCCTATAACATAATGAAGTGTAGTCTGTACTGTTGTCTGTATAAGAGTTCAAATTAATTAACTAGTAGCACGGTTTCGTTTTATTCTTGGAGGAATAATGGAGGAATCTATTCATTAGCTGCTCGGCAACGCCCTACTTTTATGTGAGTTTATTTTAGGTTAAAATGGGGTTTGAATTATCATAATACTAGTCGCACCATCCCGTCCTGGTCCGGGTGCAATTTACCACGTGTATTTAGACTTCATTTCACATTTTTACTGCTATTTCGCTATATTTTACATTTTATATATGACTAATTCCCAAAGACATAACGGCCACACAGCTCGACATGCACTTCACCCCCACGTCGATAGATGGCGTACGAGTACTCAAATTTGTTACCTTTTATTTTTTTGCGATTAAACATAGCCTATGTCCTTTTTCTAGCTCAATTTTATCTCAGTATTATATTTTATGAAAATCGGTTTTGTGATTTAAGGCTGAACAGACAATGCGGACCATTCATCTCTCGATAGATGGCGTAAGTAGAATATTAAATCACAGTTTTGTATATTTAATTTGTATTCTTAAGTTACCTACGTTTCTTAAGTGTTAATTTCTAAATAAAAATATTAGTTAGGATTGAAGTGATTTCGAAATACCTAAATGGGTGGATGGAGTTAACCAAAAAGAACATGAATTTTTAAATTATATTCAACGGATTTTTCACTGCGATATCAAATTAATAGAATACGATATCTTTACATAGTATTAAACAAATCCTCTTCCCGCTGTATGTACGCTTAGATCTTTTGAACTACATTGATTTTAATGCAGTTTTTACCAATAGACAGAGTAATTCAAGGAAAACGTTTATAAGTATATTACATGCATATTATAGTAGAGACTAAAAAAATTCTGCCACTATGCATCTTCATAATATTTTGGCCATTAACGTTACACAATTTTGACGAGAATGCGTTTGAATAACTGATAACTTTAATTTTTCATTTTATACTAAATCTAGCTGTAGGAGTAGGGTAGAAGATAGCCAGACAAATATAATGAACATGACAGACAGAGAGACCACATCTCAAAGAAAGTGCAAACATAGTGTAATAGATGTTCCATCAAGACCAAAACTAAAGTTAGAACCTGGAGTCCACTGGGACCGCAGCATCAATAGATTGGATGAATGGGAGAGGAAGGAGAACTCATCAAGTAAGCTTGGTAGTCGGTGATGGTGGTCGCTAGCCAGTAAGGGGGGTGCTGGGGTATTCGCCAGCGAGGATATGTATCAAAAAATATTTGTACAAGTGTAAAACACTAACTTATAAGTTTTGAAGTGTATTAATAAAAACATGTTTGTAGCATGTTTACGAAATCCCGAATCCGGTGATAAATCAAAACTTGTTTCGGTTGCTGTTGCTGGTGGTGGTGGTAGCGGTGGTGGTGGATGGTGTCGCCAACTTTACTCATACTAACCTATTTTATAACTTTCGCTTACTACTATATATTCCACTTCCATTTTGTTATTGTAACATGAGTTATGTTTTTGTAAATATTTTCGTCTTTGACAGTTTGTTGGGTATAGAAACCTTTTTGTCACAGATATGAGCTTATGGTATTTTTATTGTTTCATTTAAAATATTCTAGTTTCTGTATAATATATTAATTTAAAGTCTGATGAAATATAGACAAGACGTGGAATCTCAAAATAGATATTTTTTAGTACCTACCAATGTCACACTTTTTTTTAATAAATTGTATATCGTTGTATAACTTAAAATATTTATTAAACTCTTAAAATATAGACTAGTTGAACTGCCGCTGACTTTGCTCAGGTTCAATTTACTAATTATTTAGGTTTAATTTATACATGACAAATTCCCAAAGACGGTCACACAGCATGAAATACATTTCATTATCTTTTTTCAACCTCTTCAGTCCTATATTTCGTGAAAACGTAGGCTATGTTCTTTTTCCAGTACAAATATATCTCTGTAACAAATTTCATTCAAATCGGTTCAGTTGTTTAGGCGTGAAAGCGTAACAGACTGGCAGACAAATTACTTTGGAATTTACATTATAGATGGGATTGAGCTATAACTTCAATTGATTTATTTTACAAATTAGCGTTATAATATAGAAACAGAGCAACAGAACGAGCATACAAAACTGTCGCCTACACTGATCAACCTCACTCTTTATTGTCTAAATAAGGTAATAATTAATCGAAGATTCAGTTAGTCATGTAGTGTAGTGTTGTTTGGTGGCGTGGTGCTAGCTAGGCCTTCGTTTTCAAAAATGTAATTTTTTTTTATAATACTGGTAACGAGCTCACTCTCAGAAATTACTCGTCTAACTGCTGTTGAACTAACGTGGCAAATCTTAAAACTTGTCCAATTGGTGAAAGTATTATCACCAGTAGGCAAATTTGACTGAACAAAGGCGCTGTTTATTCGAAACTCGACAGTCGACACCTCGACCACCAGTTCCCAACTATGTCGAGACTCGACACGTGCTCGAAGTTTGTTCTTTTCTCGTTTAACTCGAACGGTAATTACTTGTACCACTTATAAAGGATTTCAAATAAACAATCAAAATGGCGCCCAAGTTTCGTTTGTTTATTATTGTCATTTCATTTAGCTTATCTCATTTATTTAGTTAATCGACTAATAAATTGCTTCTAGATTTACGTTATCTTTAATTATATTATTAGAGTAAGGACCTGGCTAACAAATTACACTAAGGTCTATATTAATTCCCATCCGTCGCTCAGTTACTACATAGTGGTTAAATATAACAAAAAGGGCAAAATATAATGTTGGTAAAATTGGTATTGTTAGGTATAATAATATTATAAAATAACGATATTTAATATAATTAGAATAATTTAATCAAGTAAGCATTATTAAATTATTTAAAGGGAGGGTTTAAATATTAACTTAGCAACACAGGCCTACGGCCAAGGAATAGATGAGGAGGGTATTTTGTATCATAAAAAGGATGTTTACTTGCTCTCGGAACTCGTGTGACTTCAGTATATATTATTATTATATAATGTATAGATAATTTGTGGGATATTTAAATGATTAGTGTAATTGCTGTTTTACTGAAGAAGTGTTGAATATTAGAGTCAGGAAACCGAACGGCGAAAGAGTGTTTACTGGTAATCCTACACCTGTATCACCAGCTCCACGCACTGCTCGGCTTTCGTCTAGATGGTGTAGTATCGTAGTCTTTTAAATGTAATTGTGCAGTTACCGTGTTGTAGCTTTTAGTATATATTTTAAATTGATATTGTTCGATGCATTCTTATACGTACATGGACTGTAATCCATAGGTCGCTGGTTCAGATCCGGATCGAAGGACCATAATGTACGGAGTTCGTATAGAGATCGTAATAAAGCAGTTTGCTACTCTTATACTTTGAGGTTAATGGTAATGAGCTACGCGAACCGCTATGATTTAGGTGTCGACGTATAGAACGAACAAATTAAATGACGAAATATTCACACGGCGACGTAAATGCTGACAACGCGTAACTCGATATACGATGCATTTCCTGTACAGACGTAGTATTTTTAGTAATTAAGTAACCTAATTATTAAAGCAATAATTTATCATAGAGGCGACGGCCAATGACGCACTTTCACCGAACCCTAAGTTTAAGTAACCTTTCGTATGAGTAAAAACCTAAACCATTAAATTCTTCAAGTTTATAACATTTTTAAGTACCCATACTTACGATGTATGTAAGTAAGATTGATGACACAAACTTATCAGTGACATGCTTTATGTGATTATAATTAACGACATCTGACGTCGAGTTCGGCAGTTGGCTCCCTCCTCTCCTCTCTCCTTCCCTCACTCCTCACGTCGCGATTCAATAAATCAAATTTATGCTTTGCCATAAAAAGCTTAGTATTGCTTTTTTACTTTTGTTTTAGTTACTTTTTATTTCTCAACTTGGATGTTGGATGAATGTATATTATTTTTTTCAACCCTCCTCTCCTCCTTACCTTCTTATCTTTGAATCCAATTCTAAAATAACTTTCATAGGTTGCGACGGCCATTGACACGCTTACGGTAACAGCGCTTACGGTAAAAAAATGGAGCTTATATCTTTTTTTCTTATTAAAATAGAATACGCGTCATGTTTACAAGACTAAGATATTTACATCTTCATTTTGAAAAAATTGGAATATAAAGAAGCGCCATCTATCACAACTTGAAAGAAACGTGAATAAAGCACTCACAAGTTAGTTGAAGGCTTTGATTCACTTACGGTAACAGCGCGTCAATGGCCATCGCAACTTAGGAAAATTATAATGTCAATGTTAATTAATTTATTTGTTTACTAAACGCAAAACCATGATATTATATCCCATATTTTATCATTCTTTTTTTTCTTAACTTCTGTCTGTGGTATTATATATTGGTCCTAAATTGCTATATTAGAGCTCATTAACTAGAGACACTTTCTACGCCAGTTAAAGAAGCCGGCAGCTAAGTTTAGGTGTGAGAAAAAATAGTGAAAGTTACGCGTTGTGAGCGTGCTGCGTGCCTGTATTGGCAATTCCATCCATGACGTAGCAGACGCGCGGGAACTGAAACACCGCATAAGAACCAATTGCGTGTGATGCGCTGTTCTCACCACGCGCTCCCCGCTTAAAAGGTCCTACAATAACTTCTGCGTCCTACAATGACTTCAAGGTCAATCCTATACTTACGTGCCGTTAGCTATAAGTTGTATCCCAATAATATATTTTGAATTGAAAAAAATATTCTACCTACTTGATAAGGTATGATTAATCACGGTATACGAGGGGTGACTGCGAGTGAATGGCGACAGTTCTGGTGTCGATTTAACACTAAATTAATGAATCTACCTTTTCATATCATTTTCCTTTTATTATTCTTTGTGTATTGAATGTTTGGTTAAAAGGTTTTTGGTAGTGACCTTTATTTACTATTGATACTTTAGGGTGCGTTTCCACCGGAGATGAAGAATGTAATCGCTTCATTTGACACATTCTGAGCGATACTAGGTAAATGAAGCGATTCTATTGGTTGTGTCGTCGCTCATCTCTGGTGATCAAATGCAGCCTATGCAAATTATTGTTCTTTCGCTTCAAAAATATAATATTTATTTTATGCCCCACTTTTTCGGGATAAAAATGGTCTTTGTTATTTTCAGACCAATAAGCTACCTTTATAGAAAACAACATGTCGATCTGTTGCACCGTTACAACATAATAAATCCTAACAACACGGTTAACGTTTTTAATTTTAAAAATACCCCCACCTCGCAATTTTAAATCTATCTTTTTAGATCAATTGGAAGAATGAAAAGTAATTTTTTTGAATCAAATATTTATATTGCTTCAAAAAATATATTTAAAGTATAAGTTAGTTAAGTCTTATGAATGATAATGCGAGTATTTGAATATTACTTGCTTAGTTAGATGGTAAGTTAGGCAGTGTAGGCGGGAGTTACAACATAAATATTCGGTCAAGTGCGAGTGTGGAAATCGCACACTGTGTGTTCCACTGTTGATAACTTTATATTCGCGGGTAGTACCTTTTCTTTTATTCCAAGACTGTATATAACCTCTGTACTGATAGACAGGCGTCAGTTGTCAAATGGGGCTGACCTGGTGACCATTATGGTTGAGTAGTGATGTGAGGTTGTGATGCTGGGTCTCCATTACTACGGTTTATAGTAAATGTTTAATATTTTGTTTAGATAACATCTATTTCCCAATATTCAGTCAATACACTCGAAATCAAATGAAACATGTATTTGACAGGTATATGATATGTGCAGAATAACACACGTATCCAATTACTACTCTCATCGAATCCAGTGAGTAAACAAAACAAATCCGTACATACAAAACCTATAATTTCTGTACATCAGTTTATTATCCAAAAACTGGTTAATTAAAAAAATATAAAGCATAGGACGCCTCGTGCAATGGCTCAAATTAGGGTTTTAATGCCAATGAAAAGTTCCAGCTCCTGACTTCATCATCAGATGATAGTGTTGTCATGATAGTGCTGACAAATGTACAATTTCGATCAAACAACTACAGCTGACTTATAATTTACAATATTTTATTACATTGTAAAGTTAGTCAGTTACAAGTGAAACTGGAGATGTTTTCCACCAGAGATGCGTGAGGATTTATAGCGAGGGATGTATGTGTTTGTACCAAGCCTCTCTCTGAGTGTGTCACTTAGTGTGCTACTTAACTAATACACCCCTCGCTACTCAAGCCTAAGCCTGCTAGAAAGATCGTTTATATTAATCTCAAATAGTAATACAAAAAAGTTATTATACAGCTAATATATGAAAGAAGTTTAAGTGAACCATTAGTGATACCTGACTCAGCTTGAGGAAAATATCGCACAAGGAAATGTTATATATACTCGTATATCACATATAGGTAAGGGTTTCATATGCCCATTAAGGGTTGCCCGCTCGTTTTCCTATACGCGTAGAATGTTGACGGTATCAATTTATAATATTACATGATGAAAATAAGTATAACACATTGTAATACTGAGCACTGATAACCATGATATTGACTACATTGACGTCTAGTATCAGGGGATTAGTTAGAAATTCAGAATTAAGTTAAACTTGAAAATATATAATGCTGGAAATCTCATTTCATACACGCAGACAAATAAAAATAATTTATTTGTTATAACATTCCAACTATAAAATTTAAGTTAAAACAAAAATACGTTTATTTTTGAAAGTTTATCTACACGTAAATAGTGTAGATGTCTTCATATTTTAACTTTTATAGCAGTCTACACAATCCTATATCTTCCTTTTTTTTAAATAATTTAAATTTTTTAATTATTAAAAAGAAAAACGTGTTTGATAAAGTCTCTGATAAAGTATTCGGAAGATAAAGTAGTAAATTAATATGTGTCAAAAACTTACAAGTTTTGGGGTTAATTGGTAAACCTTAATCAATTATTAAGCTACCTGACAGATGATCCCTATCCTTAATTTATCTAAATATCCCCTATATAGTTACAGAAACAGTTATTTTTATTATAATACAAGCAAACCCCAACGACTTCGTCTGCGTCACATAAGAAAAAGAGAGATCACACAACGAAAGCTTTCAAAGGGAATAATTTTTTCCAATTTTTATAACATTTGTTTGCTCTGCTCCTATGAGTCGTAGCGTGATGTTATAGTGCTCGATAAATGGGTTATCCAAAACTGAAAGAATTTTTCTATTCAACGCAGTAATTCCTGAGATTAGCGCGTTCAAGCAATCAAACAAACTTTTCATCTCTAGTCTATTAGTGACTATTTGACTAGTCGAGTCATTGCACCCCGAGGTGCAATTTAACACGTATATTTAGATTTAATTTCACATTTTATTCACTATATGTTATATGTATGTTATATGACTAATATAAAGCTGGTGCCCGCGACTTCGTCTACGCACACACACACACAGCAGCGAACGCCACAACACACATACACTACACACGAGCGAGCGTACTTACTACTTACTGAGACACTTATCCTTATATTTTGGACAATTCAAACAATATTTTTATAAATTATAGCTTGTTCTAATACATACGCTATATTATTGTAAAGTTTCATTAAAATCCATTCAGTACTTTTTGCGCGAAAGAGTAACAAATATCCACTCACATAAAAACTTTCGAAATAACAATGTAGATGAAATATATCTGCTTGAAAATAAACTCCGCTCAAATAATATTTGGTAGGAAGCCTTTACATACTGATCCGTCAAAGAGCTGATCTTCCTAAATTGTGTTTGGAGGAACGGAAATTAAAAAGGGGGTGACGAGGGGCGCTTTTTATGACAACCGTTGCTTTTCATATACTTACATTTAGAACTTTTAGATGTTTATCATTCAAGATTCGCTTTAAATATTTTACAAAGCATTTATGACAGTGCAGAATTGATCAGTAAGTCAGTTTGTCTGAAGCTACCGCCAGCTAGGAAAGCAGTTTTCTGAAAAGAAGAACTGGCAAGAAACTCAACAGTTCTTTTTAGGCTTTTATGAAACGCTTACAATTCAAAGCTTTCGGTGGAGAGTAAAGAGCAGCAACAAGGAGCAGCCGACATGGAAATCCAGTAAGATCAATCTTCTACTACTCGCCGCTTATATTATCAAATTATTAATTATGCTTTTAAACATATATTATAAGACGCTGTAAAAATGGGTAACGATCGATCTTCAAAAAATCGGGGTCCTAAATTTATCTACAACGAAGTTACGTAAAATTAAAAATGTAAAATGCTTTAGGAAAATCAAATCAAAACAATCAAGCAGATAGAAACATTCAAACAGTTATATAGAGTCAAGTTCTTTTAGGCAAACCTAGACTTTGCAGAATCTCCACTACGTAGAGGTATATTCCCTTACAAACTTTCATCCCCAATCACCATACCACTCTATTGCTAGGTCGCTAAGTGGCTAGTTCGCTAGGTACCTGTTAGTTTGCTAGGTAGCTAGGTCGTTATGACGCTAGGTCACCATATCGTTATTGTAGCTAGTTTGCTGGGTCGCTAGGTGTCTAAGTAGCTAGGTAGCTAAGTGGCCAGGTAGCTAAGTGGCCAGGTAGCTAGGTTGGTGGGTGGCTTGTTTTCTAGTTCGTTACGTCGCTTATTTCGAGTTCAAAAATACTTATATCCTTTTCTAAGCTGTAGTCTATCTGTATACGAAATTTCTTTAAAAACGGTACAGCGTTTTAAGCGTCATTGAGCATCAGACAGACAGTTACTTTCTCCTTCATAATATAAAGTTAGGATTTAATTTAAAATATATAGCTAGTATTGTTAATGCCTAAGAGAAGCGAAGGCGAGTCGCTAGTGTTGTGTAAGACAATGAAGTGCATATCAAAGAAGAATATTCCACTCTGTATTGTGTAGGTGAGGCAAGGTAAGGGTGTCAATGTTAACGCAGCGAGTGTTGCCAAGGTCAATAGATACTTGCACCAGCAAGACAATTGTGAGCTCTTAGAGGGAGAATCCACATTTGTATAAAATACATCTCACTATAAGAAATATAAATTTACTTTATAGGAAAGCTGCAATCCGCCAGAGATATGAGACATCCCTCGCTACACATTCTCACACATCTCTGGTGGAAACGCAGTATAAACATAAAAGCTAATAACTCTATAGGCTATTGATAAAAACCGAGCATTACCTAGAGCTTGTAACCATGTGCAGTATACGTTGCGTACCTACATGAAGGTAGAGTAAGAGAAAGTAGAGTTTGAGTTTGAATGTTCACTGTAAGAAATTACTTGATAAACGACCGCTCTACATCGGGACGCAGTGTTTTTATGAAAAAAATGACTGTCTGTCTGTTTTTTATGTTTTCACTCCTAAACCACGAAACCGATTTTGATGAAAGCTTAAAAATGAACACAGACTACTTTTTGTTTTTTTCGTTAAAAGATGTGAGTTAACTTCTATGATAATATATCAAATACAAGTACATTGATAATAATTTTACTTGTAGGAAGCATGTGTCTCTCTCACTTAAGTACGTATCAACCGATTTGGATAATATTGTGTCATTGTGTTTAATATTCGTAAAAAATCTAGCGGAAAATTGTTGAGTTTAATTTGGTCTATATATAGAATTAAGACAATAGAGAAAAGCCAGGGTAAGTCGATAGTATTACTATCAGTCTAGAATATTATAGTATTCTTTAAATTGTGTTAAGTGTATACATTTAAATAGTTTGTGATAAGTAATAGCAAAGTCAATCTCAGTAACACATGCTGCAGAATAACTTAGATAGCCTGTTAGTGTTACTGCTGCATACGATATTAACTAACTAACTCACATAACCTGACTTATGAACAAATATATTCACATTATGTACGTTCTTGTCAACTATCATAACTATACTGCACATCAACACGGATAATAAATATGTCGGGAGTAGTGTGTGCCGTGTGCACGTGCGGCCTGCACGTGCGCCTCAAGCCACCTGCACGTACCACCTGCAGATCAGGTGGTCAAACAACTGCTTTTTAATAATAAGTTTTACTATAAAATGCCGAGCGCGCGCCGTACTTAGGTAGTCTTACTCGAGCCGCCATAGGAATCGGATCTCCTCAAAGATGGCCCTCTCTAACTAAGGATCATGTGAGTTCTTACGTATTATTTATTGCGAGTCCCTACATTATATTTAGATGTGTTAAGACAACCTTAGGTTAGGTTTAGGTTAGGTTACCCTTGTGTTAGGTTAGGTTTATGTTAGTCTAATCTTAAGTTTAGACAGTGAAACTAAGCAGTAGAAGCAAGTATTGTTATCACTTATGGGATATCCTTAAGCCTACACCTTGGTCACAATCACTGCTTGGGTTCCTGTTATAATAGTTCACGTGAGAATAGTACGAAATCGTAATGTTTAGTTATATCCTGACCGCGTTGCGCCCGTAGCTTATCTTATAGGTCTTCCGTTGTGAACATACGATGCTTATAAAAGATAGTATATCCTTTTTAATGTTTCCAACAATTATATATGAACTTGAAATATTATATACAATATCCTAAATGTAAGCAGTGGCTTGCCAGGCTTGCCAGATGTAGCGTTATAAAGTAACAACTGTGATAAGTCGATATTCAGTCTATTGAATCTTTCTCCAAACTGACAAAATCAGAACAAAGATTATAAGTTATAAGTTGTCTAGTCTGTAGGTATTCAATAAGTCAATAGAAAAATATTGTAAACAATATTTCAATCTATAATATTATATATTGATCTAGAAATGTGGTCTAGATGAATGATGATGAAATTACTGATAATCAAAGGACATCGATGGATGCAAATCGCGACTCTTCTCTTCGCGAGTCTTATAAAGCTTTAAACTGACTATTTACCACGTTATTATCTATAGTAAAAAAGTCAATAAAAGCAGAGGAAGAACAAATTCAACAAAGCTATTGGAAAACTTGTCAAAAATAAAACTAAATTGGACATTAAAAAGTAAACGCTAAGATCGAGTATAAAATAGATATTATATAGTATTTCTAAAACTGTAATAAACACCAAGCAACCAAGCACTACTAAATAATAATAGGGCAAAAATATATCCAACATTTTCATTCAAACATAATATAATTCAGGGCAAGTTGAAATAAAATTTGTGCATCCATCTTGTACCGCGGCCTTTGAGGGAGCCCGCAGCGGCAAATCAAATCTCTACGTGAATATCAAGTGAGGCGCCCTCTATACCGAAGTACCATCTATTACCACTACATAAAACATAATTTTGTATACTTGGAAACCTGGTCAATGGAATACATGTATTTTTCATTCGTTTCGCGATATCCTATCATATCGACAAAGGAACTGTGATGTGTGGGCGTATTCCTGATGTATGGAGACTAAAAAATCGTTTGTGATCTCAAAGGTTATTGTCTTATAACCTTTACATGTTGTCGAGATTATTTTACCTGCTCTGTCAATAATGTTTATACATTAAGTGGTGTATTTTTTGCAATTGGATTTTCAACTTTCTATGTATATTGTATGCGACTACTAAGGCAGTTAGCAATGTAAACCTATTAGGATTATGGGAGCTATATCCATCCATCCATCTGGCCATCATGCCAACAAACAACACTGCACTATTAGTCTCAATACATAAATATGTACTGTGCAATATCACATAACAGACAGAGAGATTATCGAATAATCGAATCGTCATCGGCATCCATGGCGCTAGAGTAGATTAATAATCACTTCCATCTGCCCCACCCGTGGAGGGGAATTCTAACTAGTCTCGTCCCTTTATATTCTCATACAAAGACAATGGAGCTCTGTCTGTTAGCAACACTGTTTATAAAGTAGTAGTATCGGGTAGATCATTTTATTATTTCTAGTATACCGACGTGAAGACATTATATAACCTTTAGTGCAATAGATTAGACTCAGTCTCTCTGGTGTTTTCGTGAACATGAAAGTTAGTGGTATAGTGTCGTGATTAAGGTTACCCTTCTCGAGGTCCACGTAAGTTTACTTTATTATCTATTGTCGTTAGCGAGGTCGAGTAGTGGAGGTGAGTTAATATATTATGAAAGAGCTCTTTAAACCTGCTCCTGGGTCTCAAGCCCCAGGCACCGCTCGCCTCAGTCTAAATTGCATGTGTATACGTATTGCTGTACAGTAATGGGTATCATATTTCTCTCCATGTTTATAGCATGTCTTATGGAGTTCTCTCTGTTTAATGGAGCTCGTGGCCTCATGGAGGGGATATCATCTAAGTAGTGCTAGTGAAAGTTTCAAGTGTAGTGTTGTGTTAGTGCTAAGAGTGCTGTTCGATTAAGGTCACGTTAGTCTTTACAATGTAACTGCCACGTGGTTAAGTAAACTCAACGTTAGGTTAGGTTAGCCATGGGTTAGGTTAGCCTTTGTATTAACTTATTAAGTTTATGTTAGTCTAATCTTAGGCTTAGATAGTGAAACTAAGCAGTGGAGGTGAGTGTCTCGATCGAATAAAGGAATTCCTTAAGCCTACACCTTGGGCACAAGTCTAAGGCACTGCTTGGGTTAATCTCAGAATAGTACGAGATCGTAATGTTAAGTTATGTCCTGACCGTATTGCGCACGTAGTTTATATTATACGCCATCCTTTTTTTAGTTTTCCGACATATATAATATACTCGAAATAAGATACAAGAACTACCCGAGAATATTAATTTATAAATCGTGTTACTATTATACCTCATACACCCGCTATAATCTCCATACACATATTTACACACTATACTTGTGAGATTAATTTTTTAAAAAGTATTCAAGTATCTTAAAAATATAAAAAAGTTAAAGCTTAAAAAGAAGTTGACAATCATAATATATTATAATCGACGTCATAATTAACTATTTAGTTTAAGAGTATAAAAGGTTGAATCGAAAAAGTCATTATTTACCTTAAAAGCTTAAGAAGTTAACTCAAATTAGTATAAGAAAGTTAATCGAAACTAAATTTATAAAGCTTTGATAAAGATCAAAATATTCTGCAAAATTTCCTCTTAGTAATAATTTCCAATGACTGGTTAATAAACATAAACTTTCGTAGTCACTAATATATTTTCTAGTTTAAAGTCTGCGAACAATGCATAAGTAACAGAAAAAATTAATAATAAACTTCAGTAGCTATATTGAAAATAAAAGAACCTCGGTAACATATTGAAAATTTCATAAAACTAATTTACCAAGACTCAATTTGTAGTCAGTAACCTTTCCAACTATAACATGAAAATAAAAATAAATTGTCTGAACTGTCTGTGTTTTATAGTAGCAGAACTAATGGATTTCATACTAATATAAGATTCTAATCATCTATATCTATTTATGGATCTATTTACTTTGAACGTGGGAGTCGCCTAATATTTTTACTAACACTTATATTATCTACTAGTTGACCCGCGTGACTTACACGTTTAGATTGGATGTCATTCTGAATCTACTATACGGGACGGGAAAGGATGGTGGACTTATTATTTTTGTGTACTCTGTCATGCGTATTAAATGAAAGGGTTTGCTGAGAAGAATATGATAAATAAAGTGACTTCAATTTAAATTCAATATGGCCGACGGAATAAGATGACAGATTTATTTTCTGTGTGTGAACTATCATGCAAATCAAATGAAAAGGTTTGTTGAAAATTATATGATTTACTCTAAATCCAATATGGCGTATAGCCAAAGATGGCGGAATTTTGGTATCCGATTAACCTTCACTTGTCATACAGATATAGGGACTGGATCTGACTTGTCTGAAGATCTAGAACAGTAAAATTTATGTTAGGTTAAATATATTTTGTTAACATAATTAGTAAAAGTATTCATTTTATTACAAGTAATATGATTAGAATGTTCTAATTTATTTTACCTTTAAACTTAAAAGAAATTAAACCCTGTCTACATATAATAAACCGAATAAGTTGGAAGTGACCCTCAAACAATTTCAACTAAATTGGATGGTCCGAATGGAATTTGATTTCAACTCACTTGTAAAATCAAACATATTTGTGAACGTATCTTGAATATTTTATAAAGCTTATTGCACATTATTGTAAATTAGTTCTTTTGGAGTGAAAATTTATTTATACAGACGACGTCAACGGCCAAAGGACGCTTTCAATCAGTCCGATCGTGGACAACTGGACATACTTTAGTTAAATTAACATTATAAATAAAAAATATTATGAAATTTAACTTAACTATGAGAAAAAGTTAGGTACATAATATTCTTCATAAATAAAATATATAAAAAAGAACATATTTAGATGATCATTTTTAGATCACAAACAAGAACTCTCAGCTTGTTTGTGTCAATTGATTTCATAACCAAAAAAAAAAGTGGACGGCTTGATAAATTTCTGATAAGTTAGCGGACTTTGTTACTAGTAAGTTTGATAACTGAGTTTTTATTTATCAACCTTATGTACCTAATACACCACTTTTATACACAAAAACATACACACATAGATATATACACACACCTACTTAAAATGTGTAAAAATAATGAACAATAAACTACAAACAGGTTTTACTTCTTTTGGAGGTATTTTAATTTTTTTTTTTTTTTATAGAATAGGAAGGCAAACGAGCAGTCGGGTTACGTGGTGTTAAGTAATCACCGCTGCCCACGGACTCCTGCAACAATTGGGGAGTTACAGAAGTGTTGCCGGCCTTTAAGGTGAAGATATACGCGAGTTTTGAAGGTCCCCATGTCGTAGTGTTCCGGATATACCGCCGAAGGTAGATCATTCCATAAGTTGATTGTGCGTGGAATAAAAGTTCTAGAAAAACGCACTGTTGAGGAACGCCACGCATCCAGATGATGAGGATGATATTTTAGTCTATGACGTGCAGTGCGATGGTGGAATTCGGCGGCAGGGATCAAATGGAAAAGCTCTTCGGAACACTCCCCGTGATATATGCGATAGAGGACGCACAATGAAGATACGTCTCTACGTAGTGCCAGAGGGTCCAGCCGTGAACGCAACACCGGGTCCTCGATTATCCGAGCAGCCCTTCTTTGAATGCGATCAAAGGGTTCAAGCTGATACTTAGGTGCACCAGCCCAGAGATGAGCACAGTACTCCATATGCGGCCGAACCTGCGCTTTATATAGCGCCAGTCGGTGCTGGGGCATGAAGTACTGTCTGGCTCGGCTGATCACAACAAGTTTTTTGGAGGCCAGCTTGGCCAGGGGCGCGAATCCTAGCAATGGCTGTTGACGATATGACATGTTGTTAACATGTAAAATATTTTATATTTTACAAGTGTAATAATGTCGGGAGTACCCCAATACTACTTTTGATAATATTTTAACGCGCGCACGAAAATCAAAATTTTATAGTGTTTGTCCCTTTATTGAAATTGTACAAAACACTCAGAGCGCGAGTTGCACACTCGCACTTGGCCGAATTATTTGTTTGGTTATCCTATTGACGCCGTTAATATAAAATTTTGTCTGTAATAAACAAGAATATTAAATTCAAATATATTCAAACAAGAAAAAATTGAATCTTTCTCGCATAAGCAAACAAAATATTCAAATCTCTGGAAGACGCTAACGTAAATTTACTGTTACAATAATAATAAAAGCTCGTATGAGATTAAATCAGATATTGCAATAGGAGTTGAGAGAATATTTCTGAAACCCTATTTTCAATTTTTGGTAACGAGTTCACGTTAAATTTGCATATTTTTTGATTACTTTGATTTTTAGAAACTCTACTACTTAGTAACTCTGTTATTTCATATGAGATAAATCGTCATTAGCTGAGCAGGCTAACGTTGTTTTGCCATGTAAATATATTTCTGGAGAGAGCCACTCTTATCACATAGCAATATAGAAAATGGCCTATGACCTATTCATTCATACCGCACCCGCTACTGTACGCGTTTTCGTTCGATAGTTTGTTCTCCGACTTACTTTGTAAATCCGACTACCACGAAAAAGTCTTTTCATTTTTCGGGTTAATATATAATCCATGGCACTCATAAATAATGCAGCTTTATATTGGTAAATGAATTTTCAAAATCGGTTGATTAGATCCAGAGATTCACAAACTTAACGTTTAACCAACTGTTGTAGTTTAACAGTAATGATAGCTTCATATATTATCCACATGACCGTAAAAGTATTAATTGAATTTCTTATTTCATTGATATACCATCTAACTTGACTAGTAGATCAACCCGGTTCGTATAATATCATCAGAAGTATACCAGGAAATACATTCTGAAGTAATTTTTTTTTACTTTACTTTGGACAGAAATTAATTACGATACATATTTTGCCAAAAAAAGTACCATTATTGTTATTATTTTCGTAATACGTTACAATTTTTACTTTGTAAACATAGGCTGTGTCCGTGATTGTGTCCCGCATCCTGTGTCCCAGGTCCCGAGTCCCGGGCTCATAAATAACTGCAACCGATAGAATATCGAGACGTGACCGCACTACTCAGGACCTCAATAGCGAGGTAAAGGGAAAATATATTTTTGGAAAATATTACGACTTTTATTGTTCTATAAGATTGGTAAGGGTTATTTCGAAACGAATAAAATAATTTTATCGCCGTTCTGTAATGAGGTAATGGTCAACTTCCCTTAACTTCTTTTTATTTTTAACCCTTAAAGACTACAACGGTCTTTTTTACTTTTTTTTACACCCGAGTGATTTAATTATATATGTCGGAGGTGTGTGTTAGGTTAGCCTTGTGTTAGGTTAGGTTTATGTTAGTCTAATCTTAGGTTGAGACGGTGAAACTAAGCAGTGGAGGCGAGTGTCGTGATCACTTAAAGGAGCTCATTAAGCCTACACCTTGGTCACAAGTCCAAGGCACTGCTTGGGTTCCTGTCATTATAGTTCTTGTCAGAATAGTACGTAATGTTTAATTATCTATATATATATGAATAATTAAGTATCGAGATCGTAATGTTTAATTATATCCTGACCGTGTTGCCCCCATATAGCTTTTGAGATAGGCCATCCATCAATATCTTTATTTTAGTATCCGACATATATAATTCTTTGGAGGAAAAATAAGTATTATTTATTACAATTATTAAATCTGTATGTTTTTACACCCATTGTAGTCTCAGTTCAAATTCATTGTAGCCTTTAAGGGTTAAGGCTCTCTTTTGTTTTTATTTTATATAAACGATCTTCCTAATTGTTTAAAAAATCCGTCAATATTATTTGCTGATGACACTACTGTCATTATACCATATAAAACTGATATGACATATGAATTTGATATAAATAAATCTTTAAATGACACTATAACATGGTTAGAAGAAAATAATCTATCAGTAAATATTACTAAGACAAAATATATGCATTTTACGACGAAGAGGAAAAATAAAAAAATGATAAATATAAGTTATAATAATGAAACTATTGACATTGCTAATCATACAAAATTTTTAGGTATATATATTGACGAACATTGCGATTGGAAGCATAATATTGACGTACTTTGTAAAAAAAATTATAAATTTCTATATCCCTTGCGCCGTTTACGACGAACAGTCTCCTAAGATAGTGCATTAATAGCCTATCATGGCTATGTGATGGCGAATCTCTGTTATGGTATAGTAATATGGGGTTCGTCTATTGATTTGCATAGATTTTTTATTGTACAAAAAAGGTGCATAAGAAATATATATCTTATTAGTACCACCGAATTATGCAAACCAATATTTAAGAAATATAAACTTTTAACATTACCATCGTTATATATATATGAATCAGCAGTTTTCGTACATACTCATAAAGAATATTTTCAAACGTTCTCAGATGTCTCAGGGTTTAATAAAACAAGAAACAAGAATTGGCTATACCTTCCTGCCTATCGCTTAGTTCAGACGTTGAAATCTCCGTATGCTATGTGCGTTAAAATTTATAATCATATAAGCTCATCTTTAAAAGA
The DNA here is from genome assembly GCA_905147385.1 of Limenitis camilla. NCBI lineage: Eukaryota > Metazoa > Arthropoda > Insecta > Lepidoptera > Nymphalidae > Limenitis > Limenitis camilla. Next base: position 14,286,959 of record LR990240.1, read on the forward strand.
GCTGCCATTACATCTTTTTAAAAAGGCTCTTTTTGTAAGATTATGTGAGTGTGTATTTTATTTAATATCGGAATATTTTGAGACAAAAATGTAACAAATACATATTATTATATAAATATTTAAAATTTTATTTTTAACTGATTCTTTAAAAAATTATTATTTATATATTGACTCAATTATTTTAACAACAACATATTATTATTCATTAGTGTAAAATCGTAAATTCAATATTTTTGTATCGCCACATTAAATCTACTTATTATTAAAATGGTTTTTTGTGTGTAGATAATATTTGCATGCCTTAATGTGGTAGAACATGAGGAACATATAAATTGTAAGATCTAATCTGTACCATGTTTAGCAAATAAATGTCATTTTATTTCATTTCATTTCAAGAAAAAGTAGTTGAGGATGAGTCGAATGAACAAACTCGCACGCCGCGTCTGTTTAGGCATACTAAAAAACTACCGAACGGATTTCCATTCTCTTTTCAACACAGAGAGATTCATAAGGAAAGTTTAGTAATAATTTGTTAAGACCCAAACAAAGCCAGGGAATGTAGCTATTTTAAAATAAAAACTTAAATTATGGTAAAATTCTTTAGAAGACAAATTACAGTACAGAATACAATGTATTATTCTAGATAGGAAAGACACTGTAAGCTTACAAGGCATAACGCACCGCGACACAGGAACTGCGAGGCTAATTAGTTATGTCACACCCCCCACCATACCCTCAACACACCCCACACGTATCTCAATGAACGTCACAGGGTGTCTTAGATCTATGTAATATGAATATCTTTGTCCTGATTTCCTTACTTATATTATTACTATAAAGAAATACCCATATTCCGAAACTTAACTAACTACTTTACTTAAGATAATGTTTACTGTATAAAATCACATGATAAAGTCTAAAAACTGACTAACACTAGTTGCCAATGAGGAGTAACAAAACAGTGGCTGACTTTTTAAAAAAGAGCGACTGTAGAGTTTGTTGCCGGTTCTTTTGAAAAGAAAAGATCTGGTATCTCCAAACTGACTGACTGACTTGATTTACGTGTCAAAAGTACTGAGTAAAAAACTCTAATTGAAATAAACTATTTGAGTTTAAGTTTGAGTGTTGTCACCTGAAATATCTTTGATTTTGATTGTACTATCCTGCGAAACACTTCGCGAATTTATGTATTATTTTATATATTAAATAGGTTGATATACATGCAGACGTGACACATGGTTCCCGATCCCATAAATAACACGTGAGTTATAAATCAAAGTGTGGGCCGAGCAATGGCTGATCCCGATCCTCGATACTCGAAGACAACGTCGCTCTCAATTTACTGCCCATAAAACTGTAACGATGACAAATGTGACACCACCACTTACGATATATTGAGCAAATTTTGATAGGTTACTGCTAAAATGTACTAGAAATACTAGGAAAGTGTGTTGCTAGCAACAGAAATAGTCTGTGAAAACCCCTGAACGCGAACACCCACTCAATCAACCTTCCACTGAAAGCTTCATTCACTTTCTAAAGCACTCTATACCACGGATACTATTCGTCTTTATGGGATAAAACTAATTTTTTACCCGACTACGGCGAAGCCAATAGAAAGGGTAATGATTTTGGCACTCTGAGTATGTATCTATGTATGTAAACGCCTAAACTATTGAATCAATTTCAATGAAGGAGATGTTTATAAAAGAATTAAACCCTAAGATTCTAACCTCGAAAAAAAATTGAGATAATCTTCACGTTTTTAGTATCAAAAGAAAGATTTTGGCGAGCACATTACAGATATGTATATATAAGTCCAAAAAAAAACAGAACATTACATGGAAACATTGGATAATAAAGGTAATCCCGATCGGGAAACGGAAAAGTAATAAATAAAAAAATAAAATTTTAAAATCTGTAACCCGCCTACGTGAATAAAGTGGTCTAAATAGGACGAAGCAAGAAGAAATTAAATCAGATAGAAACCCGGAAATGTACAGGTATAAAAATGTTCAAGGCAGAATATGAATTTCCTCACCCATGTATAAAATCATACTAGGATATAAAATCAGAGATTGCAAATTACTAGTATTCATAACCCCTCCATCTATGCTAAAATGCTTGGGTTAGGAGGGGGCCACGGCAGTAGTCCAATGACTGGGATTTGAAACCACGACCTGTTAAACGGAAATCCAAAACAGTTTTTCAATATTTATAACACTGGTACTTAGTAGGATTATAATATGATTATCAAAGGGTGTGAGTCAGTAGTCGCTCTGTAATCACACCCGCACTGTTCACTGAACCAGGAAGTCTGCTTCAGTGAAGATGCTGGAGATGATCTTATTGCTAACTTACATACAATTATACGCTTCAACTCACTCGTTACACCACTCACGTTGACTTAAACTTACTTCTTGCATTCTCTCTCTATGCAGTAGTATTAACCTCACACAAGTACTTTTGTCATTTCCGTGTGAAATATAAAAGCTTGTACTACTTTTTATCCCAATTTATAATTTCCAGATATTTCCTTATATATAATTCTATAAAAAAATAAAGTTTAAAAAACTAGACCTAAGAGTTTTCCGTTTCCCGATCGAGATAACTCTTATAATCTCATATTGTAATGTAATGTTGGTTTTTATTTGCTTAAACGTGAATAACTGCAACGACTGGACCGCACGAACTGTACAACTGCATTTTAAACATATATGTTGACATAAACAATAATATATATATACATATTTGCAATGTACTCGCCTAGACCTTTCTTTTGACACTAACTAAACACGTGATAATTATCTCAGTTCAATTTTTTTCGAGGTTAGAATCTGAGGTTTAAATTCCGTCATAAAAAAAATCATACAATTTTTAAAGCCTATGTCATCCACACCGTTATTACGAATCTTTTGACATTTTATTCATTAAAATTGGTTCAGTAGTTAAGGCGCTAGGGTGGAACATACATACATAGATACATACATAGACTGCCAAAATCATAACCCTTCCTTTTCCGTAGTCGGATAAAAAAGCTAAAGTGCTTTGGAATAGAAAGGAGTTATATACAAAAAAACAGTTCTATGACATATAAGTGTGAGACAGTGTTTGTGGCAGAGTGATTGAGTCAGGGTTGGTGTGGATAGTCCACGAGTGATGGAATTTCAATTTATCTTACTCAGTAGCACATAACACTCAAAAGACTACAATAATATACAATCAGGCAGTGCTTAGGGCTTGCGACTCAGGTGCAGAATTAAAAGGCCTTTCTATGCATATAATCCTTTACATGCATCAACACTCTCCTACACCGCTCTACCTCCTGACTAATATTTAACACTTTTTCATCATCATTTTTATAATACAAACTAATTAAAAAAGGAACATTGTTTAAATCGTAATGTTAAACTAAAACATGCAAACCTTTAGCCTTAAATTATATTTTACGTATATTACTAAATCTATCTTTCTTTAACTATATTATATTAATTCATGTAATAAGCTTATAATGATATTTGTTATTCTATAAGCAATAGTAACCTTAACATTGTTTTGTCTCTCCAGGAAATTCTAATGTACACTGGAAATGTCAATCTTGTAATAACTTATTTCTATTTTATTGAATAAAGATTATTTGAAAACTGAAAAAAAAACTATAATACAAAACACTCCTCCACTATAAGGAGGACAGGTGGGATCGTAGGCCTGTGTTGCCAAGTTAATAATTTAATAAAGCTTACACTAGTTAGTCTTTAATGTAGAAATTAATTAAAATGAAATTAATAATTTATAGTTATTTTATGATAAAACTAAATGAGTTAACTAGCTGTTATAACATCAAACAGAAAGAAACTGTCAGACACGTCCAGTTAATGAAGAAAGTGATTTATAAGGCACTAATTATATTGTAAATTAAGTTAAAACATTTTTCCTTTTTAGTTAGAATTTTTTTTTCATAATTATTGAAAACACTAAAACCTATACAACTAAGCTAGTTTCCGTAATATATTAATTCTATCACAACATACTATAAAACAAAGTTACATGCCACGTCTGTCTATCTCTCTCCATAATTCATTAATTTGGCCAAGTGCGAGTGTGGAACTTGCGCTCAGAGTGTTCCGTACAATTTAAATACAGGGACAAACACTATCAAATTAGAATTTTTGTGTGCAGGTTAATATATTATCAAAAGTATTGAGGGCACTAACTCCCGATTAGTAATACGTATTTCAATTGACATATTACAATTACTTACAAAAATAATAAAAGAAAATATGATAAAACATTTAAAAAAAATGCAATTAAAAACAATTACACTAAAATAATTTTAAAGTCGGTGAACATATTATATTAATAAAATATATATTGTCAAATATAGAACCTCCTTTTTTGGAGTCAATTAAAATATTTTACAAGTTGTCATTTAACAACATGTCATATCGTCAACAGCGTTGCTACGATACGCGCCCTATATAGCTTTAGGTTCATTTCACACGATACGACAAAAAAAGTCGATGTTTGCGATTTCACTAATATTCGAATATGTTATACATATACACGTCTCCGGTACAGAATTAAATCCTGATAAACGTTAAGTTAGAAGGCTTAGAAAATTACGACCTCTTTCATGTCCGCATTTGTGGAATGCCCTATAGAAAAACTACTTCTCAGCACTTAAAAATAAATGGCCATATTTATTGATTGCTTATACTTAGAAGTATGATTTTTTCAAAGCTTTGAGATACTATAGACTTACATGTTTAATATTAATTTTAACTTGATAACTTCACGTATTCTTCAAATAATGCGTCATGACCAAAATTCCTGTTCCTAGGTCAAAAGACGAAGTCTGTGAATTTTGATTTATCTTGAAAATCAAGAATGCAATAAAAGCGGCTGTATCTTTTCATTAAATTGACTTAGTAGTTTGATATTTTTACATATATGAGGACCTAGAGATTAAAATATTTTGTATAAATTTCAACTTGATATCTTTACGTTTTTCTAAGAAAAAAGGTCTTGCCAAATAAAGTTAATTTTCTAGTGAAGTAGAAAAAAATTTATGGTTTTTTAATTTTATCCTTTATTTGTGCTATTAGACCTTACTTCAAGCTAAATTTCATGACGCTAGGTCATTGGGAAATACCTTATAATTATGTGAGTGACCACATTAACGGTCATATCTTTTTAATTCGTGCTGTTAGAAGTTTGATTATTTTGCCAGCCGCAAGGGACCGCAGGATTGAGTATTTGATATTAATTTCAACCTGATACCTCCACGCGATCATGACAATAAGGGTCTTGACTGACGGAGAGATAGACAGACCGGAAGACGAAGTGATCCTATAAGGGTTCCTTTTTTCCTTTTAAGGTACGGAACCCTAAAAACTGACCGAATTTTCATGCGGTTTTTACTAATAGACATGAGAAATGTTTATATGTATAATTTGTCAAGGTTTTGTGTAAATTGATTGAAATATGACGATACATTTTGAAAATGTCTGTAAAATTCAAACATTGGGGCTTTCATTGAAATCACTACTTAATACCTTTTAGAGTTATAACAGCTCTACGTAGGAAACCGGGGATGTGCGCTACTTTACATTAAATTCAAACGTGAGACTTCAAGTTAGGAATCACTTTAAAAAAAATAAAAATATTGAAGGACCTTAAATTCTTTCTTAGCGAATAATTCAAATATTTTCACTGCTAACGCTTGAAAAGAGGAAATGAAATAAAGAAAGATCACGCTTTTCATTTAACGAAATATATATACACCAGTATTTTGAGGCATGGCAGTGATCTCGCCAAGACTTGCAAAGCAAATAAACAATAAAGCACTTATCATAAGTTTCTTTTCTCACAGTAACTTATAGTATTTTAATTCCCTATAATTTCGTGATGAAGTAAACAGCCTGAATTTTTGATCACCAAAAAGATATACTATCCTTAGCTACTTCTGAAATTAGCTACTAATTTTATTTAAAGTTTACATGTATCACAAGTTCAGTATTATATTGATTGATTTTAGGAGATAACACTAAATTATTTTTTTTTTTTTTTTAGATTATTACCAGTTTCGATTGCTTACTACTAGTGTTCTTAAACCCTTCAAGTAAGCGAAAATGTTTGTATTAGGTGTGGGCCACGTCTATTTAACCGAGAAACTATCGACTGAACCACTGAGCTATTGAAGCTTCATTAATTCTGAATGCCAAGTTATTGAAACAAAGATTTCTAATATAGATAATACTTAGATGTTGTAATTGATTATTATTTATGAAATCTTACATCTTTTTTACAAAATACTCGCGAGACTGACTTTTTTACATTTTATGTTTTCATGAAGTAACAAGTTTAACACCCCAAGCTGGGAATCAGTTTACACGCTTTCGCATTTTTAACATAAGTATGGCTATACGAAACAAAATCGGACTATAATCGTATTTGGAATAAATTCAATACATTTCTTATATTAAAAAACTTAACAGTCGAATTTCACGGTCCGCAACATCCTCAAGTGTTCGGGTGTTCGGAGGAGGAGGAGGAGAATGGTTGGAATCTATTTTGTTTCAATATATTTTATCAGTCAACTGTTGTGTTGGATGAAGGAATGGCATTAAGCTCTCCTTTGTCGAATTTCCTTTTGGATAAAACAAATAATACATCAAATGTCGTTTTCTCTTAATATATATCTATCTGCTATCTTTAAGATCTTTACGCGTCAAATTCAGACAATCTTTTGTTATGACGTCTGAAAACCGACGTTTTCACGACCTTAGATAGCATTAATATTCATTTCCTTAATTATATGAGCACGAACTTTAGACAAAACGAGAAGAGCCTGAGGCTTGAGGACCGGGTCCAGGTTTAAAGTACTCTTTTAGAATCGGCGATTTCTTCCGCAAGAACTTCGTGATTATATAAATTGTTGTTATTCATCATCATTTACCATATATTTACCAATGCACTCTTTTAGCAACTCACTCAAACTTTATAACTTACTAATATCCTTTGTTTATACATGTTATTTAATATCTGAAGCCCTTATTGCATTTAAATCCATTTACCCGTTTTGTGTGAGTGTGTAACAAACATCCAAACATAAAACCCCATTACCCAATCCTAAAGTAAAGTAAACAAAGATATATAAACTTATTTTAGGATTCTCAAAAGAATTAATGACTAGATAAACAAAATAGTTAAGATTTAGTTTGTATGTGTGTATGAAGAGCTAAATAAATAAGCTTTTACTTTAATATTCACTTCAAATTGCTTATCATGTTAGTGAACTGTAATTTACAAAATAAACCAATATTCGCATATATAATATCATCCAATAACAATTAAAATTTCGGAAGAATATCTTTTGTTGTATTTATTTCTATATAACTTTATGTTTCTATAATACAAAGATATGATAACTTGTAAAATCAAAATTTAAATTATTGTGCATATGCAATATCGCACAAGATGTTTGACTAGTAGGTACATAAAATCACTTTTTTTTAAATACCTATGATTATAAGAAATGATGAAAGTAAAATGTATAAATGCCGACGGCATTAAGTTATATCTACAAAAAACTTGAGTCCAGAGTGTCAATAACTTTTAACTAACAAACTAACTTGCTTTCTCAGATCCACAAATTCATTCGATAATTTTTTTTAAAATATAACCTATCGCCAAAAAATTTGTGCTGTATTCCGGGGTAAAACTTTTATGCAATAAATACCAAAAAATTTTTTGGGCTAAAAGAATCCCTATGAGTTGTTTAAGTATCAGAGTAAGAAATATGAAACATTTAAATATCCAAAGTTTAACATTTATCTTTGTAGGTTTTACTTGTATACAAATATTGAAAGTTGCTTATATTTCCCTCTGCGTATATTATTAGACCTTAACAATTCCTAATACAATACAAGTAACTGTATACAAAGCATATAAAGTTACGACAAGAGCTCTTAACGCCAATGGAATGATTGATCTACGATAATGCGTGTTGGCTTCAACCTTTATTTACTTAATACTCGTATCTCGACCTTGCCCTTTTGTTCCTATACTGAAACACACAGATAATATATCTGCATATACTTATATAAACTTCTATAAACGTATATCAATTAAATTAATCAAAGTAATAGCTCTACATACAAAAACGCCTTTATATTCAAATTTCTATTTCAAGTTACGTCAATACAACATACACAATAAGTTAAATTAACCTAGATACATACAATCAAGTCAATGCGTTAAGTAAACAGTATTCTCTGTACAGTAACGGAAGTTAGAAACCAAATAAACCCGAGTTCCGGACTTCCCACTTTTGAGTTTAATTTATTCCCGGAATTTTTTCTATTCACACAACTTCTCGGCTCAATTCAACTCAATACGGCTCTCGAAAACAATATAGGCCGAACCAATTTTTAGGGATTAAAAACGCTTTCACGCTATTTTACTTTCGATTGTTTTCGAGTACGGTATTATACTACTTCTTAAGCTCTTTATTAGTACGTAACTTATTGAGTTATACACGTATTTAATATTTAAGAAACAACGACAATAACAACAGATTTTATCACTTATAAATAATCGTAAAAGTCGAAAGTACTTACACAATCTGTTGAAGTAAGTTTCGAACAACAAAAACTACTTGTCCAAAGAGCACGTCACGTGACACTTCACTCAGCGTTATCAGGTATCGGAACTTACACCAATTTTGTTCACTAAGTTTTATTTGTTTTTTTTTAAATATTTTTGAAACTCTTTTTTGTTTGTTTTCACAGCACTCAATAGTTGCACACACTTCCCACTCGATATGTTAGTATTACGACGAATGGCGCCCAACGTGGGGCGGACGAGGCAGCGCGGACGTGCGCTCTGCGCGGCGGTCGGGGAGCCACTGCTGGCTGCGCACGCCTGGTCCCGGGCAACCCCCTCCCCTACCCACTGCAATCGAGATACAAAAAAATCACATCAGAAGGAAACCTTTCCCTGTCAGTAAGCTCCAATGATCGCCCCTTAGTCTTAAGTCTTAGATATTAGTTAACGCCAGGCTCCGTGGTAGCGCGACACCTAATGAGGCCGTTAGTCTGAGTAATGCGCGGATCGTGTGGCGGTGCCGACGGTCCCATCTCTCCGGCCTCTCTCTAATTTATAACGTTTTTGAATCAAACGCTTATGTAAATTCGGTATCTGAGGAGAAGGTAGAGAAGGAATTTTATTCGCATCCCGACTCACTCGAACATCAAACGGGACGAGTTCAAAGCGCGTTTTTTCTTATATTCACATATTATTCCTCCCTTCGCGTTTACATAACTTTTTTATTTACTTCCCAAGTTACGAGTAGAAGTATGACGTGTATAACGATTGTACCTTTGACAGTGCGAATGCCTTTTTAAAGCCCCGTTTATAACTCTATTTGGAATTTAATTTGGTAGAGTACACATTATCACACTTTGGGTGCTGTTTTCTTGAAACCTTTTGTATAATTTTATGAAAATAACACCCTCTACCCTCAGCGGGATGTGAGATTTTTTTGTATCTTTATTAAAATTATTTCCACGTCTATCGTACAGAAGTGTTTATAATAAGAATAACATGTCTGTCTAATTTGTACTATATGGTTACACGTAACAAAATGCAATCTAGAGAGATGCTTGTGGTTTGAGACTGAGAGATTTTTTTATTATTATTTCCTTGGTTGAACTAATCAAAAGAAGTTTCAAGTGATTAAAACTTTTCTATAGAGTGGTGCTTCTATTGCGGCCAAAACCTTGAAACATGGTGTATTATAAAAGTATATAAGAAGGAAATAGTCGTGAAATGCCTGGAGCAATAGTTTATCCCACTTAGATAGAAGTGTGAAACGACTGGGAACCACTTCGCAGTTCTTATTGTCAGTACAGTAGGTCGGGTAGAACTAAATCTCAATTAGAAATGGTATACATACTGAGTTACATATACATTTTTAACAAAATAGGTATTCTTACGGTGCCTTCACAATATATTTATTGTTGTAACGAGAATACTTTACATGTTCACGAATTAGATGGCGTTACGTGTACTTTAGATACACGTAGTAGTATAAGGTATTGGAATTATATTCAAATGAGTGTGACTTTTCCTGTACTGGTTAGCGTTACGGAAACTTGCATCTGATTCGTTAGGTCTTGTTTACTTCACCTATCCAGTTTTAGGGAAAGTCTTGAACTGAAAGTGTGCTTCGCGCTCGTGGACACCTTTTCAGTCAACTATCTTAGGAATATTGTAAACACCTTTTATACCTTTGTAAAACAGACTGATGTAAACAATCGCATTTTGAAAAGTTGAGTCTCTTGCCAGTTCTTCTCATCAGGAAACTGCTGAACGAACTGGTGGTAGCTTCAGACAAACTGACTGACTAACCAATTTTGACGTGTCAAAAGTACTTAAAGTTAAAGTTTAACTCTGAGATATTATTTCACGATTAGCCTTTTTTTGAACTTTCGACACATCTGTCATGAGTCTGTTTTTGATCTTATTAGCAACACTGTTTATAAATTAGTATTGCTGCTGCCCTGCTTCTGGGTCTGTAGCCCCAGGCACTGCTTGTCTAGATAATATGTTAATTTTGTCGTTTGAGTGTTACTGAAAGTCCATTTAATTTATGAATAAATTAATTGATAATCGATTTAGGTATGTCTGATATGATAGATTCCAAGATTGCTTTTATCACTACATAGTATAAAACAAAGTCTCTTCCCGCGGTCTCTCTGTCCCTATGTATGCTTAGATCTTTAAAATTACACAACGGATTTTAATGCAGTTTTTTTAATAGATAGAGTGATTCAAGAGAAAGGTTTATATGTATAACACTTACATAATATGATGTCTCTTCTCAAATGTGATGTCGTAAATAAACACATTTTTTGCGCTTACATTGCAAACGGTGGATGAACCCTACAAGATAAGACAGATCAAAATAATGTACTACAGTTTTGTTCACCTTAAAAAGGTCTACAAAAAAGTCTGGGATGGGTCTATCTTTTAGGATAACCCACAATAACCATTTTTTATACTTTACTTTTTACGTGAAGTAATGGCTTATTTACGAAGCGATTTTAAGTAATACAGAATTAATAATATAGCCATCTCTACTGCTGCTTCCACGCTTTTGACATTTCAAAAAAGGAGAAGAATTGAAAGAAAATTAAAATATTATTTTGATGCCATGTGTATGATTCTGTAGTCTATGATGGGATGAGATAGTTTGACTTGAGCTGGATGGAACTAGTTCAAACCTAAATTATATTAAGCGGTTATTCAAAGTATATTATTATATAGATACTCGTAGCCCACCGGATTTAATATTTTATTGGTGAGGCAAACTATATCATGAATAATTTAATTATTGAGGGTATTGTTTATTGTTTTATAGGTATACTTTACCATTATTTAGTTATATAGTGAAAGGTTCTTGAACAAATCATATGAAATCTAAGTCTCAATATCTTATTATCTTACTAATGTGAAAGTTTGTGTGTTTTTGATACACAGATACTTTATAATCTGGACTAACACATAGGCTATTTTTTATCCCAGAAAACAAAGTACCTACGGAATAATAATAATATACGTTTACTGATGTAAGCGTCTGAATATTTTAATATATTGAAAATAAAATATTTTTTGGATAATCTAAGTAGGTGCGACACCGGGATGGGTTGACTAGTATTATGTAATACTATACTTTATATAAAACCCATTACTTCCCACACATCAAAACATCTCCTAAAGACGTCAATTTATACTTAATAGCTGAAACCTGTCCTATAAATGTGACATTGAATTTGATATGTTTATGGTTAGAAAGATAATTCAGAATCTAACAAAAATTAGATTTGTCGTAAATATGTTTTATTACCCAAGAAATATATTAAAAATAAAAAAATAAAATTTTATTGTAATGTAACAAGAAATTCAAAAATTATTATTTTTTTCCTTAATTGTGATTACCTTCATTCATGCTGAATTTCATGATTTTAGGTCATCGGGAAGCACCCTATAACTTTGCAGGTAACCATATTAACAACCATATGTTTTCAATTCTTGGACATATAAGATTAATATTTTAACAGACGCTAGGAGTTACATGCTTGAGTATTTGATATTAATTTTAACTTGAGACCTCTACGCGTTCCAAAGAAAACGAGTCTTGATAGACAGACTGACACAGCGACAACTATGTGATCCAATAAGGGTTCCTTTTTTTTAAGATACGGAACCCTGAAAGATGTATTTGTATCATAGTTGAATATATTTCTATGATTTTCTTATATTACTGAAATAATTTTATTAGGGTTTTTACTAACAAAGTTAAATGATAAGAAGTGAGGACGTGTTTTACACGCTTAGTAAAACGTTTAACAGTTCATAGCGTAATTGTACTAAATAACGAGCAGTAAAGGCGTAATGAATGAAGCTTATGAGGAGCTTCGCTTCAGCTAACACTTATTTACCTACTTCACTCGTTTTATACACAGACTAATTACTTTATCTGCGTATAAAACACCACCTTTAAAAAATAATCAAAATTGAATATTACTCCGGGCTATGGACAATATTGTTACAATAATATTAAGCAAATACAAATTCATCACGACCCGTCAATGGCCCACTGCTGAGCCGGGTCTCCTCCTCAGAATGAGGAGGGTATTAGGCCATAGTCCACCACGCTAGCCCAGTGCGGGTTGGCAGACTTCACACACCTTTGAGAACTTTATGGAACTCTCAGGAGTGCAGGTCTCCTCACGATGTTTGCCTTCACCGTTATAGCAAGTGATATTTAATTGCTTAAACACACATAACTCAGAAAAGTCAGAGGTGTGTGCCCAGGATCAAACTCAGACCTCCCGAGTAAGACTTGAAGTCTCAACCACTGGGCCATCAAATACAAATTCAGTTATTGTAAATCTACTTTTTATAATAACTTCTCAGAAATTGTTTATTCAATTTTAAAAATACTAAAAAAAATATTTGATATATTTTACATGTTAAACTTATTCATAACTAACTAAAGTAAGCAGTTAATAATATAACCGATAACCATTTGTCATTTTTATGAAACTAAAAATATTTAGATATCTACCAATAAAACCGTATTAAAGTATGTCTAGGAATTTAAAATTTGTTGTATTTTATATTATAAATTGTGTGAATCCTCTCTTTTTGAAAGCAGTTGAAACTGTTGAGCAGTGCTGGGGAAAAAACATAATAATTGTTCCTTTGATATAGCCATTTTTATAATACTTTGACTTCAAGGATAAGTTAGTCAGTCAGTCAGTGGTATATCGCTTTTGTATACTTAGATCTTGTTAACATTATTTGACTCTGTTATACAAAATGATTTCAAAGCTACACTTCTGTTATCTCGTAACCTTGTAGCTTTGACGCTACGCTGTAGCAACCCATAATATGACGTAGCTCCCATAGCCCCGTAGCACCCGTGACCGTAGCCGTAGCCGTATCTACAATTAGGCAAATGCGGATCTGTTGCTATTTAGACTGGTTTTATTAGTAACTAGCTTTATCTGCAACTCTGTTTGCGATATTAAGGTAGTTATATTAGCCTGTAGTAAATTGTCTGTAGACATATTTAGTAATTTTATTAGGTATTAAATTTGCACTCCCCTTTTACCTCCATAAGGGATGATCACGTGTTTCATGACTTTCATTGAAGAACTTTCATACTGAATTTTATTTGAATAACTTCAAAAACATCAAAGTTTTATACTAACTTTGCACTCCCGTTTTACGCCCTTAGAGGATGAATTTTCAAAAATCCTTTCATAGTGCCCTTACGTTATAGTTATAGATAGTTCAGGCCCTGCGTTAATATGTCAGTCATTAGGTCAGTAAGCTTTTCCTTTTATGTATATATAAATTAATTTCGTGAATTATTGACTTTTCATACTATTCAGTAACGCAATCTACTATATATATTATTTCGTAGGTAATAAAAGTAATATTTTCATTTATTCATATTCTCACCTCACATATTGGGTGGATCGTTTTCACACGTCTTTGTTTCTAATATTCATTACATGTTCTCTTTACCACTATTGTATAGACATAATATTTTATAGGTTTTATTGTTGTGTTGTAATATATATATAACCAACGTTTAATATTAAACGATGACATAGAGCTAGTAGTAATTTAATAAAACCCTCCAATAAAATATCCAATATCAACAGTTAAGTGATAGATATCCCATACATATTGACAGGTTGACCAGAGCATCTGCGTAAGTTAGTGTGTAAAATAGGGAGTTGATGCATGAAAGAATTAAAAGCGAGGAGTAAATGAGTAATTGAAAAAATGAGTAATTGAGTTGATAGGTGTGTGACTAAATTAGCTATTTAGTTTATATATACAGATAGATAAATAACGAAAAAATGAGTATTCAAGGGTGTGGGTAACTAAGTTAGTAGTCGAGTGAATGGGTGAGTTAATGAATAAAGAAATATTAATGAAATCGTAGTTTAATGTTATTTCACATAGTTTCAATCAACGTTGAACCTAATTCAACGGATGATTATAATCTGGATTAACACACAAGCTACTCTTTGTCCCAAAAAAATAATAGTTCCTGTAGGATCATAATAAAATATGTTTAACAATATTACACTTTAGTTTTTTATTTTTTATAGCATTCGTGCGAAGCCGGGACGGGTTGACTAGTATTTCAATAAATAAAAACATACATTATACTGAATGAATAACACATTAAATCCTATTCAGGTAAATAGGTAACTTGAAGGATAAAAACAACTCAATAACAGTTCAAGGTCGTCATTATGTTGTATGTTTGTTTACATGTAAAACATCACTTTGATATATAATTATTTATATTCTGTGTATTCTATATAAAATTAGGTTTTAGTCATAAGATTTTTGCTCTCATTATTACTTATCTATATATTATTTTTCACACATAATTTCACGCATAAATACATATGCTAAATCTTTTTTAGTGGATTTTTGTATAAATGTAAATGTAACTTTAAAAAAGATTATAGGCTATGTTTTGTCTTAAAAGTTAGGAAAAAAGGGAAAAAATTACATATTGCAAAACAGAAATAGACAAGTAAAGCGTTACTTAATTTTAACTATTTGATCCATTACTTATGACTTATTAAAACTTTGTTCCATTGTTACTATTTTTCTGTAACTTTCCATCATATTATAAAACTCATAAAAAATTTTTTTCGAAAAATATTGAAATAATCTAATATACAAAAATGTATCTCTAAAGCTTATTTAATAAAGAAGGTCGGCGCAAAATAAAGGAATCAGTGTAAGTCTAACGTCTAAAAGATCTGGCAACTACATTGTAAGGTACTCACGTGACCTTAATCAGACAGCACTCCCAACGCTAACATTATCCAGAGACTACTTCACTCCTTGAGAGACCGTGCAAGACTGAGACTACAGTCAGACTGTCGCGAGCACATAAAGAGTCGAGACTGTCAAACCGACGGAAGTGACTACTACCCTACTCCAGCGCCATAGATGGCGATTATTCATCGAGTCGATGACGATTAGACAAGTTTACTTATTAAATATTTACTTTTTAAACTAGTTAATAACTTTTGAAGCAGGTAAAGTAGTTATGTGTAGGCAAAATGAAGTAATTCAGTTTTACAACATTACAGTTCGCGCGGATTGGAAGCAAATTGTTCGTTTTATTTTTATTTCTATCTACTTACAAGAAAATTTCATGTAAATATATTTTTGTTGAGAAATAGAAATATTTTAAAGAGATTACTTAATTTATGCAGAACTAGATAGCATTATACTAGATTAATACAAAGCTAATATTTTTTTTTTTTATGGTAGAAAAGGTGCAAACGAGCAGATGGCCCACCTGATGGTAATTGCCACCATCGCCCATGGACATCGACAAAACAATAGATACCTTGTACGCTTGTTTTGTCGATGCGTTGCATCCTCGAAGATAGAGTGGGGAGGGGAAATGAAGAAGAAAAAATGCTGTGGTCTCAACGGACCCTGAGCTAGATCCCAGAGTCCACTAGATCCACAGCATTAATGGAATGGGAGTGGGAGAGGGTAAGTCTGACCCACATGCAGCTCGACCGGAACGCGTCTATGACACTTGACGGTCGGGTTCGCATGCTGGTGGTCGCAAGCCAGTCGGGGAACAGATACCCTACCACCAACGGGGTGCTGGGTTACTCGGCTTTTACGAGATGCTCTCCCAGCGGCAGAGGGGAATAGTATTCTATTCCCTCACGGGGTAAATATATTATATTATTTTACACCATAATCAATACATACATCAACACGTCAATTCATATCAGTTATATAATCGATTGATCTATTTTGTAGTATAAGAAGAAATCAAAATGTTACTTATTCTCACTCTTTACACAAGGGGGGTCCCATTCAACGCTATATCGAAACTATGTATTGTCCCGAAACTTATCACTCAATTACACCACTACCACACACCACCAGCACAGAGTGGGAATACAATCGCACAACATCTTTGGTGCATTTACAAAGTCGGTTCTCTATCCGTTAATTGAAATATTGAATTATGTGTAATTGTATTTACGATAGATGCTTTATAGTATTCATATTTAAATGAAACCTAATATAATCTACGCTATTTTAATCCTACAGCTTGGACTTGTGATCAAGGTGTAGGTTTAAAGTAGCGCCCTTGTTAGATATGCGAACATTTATCTCCACTGCCTAAGTTCACTGTTTAAGTCTAACGTTAGGTTAAGTTAGTTAGTTGCTTGATTAGGTTAGCCTTATGTTAATAAGGCTAACCTAATCAAGCATAAACCTGTCCTAAGTTAATAATAACACACTATTAAACTTCCACTATCACCACTCCAGGTAATGTTCACTCTAAAAGACTACTCGTGGGACTAAACTTTAGTCCGTCCGTAGTACAGGGAATATAAAGAGACAAAACAAGTAGTTGTAGTAGTAGCAATACAACTCCACTAATGGGGGTAGAAGTAAAATCAGCCAATGGGAATCATCTACCAATGAGAATCATCAGCCAATCATCAAAAATCGTTGTTATTATGTCAGATATAATAAACGTGCTACCAGACGAAAGATATATAAACCCATTACTGTACAGCAATACGTCTTCACACGCAATTTAGACTGAGGCGAGCCGTGCCTGGCGCTTGAGACCCAGGAGCAGGTTTAAAGAGCTCTTTCATAATATATTAACTCTCACCTCCGCCGCTCGTCCTCACTATCGACAATAGATAATAAAGTAAACTTACATGGACCTCGAGAAGGGTGACCTTAATCACGACACTATAACACTAACTTCCATGTTCACTGCACGAAAACACCAGAGAGACGGAGACTAATTTATCGTACTATAGGTTATAAATAATATATTGTCTTCAAGTCGGTATACTTGAAATAACTTATTACTTAAGATAAGATACTACTACTGTATAAACAGTGTTGCTAACAAACGATTTAAATTCTACTAACCCAAATTTTTTAAAAATTGAAGCTTTACTTATAAAGTTAGAGAAAGAGATGGATATAGAGAAAATAAAAAGTCTTCTTAAGATACATTTATTCAATTTTAGGTGTAGTCTGGTTGAAAAGAGAAAATTCAATTGATCAAATATGTAAACGCGAACCTTATTAAAGCAATGCAAATATCGTTCAGCAAATTTTTCCAATATTTAGGCGTGCAAGTTAAATTGGATAACGTTTACATACTAAATTTCATGTAACTATATATAAATACAATAAAAATGTAAATAATGAAAGTTTTTAAGTTTTCTCAAATTATTTTTTTTTATCTTTTCTTAAATTTGTTGGCGCCGGCAAAATATAGACAATTTTATCTAAGTCGTTGGAGTAGGGTAGTAATCACTTCTGTCGTTTTGACAGTCTCGACCCTTTATATGCTCTCGACAGTCTGACTTTAGTCTTAGTCGTGCGTGGTCTCTCAAGGAGTGAAGTAGTCCCTGGATAAGTGTAAGGTTATATTTATGTGTGTTTAACCTTGAGTTTAAACAGAGAGCCTAAGCAGTGGAGGCGAGTGTTGGAATTCTGTTAAAAGAGCTCTTTAAACTCCTTGTTCACAAGTCCAAGGCACTGCTTAGGTTTCTCTCGTAGTTGTTAGAGATCATATTTGATTATTTATCGGTTCAATAGAAGTATCTACGTTGCGTTTACCCGATAGTCCATTCAATATCATCACCCCTTGTAGTGTTTTCCAATATTCCCCTCTCCTCCTTTCTTCTCATCATTAAAATCCCCGACATATATATTAGTTACTCCTACCAACAAAACAATCTACACATCTTTCTCATTCTCAAGTTAAGCTAAGTTAAACAAAACACAGTAAAAACCAAATAAATTTTGTTGTAATATATAAGAGATAGGTAATAGTTTATTCTCTCCGCTCTGTAACTGCAAGAACAAATAGTGAGTAAATGTTAGGCAATTACGAGTACCTTACTTTCTGATATTTTTAATTATAAAACATCATCAGTAATATCAGTAAAAGAGTAAACAAATTTTTTGCAAATAATATTTTTTGCGATAGTTTTCAATATTTGTATTTCCGTGTAATTGGAGAATCAAATTGGATGATGTTTACTCTTCGATAGATTATAGCTCAGTGATTTTCCACTAGAATTAGTTAAATAACTTTAAACATACCGCCATGTTTAAAGTTATATATTTCAAGTTGTGTTATTTACGTGGGATCGATTCCGCAGAGTAACACGCACAAGACAATAATAATATGCAATTACAACGGAACACCGAGTCATCAATATTAAACACTTACTCCAACCTTAGTAATGAAAACCCAGCATGACAACACCACACCACTGCACAGCCATAAAGGTCCACAGGCGAGCTCCATTTGACAACTGACTCAAGTCTATCGGAACAGAGGCTATATACAGTCTTGGAATGAAATAAAATGTTAAACTATAACAGTTTTTCTCTATTCTAAGCTATAATGTCATAGCGTCGTGATTTTTGATCGGAGGGTAGATATAACAAGTGTCAGTTAAGTGTCTCATCATAGTGACAGCGTCAAGTGCGAGTGTGTCGCGCAATATTCCTCGCTTTATTATAAAGATACAGCCATACACAGTACACTACACTCAAATATCTGCTCTCATCTATAATACAATATTATTACTTTTATACGAACTCACTTACCTAAAAAAGTTGGACATAAGAGCAGCAATATATTATAGTTAATTTTTACAGCTAAGCAGGACTTTGAGACCCAAGAACAGATATTAAGATCTTGTACTCCCTCGGCCAAGCTAGTAAAAATATTAGAAACTCACTTGATTCTAAATAAGGGTATATTTTTTGAGGTGTAAACGTGCAGATGGTCCACCAAAAGTAAGAGATTCTTTCTTGTTTGGGCGATGCGTTGCATCCTCGAAGATAGAGTGGGGAGAGGGAGTGAAATAAAATGTAAGTAATGGGATGGAAGAGGAAGGGGGTAAGTTTGGCCCACATGCGACTCAACCGGAACGCGTCTATGTTACTTGGCGGTCGGATCCGCATGCTGGTGTAAAACACAATAATGATATGCACGTTGGACGAAACTGAGAAATTTTATCATAAACTCCTTCAGAGTGGAGTCCCAGCATAACATCACTAAACCTGTTGTACAGCCATTATGGTCACCGAAACGAGCTCTATTTGACAATTGGCACAAATCTATCGGAACAGAGGTTATATATTGTCTTGTTATATATTGTTAAGTGGGTATAATTGAAATAAAATAAAAGTAAGTAGGTACTCGTGAATACACAGATATAAACGGTGTTTCTAACTAATGTTCTAATAAAATAATATATACATCGAAAGTGACGTCACTCATGTCAAAATAATGCAAGAGCGTAATATAGATGTATATCATAGTTTTGATTGATTCAATCACTAAAGTGTATCAATGACAATATCCAAACTTTCACCCTCATAATAATTTACACAAAGTTTGAAATGAAAGCAGTATAAGCCGTGGTGGGAAAGCGGGGGACAGTATATCACCGATGCAGTTTAAACGTTCTCCACCCGCGCTCCCGCGCCCCCGCTTTACGCCACCGCGCCACCGGACTAACTCAACAAAGTGTCAAACAACGCGCAACTTCATACCTGGCTCACCTTGGTGCACCCTGGCTTACTCTGGCCACTGCTCCGCAGCCTCCACTACTGACCTCTGGTACAAAATATAGAATTTAGTTGGCAACACCGTTGATAACTTTATAGCGGGTAGTTCCTTTTATTTTATTCCAAGACAGTATATGTTCCGTAAATCTTTGTTCCGATAGACTTGAGCTATGAGTAAAAAGATTCTCACCCGGTAACAGGAATTGGATACTGGAGAATTGGAGCTGCGCAAATGATATGGTGTTGTGATGATAGGATTCCATTCCCAAGATTGATTGAATGATATAGATAATGGTTTATGGTACCAAATTAAGTAAGACAGACGGACGTAAATTTTTTTTCTCCCTCTATGCAATTTATTTGTACTGTGGGCGAGGATGCTCACCCCTGACTTAGTTGAACATTTTTATAAACATTATATTAGGTAGAGTCCTGTTAGAGTTCATTAAAATACGAACTCTATAAATATCTCGATAAATGATAGAGAACTTTAATAAAGACTTCGTAAATGCACCAAAAAAGTAGGCCGATCCTATCCCTGCTCTGTGATGCTGGTAGTGGTGTGATTGAGCAATAAGTTTCGGGACGAAACACCGTTTTGATTAAGCGTTAAATGAGGACGGTTGTTTTTTTTATGGTAGATAAGGTGTAAACGAGCAGGTGGGACACCTGATGGTAAGTGACCACCACACCACACCACAAAATAAGAGATACCCTCTAGTTTTGTCGATGCGTTGAATCCTCGAAGATAGAGAGTGAAGAAAGAAATACTGCGGTTTCAGTAAACCCTGAGCATGACGCCAGAGTCCACCATCCGCAGCATTTATGGGATAGAAGAGAAAGGGGTATGTCTGACCCAAACGCGTCCATAACACTTAGCGGTCGGATTCGCATGCTGGTGGTCGCAAGCCAGTCGGAGAACAGATCTCCTATAACCAAGGGGGTGCTGGGTTACTCGGCTCTTACGAGATACTCTCCCAGCAGATGATGGGAATAGTATTCTAGCCCACCCTCTCACTGGAGTAAAGAGTGAGAATAAGTAAATTGTGATATCTTCTGGCTGAAACCTCTTTTAGTATTGTGTAAAGAAAATACCCATCAGCGACATCTTAAACTTTGAGAGGTAATTAAAATATTTAAAACCAAGTATAATTCGCTTCTTCTCTTAACTTAAAACAAGAGCAGTCGTTTAAAACCGTCTCAGTGGACCGTCGGCAAAAACTTGGGTCACTCGGGGCATGGAGGGGAGCGGGGCGCGGGGACGGGCACGCTGTTCTCAGTAGACTTGAAGTTTGAAGAAATTTGGTTTTAAGATTCTCTCGACGAAACTTTAAAGGCCGTTTGAGTTTAACAATTTTTTAAACCGTATCTTATTTACGAGTACAGTTTATACAGTATTTTATACTTTTGCTTTAAAGACAAATTATATTACTGTTTCGTTTTATTTTGTAACTTATTAGAGTTAGCAACACTGTTCATAACTTTATATTCGCGGGTAGTACCTTTTATTTTATTCCTCTGTTCCGATAGACTTGAGCCAGTTGTCAAACGGAGCTCGCCTGGTGCACATTATCGTCGTTGTGATGCTGGGTCTCGATTACTAAGATTGAGAGTGTTTAATATTGGTTTAGTGTATATTATTATTGTCTTGTGCGTATACAATATATAACTTTCGTTCCGATAGGATTGAGTTAGTCTGACAATTGATATCGCGTAGTACATATTAAAGTAGTAGTACATATTAAAGTAGTGAGATTAATAGTGTAGTATTTTTTGGTGGCGTGGTGCTAGGCCTCCGTTGTTACTTTTATTATTCGTTAGCGAGGTCGAGCGGTGGAGGTGAATTCATGCTTAGTAGATGACGTCTTTAAACCTGCCCCTGGGTCGCAAGCCCCAGGTACTGCTCACAGTGCTCACTGATGCCTAGCTGGATACACAGTGGGAACGGATGCCTAGTTTTAATTACAGGATTTGTGCAAGTGGGAGTAGGCTAGGTGCATAATCGTTTGTTCGCCTTAATTATGCTTACCTACCTAAGGGGCGCAACCCACAGCTACCACCAACTGAATGCGACTGAGAACTACTTTTTTATTCACTTTCAGAATTTTTGGCTGTAATTAAAATTTTATGCACCTTGCCCAGAAATGACTTGGATTCTTGTGTTTTAGGTTTTGTATTTTTAAGTCTTTATTGCGGGACAAAATAAATACACCTTATTTAAATTAAATATATTTCATTCTTCTCAATGTTTATTTACCCGCAAAAATCATATTAAAATCGATTAATTAATTAAGAGATAATGCATAGACAAACAGAGAGACAAAAAAGTATAAATGGTACACAACGATAAAACAAGACCTGAGTTAATTTTTAGCACTGTCTAACGTATTGCAGGTAGTTTCTTAATTCCGTGGCTTCAAGCTCCAGGTACTGCTCATCTTCCTGTACAGTATACCTCATTCAGTGTACACCCACCCTATCCTGCTCCAGTGGCACAAAGCAAGTGCCAGCTTGTTACCTGTTTTCTGCTAGACAGATCAGATGTTTTGTGCCCTTAGCAATTACTTGAAAGCATAATTACTCTCTTTACTGACATTGTCTCTACTGTCTTTTTATCCATGGTGTGTTATAATGTTGTGTACATGCTATTTACTCAATAATCACAAAGCTTCTTAAAGATTAAAGGCGTCTACCTACTATAACGTATAATACTATAAGCATGCTATGTCAGAATTGGAAAACATCGTTGACAGTCGGAAGCGGATCGTATCGATGACGTCACGGCCTAGTGGGCATACTCTCATACTTTTCAATACAAATAATATGTTTTATGACTGACACGCTCCTATTGCGATCATAGTATGATATGTTCATTAAGGCATTTTTCTGTACAAATTCATTAATTAAATATTTTTTTAGTAGAAATCTATGTGTATAGTGTGTTATTGACATGGGTTAAATTAAAAAAAATACTTAATGAGTCTCAATATGACAAAATAAAATTAAGTATTTTTAGCTTTTGAGGTATATTGCTTAACTAATGATGTGGCCGTGTGGCATCTTGCAAGGCAAAGTCATTCTTCGGAGAACATAATATAGTTTTCCGGAAGCGATTGTGTCCTTTTTGCTCTATTACGGTATTAACCTGTAATAATCTGGATACCCGGGTGTTCATACAAATATCATGAAAAGTATCAAAATCCCACAAGTGAGTAAATATTTAATCACAGCCTGAAAAGGATGTGAGACTATAATTTGCAGCTAACTGGTGAGTAGAAAATATTATTTACTATTTTTATGTAAAGAACGTTCGTAGCATTCCTTTTTCTCTCATGACTTCACAAAATATACAAATTAAAGTCCACAAGCAGCACTTTGCTTAAGTTTTTTATCCCAATGATTAAAACAATTCAAATTATATTATTTTAGAAGTACCGTAAACAATATTCAAAACCACAAACGTCATTATTCATTGCACTTGAGGGCTGAGTGCGGAATTGTTGAGTGAGTGAGCGAGTCGCAATCAGCTTTGTTTGTACCTGCACTTCATTACTGCACAAAAACTTGGAGTCGTCTCGTTTCCTGACCGACACAAGCGACACAAGCAACACAAAGGTGGTTTAATGAGCGAAGTTCCTCCGCGAGCGACTTGTGGACGTATGGAAGACGCCGCGTACTCCTCTGTGGTATATTTGTACTCGTTTTATATTAATTAATAATTTTATATTTTAATTAAACTTATAGAATGTTTAGTGACCTTGAGCGTCCTGTTAGCATTTGCCATCCGCGGTTGAAATACATACCACCAAAAATATCTTCATGAACATTTCATGAAGAGACAATATACCTCGCTCGTTCAAAAAGATATCAGATCTCAGATAGAGCCAAGCTATTATGAACTCTACACGCCTTCCTACAAGCCCTCACTTCACAAACTCTATATACTTAGTCAATATACATGTCGGAGAATAGTAAAAGATTATCGAGTAATCGAATTATCATCGCCATCTATGGCGCTGGAGTAGGGTAGTAGCCACTTCCGTCGTTAGACAGTCGCGACCTTTTATATGCCATCGACAGTCTGACTGAAGTCTTAGTCGTGCGCAGTCTCTCAAAGAGTGAAGTAGTCTCTAGATAGTGCTATTGAAGTGTTAAGTGCAGTGTTTTGTTAGTGCCGTCCGATTAAAGTCACGTGAATACCTTACAATCAAATTGCTACGTCTTGTGTTATTAAACACGAGAATTACGCTAGCTCTGGGGCTAGCGGGACGTAATTCAGATATTGGATTATTTATAGAATTAAAATGTAAAATATTAGATAATTAATGTAAATATAGAATTATAAAAAGAAGTTACACCGTTTATTTTTACATTTAATAAATCGATCCTGACACTGTTGAGGTGTCACAGTAGGCTAGGCTTTCGGAAAATACCCTAAGAATATTGATGATTATCAGTAAGACATAGTAACGAAACCGGGGTATTTTAGATATTAATAAAAACTTAAATATTACAGGTATACAACTGAAAGTTTATGTGTTTAATGAGTCTACTAGTTATATCATATTCCGAGAATTTTAGTATTTTGATATAATCCAAACCCAAGTTAAGAGGGTTTAAAAATACAATGAAGCGCTTCGGGAAAAGATAATAGTGCCCTTGCGCTTCGCTTGGCTCGTCTTGGCGGGGCACTACCGTGCTCCCAGATTAGCATTTTAAAATATATATTTGCGCCTATATGTTATTAGTTTCTGACCCTTAAGGAATAATTGATTGATAATTTCCTCACAGCGAGCCTACTATCAAAATTTGTGATTTTTGTTCTTCGTAATATTTAATATTTGTTTTAAATAAAATAAGTTAACTTTAATTTAAATTATGTTCATTCTCATATATTAATTAATTTAAAAAAACTTGACGATCTGTGCCGTAACTTGTAATCAATAAAAACTGAACTTTTTATTTTCTTTTTCAGTTAAAGGAAAAACAACCTGAAGATAGAATGGATCGCTGATAATCTTCTCAACAGATTAACGAACCTTTGTAGATTAAAAAAACGGGCAGCAAATGTAATGTTAAGGTACTCCTAAGAAAACAGAAACATTAGTCGTTTTGTAAACCAAGCAGCTGGTTTGAAAACAAAATTTCTTAATTACGTGGCTAAAGATAGTTTTATCATAATATATATCGTTAATACAAAAACGTTACATTTATCTTCTGTAGTATAATAAAATGTTCACCATTGACAATGACAGATACCACAGGCAGACTTAATGAAATTTCGCGGTTTTAAAATAAAGTATACCCGCTTGACAACGATATACGAGCACAAGCTTACATAGAGCTAACCCACCAACCTACTTATTAGTGATCACAATCATTTCTAATTTCATCTAAATATGAAACCAATTGTATGACTTTGACGTCATAGTCAGGAGGTCCGAGTTGAGTCCCCCACACAAGCAAACACCGGAGACTTTTCTGAGTTATGTGTGTTTAAGCAATTATATATCACTTGCCATAATTAAATATCACTAGCGTTAAACGGTGACGGAAAACATGGTGAGGAAACCTGCACTCCCGAAATCGCCAAAGTTCTCTATCAGTGTGTGAAGTCTGCCAACCCTCACTTGTCCCACGTTGAGGACTATGGCCTAATCCTCTCCTCACTCTGCGAAGAAAACTCGGCTTAACAGTAGGCCATCCACGGGCTATGACTTAAAGTTTTGCTTAGAATTAGATTAGTCTATCTGTAGAAAACTCTAAATTTATATTTCCTAAAAATTCAAATAAACAAAGTCTTAGTAATGAATCCTCATGCGCCAAAGTTATACGGTTTACCAAAAATACATAAAGACCTCATCCCCATACATAGGTGTTCCAGAATATTTGTTAGCAAAGTTTTTGAATAATGATATTGTGTCAAAAATCTCGTTTGAGCCACAAAACTCTCTTAAAAATAGTATTCCTTTAGTTTATTGAATAAAAAATATTAAACTTGCCAAACCGTTGTAAGTTGTTATCTCTCGAGGTTGATAGTTTATTTACATTTGATGAAACATTAGATATTGGCAGGGCTTCTTGAAAAGTGGAGATTGCATCCTAATGAAATTTCCGAAATAGTAGAATTAACACAAATTTGTATGAAACAAAACTACTTTAAATTCAACGATAAAATTTGTCTTCAAAGAGAAGGTCTTGCAATGGGTTCTCCTCTCAGTCCCTTAATAGCAGAATTATTTATGAATGTTTTTGAAAACAAAAACAGTGTCAATATTAATAATATTCGGCAACCTGCGTGTGTGCTGTGTCTTGGTTCGGGTTCACGGTGTCATTACTCTGTGGGTGTGGTGGGCTCTACTTGGTTGTGCCGTACTGCTGTGCCGTGCCGTGGATTATAGCAAGGTAACATTTTAATTCCTTTTTTCTTTTTTTTTTGAAGTAAATATCACAATTTTCACTCTATTAAATTTCTTGAAACTAAATAGTAATAAATAACTTTTTAACAGTAATTTGTGTGTACATATCAGGTATAAATATTTATCTTGTTTCTCGGAAACCGCTCTAACGATTTGTATCAAAGTTTTTTCACAAAAGCGATTTTGCTTACAATTTTTTGAAGCTTAATATTAATCGCCGTTTTGTAAATATTTGAGAAATTTGTTTATTATTTTAAACTCAGATTTTGAGATGGAAAAAATGAAAACTTTTTCCAATAATATTAGTAATGGAGACCCGAATCACGACACTACACCACTGCACACTCATATTGGTCACCTGACGAGCTCCCTTTGACAACTGATTTGAGTCTATCTGAAATAGTGTTGAAGTTACGTACGCGAGAAATTTAAATAAAATTAAAAGATATTTACTAGTTTTTTGTTCTAGACTTTAATTCAGACTTAAGCTGTAATTTAATCTGCAAGATATATTTCAGGTAAACGGACGGGGACGAGGATAAAAGTTAATCTAAACTTTTAAGCTTTGGATAATTCTTTTAAGTATTTTTTACCTTTCTCTATCCCCTAAAAGCATATTCATTAGCCAGCTTTGTTACTTGCTTTTATAAATCTGAACCGACAGACGACTAAAAGTGTGTTTAGATTTTAGCTTTATAATGAGGCCCTTGCTTTGCTTATATTTGATGACATGGGGCCTGCATGGTGATTATGACAGCGATAAAAAAGTAAACACGCACATCGAAACGTGAATATCTCTGCTCAGAATAAGGAGGGAGAAACATTTATTAAATTAATTTGGATTATATTTGTTCTCCATAATCCAAAGATTTTGGACAGAGATTGGTTATTAATTTTGACTGTAAACAGTTATCAACCATAAAGATTTTTTTTTTCTCTATAAATCCTTTGAAAATAAATATTTTAAAAATATATCTATCTGTGTCTGTCTGCTTTCTAATTGTTATCCATATCTATGGCACAGTACCTTTTAAGAATGTAACATTTCTTCCGTATTGAAGCAAATAATGTAAAGTATGTTTTAATTGGCACTCGGTACTAAATGGAGAGTGGGAGCCGCAATACACGTCGCTTTGCTCTTCCCACATGTGCTGTACGTCTACGAGCACTGCCAGCACAATCTTATGTAACATTTCCTACGTTTTATAATGAATTGAAACTTACTGACCTAGAAATAGTGCAGGAATACCTGTATTATAATTGTGTATATTCCGCTTGCTAGTATTGAAAGAGACATGTTATTAAAGCCGGCCAA
The DNA here is from genome assembly GCA_905147385.1 of Limenitis camilla. Lineage (NCBI taxonomy): Eukaryota > Metazoa > Arthropoda > Insecta > Lepidoptera > Nymphalidae > Limenitis > Limenitis camilla. The sequence goes on from LR990240.1 coordinate 14,314,904, forward strand.
ATGCGAGTCGGACTCGCGCACGAAGGATTCCGTACCAATATTTGGCAAAAAAAATCACGTATGTTGTATGGGAGCCCCCCCTAAATATTTATTTAATTCTGTTTTTAGTATTTATTGTTATAGGGGCTACGGAAATAGATCATTTGTGAAAAGTTCAACTGTAATGCTATCACGGTTCATGAGATACAACCAGGTGTGTGTGGTGGTCTGGTGACAGATAGGTAGAGTCATAGTAATAGAGTCCCGTTTTTGGGTCCGGAACCCTAAAAACGGATATGTAATGGAGAATAATAACAGGTTGCAATCATAGTTAATAATGCCGTTATACAATGCACAAACTCGCCTACACTGCTTGATTTCTTTATCAATAACAACATCAAAAACTCATATGAGTACTTCAATATTATAATCAATATTCTCTCCATGAAATTAGTCGTCAACAGAGCTTATAAGTTGCCGGGTTGCCGGAGGTATGAGCCACAGAACAAGAACATTTTGGACTAGGATAGGTTTCGGGATTATACATTAATAATATCGATTATATATAACTACATAGACAATATATAACTTTCGTTCCGATAGGATTAAGGTAGGCTGTCAAGTGATAACACGCAGCACATATTGAAGTAGTGAGATTAAGAGTGTAGTGTTGTGGTGGCGTTGTGCTAGGCCTTCGCTATTATATATTTTATTATTTGGTAGCGAGTCTTTAAACCTGCTCGTGGGTGTCAAGCCTCAGGCACTGCTCGGCTTCTATCTAGATTACATGTAAATAGTGTCGTTTGAGTATATATAAAAAAGTATCTATTTTTGTTGTGCTTTAACAATTAATTCTCTAAATGTCGTTTAAGATTTTAAAACAAAATCCTTGACTAGCTTAGGTCTTGTGGCCGCCATTTCATTATCCTCCTTTCTAACCATTTCCTAGGTTTTTACTCTGAGTAATTGCCACCTGACCTACATTTAGTTTCTATTGAGAAATAAAATAATTTCTGTAGACCTGAAGCTTCAGAGATGTCGATGATGATGATGCAGTTAGTAACACTAGTTGATAACTTTATATTCGCGGGTAGATACCTTATGATTTGAGCCGATTGTCAAACGAAGCTTCCTTGATGACCATTATGGCTGTGCAGTGTTGTGGTGTTGTGATGCTGAGTCTTCATTACTAAAGTTTGTAGTAAGTGTGTAATATTGGTTACTCGATTTCTGATTTGAGTGCATATTATTTTTGTTATTGAAACCAACAAGGTTTAAGGCCATACGTGAGTAACGTATAGGTTCAATTAGGTTATCTATATCTATACTAATATTATAAAGAGGAAAGATTTGTATTTTTGTATTTTTGTATGTAACGAATAAACATAAAAACTACTGGACCGATTTCAAAAATTCTGTCACCATTAGAATGCTACATTATCCCTGAGTAACATAGGCTATATTTATTACAAGAAAAAATTAGAGATCCCCAGAAATTCTCACTAAAACCAACACAAGGTGCAAAAAAATTAGCCATAAAATATCTTTCATCGCATGCGCTGCGAAAAGTATTGATGATAGAACAAAAAAATGTTCTACAATATTATAGAACGTATCAATATCTACAAAAAACTCCGCGAGACCATAAGTCCAACTATTGTAGTTAAGTCACTATAACTACTTCTTTACATTTTAAAAGTTGATAAAAATGCCTATCAAAATCAGACCATGTTTTCCATAACTTTGTATTAATCCTTATCCAAATAAATCGGACATTCCAGTCAAAAGATATTACGAAATAAAAATATCAAGATAAATAAAAAATAATCCCAGACAGGCCGCCGGCGCGGTGTGGAGTGCCTCGCAGCGCAGCGAGTAACGCGGCGATAGAGGAGCGACAGAATGCGGGAGCCAAAATGTTAAAAAAAAATTATCCACCCGTGCGAAGCCGGGACGGACCCCTAGTACAATATATAGTAGCATTATTATAACGATTCTTGGTAGTTTAGTTCGAGCAATGAAGACGCCCGTGCTCTTGGGTCACAAATCCCAAGCGCAATTTTATAAATAAAATATTATAGTATTATTATGTTTCACATATTATTTATTATGTTAATTACGTAATTATATTGACGTTAAAATGCCAGACAGTAAAATCCTATAACTTTCTGATTCTCAAGGCTGACAATTAATGCTCGAACTCCTAAATTCTTTATGAAAAATGTCGTGATAAAATCCGAGCTCGAGATCTATGGTATAGGTATAGGTATAGATATAGATACGAAGATAAAGTTGAAAATTATACCGATCTCAAACCTTTTCTGAAAGTCGAGTGAAAAATAGCAGCCACGACAATGATTCCGTTAATCGCTCCTGAAAGAATACAGTTACACTCAGTTAAATTCTACTTTTAGTGCTTTTATACACAATAGACTTCAAATATGAAATCGAGGTAAATTCTTAAACATATCTTAGTGTATTTATAAAAAGAAGATCTTTCAAAATCAGGATCATCATCAAAATTTGTTTTCGTTGGTTCTTTTTAACAGTTTCGGTATCTTGGATCATTTCATAGGAATTATTTTTATAGTCCAGAAGTTAAAAATTCAAGATCAGCTCGGGTTGTTTATATTCAGTATATGGATAATCATGTCAATCTATTTGTTACTCTTATCATGAAGGTTTAGACCTAAGGCTCGTGAGAACGTTGTGTGGATTGAAATTTTTATCAGACATTTGGCAAACATCTTTTTCTCCATCTAAATGCAGTTCATTGCCAACATGGCTGATTGTGGCCTCAATGTCTAAACACCTAAATTTCTTATCCTATCGACAAATCTTCAGTGTGCAACACCTCACCAACTGTCCAAAGATCTTAATCAACGTCCAGTCGACAGTGCGTAATACCCATTGTCAAGATCCAAGCTCAAAAGCCAAAATATTTTCAAATCCAAGTCCAAGTTTCTCATAAAACTGAAACAATGAAGGTAATGTATTTTTTGCAGCTCCTCGACTCATTAATCATCCGTTTTTGCTTAAAGGCAATTAAACTAGAGCGGCTAAGTCCATGTTTGTTCGTTGTAATTTGCGAGGCTGGTGCGAACTGATAACGCTCACTTTTTAACCAATTTTCTGATACAATTAATATCAATAGCTGCTGTAAATAAAGGGTGAAATTTCGTTTTAACTACCTGTCAATATTGAGTAGCTATTGGTGGTAATTAATTGATTGTTTAAGGAGTAAAGGAGCCAATGTAGCTTCTTCAGCAATCTCAAGTTTATTGCTGGAAATTGACAGGAATATTATGGTCTATTTGTGTTACTGTGAATGAAATAATAACTATTTTTTATGACAGTTATGGGGAAAATAAGCAGACTGATCCGATGGTAACTGGCCTCCGTTGTCCCTGTACCATCTCGGAGATAGAGTGAAGAGACAGCATAAAGAGAAGAATGCTACGGTTTCATCGTATTCGGAGCATGAACCCCGAGTCGGCTGAAATTGCAGCATTAATGGGATGGTTTAGCCCACATGTGGCTTGACCGTCAAAAACACTAGGCGGTTGGATTCCCACTCTATTGGTCGCAAGCCAGTCGGAAGACAGATCCCCTACCGCTAAGGGTATGCTGGGTTACTCGGCTCGGCGAGTTGCTCTTCCAGCAGCAGAGGGTAATTGCATTCTAACTCGTCTCCTCACCTCGTATATGTTTTTCTCAATAAATCGAGACGATAATAAAACGGGTATTAATATTGTTATGCTGCCGAAGTGGTCTAATCACTATGAAGCATTCCTATAATTCAATTTGTCACAATTTCTTACATAAAAAAGTAGTCAACGAGTTTTTTAGGTTGTCAACAAAAAGGGGTTTTTTTGTATAAAGTTGTGCATATTATTTACTTATATGAAATTGAGAATACTGTTGTTACAAAGCCTCCGGTGTATGTTGTTGCTTCGTTTATCATATCAGTAAAATGGAGATTCCTGAATTATATTTTTCAATTGTCAGGTAAAAATGTGCGTTATTAATCGCTGTTTCCCTGAGGATTTAATTTATTAAAAATTGAATAAATATTGCATTTATTTGAATGATCGAGCAATTTAACGTTATTTGCGGAAGGCTATTGAAAACTTAACACCCTTACCAAAATGGGAAAATAAATAAATTATACCCCCAGGGCAAGTGTACGAGTGTTCCCTGTTCCCCTCGCGTCAATTATAATCAGTAATTATTCAGATTTGAAGAGCCCTTGGCTTCGTTAGTGTAAGTTCTGTGAGGGCATGCCTCCCCTCTGCTTAATAGACAATGCGATGATGTGTTTGTTGGTGTGTCTTTTATTCAACCTTTAAAGGTGGCAATATGAATCTTGTTTTTGGCAACACTGTAGATAACTTTGCACTGGCAAGTAACTTTCTTTTGATTTATATTAGGTATCTTTACTGTTTAGATAGATTTAAGATACTAAACAAAACATTTCAAATAGACTAAGGTAGTATAAGTAGCTGACTAGGTCGAGAGGTGGATGGTTACAGTCACATTCATGTTAAGGACGTCTATAAAACTGCTTTTGGGTCTTAAGCCCCAGGCAATGTTGGTTTCCTGACTGATCTCTTACTGAATAAGACGAAGAAGGTTTTAAATAATTTAATTCAGTTTTTTTCATAAAAAAAGTAACACAAAGCTGAAGTTCCTCCGCGGGTTAATAACGATAAATATTTTCAATACGGATTTGATTTCTCCCTGACGCGATAAAATATTCATTAGACGACGGGTGATGTGATGCGATGTGAAGTGATGTGATGTGATGGGGCGCAAATTTGATATCGTGCCCTTGGATGACGGGGCGGGAAAATAGTTACGTGAAATATTTAAGTTATTGGTTTTTTATGTAGACTTTTTATGAACGAACGGATTTAGAGTTAATCGATCCTCAAAGACACTTTTTGAAAAAAATAAACCTGCCTCCATTGATTTATATTACTCACTTTAGATCTTGATTAAATGACGCTCAAAATGTCTCCTGTAAATCAGCTCTAAAATAGCAAATTAGGGCCTACACGTGTTTTTCTTCATTCAGATATTATAGAGGACCCCAAAATTCATGAACTTAAAAATTAGTTTATAGGTAAAAAATTGTAAAATATTCAGACGGAATTATTTGTGATATCTGTGACTTATATAGAGCAATGAATAAAGCAGTGAATGGAAAATCGTGTAGATGTCTCTTGGTGTAAATTAGAATTTACTTGAGAGACATTCATTTTCAATGGTCGTGTAGTGTGTGTGTCTGTAACGTACAACAACGAGTATAAGTATAAGTAAAGAAGTTCTGATGGGACTAGTTGCTTAACAACCTTCGTAGAGATTGCTTGTGTATTGTGATCATTTGTGAGACTACAGTTGTCTAAGGAATCCAGATCTATCCCTCCCTCTCCGATCCCATTAATGCTGCGATTCCAGTGAACACCAATTCTTGCTTAGGGTCCACTGAATCCGCAACATTCTTCCCTTCACTCCCCCTCCTCACTTTGTCTTTGAGGCGGCAACGCATTGGCAAAACAAGAGATAGAGATAGAACTCTCTAGAGTAGCCGATGTCCATTGGCGACGATGGCTACTTTTCTTCAGGTGGACCGCCTGCTCGTTTTTCCCTTCAAAGAGAAAGGCTGATGATAACCCTCGCTGCATAAGCAAAGTTAGGGTGAATTTTTCGAATAATAGAAATTAAAAGGTGCTACAAACCTCGTTCTTTTATTAGAGTAGATAATTTGTTGTCTAAAATGTCTGCATACAATGAATCCTTGTTAACGATCACTGGATGTACTGAGCCCTATTGCGTACTACATAAATTAATCAGGCATCGCAATAAAGCTGTTGTCGAGATATAGTCTCGTAAACATACATACTAGAACGTATACGAGTACATTAATTAAGTAGCAACACTCGAACATGTCGCCAAATTTAACTTGTCACTCAAGGTTAAGCTTTTATTAACATAATTTTTTAAATCTACTTCAAAATAGCTGTCTACCCTCGCTTCACTGAGATTTTGATGATATAATCCGCAACACTTTTATCGGCTAGTACTGCCTTTTCATTTATTATCTATCTATGTCGGAGAATAGTAAAAGACTATCAAGTAATCGAATCGTCATCAATATCTATGGCGTTGGAGTAGGGTAGTAGTCACTTCCGGTGTTTTGACAGTCTCGACCCTCAACCCTTTATATGCCATCGACAGTATGACTGAAGTCTTAGTCGCAATCTATCAAGGAGTGAAGTAGTCTCTGAATAGTGTTAGTGTTGTGAAGTGCAGTGCAGTGTTAGTGCTAGGAGTGCTGTCCGTTCAAGGTCACGCGAGTACCTTACAATCTAGTTACCACGTCTTATGTTAGGTTAGGTTTATGTGAGATTAACCTTAGGTTTAAGAGAGCCTGAGCAGTGGAGGCGTCACAAGTTCAAGACACTGCTTAGGTTTCTCTCGTAATTGTTAGAGATCATATTATTTGATTATTTATCGGTTCAGTAGAAGTATCTGCGTTGCGTTTACCCAATAGTCCATTCAATATCATCCCCCCTGTTAGTGTTCTCCAATATTCCTAATCTTCCTCCTTCTATTTCCTTCTCATCATTTAAAATCCCCGACATATATATGCACTTAAAACGGAAACCGAGTAACCAATATTAAACATTTACTCATTAGTAATGAAGACCCAGCATCACAACACCACACCACTACGCAGCCATTATGGTCACCAGGCGAGTTCCGTTAGACAACTGGCTCAAGTTTATTGGAACATACAGTCTTGGAATAAAATAAAAGGTACTACCCGCGAATATAAAGTTATCAACGGTGTTGCTAACTCACCGTTGATAACTTATATGCTCTGTCACGATAGATAAGCGGGTGTTTCGGTAGTTGTGTTGTGTTTAACACACAAGCTCAACTATAACTGATTTTTATTATTTTTCTTATACACTTTAATCAAAGTACCTACCTATAACAATTACAGTTTTCATCACTACATAATATAAAATAAAGTCGCTTCCCGCTATTTATCTGTCTGTCTGTCCATATGTATGCTTAGATCTTTAAAACTAAGCAACGGATTTTGATGCGGTTTTTTTTAATAGATAGAGTAATTAAAGAGGAAGGTTTATATGTATAATACATCTATACTAATATTATAAAGAAGTAAGATTTGTATTTTTGTATGTAACGAATAAACATAAAAACTACTGGACCGATTTCAAAAATTCTTTCACCATTAGGAAGCTACATTATCCCTGAGTAACATAGGCTATATTTATTACAAGAAAAAATTAGAGATCCTTAGGAAATCTCACGAAAACCAACCCAAGGTGCCAAAAAATTTGCCATAAAATATCTTTCATCGCATGCGCTGCAAAAACTATTGATGATAGAACAAAAAAATGTTCTACAATATTATAGAACGTATCAATATCTACAAAAAAGTCCGCGAGACCATATATCCAACTATTATAGTTACGTCACTATAACTACTTTTTTACATTTTAAAAGTTGATAAAAATGCCTATCAAAATCAGACCATGTTTTCTATAACTTTGTATTAATCCTTATCCAAATAAATTATTTCGTATTCAAGACTATTTCAATACCTGTAAATTACTTTTTGAATGATTAAAATCGGACTTTCCATTCAAAAGATATTACGAAATTAAAAATATCAATATAAACAAAAAATACACGAGGACGCGACGGGCCAGTATAGCGACGCAGCGCAGCGAGTAAAGCGGCAAGAGAGGGGGCACCGAAATGCGGGAGGGCCAATATATTTTTAAAAGTAATATTCCACCCGCGCGAAGCCGGGATGGGCCGCTAGTACATAATATAGTAGAGGAACACTGATCATTTTAGAGGTTTCTAATGTGATATCGTAAATAAACACATTTTTTGCGCTTACATTGCAAACGCTGGCTGAACCCTACGAGATAGATCAAAATAATGTACTACAGTATTGTACACCTTAAAAAGGTCTACAAAATAATCCACGCTGGTATATGTCTATCTCTTAATGATAACCTAAAATAACCCGTTTTTATTCTTTACTTTTTACGTGAAGTAATGGCTTATTTACGAAGCGATTTTAAACAATACAGCATTAATCCTTATCCAATTAGGTACCTTAAATACATTGTGCATTTAATATAGATCAATATGGCCCTTAACAGCATGAAATATTTTGGAAGATATTACAGATTTAAAAAGCAGGGACATAGCGGTTACATATATATGTATGAATACACGTGTTAAATTGCACCCGGGCCAAGCCGAGACCGGTCGGTTAGTAGATTATATTTTGAACTATAAACGTAAATGTATGGCGAGTGTAGTTTGGAACACAACACACACCTGGGTCACAATAGTAGTATATGATAAAATTTAGAATTCAACTAATGAGAGAAAGACGTAGAAAAAATATCCTTTTTCTAAATTATTCTAAATTCATTATTAGGAGTTCGCAGTTTGGCGCTTTTTTTAGATAATATTGTGTATTTTTTTTTTTTTGAGATTAAGTAAAGCAAGAAAAATTCATTAGTTGAATAATAATTACTATTCAGTCAAAACATTTAATTCCAATCAATTTCAACTACAGTTCAATTTCAATAGCTGTCGTTAAGAAGCGGATGGGAGAGTGCTGGGGAGTGACGGGTGGGGGAGAGGGGTGGGAGGTAAGTATCTAAATCGGATTTCCCATAATTCGGCTTCTTAGGTAAGGATTAAAACCTGGAACTTGGACCAGAGATACTCACCTTACGGAGGTGGCTGATCATATAATTGAAATTGTAACAATAGTTTGGCTGGTGGAGATAAAACGTGATAAAACACTGGAAAAGCTACAAATCGAGTTCAGAAATAAAATACAAAATGGCCACTGCAAATATTGAGAGTAGCGCCATCTAGTTTAAAAACCAAAGATATAAACTAATAAAATCCTTGTAAAAAAGTCTTATTTATTACTAGTGACCTCTTCCAGCTTCGCTTGAAAATAGAAGACATAGAATGTCATGAACATTTGATATCTTAATACAGCGCCATCTGTTAGATACTACCGAACATAAATAACAATAAATGTTGAAGTGATATATTCACTGCTTTATTTACAGCGCCATCTATTAGAAATTTATATTTATCTCTTAAGTTACACTAAATTACGGCCTGCTAAAATTTAATCTTGAGTTAGCAATACCGTTGATAACGTTATATTCAAGGGTAGTACCTTTTTTTATTGTTACTGTCATACGTAGATAACATTTGTTAGATAAACATCGTGACGTAGGATTTGTATATACATAAGGTATATAAATGTCATTTCCATGGCGCAATGGTCAAGGGTCAGGGAAGTTATTAAATAAGTTAGCAGCGAGTTGGGAGCCAGTTCAAACTTTATATTTATTTATTACTATTTTATACAGCAGACGACTCTAATCACCCTCACCGTCTAATAATATATTGTTTTACTAAAACCGCCATAGATTATGGTTTTTAATTACTTTTCTACACCCATACTTTCCATTTAAGTAAATTTCAAAATCATTATCATTGTACAGTAACATTGGATTTTTGTTAGAAAAAGTAATAGATAAGTATAGTTGGCATCTACCTACAATACAATTCTATATAGATAAGGCTGACCGAATTCTCCTATTCAAATGAAACACTGACAGTATGTTTTTATAGCAATAGAGTCTAGAATTCATTGTAAGGGTGCCGGGTCCATCATGAAGAAGAGAAAAACTCTGAGTAGAGATCAAGACTTGTGACACGGGACTAGGTTTAAGGGCCCCTTTCCGATGCACGTCAACACTCACCTTCCCCCCTCGTGTTCATCACCCTTCCCAGCCATATTTGGTATGATCCTGTTAACGCAGCTATATAGAATATACGGCCGTTCTGGACCGGTCTAGGTCTTTCAGCAGGTTATGAAGAGATTTTGCTGGTATACCTCTCGCTCTAACTTCTACAGCGTATAGATTTCCTATATAACCGAGAAAGAGAATCCGCAAGTTCATAATATTTATTTAGTTTCATTGCGTGATCTATAGTTATGTTTGTTTCACACTCTATTATTCTCTTTTTTTTGTGTATATTTAAAAGGTTTGAAAATAGGTTGTAGGATATTTTTTATACCCCGGGTTAGGTGATAAGGATGACTACCTAGAATTTCATTTATATAACAAAACAATAAAATACTTGTTACTCATTCGGAATCTTGTAAGATCGGTACTCATTCCTCGTGAGATTTTCGAAGTCTGGTCGAATAATTCTTCTGAATAAATAATTTTGTCTCAATACTGTACTCTTGAGTTTTATTTCAGCATGGATTCTGACAATAATTACGGTGCCAGTACTTAATCATTTTCAATGATACTCAATTATAACAAGCATTAAATAGCTAGAAGAAAATAAGATATTTTCGTCAGGTAATCACGTCTGGATAGACGACAATGATTTTTTGGCACATAATTTGGATAAACATAAACTATTATATTATAACATTAACATAGTCATCATAATTTATTTACTTCAAACTATTTGTTATTTAGATTTATATAAAACTAAGCAACACATGCGACTTCGTCTGCATCACATAAGAAAAAATTAAGGAATACTAAAGAAGTTAGAACTTTCTTTGTTTTATGTGTATGGGTCGTAATGTTATATTATATAACATATAGTCTTCATCGATAAATTGTGTAGGCTATCAAACAAACGAACTCTTCTGCTTAACAATATAAGTATAAGTTATAAAGTTAGCATCAGTACGACTAGATGTCTGTAATAAAACCCGTAAGTGCAGTCACAGCATGTGGTGGGCACCTCGGCGCTAATATACATCACCACTCGTCAGTCTAGACTCAGACTTAGATCTTTATATATTATACTAACAGCATCACTATTATATCAAGCGTTTTTCATATACTATATAATATGTTGATCATGTTTGATTAACTTATAAGCTCTGTCTGGAGACATACCTTATTGAAAACACTGCGAGTCGTTTACTTCATAAAGATTGCTAATATAGTTTGAGTAGTGTAGGCGAGTGTTCTTACTGTAAGAGTTTTTCAAATCTGCTTCTAGATCACAAGCCCTAGGCACTATTTGGTTTCCTGTCAAAAGACCATTCCATTTAAGGTCGAATCAATAGTCATCTCAAACCAAAATCTTTGGATTGTGCATTGAAAATAGATTTCAAATTTTAATTTTCTATACATACATTTGGTTTGGAGATTGGTATTAATTTTGGTCGTTAAATGATAAAGATAATTATCAAATTAATATAATTATTGAAACAATTAAGTAATAAAGAACAAGTTAATGATAATTATACAAAAGATTATTAGTGAAGATAAATATTGTATCGAGTTAAATAATATTTCACAATTTTGATACAAATCTGTAGTTTTGTGGGTTAGTATTAATATACTAACCATCAAAATTTCCTATTTTTGGATGTTTGAATAATATTGCTAGCAATACTGTTTGTTTTAAAAGTATCTCCACCGACTCTACAATTTGTAAGCTCTATTACGATAGACCCATATTAGTTTACAAGTGATTTTTTCTATAACTAGTACATCATCAACATCGTTGATAACTTTATTTCCTGTATATAACCTCTGTATATAATCGCCTGGTGCCTATTATGGCTGTGCAGTGGTGTGGTGTCGTGATGCTGGGTTTCCATTACTAAAGTTTGGAGTAAGTGTGTCTGTAACTGTGCGATATAGGTACTATATAGACAATAATAGAGTGCTGGGTACTGCTCGAATTTGAACTCCTTACTTTTTATTTGGTCTCAATCCTTTTACTGAGGAACCCTAAAAATTCGTTTAATTTACCTGCTACCTGCGCTCTCTCGTGTGACAAATTTAATAAGATGCATTTTATCGTTATCGTTAGCTCCTGAGTCCCTCCAAAGACAGAGTCAGGTAATATAGTTTATGTAAGGTAGAGCCGTAAAGCTTTGTGACCTGAACTGCAACGAGTCTGCGAACATTTTATTAATTTAAAATACCAGACATTCTAATTTGTCTGCTGAGAGATTTACGATCAACGATTTTACTAAAAAATGTTATAATATTATACAGTGTCTGCGAATCACCAAGGATCATGAACATGAACATTCTTTCGTAGCAGATTGTTATTTACAAGGTTTTTTTTATTTAAAAAACTTCATCATCGTCATCATATTTCTTGAAGATGACCCACTGCTGGGCCGGGTCTCCTCTTCAGAGTGAGGAGGGTGTTAGGCTGCCTCAGTGCGGGTTGGCAGACTTCACGCACCGACAGAGAACTTTAGGGAACTCTCAAGAGTGCCGGTTTCCTCACGTTGTTTCCCTTCACTGTTAAAGCAAGTGATATTTAATTGCTTAAAACACACATAACTCAGAGTCAGAGGTGTGTGCGTGTGTGGGGGATCGCACTCGGACCTCCCGAGTAGGACTATAATGTACTAAGATACGAACGAGATAATATAAAAGATATCTATAACCATCTTGACTGCGAAGATTTGTAGGTTTATATAACTTTTCGAGTGTCTTTCTTATTTCTATATCTATCCCTATATTGTGCAAGTAGCAAAACCAAAGAAAGATTATATAAAAGGTAGAGTAATTATCAATTGTTAAGTAGCAAGAAAGTAAGGGTCACACTAACAAGAGATCTCGAGATGTGAAAGGCTTTGGAGGTGTTCACCGCCACTATCATTAGTATTACTAACTATACTGCTATAACTAATAAATATCAGTCTAATGAAGCTCTTCCTCCTCAACAGTTAATTAAGTTACTGTCATCCTCCAAACCTCCAACCTCAATAACAAGCTACTTAAAAATGTTTTAAAATTTCGTAAATATTTCCCTAACAGTCACTCAGCTACCAAAAATTAATGTCAAGATTCTTGTCCAACTAATTGTACTTACACAAAATATACAGAAATATTCATATTTGGCTGTAATGAAAATCTCTGGAGTATTATATTTTTTTTTACATAACTCACCTGATCATTAACAATGAGAGTTACAAGTAATATCAGTTATTGAACTTCCACCTACACGAACTCAATGCTACAAATACACTCACATAGAATATACAACAATTTACGAGTATAAACTATCTGTATGGCTTATAATGCTAAGTAACACGTAGAAAACTTTAGACCGAAATCGAGTAAATACTGTCACACTCATGACTCCTAGCATTATGACACCATATAATTGAAATAAAACAAAATGAGCTACTCGCAAATACAAAGATATAAACGGTGTTGCCAACTTATTTTTTTAAAAATACTACGATTTTAATAAATACTATAATTAAATAGTCCTGAGTATATAATCAAAGTTATTGTTTCCAAAACATATGAAGAATTGCTTAAAATATATTGTTATCAATGCAAAATTGTTATCAATGCAGAACTATCGCCTAAAATATATTGTTATCAATGCAGAACTATCGCGTAAAATATATTGTTATCAATGCAGAACTATCGCGTAAAATATATTGTTATCAATGCAGAACTATCGCGTAAAATATATTGTTATCAATGCAGAACTATCGCGTAAAATCCTTAAATTGTTTCTAAGTAATATATAAAAACGCTTTTAAATAATTTTCTTTAATATTAATGTATTCTGGCTGAAAAATTTCATTTCTATTGAAATGGGAACGTGGGACCATTTAATAAAAATTTCTATAAAATTGTTTAAAATTAGCTCTCTTTATAAAGAGTTTATTACTTTAAGCTTAAAAATTTAATAAAACTCTGAAAATCCTAAATATATATTATAGGCTAACCCAATTTCATCGGAGAATCGTGTACAAAAGCTAATTCATTAAAGAGTTAATAAATGAAGTCATAAAGGCGGAGCAAAAACGTGAACGTGTAAAGTTGGAGCTAATTGAATAACTTGGGGCTTTAACGTGCCTGGAATCTCTACCTGGATACCGGTACTGGATACCAGAGCCTGGGGAGTGGGATTATGAAGCCGTTTTATTACCTAGATTATACCGATTACTAGAACCTTAGTTTTATATTACGCTAGCTGAGCCTACGATTACTTATGCGTAAACGTGTATCATCTAGTACCCGGTAGCCGCTCTTGCTTAGCTAAAGTGATCTACTCATTCATTCATTCCTACTCTACCCGCAACTATGAATCATATATCATTATTAAGGCACCGTTTGTAAGAAACGTTTTCGTTCGACCGTTTTTTTCCGACTTACTTTGCAAATCCAACTACCACGAAAAAGTCTTTTAATTTTTCGGGTAAATATATAATAGCCTATGACACTCACAACTAACGTAGCTCTCTGTAGGTAAAATAATTCCCAAAATCGCTTCAGTAGATCCAGAGATTACCCCCTTCAACCTCATAAACTTTACCTCTTTATAATCTTAGTATAGATGAATACTTTTAAATTGAAGGATTTATCTTCTTCTTTTTTATATAACCTTTAGAGCGATTACTTTAAGAATATGTCTTTAAGAGTTAGGAACAGATAAACACGCAAAGTATATGCAATCCAAACCTTCTTGCTAATTAAGAGAGTGATATCTGTAAGAATTTGCCCTTGTAACTAATAAACCCGCAAAGAGTATGTAAGCCAGAATATCTTCATTCTTTCTATGAACCCTTGAGAGTGGTGGATTAAAGATTGTCCTCGGACACAGAAATTCAAAAGAGTATATAAGTCTTACTCTTTCCTACATTCACTCCTAAACTCGCGATAATTGTAGATATTTTAGATCCTGAGTAGGTAGACTGTCAGCACGTTTGTCATCAGTTTAACTTATAAAGCTTAAATTCAAGAGAATACCTTTAAAACACACAAATAAAATAATTTCCCATTTAGTTTCCTCGTATTAGCATTTTCCTCAACTAAATTAGCGGTCAGCAACAAAGTGAGGCATAAAGTTGAAAAACAGTTTAAAATCCCAGTTCTCCAACCGCTATCCCCTATACCCCACTCTATACCCCCATTCCCCGCCTCGTCCACAGAGTGAACACATTGTTTTGGCTTTCGTTATTGTCTCAGAGTTGCGCCAATTAAAAGTTTGTGCAACGTACAAAACTCTATTATACTATTATTAGTGGTTAACAAATACAAATATTAAGTTTTTAATATTATATTTAATACTTTTATTATTATAAATTTACTGAACATATCGGGAAATAAAATTTTATTGGATTAAACACTGATTTCCGTTACTCGTTCTGCAGCAGCATTGAACTTACCTGTAGAGTTACGAAAGAAGAAGAAAGTTAGTAATCCACATCACTTGTTGCCTTGACAAAAGCGTTACAAACAATTTGACTATTAACTTTAAAAAAGAATAGTTTTAACATGTTAATATAACACAAAAGTATTTGTAAAGTGACATGGATGTATGGTGGAGCTGTGGTGTTATCAGCTCCGACAACATTCCTTATTGGAGCAGCTCCGAGCTGGAAAACCAGTTATTTCTACACACTCTACACTATCGACGATTGCATTGTGGCCACGAACTCGCCACACCGCGACACGCAACCACTATGTCTTTTACGTCGTTCATAAAACTACAATATACGACACGCCACGTTACGAACACGAAACGATACAAAAATGTTATATCTTGGAATTGTGACCCAAAATGTCGTAGATCGTTTAAGTTCCACTAGTTAGATTCATTGGTCAACTAAAATATCTGATAAATATTGAACCCCATTGGTGGTAGGGGATCTGTTTTCCGACTGGCTTGCGACCACCAGCATGCGAATCCGACCGCCAAATGTCATAGACGCGTTCGAGTCGGGCCGCTTGTGGGCCAGACTTACCTCTTTCTTCTCCCATCCAATTAATGCTGCGGATCTAGTACACTCCGGGCTCTTGCATAGGGTCCGCTGAAACCGAAGCATTTTTTCTGCGTTCCCCCTCCCCACTCTATCTTCGAGTATGCAACGCGTCGACAAAACAAGAGGCTATCTCTTGTATTGTCATCATGGGTGATGGTGGCCACTTACCATCACCATTTGCTCGTTTGCACCGCATCTACCAGAGTTTGATTCTTCAGTCTGGGAGACTTAGCTACAATTTACACTGCAGTGAACTATAGACAATGGTCTAAAGTAGTGCAAGTAGTTTAGTAAGTAATTCAAATGTAAGGAATTACTCGTCTCAAAATTTATTGTTCTTATATGTACAATAAAAATTATTTTTAACTATTGTAAAAAATATATCAGGCAAAAGATCGCCAGTTGAATGGCCACAAGTAAAGCCAGATCGGAGTCAATCGCACATTGGACAGAGGTAGCTCTTATCTCCCACCCGCTTCTATAGGAACCATTCACACCTTCGTATCGGGGATAGAGGGATAGAAAATGCACTATTTTTCACTTTATTACACTATTTTTTAAAGAAAATGCAGAAGTTCACACCAAAGCTTCGTGTTCATCAGATATTTTATGTAATACCTACAGTTTTAGTAACATGTCGTTTTCAATATTTCAATAGCATTTTATGGATGTAAGAGGTTTATCATTTCCTAGTAGAATAAATGCTAGAACTGACATGTTAACATTGTAGAGAAATAAAAATGGATCATATATTTATTTTTATAGAAAAATTGCCATAATCAATATACAAAGGTATATCAAAAGAATAGCGAAATATTACTCCAACGCTGTTGCTAACTTGATCGTACTTAATTTATTACCACAATCGCGATGAAATATTCCTGAAAATTTCTGCATAATATAATAACCTATAAATACATAAAAGTGTTTAGTTGCCTACGCAGTTCTTACGAGTTCTGACAGATGGCGCTACTATTTGTTTGTAATTAATATATGTGAAGTTTTCTGACGGGTAATCTTATATACAAACCCTTAGATAGGAAGCAATGCTTCCCTTGACATATTTATTTCTATCTTTTTCTAATTTTGTAAAAATTGTGAAGTTAAATATTATAAATAAAAATGTTAATAGCAATAATAGTTTAAGTAGTCAATATCCCAACTTAATATTATAAATAAAAGTAACATCACGTTTTGTGACTGTGTATGTATCATTGAATCGATTTTGGTGAAATTTGGTACGGATGTATATGTAAAATTAAGCAAAAATACACGTGGTTAATTGCATCCGGACAAAACCAGGACGTATCAACTAGGTAAAACAGATCTGTGTTGTCACAATATACTACACAGATCTGTTTTTACCCAACTTTAATTACTTCTGAGATAGTGGTTTAAAGTAAAGTTTAAAAAAGTTTAAAACTTAGCATGAGTCTCAGTAGCAGGTAGCGGGTAGCAGGTTACAGGTAGCGGGTAGCAGGCGGCAGGTGGAGCCACTGTCTTCTAAACAAGTAACAAACGTGAACTTTACTTGAACTTACGTATTTGTTTAAACAGACTTAGCGCATACTTCAGTTTGTTTAACTTCTAAATTGTGACCAGAACATTCCTATTTCTTACTATAACTTACGACTCACGTTAAGGTCTTTAGTTATCGAGTCACGTGATCCTCGATAAGAAGATCAAGCCTTTTGCATTACACGTACTTCTACTACGATATAAAATACTCACTCTATGAAAGAAGGAAAGCGTCAATTGCACAAGTATAATTATTTTTATAATTCCGAAAGTAACTTTTAAGAAACATGGAAAATACTTAAGAATATAAACTAATTATATAAGAAATTATTATATTATATAAACTAACGTGTTAATTAATCATTTTAACCGACTTCAAAAATATCAATTATTGTATATTATTGTCCTAATAAAGGGAAGTTAATAAATAAGCTAATTATTTCTTACTTTTTAGTGCATTTTTTAGAGTTTGAAGTCGGTTCAATTTTTTGTTAAAAATGTTTTATAAAACTATGCCAAACGGTAACACTCTCGTATATAGTGGTAACGCGCTCGCGGTGGCCGCTCAGCGAACACAGTGTTGAGTGTTCGCTGAGCGAAAGTGGCTGAAGAAGATCGCCCAATGCGATCGAAACTGTAGTACCAAGTTACCACAATAATACGTGAGTGTTACCGTTAGGCATTGTTTTAAAAACGAAAGCATGATTTTATATACTACTTACGCCATCTATTGACGGATATATGGTCTGTTTGTCTGTTATGCATTCACGCTTAAATCACTGAACCGATTTTTATAAAATTTGGTACAGAGATGGACTAGAGCTTGAAAAATTACGCAGGCTATGTTTTATCGCGATTAAAAATTTGAAGAGGCTGTCTTTGGGAGTTGTTGACGTTGATGTTGAAAATTTAATATATACCGATAGTAATATCGTAATATAGTGATTGATAACGTTGATAATGAAACCTAAATACACGTGGTAAATTGTACCCGGGCGAAACCGGGTCGGGACGACTAGTAGAAATATATTTCCTCAATTCTAAATATTAATGCCCTGAGTCACTCAATAGGTAAACCTTCATTCTTTATGTTGTCAAGATATTTTATCTCGACAGACTTTTTTATTTCTACTAGCACATGGCGGTATAACGTACATGTTTGATTATCTAGGTTTCTGTTACCATGATTGGTAAATTACACCGGTGTAACGCCGGGAGAGGTTGCTAGTATAGTATACATTTATAATATAATATATGTTAAACAATAGAGCGATGTCCACTAAACCCCTCAGAAGTGGGATCACGCACGAATCTGATATAAAGTTGGAGGCTTTTTGTAAACGGTTACTGTGAAGAATTAATCTCTTTGTGACTGTTCTCGTTGTACTTATTATATATTACATACTAGCTTATGTCAATGACTTCGCCTGAGTACAATTATTACTTTAATAGACCAGGGTCGATAATTTTTGAAACCATAAAAAATAACAGTAGGATGAAACCCATTAGAAAAGGAGGGGAATATATAAAAATGAAAGGAAAAAAAGATCTACAACTTGTGTATTAACAATTTTTTCACATAACCTCAAAATTTATGTGAAAATTTCAAATAACCATGTTTTTGGTTTTTTATTTTTATATAAAAAGATTTTTTTTCTACAAAATTTGGTGAAAACTCACCTTATTACGTCCCAAATACACTGTAATTTATTTGATTTAAAATATTTATTTTTTTCACCTTATTTTGACTTAATATCAAAAAAGCACCTTAATTTTTAATTCTCGTGACTTTGCCATAAAACTTTTTTCCATACGACTTGTACTTTTGCCGGAAATCGAGATAAACCGTTTTTTACCCCTAAAACCCGCCCTTTTTCCACTTCCTTACATCAGATCGCCCGTAAATTATTTTTCCTTTTATTTTTGTTGTATTCTCTTTCTTGTACTACAGATTTCATCCTACTGTAATTTTATTTTACTTTTTACCATTTTCAAAGGCTTCGGCACTGGTCTATAAGCAAACAGAATATTTTTAACTTCGTACCAAAATATAAACAGGGTAAAATTTGTATCCATTTTTTGAGAATTTGTTTGTTCCCAACATAAACACTTGTCTCCTATTTGTATTTTCATATGTGTCAAAATTCTTTGAAATTGATTTAGGCATGATAACGTATCAAAAAGACAGAACAAACATGACTATAAATATTTTAAAAAAAATTCTTTTCTTTTTGTTATAAAGTGATAAATAATAATTTTTGAAAATATTTTTCATTTACAATCTCACCTGACTCCTTTTAAAGATATCCAAAATGTATGGCTTCGGAAATACTGACGCCGGTAAGGCGTTCCATTCCTGAGTCGGCATCAAAAAAGATGTACCAAAACGCTCGGTAGGGGTGAAGACCCTCACGGTGTCTTGTAGTTCTGTGGTAGAAGGGTGAAGCAGGGATTAAAAGTTTAGCAGAGCCTTCCCAGATGTATTCCATACATAAACAACCCTGGGCCTGGTATAAGGTAACAAGTTGCTCTGGCGTGAAATACTGCTTCACCTTGTTTAGGATGCCAAGATGTCTTGTAAAAAATGATAAAAGTTGAGGTTTGTTAGTTTCTTTTAATTTCTCTATGCACATCAGTCATAGTGTAATGGAAACAGTGTGTAAGAGGAATTAATCTGTAATAGTCATAACTTGGGACGTGCTTGGCGAAGTCAGATGTTCGCAACACGCGGTCACGTCTCACCCCCATCCCCATCCCCCACACACGCCGCCGCGGTTGACACCAACTTACCTCTAAAAGATCTTACACAAAGATCTCACAAGTTTTGTGGAACAGGAACCCGAATAACATATAAGTAATATAGTATACTGGAAAATCAACTTGATTTTTTTTCACGAGTTATCTATAGTAATACTAAAAAGAGGTAAAGTTTGTAACGTTAAAAAGGGGGTAATCTCTAGATCTATTGAACAGATTTTGAAAATGTTCTTATCAATTGATAGCCACATTATTTGTGAGTGTTATAGGTTATACATTAACCCGATAAATGAAAAAACTTTTTCCTAGTAGTCGGCTTTGCTGCAGTAAGTCGGCGAAAAAACGGTCGAACGAAAACGTTTGTTACGAACGCTGCCTTAACGATTAGAGATATATGATTCATAGTTGCGGGAGAGTACGAATGAATAAATGAGCTAGTATGTAAGTGAACAGTTTGAATACACCAAATGCAGCAAAGTTTGAATACAGCAAAGCGTAATCTACATCTACACTATTATATAAAGAGGAAAGATTTGATTGTTTGTATGTTTGTTTGTTGCGAATAGGCTCGAAAAGTACAGAACCGATTTTGAAAATTCTTTCACCGATGGGAAGCTACACCCTTTCCGGGTAACATAGGCTATGTGGTGTTGCCATAAATACTCTAATTAATCTAGCCATTTAAGTGCCATAAGGTGGTCATTTTGTAAATTGAAGAGTTTCTCAGGAACTACAAATCTGATTTAAAATTTTTTTTCACTGATAGATAACTACACTATTCGTGAGTGACAAAGGTGATTTAGTGTTACCATATACATTTTTTTTATTTTTTATGATAGATAAGGGACAAACGAGCACACGGTCTACCTGATGTAAAGTGGCCACCGTCGCCCATAGACATCAACAAAACTAGAGGGTATCTCTTGTTTTGTCAATGCGTTGCCGCCTCGAAGATATAGTGAGATGGGGGAGCGAAGAGAAGACTGCTGCGGTTTCAATGGACCCCGAGCAAGAACCCAGTTTCCATTGGAATCGTAGCAGTAATGGGATGGGAGAGCGAGGGGTAGATCTGGCTCACATCCGGCTCGGTCGGAACGCGTCAGAGACACTTGGCGGTCGGATTCGCATGCTGGTGGTCGCAAGCCAGTCGGGGAACAGATCCCCTACCATGGGTGCTGGGTAACTCGGCTCTTACGAGATGCTCTCCCAACGACAGAGGGGGAATTGTATTCAAACCCGTCCCCTCACGGGTAGCATTTTTTAATTAATAGAATATGGCCATTTTGTTGTTACTACCGATTTTTAAAATTCTTTCATTGGGATAAGTCTATAGTATTTCTGTCTCTCTTCCTCCCCTTATAATACTAACATTGTCTCTCATCTTCTCTCTTTTTTCTCTCTTTAATTTTTATTTTTATCTGTTCAGAATGATCAGTCTCTCTTTACTTTCTTTCTATCGAATTTTATTTTTGCACTGCCCTCCTTCTTTTATCATCTGTTGCTTTTCTTTTATTTTTGTTTCTATTATAAAAACTTTTTCTTACTCTTTCTCTTTTTTCAAATAATGAAAAACGACAGAATTACAGAGTGACAATTTAAGGACATCAATTATAATATTGTTTTAAATACCCGGAGCGAAGCGAGGGCAGCCCGCTAGTATGTAATAAACAGAAAACTAAGTCAAGCATGGTTTGTGTGACCTTTTTCCTATTGTTTTCCTGTAGTCAATGTTTTTGTTACAAACCTTCACTGAAAACACATACCAGGTTCTATTGTTTGATAAATTTATAACCTTACGATTCCGTAGTTTTTGAACAGGAACCCAGGCAGTGCCTTGGACTTGTGACCAAGGTGTAGGCTTAAGGGATCCCTTTATGTAATTACGACACTCACCTCCACTTGCCGTGTCACAGTGTCTTAGGTTAGGTTAACATAAGACTAACCTAACCTAACATAAACCTAACCTAAGGCTAACCTAACCCCGACACGGCCATTCTGCAATGCGATGCGTGCTCCGCATCGCACCCGTACCCCCATTACATTTAACCATAAAAAATTGCGTATGTAAATACTTCCAGACCTTGAAATTATTTCCAATAAGAACAGTAATTGCAGTGGCATTGTGTGATTAAAGCTTTTTTTTTCATTTTTTTTTTCTTTATTACCACTGCTCACTACACGTGACAACAGTTGGTTGTGTTATGTAATGACTGCTCAATAAACATTGAAAACAGTACTAGTGTAAAGAGAAGGATAGGTTGGTGAGAGGTCGATGCTGTTTTAAAACAAAGGTCCTAAAGGAAGAAATGAAAGGACGATGCTGTGCTCTGGGCGGCACACAGGGGACCTTTTTTTTTTGGACAGGATTATTTATAGTGCCTCATTGAATGAAATCTTTAATTTTTGTGGCTATTGGACGGCTCCACACGCCAATAGCATCTTCTATTATATATATATATATATATATATATATATATATATATATATATGTCGGAAACTAAAATTAGGAAATGGATGGATGGCCTCAAATGGATCTCAAAATCTATACGGGCGCAATACGGTCAGGATACAACTAAACGTTACAATCTTTTACTATTATGACAGGAACCCAAGCAGTGCCTTGAACTTGTGACCAAGGTGTAGGCTTAAGGAGCTCCTTTAAGTGATCACGACACTCACCTCCACTGCTTAGTTTCACCGTCTAAACCTAAGATTAGACTAACATAAACCTAACCTAACACAAGGCTAACCTAACCTAAACCTAACACACACCGACATATATATATATTCTACAGCTACGTTTCCACTAGAGCAGGACCAAAGCAGCAGATTTAAAGACGTCTTCTACAATGCACAAACCATCACCTCCACCGCTCGACATCGCTACCGAATATTAAAATGTACATTACTCACCTGCTGCTCGATAACGGAGGCCTAGCACCACGCAACCAAACACGTATATGTACTGCACGATATCACTTGACAGACTAACTCAATACTATCGTACCGAAAGTTATATATTGTCTGTCATAGAATGAGAGAGAAATGTGGTACCCATTACTGTACAGCAATACGTATACACATGCAATTTAGACTGAGGTGACCAGTGCCTGGGGCTTGAGACCCAGGAGCAGGTTAAACGCACTAAAGGTTATATATTGTCTTATTACAAGTATACCGAATACTTGTAATAATATAAAATCATCTACCCGTTACTACTACTTTATAAACAGTGTTGCTAACATGTCTACTCGAAATGAATTACTAAGAAATAGTCTGATAAAACGTTTTCCAATTTGAGAAAAATATAATACAAAGTAACACGAGCTCGCAAGAAAGTGTTTCACGTGGAATAATTCTGCGTACTGTGTACCTTTGTGATAAATATTAATCCTACCAAAAACATTTTCATGTAAAATGTTACCAAGACGAGAACATATACCTCGCACTGTAAAAAAGTTATCAGATCTCATATACAGCCAAGCTCCTAACTCTACAAGCCCTCACTTCAAAAACTCTACTTCTTAGTCAATATTTCTGGCTTGGCCTTTTCATTACTAAAACAACAAAAAAGTAATGAATTGTAGTAAATTGAATATAATCAAACATATAAAAGACGGTAGAGAAACGGCTTATCTACATATATAATGGCAGGCATTTTTTAGATAGCAATAAAATCTACAGTATAAGTGCTATGCGTTTGAAACTTAATATGTTTATTGAGTCCACTACTGATATTATATCCCAAGAATTTTGGAAATCTGGAATAATCCAAACCCAAGTTACGAGGGTTTAAAATAACGACGAAGTGCTTCGAGAAAAGGTAGTAGTGCCCTTGCGCTTCGCTTGGCTCGTCTTGGCAGGGGCTCTACCGTGCCCACAGATTTATAGATGAATAATCTTTGAATATTATTTCTATAATTGTACAAATGTAACAGATGAATATTTATAATATAATTATTTTAATGATATTTGAATAAATATTTAAATCCTAATCCAATCTAACTCTTAAGAAACTTAAGAATACAAAGTTAACTACTATTACTACTACACTTAAACCATCTATTGACGAATAGCTGATGGTCTATCTGTCTGTTACGCTTTCACGCTCTAATCACTGAACCAATTTTGATGAAATTTGGCAAAGAGATAGCTTAGAGCTTAGGAAAAAAACAGACCATATTTAATCACAAAAAAGGGTTGACAGGGTTGAAATAGATGATGAACTGTATATTGGGTAGGGAGCTTCGAATTCCCTACCCAATATACAGTTAAACCTAAATACAAGTAGTAAATTGCATTCGGGCGAAGCCAGGACGCGTCGACTAGTAATAATGAAAGACTTTTTTTTTTCAAATTATTTGTAAGTTTCATTAAATTCTATCAAATCGCGTTGTAGTTAGTTTATCGATACAGCAATTACAAATGTTTTATCATTTAGGTTGGATAAAAACCTAATAGATGGCGCTGTATTAAAATATTAAATGTTCGTAACAGTTATCTTATGTCTTTAATTATTATTCTCCAGTTTATATAAGATTTTTTTATCTCTTAATTATATTTGATGATAGTAAAAACTGGAAGCCGCACGGGTCAAGTAGAACTACAAATATACCTGTCTGTGTACAAAATACATATATGTATTCAAAATAGATAGATGCAGTAACATTTTCATGATATAAATCAGAGCATAATGTGAATAATCCAGAGGCATTTACGTGTTCGCCCGCGACCAAGTTTCAATCCGGCCCGACCGCATACAGAGCGTCATCGAATTTTCACATGCAACAACCGCGGACTTCTGAACTTGCGAAATTGTTATATTTTTCACGTAATAAATAAAAAGTACTTTATACTGTTCGTATCATACTTCCGCGATGAAATACATGAATATTTAACCACTACTATCACTCTATGTATTGTAATTAAAGGTAACAGAAGACGGAATGATGACGAAGATAATAAAAACAAAGACTCACGTGATCCTCAAAAAGGTTTAAAACACCCACGTCCATATGATAGTCAATATTTAATATATGAAACTACTAGCCATATAAACACTATCAATAGGTCTGCCAGCAGATCAAGATAAACAGTAACCTATGTTACTCTTAAAAAGTAAAGTGAAAAAATAGATACATAATTGTTGTAACATATTATTTATTAAATTGAAATAAATAATTTATAAACTCTATAGTTGTTTAACAAAGTTATATATAGCCTAATCCAACTCCACTACCTATTCCAACTCCACTTCCAATTCCAACTCCACTTCCCATTCCAATTCCGCTTCCCATTCCAATTCCAGAACCAACACCAATGCCACTGCCGTAGCCGATTCCGGAGCCATATCCTAATCCGGAACCATATCCTAATCCAGAACCATATCCTAATCCGGAACCGTAGCCAAGACCAGTACTGTAGAAAGGTTTGGCGTTTAGACCAACGGCGCAGAGCACAACGAGTAATACCTGGAAATAGAGAATAATCATATAATAATAACAACATCAAAATACTATATAGATACGAGTAGATTATTAAGTTCAGTTAAGTTTTAGTGCAGACCGTGTTATAGACGAGAATGTTAAGAATACTAATTTCCAAAATGGTCTATATTAACTCCCAGGGGTCTATGACGAGTTACAGTTGGAGAGGATTCATGTAAGCAACCTAATGATTGAAGTCACACAAGAATTAAGTTTTTGAATCTCCAATCTCATACCATAAGTCTATTATTTAGAAGAAGAATCGGTTCACACATATTTTAAAACGCACAAATTTCTACTATAGACCGAGACATAAGTAAAAAAAAAAGTTTATGTGGTTATAGACCTTAAAAAATGTAAAATAAATGATAACTTACAATGGTCTTCATGTTGATAGTTGTTGTTTGTTGGTGTGGTATCAAGTGATAGGGGACTGAGTCTGAGCGCCTTTTTATACTAAAACAATATAAACGATTATACTGTAATTAGTTTAACGATCTGTCGCGTCGTCTGTGGCGTAAGGTTTTCCTTGAAGTGATTTTGAGGGGAAATCCTAATTGGTGGGAAAGTCAGAATATGTCGTTAAGATTAGGCCTATAATGTGGACTATTAGTGTGGAGAAGCTAAGCTGAATTTAATAGGTTTTCATTTAGTAATGAGTCTATGAGTATAATTAATATAAGAGAGTTTCGATCTCTATAACTGCGGAAATTCCGCACGATTTTTATATCTTCTACTTCCGTAGCATATATACTAGGAAGGGCATCCATCCATAAATAAAATTGAAGTGTCTGTTTGTTTTTTTTTTTATAAATAATAGACAAGCACTTGGCTTTATCTCACCTGATGGAAAGTGAAGATGCAGTCTAAGATGTAGCGCGCTTCTCTAGAAGATACCTATTCACCTTTCTTTTAAAGATACCCAAATTGTGCGTATTCGGAAAAACTGATGCCGGTAAGGCGTTCCACTCCTGCGTTGTCCGCATTAGAAAAGAGGAAGCAAATCACTTCGTACGAACAGGTGGTATGTCAACTAGGGTAAGGGACGGAGACCCTCACGGTGTCTGGTGGTTCGATGGTAAAATGGTGAAGCTGGTATTAAGTCATGCAATTCCTGGGCACACTCTCCGAAATAAATTCTGTAGTATACTGACAGACACGCAACTTTACGTCGATGCTCCAAACTCTGGAATTTTCGATCTGGAATGGTCGACCGAGTCGAAAGCTTCGAGTTGGTAGAACCATCCCCGTGGTGACAGCAATACTCCATACCCGAACGAATCTGTGCCTGGTATAATGTTAAAAGTTGTTCAGGTGTAAAGTATTGCTTCATCTTGTTTAAGATGCCAAATTTTTTCGCTGCGTTTTGGCACTGGCCTCAATGTTAACTCAACTTTATGTTGGAAGCTATGTCCAAGCCTAGAAGCTCAATGCGATCCGTGGTACTGGTACTTGTAATATTAAAATACCCGCTTTTTACTATGTGCATATGGATGCACACACCACATATATCAACAACAATTTTCGTCAGTCTGTCTGTTTGTTTCAGCTAATCTCTGAATTACCTGGACCGATTTTGACGGGACTTTCACTGACAGATAGCTGATGTAACAAGGAGTAACTTAGGCGATTTACCATCTCGCTACGACCTATAGGAGCGAGGCAACACGTGAACGAAGTCACGCGGGTCGGTTTGTAATATATATAAATGTGTCATCATCTACTCAGCCACATTTTATTTCTTTATCAAAATATAACATTGAAAATATTGTAAAATATTTAACTTCGAACATAGTAAGACTCATATTTTACATTTGGTGTCTTAGTTATAAAACTAGAATGATATGCATTCAATAATGTATTAGTGTCAGTGCACATATTGAGTATGGAGCTTGTATAATTTATAATTTATCTATACCCATTCATTTATGTTTCCATTATGTTACAAGAAAGTTTCAACAAAATAAGTTTAACTTGATAGCTGGTATGATATCAGTTATATACACACAAAATAGCTCATGCCTGTCAGATTTTTTGCGTTTTGAGTTCTTTCACGTTTTTTTAATCTATATAAAATAAATGATATTCAGTCTAAAATACTAAAGCGGACTAAAGTTCTGATATAACCTGAATGTTGTAATCCTCATGTATTTAATGCGAACTGCGAGTTGCGACCCAAAGCCAGTCTTTCTCAAACTGGGGCAATATGGAGTTGAAGTTTCCCTATTAAGTAACATTTACGCATGCTCCGGAAACAAATTGGATTTTTTATGCAAAAATTCGGTTCTTACGAGAATAATATGTTTTATAACGTTCTTTTAATAAGGGTCTCATTTAAAAAGGAAGGAAAAGGAGCCATTTTCTAAACATTATGTAAATAATCTGGTATTTAGATGATATCCCATTTATTTAGGAGTTATCCTGTTTATCTTAATAAATAATTAGAAATTACAATTATCATGGATTTAAGGTACATTCCCAACCAAGGAAACTGTTGCCTAAAGGAGACAATGATGTTATTTTGTGTAGTTAGATCAAGCATTATTTGGATGGTATTATTAGATAAATTTTATTTTCTATTACAATTAGATGAAACATCTGCAATTTTTTTTAAGTAATTCAAAAACCAATCTCAATAGATTCTTAAAAATATCAATAACAAGCGCCTTATAATGCCTCAAAGGGAAATTAAACCTTGATAACGTTGCTCCTGATGCATAATTTTGTATTCGATATAATTGACAACATTTCAAAAATATTAAACACTTAAAAACAAAAATACTGTTTCCTTATTTATCTGCCTTGAGTTTAAAAAAACCTTTTGATTTTTTTGGCTATTCGTTTCGGAGAAAAAAATAAACACTAAAACATATGTGATGAGATACGGCGGAATAAGAAAGCCTTTGCCTTATTTTAAAGCAATGACATATCGCTATTCAACCGTATATATGACGTCATTCGACGTTTACGTCTTTTTAGAATAGATTAAATTTCACACTTGATTTTAACCATTACCGAGCTCATATTTCGACAAAATAAAAAATAGGTCTTCCTGTACTTTTCTTCTAGTTTCATATAACATAATAAAATAGATATGTTAAAAGTATGAAATGTTGTCAATTAAAGAATGTATAAGTAAGTGAATGAATTTCCAACGATTCCCACTTTCACCTTTAAATGTTATCATTCAAAAAAGTCCAATTCCTTCCGCTCGAACAAGTTCACGAGACGCACGAACAATTCACAAGTTCACTCACTAAAACAATCTCCAACAATCTCTGTGTATCTTTGTGATGTCAAGTCGACGAGATACTTAACTGTTAAACATAATTACCCAATATCATTCTTCTTATTCTTGTTAGAGGTAAGAAATTTTGAGAATAAAATAGTCTAGATTATTTATTTCTTTACGAACTTTGCACTATCATTAACCTATCTATTGCTGGCACCGACTATAAAAATAACAATTATTATATATTATTGTTCTAATAAAGAGAGAATAATAAATAACGGAATTATTTCTTACTTTTTAGTGCATTATTAGTTTGAAGTCGGTTTTTTTTAACTTTTTTTTTTATCGTTTATAGGCAAGCGTTTGACAGTAATCTGCCTGATGTTAAGCACGACACGGTCTAAGATGTAACAGAAGGTACCTGTTTACTCTGATTTTGAAGACACCAACGTTGTACGTATCTGGAAACACAAACTCCGGCAAATCGTTCCACAATTTCGCAGTGCGAATAATGAAAGTGGATTCAAATCGTTTGGTACGTACTCAGGGAATTTCCACCATGTACCGATGTCGCTTTGGTCGCGTTTGCCGGGGTGTTCGATAGTAGAATGGGGCTGGTGGGATTAAGTCATGGAGTTCTTCATCGCACTCTCCGAAATGCATCCGGTAAAACACCGATAAGGAGGCAAACTTCCGACGGTGCTCGAGGCTTTGCAGCCAAGATTTGAGGAAAGTTCTTCTCAACCGATTCTAAGGCTTCAAGTTGGTACTTGGCAGAGCCGTCCCAAAGATGAGAGCAGTACTCCATACACGACCTGATTTGCGCTTTATATAAGCTGAGCAGGTGTTCCGGTGAGGATGCTAAGTTTTTTTGCGGCTAGCTGGGCTTTCGACTCAATGTAGGAGCCGAAGTTGAGAGTCGATGAGAGAGTAACGCCTAAAACTTCTAGGTTTTCTGTTATTGGCACGGACACATTTTAAAAGGATGGAGATACATCAAATTTCCTTTTTTTCGCAGTGAATAAACACGCTTGCGTTTTGTTTGCGTTAAACATGACCCGATTGGCTTCTCCCCAATCAGAGACTGCCTTAAGGGTCTCGTTCAAACGTTCAACCATAGTCTCCCTTAAAGACCGGATTTGTGCCTCACTTGCTCGCGCACTGGATATATAGCTCTCTAGAACTGTACTGTCATCTGCATACCCAAAGATACCGGGCTTCAGCTGATCATTAATACGCATCAGAAATAGTGTCGCAGAGAGCACCGACCCCTGGGGAACTCCGGCATTTATAGCCTTTTGATCCGACGAGCAGCCATCGACTACTACTCGTAAGGATCTATTGCTCAGGAAATCCGCACAGCTGGACAGTGGCATATCGGCGAATGGGATATAGTACTCCATAGCCAGACGTAGCACATCAGTCACAGCATCGGCGCACGTTGAGGGATCATCGGAAGAGAAACATAGAGGCCGCCATGGGAATGAAGCAAAGAAAGATCGCATCTCATTCCAATCTGCTGACTTGTATCGCCACACCCGTCAGGTGCCTAAAGAACTGGCATGGGGCGGGGCGTAGATAGATACAGATTTCACCAGACAATGGTCGGATTTACCTAAAGGTGAAGAGATCGACACTGAGTAACGGTCTGGATCTATGGTCAGCAGAAGATCCAAACAATAGGACGTATGCGACTCAACGTCAGGTACCCGTGTTGCACCTTGGACTAGCTGTGTAAGATCTAACGCTAGAGCAAGTTTACGAGTCTCCAATCCAGCATGGTCAGTGTCCCGGTATGGGTATAGCCACTTAAAACGTTTTCCAATTTGAGAAAAATATAATACAAAGTAACACGAGCTCGCAAGAAAGTGTTTCACGTGGAATAATTCTGCGTACTGTGTACCTTTGTGATAAATATTAATCCTACCAAAAACATTTTCATGTAAAATGTTACCAAGACGAGAACATATACCTCGCACTGTAAAAAAGTTATCAGATCTCATATACAGCCAAGCTCCTAACTCTACAAGCCCTCACTTCAAAAACTCTACTTCTTAGTCAATATTTCTGGCTTGGCCTTTTCATTACTAAAACAACAAAAAAGTAACGAATTGTAGTAAATTGAATATAATAAAACATATAAAAGACGGTAGCGAAACGGCCAGTCCACATATATAATGAATAAGGCATTTTTAGATAGCAATAAAATCTACAGTATAAGTGCTATACGTTTGAAACTTAATATGTTTATTGAGTCCACTACTGATATTATATCCCAAGAATTTTGGAAATCTGGAATAATCCAAACCCAAGTTACGAAGGTTTAAAATAACGACGAAGTGCTTCGAGAAAAGGTAGTAGTGCCCTTGCGCTTCGCTGGCTCGTCTTGGCAGGGGCACTACCGTACCCACAGATTTATAGATGAATAATCTTTGAATATTATTTATATAATTGTACAAATGTAACAGATAAATATTTATAATATAATTATTTAAATGATATTTGAATAAATATTTAAATCCTAATCCAATCTAACTCTTAAGAATACAAAGTAAACTACTATTACTACTACACTTATACCATCTATTGACGAATAGCTGATGGTCTATCTGTCTGTTACGCTTTCACGCTCTAATCACTGAACTAATTTTGATGAAATTTAGCAAAGAGATAGCTTAGAGCTTAGGAAAAAAATAGACCATATTTAATCACAAAAAAGGGTTGACAGGGTTGAAATAGATGATGAACTGTATATTGGGTAGGGAGCTTCGAATTCCCTACCCAATATACAGTTAAACCTAAATACAAGTAGTAAATTGCATTCGGGCGAAGCCAGGACGCGTCGACTAGTAATAATGAAAGACTTTTTTTTTTCAAATTATTTGTAAGTTTCATTAAATTCTATCAAATCGCGTTGTAGTTAGTTTATCGATACAGCAATTACAAATGTTTTATCATTTAGGTTGGATAAAAACCTAATAGATGGCGCTGTATTAAAATATTAAATGTTCGTAACAGTTATCTTATGTCTTTAATTATTATTCTCCAGTTTATATAAGATTTTTTTATCTCTTAATTATATTTGATGATAGTAAAAACTGGAAGCCGCACGGGTCAAGTAGAACTACAAATATACCTGTATGTGTACAAAATACATATATGTATTCAAAATAGATAGAAGCAGTAACATTTTCATGATATAAATCAGAGCATAATGTGAATAATCCAGAGGCATTTACGTGTTCGCCCGCGACCAAGTTTCAATCCGGCCCGACCGCATACAGAGCGTCATCGAATTTTCACATGCAACAACCGCGGACTTCTGAACTTGCGAAATTGTCATATTTTTCACGTAATAAATAAAAAGTACTTTAAACTGTTCGTATCATACTTCCGCGATGAAATACATATGTAATTAAACACTACTATCACTCCATGTATTATAATTAAAGGTAACAGAAGACGGAATGATGACGAAGATAATAAAAACAAAGACTCACGTGATCCTCAAAAAGGTTTAAAACACCCACGTCCATATGATAGTCAATATTTAATATATGAAACTACTAGCCATATAAACACTATCAATAGATCTGCCAGCAGATCAAGATAAACAGTAACCTATGTTACTCTTAAAAAGTAAAGTGAAAAAATAGATACATAATTGTTGTAACATATTATTTATTAAATTGAAATAAATAATTTATAAACTCTATAGCTGTTTAACAAAGTTATATATAGCCTAATCCAACTCCACTACCTATTCCAACTCCACTTCCCATTCCAACTCCACTTCAAATTACAATTCCGCTTCCCATTCCAATTCCAGAACCAACACCAATGCCACTGCCGTAGCCGATTCCGGAGCCATATCCTAATCCAGAACCATATCCTAATCCGGAATCATATCCTAATCCAGAACCATATCCTAATCCGGAACCGTAGCCAAGACCAGTACTGTAGAAAGGTTTGGCGTTTAGACCAACGGCGCAGAGCACAACGAGTAATACCTGGAAATAGAGAATAATCATATAAGATAATAACAACATCAAAATACTATTTAGATACGAGTAGATTACTAAGTTCAGTTAAGTTTTAGTGCAGACCGTGTTATAGACGAGAATGTTAAGAATACTAATTTCCAAAATGGTCTATATTAACCCCCAGGGGTCTATGACGAGTTACAGTTGGAGAGGATTCAGGAAAGCAACCTAATTATTGAAATCACACACAGAATTAAATTTTTTGAATCTCCAATCTCATACCATAAGTCTATTATTTAGAAGAAGAATCGGATCACACATATTTTAAAACGCACAAATTTCTACTATAGACCGAGACATAAGTAAAAATAAAAGTTTATGTGGTTATAGACCTTAAAAAATGTAAAATAAATGATAACTTACAATGGTCTTCATGTTGATAGTTGTTGTTTGTTGGTGTGGTATCAAGTGATATGGGACTGAGTCTGAGCGCCTTTTTATACTAAAACAATATAAACGATTATACTGTAATTAGTTTAACGATCTGTCGCGTCGTCTGTGGCGTAAGGTTTTCCTTGAAGTGATTTTGAGGGGAAATCCTAATTGGTGGGAAAGTCAGAATATGTCGTTAAGATTAGGCCTATAATGTGGACTATTAGTGTGGAGAAGCTAAGCTGAATTTAATAGGTTTTCATTTAGTAATGAGTCTATGAGTATAATTAATATAAGAGAGTTTCGATCTCTATAACTGCGGAAATTCCGCACGATTTTTATATCTTCTACTTCCGTAGCATATATACTAGGAAGGGCATCCATCCATAAATAAAATTGGAGTGTCTGTTTGTTTTTTTTTTTATAAATAATAGACAAGCACTTGGCTTTATCTCACCTGATGGAAAGTGAAGATGCAGCCTAAGATGTAGCGCGCTTCTCTAGAAGATACCTATTCACCTTTCTTTTAAAGATACCCAAATTGTGCGTATTCGGAAAAACTGATGCCGGTAAGGCGTTCCACTCCTGAGTTGTCCGCATTAGAAAAGAGGAAGCAAATCACTTCGTACGAACAGGTGGTATGTCAACTAGGGTAAGGGACGGAGACCCTCACGGTGTCTGGTGGTTCGATGGTAAAATGGTGAAGCTGGTATTAAGTCATGCAATTCCTGGGCACACTCTCCGAAATAAATTCTGTAGTATACTGACAGACACGCAACTTTACGTCGATGCTCCAGACTCTGGAATTTTCGATCTGGAATGGTCGACCGAGTCGAAAGCTTCGAGTTGGTAGAACCATCCCCGAGTTGACAGCAATACTCCATACCCGAACGAATCTGTGCCTGGTATAATGTTAAAAGTTGTTCAGGTGTAAAGTATTGCTTCATCTTGTTCAAGATGCCAAATTTTTTCGCTGCGTTTTGGCACTGGCCTCAATATAGCCTCCAAACTTTATGTTGGAAGCTATGTCCAAGCCTAGAAGCTCAATGCGATCCGTGGTACTGGTACTTGTAATATTAAAATACCCGCTTTTTACTATGTGCATATGGATGCACACACCACATATATCAACAACAATTTTCGTCAGTCTGTCTGTTTGTTTCAGCTAATCTCTGAATTACCTGGACCGATTTTGACGGGACTTTCACTGACAGATAGCTGATGTAACAAGGAGTAACTTAGGCGATTTACCATCTCGCTACGACCTATAGGAGCGAGGCAACACGTGAACGAAGTCACGCGGGTCGGTTTGTAATATATATAAATGTGTCATCATCTACTCAGCCACATTTTATTTCTTTATCAAAATATAACATTGAAAATATTGTAAAATATTTAACTTCGAACATAGTAAGACTCATATTTTACATTTGGTGTCTTAGTTATAAAACTAGAATGATATGCATTCAATAATGTATTAGTGTCAGTGCACATATTGAGTATGGAGCTTGTATAATTTATAATTTATCTATACCCATTCATTTATGTTTCCATTATGTTACAAGAAAGTTTCAACAAAATAAGTTTAACTTGATAGCTGGTATGATATCAGTTATATACACACAAAATAGCTCATGCCTGTCAGATTTTTTGCGTTTTGAGTTCTTTCACGTTTTTTTAATCTATATAAAATAAATGATATTCAGTCTAAAATACTAAAGCGGACTAAAGTTCTGATATAACCTGAATGTTGTAATCCTCATGTATTTAATGCGAACTGCGAGTTGCGACCCAAAGCCAGTCTTTCTCAAACTGGGGCAATATGGAGTTGAAGTTTCCCTATTAAGTAACATTTACGCATGCTCCGGAAACAAATTGGATTTTTTATGCAAAAATTCGGTTCTTACGAGAATAATATGTTTTATAACGTTCTTTTAATAAGGGTCTCATTTAAAAAGGAAGGAAAAGGAGCCATTTTCTAAACATTATGTAAATAATCTGGTATTTAGATGATATCCCATTTATTTAGGAGTTATCCTGTTTATCTTAATAAATAATTAGAAATTACAATTATCATGGATTTAAGGTACATTCCCAACCAAGGAAACTGTTGCCTAAAGGAGACAATGATGTTATTTTGTGTAGTTAGATCAAGCATTATTTGGATGGTATTATTAGATAAATTTTATTTTCTATTACAATTAGATGAAACATCTGCAATTTTTTTTAAGTAATTCAAAAACCAATCTCAATAGATTCTTAAAAATATCAATAACAAGCGCCTTATAATGCCTCAAAGGGAAATTAAACCTTGATAACGTTGCTCCTGATGCATAATTTTGTATTCGATATAATTGACAACATTTCAAAAATATTAAACACTTAAAAACAAAAATACTGTTTCCTTATTTATCTGCCTTGAGTTTAAAAAAACCTTTTGATTTTTTTGGCTATTCGTTTCGGAGAAAAAAATAAACACTAAAACATATGTGATGAGATACGGCGGAATAAGAAAGCCTTTGCCTTATTTTAAAGCAATGACATATCGCTATTCAACCGTATATATGACGTCATTCGACGTTTACGTCTTTTTAGAATAGATTAAATTTCACACTTGATTTTAACCATTACCGAGCTCATATTTCGACAAAATAAAAAATAGGTCTTCCTGTACTTTTCTTCTAGTTTCATATAACATAATAAAATAGATATGTTAAAAGTATGAAATGTTGTCAATTAAAGAATGTATAAGTAAGTGAATGAATTTCCAACGATTCCCACTTTCACCTTTAAATGTTATCATTCAAAAAAGTCCAATTCCTTCCGCTCGAACAAGTTCACGAGACGCACGAACAATTCACAAGTTCACTCACTAAAACAATCTCCAACAATCTCTGTGTATCTTTGTGATGTCAAGTCGACGAGATACTTAACTGTTAAACATAATTACCCAATATCATTCTTCTTATTCTTGTTAGAGGTAAGAAATTTTGAGAATAAAATAGTCTAGATTATTTATTTCTTTACGAACTTTGCACTATCATTAACCTATCTATTGCTGGCACCGACTATAAAAATAACAATTATTATATATTATTGTTCTAATAAAGAGAGAATAATAAATAACGGAATTATTTCTTACTTTTTAGTGCATTATTAGTTTGAAGTCGGTTTTTTTTAACTTTTTTTTTTATCGTTTATAGGCAAGCGTTTGACAGTAATCTGCCTGATGTTAAGCACGACACGGTCTAAGATGTAACAGAAGGTACCTGTTTACTCTGATTTTGAAGACACCAACGTTGTACGTATCTGGAAACACAAACTCCGGCAAATCGTTCCACAATTTCGCAGTGCGAATAATGAAAGTGGATTCAAATCGTTTGGTACGTACTCAGGGAATTTCCACCATGTACCGATGTCGCTTTGGTCGCGTTTGCCGGGGTGTTCGATAGTAGAATGGGGCTGGTGGGATTAAGTCATGGAGTTCTTCATCGCACTCTCCGAAATGCATCCGGTAAAACACCGATAAGGAGGCAAACTTCCGACGGTGCTCGAGGCTTTGCAGCCAAGATTTGAGGAAAGTTCTTCTCAACCGATTCTAAGGCTTCAAGTTGGTACTTGGCAGAGCCGTCCCAAAGATGAGAGCAGTACTCCATACACGACCTGATTTGCGCTTTATATAAGCTGAGCAGGTGTTCCGGTGAGGATGCTAAGTTTTTTTGCGGCTAGCTGGGCTTTCGACTCAATGTAGGAGCCGAAGTTGAGAGTCGATGAGAGAGTAACGCCTAAAACTTCTAGGTTTTCTGTTATTGGCACGGACACATTTTAAAAGGATGGAGATACATCAAATTTCCTTTTTTTCGCAGTGAATAAACACGCTTGCGTTTTGTTTGCGTTAAACATGACCCGATTGGCTTCTCCCCAATCAGAGACTGCCTTAAGGGTCTCGTTCAAACGTTCAACCATAGTCTCCCTTAAAGACCGGATTTGTGCCTCACTTGCTCGCGCACTGGATATATAGCTCTCTAGAACTGTACTGTCATCTGCATACCCAAAGATACCGGGCTTCAGCTGATCATTAATACGCATCAGAAATAGTGTCGCAGAGAGCACCGACCCCTGGGGAACTCCGGCATTTATAGCCTTTTGATCCGACGAGCAGCCATCGACTACTACTCGTAAGGATCTATTGCTCAGGAAATCCGCACAGCTGGACAGTGGCATATCGGCGAATGGGATATAGTACTCCATAGCCAGACGTAGCACATCAGTCACAGCATCGGCGCACGTTGAGGGATCATCGGAAGAGAAACATAGAGGCCGCCATGGGAATGAAGCAAAGAAAGATCGCATCTCATTCCAATCTGCTGACTTGTATCGCCACACCCGTCAGGTGCCTAAAGAACTGGCATGGGGCGGGGCGTAGATAGATACAGATTTCACCAGACAATGGTCGGATTTACCTAAAGGTGAAGAGATCGACACTGAGTAACGGTCTGGATCTATGGTCAGCAGAAGATCCAAACAATAGGACGTATGCGACTCAACGTCAGGTACCCGTGTTGCACCTTGGACTAGCTGTGTAAGATCTAACGCTAGAGCAAGTTTACGAGTCTCCAATCCAGCATGGTCAGTGTCCCGGTATGGGTATAGCCACTTAAAACGTTTTCCAATTTGAGAAAAATATAATACAAAGTAACACGAGCTCGCAAGAAAGTGTTTCACGTGGAATAATTCTGCGTACTGTGTACCTTTGTGATAAATATTAATCCTACCAAAAACATTTTCATGTAAAATGTTACCAAGACGAGAACATATACCTCGCACTGTAAAAAAGTTATCAGATCTCATATACAGCCAAGCTCCTAACTCTACAAGCCCTCACTTCAAAAACTCTACTTCTTAGTCAATATTTCTGGCTTGGCCTTTTCATTACTAAAACAACAAAAAAGTAACGAATTGTAGTAAATTGAATATAATAAAACATATAAAAGACGGTAGCGAAACGGCCAGTCCACATATATAATGAATAAGGCATTTTTAGATAGCAATAAAATCTACAGTATAAGTGCTATACGTTTGAAACTTAATATGTTTATTGAGTCCACTACTGATATTATATCCCAAGAATTTTGGAAATCTGGAATAATCCAAACCCAAGTTACGAAGGTTTAAAATAACGACGAAGTGCTTCGAGAAAAGGTAGTAGTGCCCTTGCGCTTCGCTGGCTCGTCTTGGCAGGGGCACTACCGTACCCACAGATTTATAGATGAATAATCTTTGAATATTATTTATATAATTGTACAAATGTAACAGATAAATATTTATAATATAATTATTTAAATGATATTTGAATAAATATTTAAATCCTAATCCAATCTAACTCTTAAGAATACAAAGTAAACTACTATTACTACTACACTTATACCATCTATTGACGAATAGCTGATGGTCTATCTGTCTGTTACGCTTTCACGCTCTAATCACTGAACTAATTTTGATGAAATTTAGCAAAGAGATAGCTTAGAGCTTAGGAAAAAAATAGACCATATTTAATCACAAAAAAGGGTTGACAGGGTTGAAATAGATGATGAACTGTATATTGGGTAGGGAGCTTCGAATTCCCTACCCAATATACAGTTAAACCTAAATACAAGTAGTAAATTGCATTCGGGCGAAGCCAGGACGCGTCGACTAGTAATAATGAAAGACTTTTTTTTTTCAAATTATTTGTAAGTTTCATTAAATTCTATCAAATCGCGTTGTAGTTAGTTTATCGATACAGCAATTACAAATGTTTTATCATTTAGGTTGGATAAAAACCTAATAGATGGCGCTGTATTAAAATATTAAATGTTCGTAACAGTTATCTTATGTCTTTAATTATTATTCTCCAGTTTATATAAGATTTTTTTATCTCTTAATTATATTTGATGATAGTAAAAACTGGAAGCCGCACGGGTCAAGTAGAACTACAAATATACCTGTATGTGTACAAAATACATATATGTATTCAAAATAGATAGAAGCAGTAACATTTTCATGATATAAATCAGAGCATAATGTGAATAATCCAGAGGCATTTACGTGTTCGCCCGCGACCAAGTTTCAATCCGGCCCGACCGCATACAGAGCGTCATCGAATTTTCACATGCAACAACCGCGGACTTCTGAACTTGCGAAATTGTCATATTTTTCACGTAATAAATAAAAAGTACTTTAAACTGTTCGTATCATACTTCCGCGATGAAATACATATGTAATTAAACACTACTATCACTCCATGTATTATAATTAAAGGTAACAGAAGACGGAATGATGACGAAGATAATAAAAACAAAGACTCACGTGATCCTCAAAAAGGTTTAAAACACCCACGTCCATATGATAGTCAATATTTAATATATGAAACTACTAGCCATATAAACACTATCAATAGATCTGCCAGCAGATCAAGATAAACAGTAACCTATGTTACTCTTAAAAAGTAAAGTGAAAAAATAGATACATAATTGTTGTAACATATTATTTATTAAATTGAAATAAATAATTTATAAACTCTATAGCTGTTTAACAAAGTTATATATAGCCTAATCCAACTCCACTACCTATTCCAACTCCACTTCCCATTCCAACTCCACTTCAAATTACAATTCCGCTTCCCATTCCAATTCCAGAACCAACACCAATGCCACTGCCGTAGCCGATTCCGGAGCCATATCCTAATCCAGAACCATATCCTAATCCGGAATCATATCCTAATCCAGAACCATATCCTAATCCGGAACCGTAGCCAAGACCAGTACTGTAGAAAGGTTTGGCGTTTAGACCAACGGCGCAGAGCACAACGAGTAATACCTGGAAATAGAGAATAATCATATAAGATAATAACAACATCAAAATACTATTTAGATACGAGTAGATTACTAAGTTCAGTTAAGTTTTAGTGCAGACCGTGTTATAGACGAGAATGTTAAGAATACTAATTTCCAAAATGGTCTATATTAACCCCCAGGGGTCTATGACGAGTTACAGTTGGAGAGGATTCAGGAAAGCAACCTAATTATTGAAATCACACACAGAATTAAATTTTTTGAATCTCCAATCTCATACCATAAGTCTATTATTTAGAAGAAGAATCGGATCACACATATTTTAAAACGCACAAATTTCTACTATAGACCGAGACATAAGTAAAAATAAAAGTTTATGTGGTTATAGACCTTAAAAAATGTAAAATAAATGATAACTTACAATGGTCTTCATGTTGATAGTTGTTGTTTGTTGGTGTGGTATCAAGTGATATGGGACTGAGTCTGAGCGCCTTTTTATACTAAAACAATATAAACGATTATACTGTAATTAGTTTAACGATCTGTCGCGTCGTCTGTGGCGTAAGGTTTTCCTTGAAGTGATTTTGAGGGGAAATCCTAATTGGTGGGAAAGTCAGAATATGTCGTTAAGATTAGGCCTATAATGTGGACTATTAGTGTGGAGAAGCTAAGCTGAATTTAATAGGTTTTCATTTAGTAATGAGTCTATGAGTATAATTAATATAAGAGAGTTTCGATCTCTATAACTGCGGAAATTCCGCACGATTTTTATATCTTCTACTTCCGTAGCATATATACTAGGAAGGGCATCCATCCATAAATAAAATTGGAGTGTCTGTTTGTTTTTTTTTTTATAAATAATAGACAAGCACTTGGCTTTATCTCACCTGATGGAAAGTGAAGATGCAGCCTAAGATGTAGCGCGCTTCTCTAGAAGATACCTATTCACCTTTCTTTTAAAGATACCCAAATTGTGCGTATTCGGAAAAACTGATGCCGGTAAGGCGTTCCACTCCTGAGTTGTCCGCATTAGAAAAGAGGAAGCAAATCACTTCGTACGAACAGGTGGTATGTCAACTAGGGTAAGGGACGGAGACCCTCACGGTGTCTGGTGGTTCGATGGTAAAATGGTGAAGCTGGTATTAAGTCATGCAATTCCTGGGCACACTCTCCGAAATAAATTCTGTAGTATACTGACAGACACGCAACTTTACGTCGATGCTCCAGACTCTGGAATTTTCGATCTGGAATGGTCGACCGAGTCGAAAGCTTCGAGTTGGTAGAACCATCCCCGAGTTGACAGCAATACTCCATACCCGAACGAATCTGTGCCTGGTATAATGTTAAAAGTTGTTCAGGTGTAAAGTATTGCTTCATCTTGTTCAAGATGCCAAATTTTTTCGCTGCGTTTTGGCACTGGCCTCAATATAGCCTCCAAACTTTATGTTGGAAGCTATGTCCAAGCCTAGAAGCTCAATGCGATCCGTGGTACTGGTACTTGTAATATTAAAATACCCGCTTTTTACTATGTGCATATGGATGCACACACCACATATATCAACAACAATTTTCGTCAGTCTGTCTGTTTGTTTCAGCTAATCTCTGAATTACCTGGACCGATTTTGACGGGACTTTCACTGACAGATAGCTGATGTAACAAGGAGTAACTTAGGCGATTTACCATCTCGCTACGACCTATAGGAGCGAGGCAACACGTGAACGAAGTCACGCGGGTCGGTTTGTAATATATATAAATGTGTCATCATCTACTCAGCCACATTTTATTTCTTTATCAAAATATAACATTGAAAATATTGTAAAATATTTAACTTCGAACATAGTAAGACTCATATTTTACATTTGGTGTCTTAGTTATAAAACTAGAATGATATGCATTCAATAATGTATTAGTGTCAGTGCACATATTGAGTATGGAGCTTGTATAATTTATAATTTATCTATACCCATTCATTTATGTTTCCATTATGTTACAAGAAAGTTTCAACAAAATAAGTTTAACTTGATAGCTGGTATGATATCAGTTATATACACACAAAATAGCTCATGCCTGTCAGATTTTTTGCGTTTTGAGTTCTTTCACGTTTTTTTAATCTATATAAAATAAATGATATTCAGTCTAAAATACTAAAGCGGACTAAAGTTCTGATATAACCTGAATGTTGTAATCCTCATGTATTTAATGCGAACTGCGAGTTGCGACCCAAAGCCAGTCTTTCTCAAACTGGGGCAATATGGAGTTGAAGTTTCCCTATTAAGTAACATTTACGCATGCTCCGGAAACAAATTGGATTTTTTATGCAAAAATTCGGTTCTTACGAGAATAATATGTTTTATAACGTTCTTTTAATAAGGGTCTCATTTAAAAAGGAAGGAAAAGGAGCCATTTTCTAAACATTATGTAAATAATCTGGTATTTAGATGATATCCCATTTATTTAGGAGTTATCCTGTTTATCTTAATAAATAATTAGAAATTACAATTATCATGGATTTAAGGTACATTCCCAACCAAGGAAACTGTTGCCTAAAGGAGACAATGATGTTATTTTGTGTAGTTAGATCAAGCATTATTTGGATGGTATTATTAGATAAATTTTATTTTCTATTACAATTAGATGAAACGTCTGCAATTTTTTTTAAGTAATTCAAAAACCAATCTCAATAGATTCTTAAAAATATCAATAACAAGCGCCTTATAATGCCTCAAAGGGAAATTAAACCTTGATAACGTTGCTCCTGATGCATAATTTTGTATTCGATATAATTGACAACATTTCAAAAATATTAAACACTTAAAAACAAAAATACTGTTTCCTTATTTATCTGCCTTGAGTTTAAAAAAACCTTTTGATTTTTTTGGTTATTCGTTTCGGAGAAAAAAATAAAGACTAAAACATATGTGATGAGATACGGCGGAATGGGAAAGCCTTTGCCTTATTTGTTAAAGCAATGACATATCGCTATTCAACCGTATATATGACGTCATTCGACGTTTACGTCTTTTTAGAATAGATTAAATTTCACACTTGATTTTAACCATTACCGAGCTCATATTTCGACAAAATAAAAAATAGGTCTTCCTGTACTTTTCTTCTAGTTTCATATAACATAATAAAATAGATATGTTAAAAGTATGAAATGTTGTCAATTAAAGAATGTATAAGTAAGTGAATGAATTTCCAACGATTCCCACTTTCACCTTTAAATGTTATCATTCAAAAAAGTCCAATTCCTTCCGCTCGAACAAGTTCACGAGACGCACGAACAATTCACAAGTTCACTCACTAAAACAATCTCCAACAATCTCTGTGTATCTTTGTGATGTCAAGTCGACGAGATACTTAACTGTTAAACATAATTACCCAATATCATTCTTCTTATTCTTGTTAGAGGTAAGAAATTTTGAGAATAAAATAGTCTAGATTATTTATTTCTTTACGAACTTTGCACTATCATTAACCTATCTATTGCTGGCACCGACTATAAAAATAACAATTATTATATATTATTGTTCTAATAAAGAGAGAATAATAAATAACGGAATTATTTCTTACTTTTTAGTGCATTATTAGTTTGAAGTCGGTTTTTTTTAACTTTTTTTTTTATCGTTTATAGGCAAGCGTTTGACAGTAATCTGCCTGATGTTAAGCACGACACGGTCTAAGATGTAACAGAAGGTACCTGTTTACTCTGATTTTGAAGACACCAACGTTGTACGTATCTGGAAACACAAACTCCGGCAAATCGTTCCACAATTTCGCAGTGCGAATAATGAAAGTGGATTCAAATCGTTTGGTACGCACTCAGGGAATTTCCACCATGTACCGATGTCGCTTTGGTCGCGTTTGCCGGGGTGTTCGATAGTAGAATGGGGCTGGTGGGATTAAGTCATGGAGTTCTTCATCGCACTCTCCGAAATGCATCCGGTAAAACACCGATAAGGAGGCAAACTTCCGACGGTGCTCGAGGCTTTGCAGCCGAGATTTGAGGAAAGTTCTTCTCAACCGATTCTAAGGCTTCAAGTTGGTACTTGGCAGAGCCGTCCCAAAGATGAGAGCAGTACTCCATACACGACCTGATTTGCGCTTTATATAAGCTGAGCAGGTGTTCCGGTGAGGATGCTAAGTTTTTTTGCGGCTAGCTGGGCTTTCGACTCAATGTAGGAGCCGAAGTTGAGAGTCGATGAGAGAGTAAC
This sequence comes from Limenitis camilla, assembly GCA_905147385.1. Taxonomy (NCBI): domain Eukaryota; kingdom Metazoa; phylum Arthropoda; class Insecta; order Lepidoptera; family Nymphalidae; genus Limenitis; species Limenitis camilla. The sequence goes on from LR990240.1 coordinate 14,359,222, forward strand.
GCCTAAAACTTCTAGGTTTTCTGTTATTGGCACGGACACATTTCAAAAGGATGGAGATACATCAAATTTCCTTTTTTTCGCAGTGAATAAACACGCTTGCGTTTTGTTTGCGTTAAACATGACCCGATTGGCTTCTCCCCAATCAGAGACTGCCTTAAGGGTCTCGTTCAAACGTTCAACCATAGTCTCCCTTAAAGACCGGATTTGTGCCTCACTTGCTCGCGCACTGGATATATAGCTCTCTAGAACTGTACTGTCATCTGCATACCCAAAGATACCGGGCTTCAGCTGATCATTAATACGCATCAGAAATAGTGTCGCAGAGAGCACCGACCCCTGGGGAACTCCGGCATTTATAGCCTTTTGATCCGACGAGCAGCCATCGACTACTACTCGTAAGGATCTATTGCTCAGGAAATCCGCACAGCTGGACAGTGGCATATCGGCGAATGGGATATAGTACTCCATAGCCAGACGTAGCACATCAGTCACAGCATCGGCGCACGTTGAGGGATCATCGGAAGAGAAACATAGAGGCCGCCATGGGAATGAAGCAAAGAAAGATCGCATCTCATTCCAATCTGCTGACTTGTATCACCACACCCGTCGGGTGCCTAAAGAACTGGCATGGGGCGGGGCGTAGATAGATACAGATTTCACCAGACAATGGTCGGATTTACCTAAAGGTGAAGAGATCGACACTGAGTAACGGTCTGGATCTATGGTCAGCAGAAGATCCAAACAATAGGACGTATGCGACTCAACGTCAGGTACCCGTGTTGCACCTTGGACTAGCTGTGTAAGATCTAACGCTAGAGCAAGTTTACGAGTCTCCAATCCAGCATGGTCAGTGTCCCGGTATGGGTATAGCCACTCCTTGTAGTGGCAGTTAAAATCCCCCAGTAATACTGTTTGGGCAGTAGGGTAGAGCTGTAGAGCCGCATCGGCCGCCTCACAAAGGTATTCAGTGAGCCTAGTTGTCTCACTATCTCCAGTATGCGAACGGTAAACACATGCGTATAATATTTTTTCCATACCTGTGTCCACCACAGCCCATAGTACGGAAAAATTGGTGTCTTCAAACTGTTGGAGACGCCGAAAGCAGATGTCATCTTTCGCGTAAACACATACGCCCGCACGTGGTTTGAATTGGTTCAGAGTATAACCTGGGTATGAGAGATACGACACGTCGGGTGGACAACCAATCTGCGTCTCAGTGAGAAACCAGAGGTGTGGTTTCTCAGTCTCTAGATGGTAGTGGACTGGTGTGATATTAGAGTGCAAACCTCTAATGTTGCAGAAGTGCACTTTAAGTGAGAGGGAGTGCAGCCGCTGTGAAATTGTATCCCTATTTTTGTTTCTCATATAATCTACTCGAGTAATTGAGGTAGAAAATCGGAAGTAGAACGAGGCGTCTAGGTGCTTAAGACGTCATGATGCATATTTGGAAAACCGAACATGCTATTGGGGGACTAGATTGCAGACTGCGGGGACGCCCGAGCCCCCCCCCAAGGTTGTCCATCGGGCCCTCTCGTCCGGTTGCCGACCGGCACGATGGCGCATCCTCGGGATTTTTCGACAGTTGGCGGGGCATCCTTTCATGAGTGGCTAGTTCACTACTTGGGCCCCCTTCTGACTGCGGTCGGCCAGCGGTGCACCGTGCCTCGGATCCCGCTACCCTCCAGGTCCAGTCTCCCAACGTGACGATTGCCAAATACGTTATGTTTGGTCAACTGCAGAGACGCAATTGTTCTGACCCGATTTTCTGAATGGTGTCACCAGACATCGTACCGTAACACAACAAAGTTATTTGGCGGCACGGTTTTATCCGGTGGGTGGTCACTAACCACGGCCGAAGCCTACCACCAGTAATGTGTCACCCAATTAGCACCACCCAGAGACCACGTGTGGGGTTTCAGATTAAGGGTATTCTCCCACGGACGAAGGAGACTTAGTCCCCCAAAACGTAATTTTTTTTTTACTTTTTAATGTAAAACAGGTAGACTATATCATTTCGTTGCTTTTTATTGTCATATATTGAATAGTAATTTTATTTTATGTAGCCATGGGTAGGCCTACGAAAGGTGCCGCGCGCCTTGAACTATATAGACCTCGAGAAACAGAAACGGAAAGAATGTTCATAAAATGAAAACTACAAGGCCAAACTATGTTAAATTTTTATGTTACCAAATGGCAACTATTCCACATCTAACTAAAGAAGAATCACGTAAATCGGATCATAAATCTCAGCGTAATCGGTATACATACACAAAAAAAATATGTACCAATCGAATTAAGAACCTCCTGCTTTTTGAAGTCGGTTAAAAAGAAATCAAATTTTATCAAATACTAATCAAATTCTAAGTCTCTTTTTCTCTCTCATTTAAATTGAATTAAATTATTGTTTTATCATAATAAAGTAATTTTACCTTAAAAAAGTTTATATATTATTGATATTTAATTTTCAATATATTGTTGTTAAATAAAATATTCAGGCGGTTACGACGATAAACATATTTTATTATCCCTTAAAAACTATATTTTTCTGGCATAAAAATTAGCCTATGAGTTAATCCAGGTCAAACCATATGTGTCCCAAATTCAATTGAAATCCATTCAGCCGTATTTGCGTGATTGAGTAACAAACATACAAAACTTTTTCTTGATGTTTGTGAAGTCCAGTCGCGTATATTATTAAAAGTCAAAAATCCTAAATCTAAATCAACGAGGCGAGGTCCTCAGTAAATATTTATAGGAAATCACATAGCATTAACGATTAACCCGAAGTTGGGGAAATATGTTTATTTGTAACTTTTCTTGAGAGCGAAACGAAACTATTAAGCCTCGATCGTTCAGGTAACTTTGTGAGGGTTGCTTCTGTACGACTGGAACTTGAACCTTAAAAGACTGTGGATATTAACCTTCCACTACTCTAACAAGGTGTTCACTACAGCAATTTTTCCTAAAATGATTTTAGTTCCTGAGTTAATCTTCATCATCACAACCCATTCTCCCTCTCTATCTCTTTACATAGCCGATCCTCCTCCTGAGAATGAGGAAGGTGTTAGGCCATAGTCCACCATGTTAGCTCAGTGCAGGATGACAGACTTCACACTGCGACAGAGAACATGAAGAACTCTCAGGAGTATAGGTCTCCTCACAATGTTTTCCTTAACCGTAATCTTTAAAAAAAAAAAAACAAAATTTGGTGTTAGAAACCCTAATCTATTCGATATCAATTTATCGATATTTCACTTATCTGTTTCGCATAAAGAAAGAGATATTTTTCTGGCTACTTAAGCTATAGCAGAAGACGAGTACTAAGCAGGAATAGAATTTTAAAAGTCAGACAAGAAAGAATCTGGTTAAATTAAAAAAAAAAATATGATTGTATAATGTGTGCTGTTGTACTGCTTTCCTTAATTATTGAATTGATATTCGATAAAAACAGACGTTATTTAGCCCCATGTTTGCAGAAGAATTTTAACCATTTCCAATATCTGCAGATCTGATATTGGTAATGAAAACTTAAACAGCACCATCATAGGACTCAAAACGTATTGATAGACATAATCTTATTAACACCTAAAGATAGCGAGGGCTGGTTTACAATCAGTTAGTATAAAAGCAAATCCGATTTATAAATCGTTATCGTGATGGCGTGTACACAAACACACACACACAGCTCCGAACCCACGGGCACGATAAATAAACAGTTCCAGGTTAAAACTTCCCCAACTTGGAACTTCCCTTCGTCGCCAATTTTTCCCTCACCTGAGTTATTTCTTTTTCAATAGTTGGGAACGTGTGTAGCTTCGAATTTCTAAACTCCAACTGACTTTATCTTTCAGTCTTTTCGTTTAAATCCCGATCTAACTCTGTATTTTCTTGTTTTAAATTTTGTAAAGTTCTTGTTTCTTGAATTCAGATTTAAAAGTTTATTATTTGTTGTCAACTACGACTCGTTGAGATATTAATAGTTCTTCTCCATATAAAAAATAGATCTGAACTCGATCATTTGAAATTGAAACAAGTCTCTACACCTTACCACCATCTTTTCTTCATTTCGATGGTAATTCTCTAAATATTAACTTTACTTTTCAATATTAACAATATTGTTGATAGTTCGTTCCCGTAAAAATAATTACAAATTATTAATATATTTCCTTCTATATTTTCTTTAAGTGAAATAAATAATATCAATGAAAACATCAAATTTATTGGCTACTTTTTTATCAGGCTATTGCTTGTTATGCAAATCTCCCAGCAAGCTTTACGTACAATTTCTTTTATTTGTTTTCTGACCTGCAACGTTCTCGTTTCCGCTTCCTACAAACTTTCCTCTACCCAAGAGTACAGGTAAACCACAATAATATGATAGCGTCGGGAATAACACATAATATTTATCCGAAATGAGAAGATAATAACTTCCGCCTATATTTGTGTAATCGGGAACGCGCCGATTCCTTATGGGTTCGATACTAATTTCCAAGACCATCAGATGGTTTAGTGTCCTCGTGGGCTTTATGAATAAATAGAAATAAATTCTCGCATCGCCGAGGTAATAATATTAGTTTTTAAAGCTTTAAGACTCAGAGTTTGAGCGTTACTGATAGAACCTCCACGTGTGGACAGGACGTGTCGGTACATGAGGAGCTACAAGCCCGAGTGGATTGACACCCGCTGCCCCTGGTGCATCCTGGGCAACCTGGGTTAGCGAATGATAGTGGATGGAAGGAAGGTACTGGGATCGGCCTCAACCACCGTGACAAACAGTAGCTATTCTTCGCTAGCCTCAAGGCAATTCTGCTCGGTTCCACCGATAGCCAGTGGATGCCAGCCGGTGGACTATTTTAGCATCCACCTGCGTTTTGGCCTGCGCAGTAGAACGCCGTACGCGGGGATGACGGAGTCCTGGGGGGTTGAGCTGATCGGCAGTCGGGGTTAGTTACTCCCGTGACGCAACACGCCCCCTTTGGTCCCGATTTCACGCACAAACTGTAGCCCCGTGTCTAGCCAGCATGTGGGTAACGGTCACGTGTCCCCGTCTGGACGGGTCCACAGGCGAGGTTCGGGTGGGCCCCGCAAGGGGTGGTGGTCAGCCATGCTGACGGGGTAAGGATAGGTGGAGGAACTGGTTGACTGGATCGATCCACCAGCCACCTATTTCAAGCTCCCGATGTCGCGCAGGACGCCAACCAACTGGACCTATATTCCCTACGTAGCCCTGATGATTCATAATGAACATCCCCAGGTGCGGGCTCCGTGGAGGGTGGGGAGCGTAGGGAATGAAGTTTTCTACTGGGTAAAAATGGAACAACATAGATCCAAACCCCAAAAACCACTGGGACCTGGAGGGAAACCAAAAGGTACCAAATCTGACGCCAAGAAGGGGAAACCCGGAAAGGCTGAATCAACTCCTCGGAAGAGTTCAGCTCCGTCTGAAACCCAGAGTGAACTGGCTTCACAGCCATCCACTTCTCAACAGAGTTCAGCGGTGACTGAAACCCGGAATCTACTGGCACAGATATCTGTACCATCATTACAGCCGAGGGAGGGAGCGACTGGAACTCTGGTCAATCTCGACCAGCCACCTTTGGGAGTGGTAGCTGCGCCAACAGATACTGCCCAACCAGTCGACAGACTGCAGATAGGCTGGACCCTTGTGGGACCCAGGGACCGAAAGCGGGATAAACCCCGTCTAGGGGCTGGCCCAACGCAATCGGCACCGGGTTGCACTAAGGCTAAGCGTACCCGACCTAGCAAGAGGCAGCGGTTGAAAGTGCGTCTGCGTGAGCTCAATGAGCAAAACGCGGAACCTCCAGCCCCCCTTGCGAAGACAGGGATGCCTACACCCCAACCCAGTACCTCTCGAGAGAACAGTGGCGCTAAGCGTACCCGACCTAGCAAGAGGCAGCGGTTGAAAGTGCGTCTGCGTGAGCTCAATGAGCAAAACGCGGAACCTCCAGCCCCCCTTGCGAAGACAGGGATGCCTACACCCCAACCCAGTACCTCTCGAGGGAACAGTGGGGCATCTACGGCGGTAAACCAGACCCGACCATCAAACAAGAAGGCTAAAAATGGAAAAAGCCTTACTTCCGACAGCTGCGGAGCTAAGTCTGCTGTGTCGTCCAAACGGCCTCGTCTAGACGAGACCAATACACCAAGGGGCGAACACAAAAGGCCGAAGCTGTTAAACAGACCGCAGCCTACCTCCTACGCTGACGCCGCAAAACCCGACCCCCTGGTGGCTGTCACCTCAGCTACCACAGGTCACCTGAGCGCATCATCTGTTCAGCTAGTTCAGCAGGGGCTCGAGGAAAAGCTCATGGCCGCCATGATGGCAGCCGAGGGTGGTGTGGGACCCGCATTTCTGGGCAAGCCCGTCTATGACGAGGGAGTCCTAAAATTGTGGTGTTCCAACTTGAGCACCCTGGACTGGCTGAAAGGCTGTCATAGACATGACACTCCCGGATGGAGACCGACTGGCGGTGAAGCAGATGTGGGAGATACCACGCCGCATCCGGTGTGGTATTCTCCTACCTGGTGTGCTGACTGACACTAAGGCAATCGGTGGTATGCTCCGCTTCCAGAACCCCTGGGCGGAGGCTGACCGATGGCTGCTACACGCGTTGTACCACCATAACGACAACACCTTTGTCGTAGTCAGTGTACCGGAGGAGTTGATACCGGTGCTGATGGGACATGGACGACGTCTAGCATACTTACTGGGCTCCGTGTACCTGAAGTTCCAGGGAGCGACTGGCAAGTTCACCGAAACTGCTCCCTTCAAGGTCTCAGACCAAAAGGAGAGCAGCTCCAGGGACACTGACGTGACAAAGGTCCACATAGAAGCGACAAAACCGTTGGGAGCTGAACCAACCTCCGCTGAACCCGCCGATGACGGCGCGCGTGTCTTGGAGACCTCTTCGGACGTAGCGCTCGACGACGGGGACTCAACGGAACTCGAGGGCACTTTGACCCCAGATCCGGAGAATGTATCCGACGCCGAGTGCACCCAGGGATTGGAACAGCTCGCCATCGGTGACGTGAAGGAGGGGGAGGTAATGCTATGTGAAGATGGCATTCCCTTCACCCGACTGTAACATCCTACAGGCCAACCTCCACCACAGTATTACCGCTACGGCTCAGCTTCGGAAGTGGTTGGAGGTTAACTCTACAGCCCTTGCTCTGATCCAGGAGCCGTGGGTCAGACAGGGCCGCATATGTGGACTTCCCAACAAAGGAGGTAAGCTGATACACCACACAGGACCTAGCAGTCCTAGGTCCTGTATTTTCGTTACTAATAACATACTGACGCAACCTTTAACAGAATTCTGTTCTAGAGACCTATGCGCCATCTCATTACTAGACACAAGTACACACCAGCCAACGATGGTAGTCGCATCAGTCTACATGCCTGATGAAGACCCGCCACCGCCGGAAGAACTGGCGAAGCTGGTGAGCCACTGCGAGAGCGCTAACCTGGAGCTGCTGGTGGCGACAGACTGCAATGGGCACCACCCGTTGTGGGGCATGCAGATCTCCAACGAGAGAGGTAAGCAACTTGTTGAATACCTGTTTACTACAAACCTAAACATCATAAATGTTGGGTCAGAACCTACTTTTGTTACTAGGAGGTGCAAAACTATTGTCGACATTACACTGGCAACAGAAGGAGTGTCAAATATAATATCCAACTGGCACGTGTCGAAGGAAGCTTCCTGCTCGGACCACAGATGGATACGTTTCAACTTAGAGGTAAATACAACCAACCCATCGCCGCGCAGGAAACCCCGCAAGACGAACCCCGTCCTATATAAGACGTTGATGGAGTCGCACTTGAAAAAGGTAACGGTTCCGGAGAACTTGATGGGTGTGGAAGATATCGAGAAACAGGTAAAACACGTACAAGACATTATGATTACCTGCTATCACACTGCATGTCCTCTTATCACACCACCGTCGGACAAGCCAAAAGCTCAACCGTGGTGGGGGCCTGATCTAGAGAGACTCAGAGCTAAAGTAAGAAGACTTTTAAACCGTGCAATGAACACAGGCGTAGATGACGACTGGGATCATTACAGAGACTGTAAACGAAAATACAAAAAACGCATCCGTTACAGAAGTTCTGGAGGATGGCGTAAATACTCTACGGGCATAGAATGCCAACATCAAGCTAACAGGGTAAGGCAAGTCCTTTCAAGCCAACCCAGACAGATACTGGGCACCTTACGTAAGCCAGACGACACTTTCACCAGTTCACCAGAAGAAGCAGAGCGGCTCCTCCTTGAGACGCACTTCCCTGACTGCGAAATCACGCAGCACAAAGATTGGACTGAGGAAAATAAATCTGCTAATGAAGAAGATTGGCAAATAGCCCATGAAGTGGTCACTGTAGACAAAACAAGGTGGGCTGTTAACACGTTTCACCCTTTCAAGTCGGCGGGACCCGATGAAGTGTTCCCTGCCCTTTTACAATGGGGGGGGGAGACCCTTATCCTCCTGCTGACCGTCATCTTCAGAGCGTGTCTAGCGCATGGATACGTTCCCAAGAGATGGAGAGAGGTAAAAGTTATATTTATACCCAAACCAGGGAAAAGCGACTACTCTAATCCTAGATCATACAGACCAATCAGCCTTACCTCATTCATTTTAAAAACACTGGAAAGGCTGTGTGAAAGAGAACTGAGGGATAAATACCTTCAAAAAATACCCTTGCATCCAAATCAACATGCGTACAGTCAAGGAAAATGTACTGACTCAGCACTACAGGCTGTGGTGAGTGTTATCGAGAGTTCACTACAGGAAAAAGGCTTCTGTCTGGGTACCTTCGTGGACATCGAGGGTGCTTTTGATAAGATAAAATTCAGCAAAATAAAAGATGCTCTACAACGTCATGGAGTATGCACAACTATAAAGGTTTGGATTGGAAACATGCTCCAGAATAGAATAATACTACTAGTTGAGGGAAAATCACAGAAAGCGATTGTTGCGAAGGGCTGCCCCCAGGGTGGTGTAATCTCGCCACTTCTGTGGAACATGGTGGTAAATGACCTAATCACCAACCTCAACGAAAAACACTTCTACACAGTAGGCTACGCAGACGATCTCGCAATTCTAGTACGAGGGAAGTTTGTCAATACTATATGTGAAGTTACGAACGCAGCATTGAAAATCGTGGAAAAATGGTGCGGAGACAACGGCTTATCAGTGAATCCAACTAAAACAGAACTGGTAATGTTTACGAACAATAGAGTTTTCGGTAATTACAAATTGCCCAAGCTGTTCAATACTGAACTTCAGCTAGCAAGCAAGGTAAAGTACTTAGGAGTGATACTTGATAGCAAGCTGAACTGGAGCGCGCACTTAGATGCGAAACTAAATACAGCCACTATATCATTCTGGCAGTGCCGTAGAATGATAGGTAAATCTTGGGGCCTTGCCCCAAAAATCGTTCTATGGCTCTACACAGCAGTGATAAGGCCCATGGTATGTTACGGAGCAGTTGTGTGGTGGCCACGCACTAATCTCATAACTGCAAGGAACAAACTACAAAGCTTCCAGCGACTGGCGTGTTTAGCCATCACAGGAGGCATGCGTACGACACCAACTGCAGCGTTAGAAGCCATGCTGAATCTGCCGGCTCTGCACCTCTTCATAAAACAAGAGGCAGCTTCCACGGCGGCAAGGTTAAAGACTCTGAATCTTTGGAAGACCAACAAGACCACCCACGCGGAGGTTCTACAAGAAGTGATGCAAAAAGAACCACTGCTGTTGGCGGTAAACGACAGGTCTCCAAAGCAACTTGTTTTCGACAAGAAGTGCAAAATACAGCTGAACGAGGTCCCTAACGAAGGTCTAAATCTAAAAGATCTCAGGATCTTTACTGACGGCTCCAAAACTGGATCAGGTACGGGATACGGAGTATTCTCGGAAGATCTAAATATACAAATAGCTGCCCCACTAGGTGCTCAAAATACCGTTTACCAAGCGGAATGCATGGGTATCATAACGGCAGCTACTGCGATCCTGGCTCGAAAGGTAAAGAACTACTCCATCCGAATCCTCTCGGACAGCAAATCCGTACTGCAAGCTCTACAAAGCAATTCTATCACCTCAAAGCTTATCTACAACTGCCACCTATCACTGACGGAGGTATGTAATAACAACAACAGCGTAACTCTACAGTGGATCAAGGGTCATAGTGGCTCTCGTGGCAACGATGCCGCTGATGAACTGGCCAGGAAAGGGTCAGAGATGGCTGCAATTGGACCAGAACCAATTGTCCCCCTTCCCTCAGCATGGCCTACATCAGCCATCCGGCAACACACAAAAGAACTACATAATAAATACTGGACGGAGGTAAAACAGTAGCAGTCGAAACAAGCTCTCCCTAGCATCAACCGGCGACTGTCTCGTAAGTTACTAAACCTCACCCGCCCTGGTTTACGCAAAATTGCTCAAATAATTACGGGCCACGGCCCTTTCAACAAACATCTGTTTAATCTAGGTGTTACTGACAGCCCCCTTTGCAGAGCCTGTATGGAGGCAGAAGAGACGGCCGCCCACATTGTTCTGGAATGCACAGGCGTGACCGACTACCGGGCCAAACACTTGGGGTCACCGAAGACTCTCCCCGAGGTTATTGGAGACACCAGAGGTTTGATTAGCTTCTTAGAGGAGCTGGGATTAGCCACCCATCTTTCACGCAAAATAGGCGCACAGTGACGTCGAGTTGCGGAAACAAGCCCGTTCATACTTATACTTATACTTATACTTATCATAATTAACAGTACATTGACTTTCATTTAGAAAATCTTTTCTATAATTTGCTGAAAGAATCATTCGGGCTACTGCCAAAGAAAATGGACTCAAAGCACTAAGAAACTTGAAAAGGTTGAAGTGTCGCAAAATATACAACGATGAGTTATTTTACCTTAACCTCCAAACCTTAGTAATGGAGACCCAGCATCAGGACACCACACCATTGCACAGCCATAAAGTTCGCCAGGGGATCTTGGTTTGACAACTTTCTCAAGTCTATAGAAACAGAGGTTTTATGGTCTTGGAATAAAATAAAAGGGACTACCCGCGAATATAAAGAACTCTACGAAATACTTTTTAAAGATAACTATTTGTTAATACTACATAAATTAATTCGATTGCCATTACTGTATCCGTTATGATAATATGATAAACGTGTAAGAGTAATTTCAACCACAAGTGATACTGCAATAGATTAATATAATATTAACGGTTCCGATATAACGGTAAGTTTATTTCTTTCCTCATTATATGTTTCCAATCTTGGTATTGCAGTACATTGGTTGAATTCCCTCGGGACGACTTGGACTGCGACGATATTGTACATCCTATAATCAGTGCTCCTGTTTTGCAGAAAAAGAAAAATGAAAGAAAGAAATACAAATATAAAATTCAGCTATCTAGATTGGATGAATTGATTAACATAAAAATTTATTAGTCTTTACTCTCGTTCACGTTTTTATAGTATTTTCTATAAATATTAAGATTCTCTACTAGTAGTTTTCGCCTGACTTCAGTGTAGAAATTTATCAAATCATATCGAATGTATCACTTAACAAACTAAACTGCGATTTAATATACTATATTAAATCGCAGTCCATTGAGGGAGAGAAGGCTTTTGTCTATCTGTCACACAATCACGATTAAATCACAGAACTATTTTTGATGAAATATGATACATAGATGAAGTAGAGTTTGAGGAAAGAGATAGGCTATGTTTTATGACGAAAATAATACTTAAGGATCTACTCAATTTTTTGTTTACTTTGTAGTAAACAATTGAGTGTGCTCGTGCGCCATCTATCGTCGTGGGGGTGAACTGCATGTCGAGCTGTGTGGCCGTTGTGTTTTTGGGAATTAGTCGTATATAAATTAAAATGTAAAATATAGTGATGTAGCAATTGAATTGTGGACTTAAATCTAAATTAACGAAGCGAAACGAAGACGGGTCAGGTCGACTAGTTAAGGTTTAATCATTTATGATGTTCACAAATGTTATGTTTAAAAACACAATATGAACGAGGATTTACTAAAAAAATAGCAAAATGCTTACTACAAATATTAGGGAGCTCTGTGTTGAGCAGATTATCGGTTATGATCTGATATTGGTTTCTGTGACCTCCTAGTGACAGTCCCACATGGTCGAGGTGTCATAAATGTATTTTCCAGTTCATTTCACCGTTGAACACATCGCTACAATCTGCAAACCTTATTAGAATGTTTGTAATGAAGTTGTTTAGTGATGTTATTTAGCAAAAATAGTGGGGGAAAGTTGAAAGTTCCATCTTTCCAGACGTTCCGCGCTAAAAAGCCTGAATAGTAACTTCTGCGCATTCAAGGTCAAACCTATACTTACGTGCCCGTGGCTATATCTATAATTTATTGAGTTTATATAATAAGAATTTTATTTGTTTCAATATCAGTCTATAAAATCTTAATATTTCTGTTTTTGTTTAATATTTTGTTTCTAAAACCGATATTAAGAGTTTCTAAAGAATAAGAATTAAAATGACCAGCGACAAATGTTAAATTTGAAACTGTGCTTAAGGAAAAAAATTACAACGATATTACCAACCGACAATTCAACTTTATTATAGGTAATAGACAAAGCAGATACAGAGCAACAGTTAGCTGGTCTACTTTACGCTAAAGCACAGGCATAACACAGCCTTAAACATCGTAACATAAACATTCAAAGCTGAGCTTTGTAATATCACGTTTCGAGTAAATAGTTGCAAATAGTTGTTTCAATCAAATATCGGATCGAGTATGTCTGTCGATCCGCAGCTGCTACTCACAATTCGTTGAGTCAACTTCCCAGTAGTTCCATATAGCAAGTTAGTCTCCAACGAACTCTACTATCTTGTTGATCTTTCTCAATCAATGCTTCTAATTAATATTTGATTTGTTATAATGCAGCAAGATATATTTGGTACACAAAATTCATCCAAGAAAATATCAGATTCAACAGATTAGGGACCACTCTAATATTTGTCTATCATTGGTGTCTCGTTGGGGATTCCTTTGTATATACAGGAATAAATATAAAAATATATATATGTACTAGCTGATCCGGCAAAAGTTGTTTTGTCATATAAATTTTGGATGGCCCACCCTTATCACTTAGGGGGATTAAAAATTGATAATAACCGATTCTCAGACCTATATGCATAAAAATTTTCATAAAAATCGGTCGAGTCGTTTCGAAGGAGTATGGTAACTAACATTGTGACAAGAGAATTTTATATATAAGATATTTAACTCCTGTATACAGTCAATTTAGATGAGAATAATATATTATGTTGAGTGGCAAAATTCTAAATCCAATATGGTGGACTTCTAAAGATTGCAAGTAGTAAAATTTTGCAGAGAAAATCAATCAGGCGTGTGTTTCACCAAATCAAAAGTACAATAAAATTGGTGAAACACAAGTAACTTATTAGGTATTTCTCTCTTTCATTGCAGTCAGAGGTATCTTCTTAAAATGGATAACGAGGAGCTACGGCCTCCGACTGCTTAAGATGACAAAAATGTGAACCTACAATACTAAATTTGTTGATATGGTTTTTAGTGTTCTCACAACCCGCAAATTAAAAAGATTATTGCGCAATACTGATACAAATTATCCTGATTTTTGTTTGTACTATTTACGTTGATTTTAGTGTTACATTTTTCTACCTTATTTTGTTTTTAGATTTATTACGGAACCCTAATGATGGCGCTGCAAACCTGACTACCCAACTCGAGTTTCACGTCCCGGAATTCACTGACTCCGAGGATTGTAGAAGCATCGCCTCACCGAGTCAGTCTTTGCCCCAAATTCGCGCTAGGCTCACCCCTCTAGTTTGTACGATTTAATTATAAGAAAAATGTAAAAAAAGTAAGAAAAATAATTAATTTTAAGAAATATTCCGGATCTTCTTCCCCTCCTGACGACGCCATACTGCCTAAAATATAACTAATATATAATTCTTTACTTATGCATAATCTATATTTGAAAACTTGATTAGTTTGTATTATGTTTTATTTTTAAGAATTGTCGCAATGTTTGTTTCCTTAATTAAAAAAAAACGAAAACGCAGTTGTTACTGAACCGAATCTAAGTTAATTTATAAAGACAACAATCAACGACAAAATTAAGTTCGTATATCAATCCAAGTAGAAAAGAACCTTTGGTGTGCGAGTCCAAGTCTGATAAAAAAGTAGTGTCTAACGGCTAGTTTTTCATATAATTGGAATTCACAAATTTTCGTAGAAATAACAAATTTCATTAAAAATGTAATCAGCATGCAACGCACGCTGCTCCGATTTATGTTACTCGTACTGAAACTCAGCGCACTATTTATATTATTTTTGTTTTCGTTGCGGCTGTTTTAAAACAAACTCTATTAAACTTTAGTTACGAAATGTGAATTCGATATATTTAACTAACGATCTACTCTCACAGCGCTACAGAACTAATGAAGTGTCATTAGTTCGTTTTAATTCGTTAGTCAAAATTTTGAAGAACCAGAAATAAATTCAATAACAAACAATAAATGAAAGTACTTCGAAGGCTTAAAATATGGCACTGACATAACAGCAGTTGAAGAAAATCTATCATCAACATGACAATCCGTTAATAGCTCAATGCTGGGCCGGGTCTCCTCCGTAGAATGAGGAGGATGTTAGCCCATAGTCCACTACGCTGGCCCAGTGCATGTTGGCAGACTTCACACACCTTTGAGACCTTATCTCCTGCAAGTCATTAGTATGTGTCTTTGAGGAAGACGTTCAAGTCTTAACTATTACTGCTTCAAACCATGTTAGAAAACCATGTGGATAAAATAAAAAGTACATGCTTATCTAAACGTAAAATTGGATTCAAAGCACTAAAGCCATTCCCGTGATACAAGATAATATATTTAATACGGATGCACATTGCACAGGTGTGTAAACACTAACATTCACTTAGAGCTTGGATGATAGACAACAGTATCTTTGCAAGTACGTCTCTCGTATCTCATTATACTACAAAATTTAAATTAGAATACGAAATAAGGTATATTTTAGACGCAAACAAACACTTCCTTAAGCAGATTTAGAGGCGAAGTAAGAGCGCGACACAGATCTGGCTCCTTCCTCCCTGCTGCCTGCTCCTTGCCTCATATAATATTCATTTAAAACCGATCCGGTGTTGGTATCAGCTGAGGTATATATACTTTATCCTGTGACTACGTTTATATGTAGTTCATTGGTGCAGTCGACGTAATCATTATCTTTTTCGACCTAATCTTCTTTCGAAATAATACTTAGTTTCAAATTTTATTATTTTACTTATTTAGAATTTTCACTGTTTCGATGAACTACAACTCGAAAGCAGTGAATAATACAAGAGATAAGTCGCTGAAAAGATAGAAGACTCAAAGAAATCTGGCTTCGAAGAATAAGAGACTAGTAATAAAGTAATTGCAGAAATAGATCAACGATAGACACAAAATCAGATCTCTACTCTAGACATCCTGAGAGAGGCAATGAACCTAAAAATTGTACGGCATGTCAAAACAGAGAAGAAATAGATAGAAAGGAGAAGTAATTAAGGAAAAAAATCTTCATCTTCAATGAAGGAGCTCCAAAAAAAAGATCTAGTTATAGTCGTCAATGTTATTGAAGATTCAGGAAGGTATTTTGAAAGCCTTGAAAATGCAAAATATCCACAGCCTAGTTGTTATGTCAGTAAATAAAAATAGAAATTGGGTAAAATCTTTGAATGTGGTGGTTTTGGTAATCCTCTTGCTCTTTAGACCACAGCAGGTACTTCATTATTTTAGTATAAATGTGAATTACAATGTGGTTTATAATTTGAATAGCAAATTAGTTCAAATAAAAGATGTCGAAGAAAATGAAGGAGAAACAAATTATAAGTTAATACGAGTATGCCTCGAATTAGATCTTCACCGAAATGCTAATAGCGTAATAGAATTGTTTGTCTTTATAATTCTTCGTATCGTTTCAGGAACTTTCTTAGTGATTGAATAAAATAAATCATTTTGGATCTTTATAGGCAGAAATCCTAATTTTTTCTATGAGCTACTGACTCAGGGTTTGCAGAAATATTACAAATCGTAACTCTCGACGACGTAAGTAATATAAAAGAAATTTCTTTATTAAAATTAATGATACAAGTATTTTCATTACCCTTTTTATCAACTGAGCGATGTAGAATAATAAAATGATATTTTTAATTTTGTTATGCTCAATTATTAAAAATATAATATACTTTTATAATATAACCCTCATAAAATATCGTAAAAATATTAAGATATTTAGTTACATGTATCCTACAAGAATAAGAACAACAGAAAGTTAAGCAGAACCTGTAATAATATCGTTTCAAGTAGACAATATTGCTTTATTGTCATATCCATTGTTCAGCAGTGCTTGGGACATAAGATCCAGGGTCCAGTCTTAAGTGCATGTTAATACTGTCTTTTAGATTTTGCTGCAGAGAGTAGGTCATATACTCGTATATTTAATATGAATAATATACTCAAGGTTTAATTCTTTCAATTTTAATCGAACTTTTAATTATCAGCTCCGCGCCTCCGAGTGCGGGTAGTTAATCATATTTTAAAATATGGCCGTGTAGAGTAAACGTGCGGCGACATGAACTGGTGCACGCGTGGCCACCGGCGTGGCGTGGCACAAGGTATGAACTAACCCCTTATTTCGTTTTAAATGATTCCCATATTATAGTGACGAGGACGCACAGTGGACAATGAGTGCTATGATGATATCCTGGAAGTCCTAGCACTTGCAGCTGTATCTGAAAGCCTTGAAGGCCTTGAAGAATTCCTTGTTTATAATGCTTGAATTAAGAAACTACTGTTTCTTTTGCAAATATCTGATTAGATAAATTTTTGTTTGAATTTAGGGTACTCAAAGTAAAGCACTTTGAATAGCCCTAATTAAAGTAATTCTTTGTAATTAATGAAACCAGGCTACGTTTATCCACAAAAAAGAAAGAGGTTCTCAATACGATTATAATTTACTAGCCGACCCACGCGACTTCATTCGCGTGTTGCTCCGCTCCTATGGGTCGTAGCGAGATGTTAAATTACATAAATTACTCCTTGTTATATGAGCTATCTGCCAGTGAGAGTCCAGTCAAAATCAGACCTGCCATTTCAGAGATTAGCCAGAACAAACAGATAGACAAAAACTGGTTATTTGAATATTACAGACAGACACTCCAATTTTATTTATTTGTATGGATTTATGAACAAATTTGTTGAGGCATAACTTGTTTGTTTATTAATTTATTTAAATAATTTTTTTTTGGTAATATCAATAATCTTCAGGTTTAAGTTAGTTTAGAAAAAAAATATATCGGTGGGCTTACGACAATACTTGTTTAATTTTTGTTTAAAAAAGTAGATTGTTTTACCTCTTATGACTTAAGTTCCGGACGTCAGCTCGGAATATTAAGTCGCTTTTCGAGCCAATAAGAACAGCAAACAGGCTCTGTAAACCAGATTGCACTTTCGTGTTCGGCCTCCGTAATTTACGGCATCGGCCTTGTCTTCATTCTCGAGCTGAAGCGGTACTAAATACCAATTCTGAGACGCTTTTTAGGATTCCGTAGGATAATAAGAAAAATGGAACCGTTTATTTTGGGGATATTACGTATGGGGATATCAAATGAATTTTTTTTATTGAAAAGCTTTGTTCAACACGTGTGTATTGTCAACAGTTTAAAACAACCTGAAAACATAATGTACGTTTGGGTATTTTTATTTTTATCACGGTTTTCAATTTTCCAGAATTAAATTGAAATACCACGCAATAAAATCACCACATATCCCTCGGGACGGAAGGGGAGTTATAGGTTGCTGAAAACATTATGTAATTAATGAAAGCCTCCTCGGATACTTACAAAGTAAAAGACAAGTAAAGAAATAAATTAAATTGACAAACCGCACAATTACACAATTATAATTTTTCTGCAGTTTTCTGAGTACGGAACCCTTGGAGCGCGACTCCCACTCGCTCTTCATCGATTTATTTACTAGGGATCCATTACAGTGATAATCTGGCTTTTATGTACGATCTGAATTACTTAAGGATTCTTGTAGAATATTTCTTTAACAAAAAAAGATTGACCTTCAGATTAAAAAGTATTATCAGGTCATCTGTCTGCCTTTGTTTATATCTTTATTCTTTCTCTGAACATTTTGAACGGCGTCATAAAGGGTAATAGTAAGTTGTTATACTTTTATAAAAAAGCTAAATAATATCCCACCAAAAACATTTTCATGTAAAATGTAGCCAAGACGAGACCATATACCTTGCACTGTCAAAAAGTGATCAGATCTCATATAGAGCCAAGCTTCTAACTCTACACGCCCTCCCACCCACCTCTACAAGCCCTTACTTCACAAGCTCTACACTCACAACTCTATTCAATATATGTGGCTTGGCTTTCTTGTAGTAGCAAAAGCTACTACAAGAACTTTCATGTAATAGGAAAGTAATGAACAGTAATAAAATCATCATCATCACGACCCTTCAATGGCCCACTGCTGAGCCGGGTCTCCTCCTCAGAATGAAGAGGGTATTAGGCCATAGTCTACCACGCTGGCCCAGTGCGGGTTGGTAGACTTCACACACCTTTGAGAACTTTTTGGGAACTCTCACTCGTGCAGGTTTCCTCACGATGTTCTCCTTCACCGTTAAAGCAAGTGATATTTAATTGCTTAAAACACACATAACTCAGAGTCAGAGGTGTGTGCCTGTGTGGGAGATCGAACCTCGGGCCTCCCGAGAAAGACTTGAAGTCTTAACCACTGGGCCATCACTGCTTACAGTAATAAAATAGGTAAATATAAATATATATTCATATTCTGAGAATTGTGGATCTGATATAAACCAAACCCAAGTTATGAGCGTTCAAAAATACGACGAAGAGCTTCGAGAAAAGGTAGTAGTGCCCTTGCACTTCGCTTGGCTCGTCTTGGCGGCCCCCAGATAAAAGGATAAAGACTTTTCGTTTCCCTAAATTATTTGAAATTTATTTTTTAAATCCTTCACAATGGAGTCTTAGCATCACGACACCATACACATCAAGTTCACATCTATTTTAACTCTTTCAATTTTTATTTTTACTATCTCAATATTTTTTATTAAAAATTAAACTGTTATTATAGAGAATAGCAAACACGTTTATCTAGCACACGGGCGCAGCGGTCTTAGAGCGTCGGAAAATATATATATAAATATTTTTTAGTTAGTAAAAAGCTTTGAGTGTGAATTTATATTAAACTAGCTGTTCCGACTACGTCCGTGTGGGATACTTCCATATAACTCTTCATTTCCCTCTTTCAACCCCTTACAATCCTTTTTTCGTATTAAAAAAGTAGCCTATGTCCTTTCTCAAGCTCTAGACTATCTGTATACCAAATTTCATTTAAATCGGTTCAGTAATTTTGGCGTGAAAGTGCGACAGACAGACAGAGTAACTTTTGCATTTATCACTACATAGTATAAAACAAAGTCGCTTTCTCTGTCCCTATATCCCTATGTATCCTTAAATCTTTAAAACTACGCAACGGATTTTGATGCGGTTTTTTTTTCTAAATAGAGTATTTTAAGAGGAAGGTTTATATGTATAATACATACAAAATATAGTAGAGAAACACTGATCATTTTACAGGTTTCTAATGTGATATCGTCAATAAACACATTTTTTTCAGCTTACATTGCAAACGCTGGCTGAACCCTACGAGATAGAACAAAATAATGTACTACAGTATTGTCCACCTTAAAAAGGACTACAAAAAAGTCCGTGATGGTATATGTCTATCTCTTAAGGATAACTCACAATAACCATTTTTTATCCTTTACTTTTTACGAAATAATGGCTTTTTGACGAAGCGATTTTAAATAATATAGAATTAATCCTTATCCAATTAGGTACCTTAAATACATTGTGCATTCTATATAGATCAATATGGTGCTTCACAGTATGAAATAAAAATGAATATTTTCGAAGATATTACAGATTCAAAATGCAGGGACATAGCGATTACGGCTAAGTACACGTGTTAAATTGCACCCGGGCAAAGCCGGGACGTAAGATTTATGAAGCGAAGTAAGGTTAATGAAGAGCAAAAACGATAAAGTACATCATCATCAATAAAACCTACTAACAAGGTAAAGCAACAAGGCCTATAGGTTGATGATTGCATTATTATATTATCGCCAATTATAATATTATCATTAAAATCAAATACATAAAACATTAAACGTCATTAAGTATGTCTTGAGTGTTCGGTTTCGTTGCCATGGCGACGGAGCGTATCCCAAAGCCCTTCCAAAGTAATTAATAGGCAGTTGTAACTTTTGCTAAGTTACATGTAATCTGAATGTTCGATTTTCAAATGTGTCATTGAAGTTTAATGAATAAGTTGTTTGCTCTCACACTCGATCTGTATCTTATTTGCTTTGCGTTAACTTTGAATTTATCTATTAGATATATATTAAATATCTTCCATTGAGGGGTCAGGGGTAGTCAGAGACACAAAAAATTAGAATTTCAGTATTTTTTTGCTATTAAATCATATTATTTTATAAAATTAATTTCATGAATTTCACGAAATCACGAAAATTTGAAAATTTGTAGAACGATAAAATACGTCACGTGCTCCTCGATAACGACCGCCTAGCACCATGCCACCAAACAACATTACACTATTAGTCCCACTACCATAATACTATGCTAACTAACTGAGGTAGGGCACAGGAGGAAATTTCCTGCTCAAATATGGAGCAGCCTGACAGGGGAGTACCTCGACCTTACAGAAGCTCACAGCTAAATAACACTTCTCTAAAGCAGTGTTGTGTTGCTGTTGGTGAGTAAGGTGACCAGAGCTCCTGGGGGAATTGGGGATAGGGTCGGTAACGCGCTTGCGATGCTTCTGGTGTTGCAGACGTCTATAAGCTACGGTAATCGCTTACCATCAGGTGAGCCGTACGCTTGTTTGCCGACCTAGTTACATAAAAAAAAATATATGTACTGGGTAATATCACGTGACAGACTAACTCAATCCCATCGGAACGAAAGTTTTATATTTTTTTTATTTTTTAACTGTATGAAATTTCTTATTCAAGTCCAATGATCTCAATAATTATTGATTCCAATTATTTATAATTATTTTTAACGTGATCTGAGAAACGCTGTGTGTCTGTTTTCTACGTGAATACACTCGAAGATAAGTTTAAAACACATTTTATAAAGAAAAGTATCAAAAACTCGTACGCGTCTGTATATTGCAAATAATAAATTTTCAGATGAAATATGTAACAGGACATATTCCTCTTACCTCTCGTCTTGTAAATTAAATTATTTACCTAAATCTCAGCAAATATTTTTTCTGGAACAAAATTAAAGGTTACGTGGGTTTTTATATTTTCTTCAATATTAGAGTTAGTGCACATTTTCGGCATATCGCCAACTACATGAAGTTTTATTTCTGATATATTTTAGTTTTTATTTCCTTCAGCTTTTTATCAGTAAAAAAATAATTCATACAATCAACCAAAGCTGCTAATTTCACTTTTTTATAAAATTAATGATGATGGTTTAGTTATCCAAGGATCGGATAATAGATAAACAAAAAAAATTTCATCAGCTTTTCAATTAAGTGTAGGTAATTGTGGCTTAAGTGTAAATGACAATAATAATATACACTTTAGACAGAAACCGAACAAATACGGTCACATTCACGAAATTGGTCACAATGGAGTTCCGGCATTACGATACCACACCATTTGTAAAGCTGGTCACCAAGTGAGATCCGTTTGACAACTGATACGAATCTATCGGAATAGAAGTTATATATTGTCTTGTTATAAATTGATATATATGCGAAAGTAACTCTGTCTGTCTATCGCGCTTTCACGCCAAAACTAACGAACCGATTAAAATTAAATTTTGCATACTGATAGTCTAGAACTTGAGAAAGGACCTAGGCTACTTTAAATGCGAAAAAAAGGGTTGTAAGAGGTTGAAAGGGGGGATGAAAAGTTGTATGGAAGTATCGTAATTTTTAGAGCTAGAAGATAGAAACTTATTTTTTTGGCTGTTGATTTAATATAAATAAATGTACCCTGACACTGTTTCACGCGGATGAAGTCGCGGACAGTTAGTGAGTATATAAAGGGAAAAATGTCTAACTAAAATAGCCCTTAAAGTTCGCAATATGCCTTGACCGTAGGTCCAATATCAGTACCAAAAGTTCAGCACATTTATTTCGCATGTTTACGTTAGATAAAGATTATTACATCAGTTTTACCCCTACAAATAGTGTAATGAACATCTTACCCTCTAACAGTATATTTGGACACGAATCGACATAAAACTTAAATTTTATAGCCGAAGCCGAAGCCGGAGCCGATGCTGGAGCCGAAACCGAAGCCGAAGCGTCCTAAACTAACAGCCACGTCAGCAGACACTGTACTCCTCTATAATGCTTCAGATTGCGGAGTAATGGCGCAAATATTGAATATTTTATTTGCTTTTACATATTACTAGCTGACCCGTCTTCGCTTACGTGTATTAGATAGGTTTTATCAAAATCATTTTAGCGTTTTTCACCTTTTAAACCTTACTTGGACTTTCGAAAATATTTCAAAATGAGCCATTTTCGCCCAACCTTTCTCGAGGTTTAGGGAGACTTACAAATTATTTGATTGACTTTGACGACCTAAGTCAGTTCGTTGTCTACTTGGTATTTTTAAACAATAATCATAAATAAAGTTCTCCCGCAGGACCCGCACTGACAAACTGATGATAGAGCATAATAATCGTCTTAAAATTAATTTTCTTTTTTCGACAACCAACTGAAACTTACACTTTTTATTTGTGAAAAAGAAATGTTTTGTAATCCAAGAAAACAGACAAAAGATATAGGACCTCAAAACAGACAGACAAATTTCTGAACACACCTAAAATATTTGACAACCAAGTGACAAAAGATATCGAACGTTTCCTAGTTAGGAACAGTTTGTATTGGAAAATTAAATTGTCGTTTGTGTTGTTATGTTTCTCACAGTTTAAACCTTCCCTGACCTCCACAAATATTTAGTAATTGATGCTATTATGACCAGGTTGAACTGAGGATTACCTTTTGTTTATTTAACATGCTTCGTGTCTTTTCTGAAAAAATCTCCGATCGAAACTACGCCGCTTAGGTTATTTAGTTATAAAGCGCGCTATCTTAATCGGCTTATAATGTAGTGGATCTCATTTATTTATTCAACTTAGAAATCTTTTTGCGGAAAAAGAAATAAGAAGAAAAATGTGACGATGAAGCACATGCCTTGTTTGATATTAAGTAAAGTATACCGCTTGCCACTATTTTATGTATGTATCGCTATCCTTTTCCCCCTCTTGTATTCACTTACCTAGCATTTGAGCTGCGTCTCCCGCGCCGATCAATCATAAACAAATCGTACCTCTACCTATTCGTCACATTATTCTTAAAAAACCGCACTGAAATGTCTAAATTCAGAGGAACCGTATCAGTACTGGTGAAGGTGCTGAAGAAAGCCGGCCGGCCTGCAGAAGGAATAGCAGACAACAGAACCTAAATCCCCAACCAAGCCAGTATAAAACTAAAGAAAGAACCTATAAACGGCCAAATAATTTACGAGTGCAACTACCAAAATATTTTTATGAATTGAGGCGACCCAAAGAGTTCACTGCACAATCTAATCGTGTTATGTATAAAGGTGCAAAAGTTAATTATCTCCGTATTGTAAAATAAATGAATAAGAATTTTATACATTCGATATTTTATTTGAACCCAATCATTAATTTCATAAGCAAAATATTTTTGGGACGGAATCGAGGGAGGCGATAAATTTGTGGAGGAAGACATTCCGTCTGATCAGCTTCACGCATCACCTCCCCGACACATATCGCTTAGATGTCAAATACATTTTGTATGTGTTCTACATATTGTACATTACTAAAGTTATACTTTAAATAATCTACATAGGACCAATACCGCACAGTAACACGCACACGACAATCATAATATGCACTTAAAACGGAATACCGAGTAACCAATATTGCACACCTACTCCAAACCTTGGTAATGGAGACCCACCATCATAACATCACACTGCATAGCCATAGTTGACAGCCTGAGTTTGACCTCTGGCTCTAGTCTATCGGAACATAACTCATATACAGTCTTAGATTAAAATAAGAGGTACTACCAGCGAATATATTATAAAGTTATCAACATGGTTATCATTGGACTGTTTTTGTTATATAACAATACTGTTTTAATAATTGCATCGCATTTTGTCGTTGCCAAAACTACAAGAAATCTACGTTTGTCTTCAAGTAGAATACTATATATTTGCGTATACAAAACCAACATCAAAAGCTACTTAAAAAACTCGTAGCCACTTGTTATATTGTACATGTAATTTGTTCCTAAAAAAATATTATTATATGATTATTATTATACTCATAAAACAATCTCCAAAACATCCGGTTACTTCACAGCGGATGGGGGGAGGGGGGAAGGGGTGTGGATGTCACTCAAACACAAATCTTGCCTATCTGAAGCCGCCATCTGCAAATTAGGTTAGAATAGTCATCTGTCATTATGGTTAACCACTAATCGATCACTCAGTATCATCTGTGATGTAATTGTTATTCTGTGGAACAGTGTTTTATATGTTAGTTTCAATTTCGTCGTTAACAACATTCTATCAACCCTTCATTTAGTATAAAGGGTTCAGCTTAATATTACATAAAACTATTTCTACTTAGAAAATAGAACTAAACTTTAGGAGACAAGATTAGTAATACAGACAGAAAACCGAAAAAATTCTACCACAAGAAATAAACGAAACTTGATATAGTTAGTCCTTTAAGTATCATGACATCAAAATTAATCAAAAGTAACTTATATACAGTATAATATACAGAAGGCATTCTAATATTAGCTACCACTAAAGAAAGCATTTCGGCAGAATTTTTATCCAATAAGGGAAGTAGAACAATATGAGAGAGGCAAAATGGTATAAATTAGAAAAAAGACAAACAAGCAGCTCGAAGCGGTCAGTCTCTAAATCATGGCAGGGGAATTAATTAAAAGTCGCTTAATAAAAACAGTAAATTTCCACGGCATCGTTGTACTGCGCAACATCCTGTAGCCTGTGGCTCGGTAGACACGGGCTCAATTATTGGGGAACACGTTTCGGTTTAATAAAGCAATTTAGAAAAAGGCCGATTTGCATGCGAATGAGGCAAGGGTTGGAGAAATATCGAGAGACGTCAGTGCAATGTATTGAATGTTTATTTTACAAAAATTACTTTTCCACACTATTTTCATTCAGACATTTCTAGAATATAGGATTCTAGATAACCATACTTAAATATTAAACTTATTCACCATCTTCAATATTACCAGCACAAAATCCCATGGCCCCTATATAAATCCACCGAAAATTATCTGTCGTCGAAAGCCAAGACCATAAAACGAACGACCGCTGGATAGCTTCACTTCTCCCGATTTACACTCGTAACTCTAAATTGATCGTCATGTGACGTCGTAGCTTAGCGCCTCGAACCCTCCCACCAGGGGGACCTCGGCCCCTCCCCCGAGCCCCCGCCAGCTCTTATAGACGGAGATACGGTCGGTTCCAGTTCCCAGACATTGCATAACTTCTACCTATAATTTCCGATCCTTCTAACGCAACTTTGATAACATAATATACTGAACTCGGCCACTCTTAAACGTTCGCACAAAAACTAATTCTCAGTCTCTAACTTGTTGCCATCTTCGCGCAGTTTTTTCCCTGAGTCAAATTTGCGATGAGAGGAGGCCGTGAGCAGTTGAGCAGTTAGGCCGTCAAAGTCAGAGTTGGGAAGTTGCGGGCTACTTTCGGCGTATTTATGGAACCATTTATCTTCTTGGAAACTAGTTATTTTTTAACTTATTTTGTTTTTAAACTGTGTTTGACGGTTCTTTACGGTCTTTGCTTTTTATTATACACATAAAGAGGATATTTTTAAAAATATAAATGTGAAAATACAGCCAAGTTCATCATTGATAAAATTAATGCCAATTTATTATTAAATGGTATTTTATTAACTAACTGACCTTATGCGACTTTTCATACTGACCTTTTTTTAACACTTTTTAAAAGCTCTAAATGCCTGATTCGTAATAAATAATATTTGATTATCGCCATCCATCTAAAATTACTTTTTGAAATAAATAGAGATTATGAATCATTTAGAGATTTGAAGTGTGAGTGTGTCTAAAAATAATAAAATCCAAACAAAATATTAAAATATCTCAAAATGACGGATGCGTCTTCGTTTTCTCATTGAATTTGGCTAAACACTACGAGACATTAGGAAAGCTTTTACTTCCTCTTTAAATAAAAGAAAAACATATTGAAAGTCATTTCTCAGTCTCGGTAATTAATAACCAACGAGACGGCACTTTTAAGTTTTATTGTTGGTATTGTTCGAAATATTAGTAGAACAATAGAGTAGCTATTTGAGCTGGAACAACAGTAGAGCACTAATGTATCATAAAGCACACCAGCCCCAGCCTCAGCCCCAGCCCCAGCCCCAGCCCCAGCCCCAGCATAGTTCAAGACATCTAAACAAGTTTCGCATTTGATTTCCGAGTGTCGTCTATTCGCGAGGAATTTATTGTATGCCGGGACGTAATTTAAATTTTCCTTTCTGAACTTGTTTTCATATTATCCTACAGAGGAATAAATTAGAAGGGGAATTCTTACGTAGTGGGCCTCCGCTTTTTGAGTTTATTTTCACTGAATTAAGTCTTGTTTTAGACCTCGAAATATTAATGAAGTTACTACAAATTGAGTCCTTTAAGTCCTATTTATATATCATTGTCAGCAATATCTCCTTTAGCAATTATTACGTTACTAAATCTTTTTCTAATTATTGTTTAAGGCTATGAAAATTTACACTAACATACTGACAGTTATCAAGTCAGGTATAAATATATACTAGTATCAGCTCGCCAGACCAGGATATGATACGGTCACATCCTAACTGAGAGTGCCAAGTATGGTGGGAGCTATACTCGGGAGTAAGGTGGGTTGATTGGAAATTGTTTTTTGTGAGTCAGTTATCCTGTAGGATAACTGATCGGTCTGAGGAAAAAGATGCCTCGTCGGATCTGATCCGTCGAGCTCGACCAGGTAGAAGGCGTCGCATGTACGCTCACCTTCAGCCTAATGACGGCACCGTTACTTGTGACATCACTTGGCAGGTCAGGTAAGGGGTACAGGCCCGCTATAGAGTGGACCGACCGTCGAGACGTTGGAGGTAGGGTAGCGTCACAACATGAAGGAGAGGGTAACTGCGAATCGATTTAGTGGGTATTGGGATGAATCTTACCATCGGAAAGTCCCACATAACCCAACTGGTCCGGATAATAAGGATACGTAAATGAATTCAGTCTAGTTAAAAATAGTTAATTGTTACTTATCTTGTTGAATGTTTAAGTATTTCAGACATACTTTTCAAAATATTGACCAGATTACGAATCGAATCGAGTTAAATCTCATAGTAGTATTTATCTGTATAATCACATTAACTAACAATACTACAATGGTGGCAGTTCAGTTCAGGTGTGAAGTGCAAGTGGCACACTTCACTTCGCACACACTCCAGCTCATGTAAATACAGAACGAGGTTTCGCATAATATCTCATTTGTGAGCGTCCGCGTTGAAATTGCAGCGATTTTGTATGACCACTACATTTGAGAGTAATGCACGATAATATTCATCGTATAATATCACCCTATATTTTACACAGACTACCCTCTCATTGGTAATGATACTTATACTCGTAGTTGCAATCATACAATATTTCCATCTGTTTTAGTTTCTTTGTCACTATTTTACGCGGACGTATGTACAATTAACTATATATGTGCTAATCACTATAATCTATAAAATATACTAATAACATGCACATTAGACGATGATTTAGGGACCTCTTTGAGTTGTAACAACATTCACCATCGGCTTAACTATCCTAACGTTAAATCCAACTAAGTAGTAGAGAGAAGGAATCATGAGATCTATACATATTCGCTTTATGGAATTACTTGTCAAACTGCTGATGATCTGTAGGAACAGAGCATTTATTGATTTGATGGGCTAGTAGTAGTGGTATTAGTAGTAGTAGTATTCGTAGCACCTTCAATAATTCAACGGTAGTGAAGCCTTCAATAAAGATAAATCAACCTGACGAAGCCTTGTAAAGCCTCTCCTCAGTCTCGAGCCCCAGGTACTAATGAGCATATTATTATTATTTATATATCATATGTAGTTATCTTTACTTAATATTATAAAAAGGAAAGATTTGTATTTTTGTATGTAACGAATATCAAACTTAAAAACTACTGGACGGATTTCAAAAATTCTTTTACTGTTAGAAAGCTACATTATACGTGAGTAACATAGGCTATATTTATTACTGGAAAAATAAGAGATCCTCAGAAATTCTTACTAAAACCAACCCAAGGTGTAAAAAAATTAGCCATAAAATGTGTTTCATCGCATGCGTTGCGGAAAGTATTGATGATAGAACAAAGAAATGTTCTACAATATTATAGAACGTATCAATATCTACAAAAATCTTTCCGAGACCATATGTCCAACTATTGCAGTTACCAAATTATTACTATTTTTTACATTTTAAAAGTCGATAGAAATGCCTATCCAAATCACTCTTATCCAAATAAATTATTTCTACCCGTATCCCATAGCGGGGGCCAAATCACGGCTACAGCACCTCTGTGCTGGAAAAAAAAATTATTTCGTATTCATGACTAATTTAGAATATTAGGAAATTAAAAATGTCAATATTAACAAAAAATACACCCCGACGGGGCGGTGTGGCGCAGTTTGGCGAGAGCCAAAATGTTAAAAAAACATCCACTCGTGCGAAGCCGGGACGGGCCGCTAGTTAGATATATATATCTGTGTATTATACAATAAAGTTTTCGTCGGTTCTTCTTGCGTCCATAAATGAGCTAAATATAATAAATGATTAATTGAAATGATTAGTGTATCAGAACAACAATTAAATTAATGATATAAAAGAGACAAAAGTAATGAGTGAGTGAGTGAGGGCATTATGAGAGCTGAACAGCAATAATAGGGAATAAAGGCGGCGTCGCACCACTAACGCGTGTTAATTGCGGCTCGTTGCTACTTGCTTGCATTCGTTACTGTTACTGCTACCGGTTACTAGTTACCAGTGAACTGACCTACCTATATATATACTAGCTATACATTACATTTCACATACTAAGAAATTTCCACCATTGGGAATAAAAGCCGCAAATCAACAGAATGAATGACGAATATAATACAAATTTTTAAAAATTCTATTTAGTCATATTAAATACCAAATTCAAGGATATTTTCAATTCCAGTAGCTCCAATGATTTAAAAAATATGTAAAAATAGGAAGTCTATCATAATTAAGTGTGAATACCTAAATCGAATTTCTTTTTATTCTTCAACTATAGAAGAAATTAAAAATAGTGATATTTTTAAATAAAACCTTCTTCTTTTTGATATCTCCATGGACTCTCACTTCATTGAGAAATCAAAAAGAAGGTTTTATTTTTATCAGAACGTTTCTGGATGTACAGGATCCACAATAATTTGACTTCAATAAAACAAATATCTTTTTTTTTAAATAGCAAAAGCTCAAGAGTTTATGTGATTAGTATTATGTATATATATATTTATGGAGTTTCTTATACAAGAATTCATCATTTATTTCAGATAGTTTAAATTTGGTTTTTATGTTAAAAAGTAGCTTAAATCTTCACTCAAAATCTCTATCATTTTTAAACCAAAAAGCAATATAAATAGATTAACTGTTTAGTTGTAGAATACTAATAGATAAAGTTCTTCACATATAATAGTAGTATGGAGGTAATGTAAGTTGGTTTTCGAACATTTCCGCAGGTAGTTCCCCAAATTCCCCAAGAGTCTCCCCAAATTGCTCTGACCTGGAAACATGTAAAAGGAATATGCGATGCTTTCCCTATTACATAAATTTGTACCTAAGGGTTGTTTAAAAAGTAAATGTATGTAAATAAAAAAAGTGAGTCATTTCAGTTAAAAGATAGATAGATAGGTAAATATTTTTATTCTAAAATAAAAACTTATTATATGAGTCGGAATATGCGTGCAAAGGGCGATCATATCACTGAGTAGTGTTCTTATCCAGATAACCCTTTGTAAGTGAAATATATTACAATAAGGTGAGATGTTATCAATCATACAATACTTATCAATTAGTTAGCACGAATGAAAACTAAAATTATTTACTAAATAACAATAAATAAAGAAGACAAAAAATTAGAAAGATGATAACTGATGAGTCTTCAGACGACTTTTAAATATATAATATTAATAGCATAAATATTAAAATTCCTATATCTATATCTATACTAATATTATAAAGAGGAAAGATTTGTATTTTTGGATTTTTGTATTTTTGTATTTTTGTATGTAACGAATAAACATAAAAATTACTGGACCGATTTCAAAAATTCTTTCACCATTAGAAAGCTACATTATCCCTGAGTAACATAGGCTATATTTATTACAAGAAAAAATTAGAGATCCCCAGAAATTCTCACTAAAACCAACACAAGGTGCAAAAAAATTAGCCATAAAATATCTTTCATCGCATGCGCTGCGAAAAGTATTGATGATAGAACAAAAAAATGTTATACAATATTATAGAACGTATCAATATCTACAAAAAACTCCGCGAGACCATATGTCCAACTATTGTAGTTAAGTCACTTTGTATTAATTCTTATCCAAATAAATTATTTTGTAATGAAGACTGTTTCAATACCTGTTAATTACTTTTTGAATTATTGAAATCGGACATTCCAGTCAAAAGATATTACGAAATAAAAATATCAAGATAAATAAAAAATAATCCCAGACGGGCCGCCGGCGCGGTGTGCGGTGTGGAGTGCCTCGCAGCGCAGCGAGTAACGCGGCGATAGAGGGAGCGACAGAATGCGGGAGCCAAAATGTTAAAAAAAAATTATCCACCCGTGCGAAGCCGGGACGGGCCCCTAGTATATATATAAAAAAGTTATATTTATCATGATAGGAAGAATCGATTTTAAATTACCAAATGCACTGATAGCCATTATGCTGGGGACGAAAGGAAAAATGGTTTTTGTTTTAATTGGCTTGCCGAAGTCACTACCGTGTCCTCGGTTATTTTAAATGAATGATGACAAAGCTTGGATTCAAAATGACGTTGATGCTCAGCTGAATGAATATACCTTTGTAACAGAACACACACAGACTGATGTAAACAATGGCATTTTGAAAAGAGCAACTGTTGAGTTTGTTGCCAGTTCTTCTCATCAGGAAACTGCTTTCTGAACTGGTGGTAGCTTCAGACAAACTGACTGACTGACCAATTTCTGACGTGTCAAAAGTACTTTGTAAAAAGTCTATTTGAATAAAATATTTTGAGTTTGAGTTTAAATACCATCATCACGACACGTCAATTGCCCACTCCTCCTTAGAATGAGGAGGGTATTAGGCCATAGTCCACCACGCTGGCCAGTTGCGGGTTGGCAGACTTCACACACTTCATTTCATTTCGAACTCGGACCTCCCGAGTAAGACATTGAAGTCTCAACCACTGGGCCATCACTGCTTCATTATTTTAAATATACTTAACTAAAATTTAATTAATACGTATTGTATTTACTTTGTATTTAAAAAAAAAAGAAATTGGGATATTTTTTTAAGAAGAATAGGAAAAGACGATCTTTATATATCCTAAATGGCTGTACTGATCGTGATAAAAGTGATGTGAGAAGCAAACATCGAGAGATGTTTATAGGCATATTCAAACACACGTCCTAAAGAAGTTTAACAGTTATTTACCTTATTAAAATTCTTGGTACCAGTAAATTGTTTTGTTAATGTTATCAATTACACAGCTCATTACGAATCGGTCCCCATTACCCAGTAGTAACACAATGAGTGAATAAACATTCAATATGGCGGATCATTATTTCAGTTCATTAGTTAGTATTAGAGACAAAGAGTTACTCTATACTTGATATTTCCCTTTAAACCTTCGTTCCTATTATTATTGAGAGAATAGAATATTATTTTAACAAGAACATAGGAATTTATTAAAACTTTATTCAATGGTTTTCGATAACAAATATTACTTATATTTTATAGACTTAAGACAATATCTGTGCCTGGAATCTGCGTCCCAGGTGTAAGTTTACAAACTGCCCATATAATTCTTAATAAGAGATTATCATCATCATCACGACCCTTCAATGGCCCACTGCTGAGCCGGGTCTCCCCCTCAGAATGAGAAGGGTATTAGGCCATAGTCCACCACGCTGACCCAGTGCGGGTTGGCAGACTTTACACATCTTTTGAGAACTTTTTGGATACTCTCAGGAGTGCAGGTTTCCTCACGATGTTCTCCTTCACCGTTAAAGCAAGTGATATTTAATTGCTTAAACACACATAACTCAGAGTCAGAGATGTGTGTCCGTGTGAGGGATCAAACTCGGACCTCCCGAGTAAGACTTGAAGTCTCAACCACTGGGCCATTACTGCTTTTTGATATAATAAGAGATACTTACCACTATTTAAACTAACTTCATTTTATCACACTTCGATATGAACTACGATAATAAAACAGTGGAAGAAAGTTTGACTGTACATTTCGGTCATTCTATTTGTTGGTTTGATCGCGCTTATCTCTAAAATTATTAAATAAAATTTAATGAGACTTCGATAGAATGTAGAACACATATTGGAGCATAATATAGTCTTTAAATCATAAAAATCGGATATCAGTGAATAAAATTATCCTCATTTAAATAATTGTCTAAATACGAAACAAATATTTTACCTAAGCGAGGCGATGGCAGGTATGTTTGTAATAAATCTCCCATACCTGTTACATACATTATTTAGTGTACGTAGTATTAATTTTGGTCAATTAGTAGTATAGATAAACAACGTCATATAAACCAACCCTTACCTTAATGGTTATTACTTGTGGTCTCGATCGGGGATTGGGTGCGATTGCTCTGATACACATAATAATAGGACCCAACGAGATATGGATTTTCTGTATAAAATTATACTTTTCCCAGTCATTAACACCCGGCACCCGCCGGATAATAAATATAAGCTTTATTGCCTAAAATACAGGATTCAGATATTTAATATATCTACTAACTAGGGGCCCGTCCCGGCTTCGCACGGGTGGATAATTTTTTTTTAACATTTTGGCTCCCGCATTCTGTCGCTCCCTCTATCGCCGCGTTACTCACTGCGCTGCGAGTCACTGCACACCGCGCCGGCGGCCCGTCTGGGATTATTTTTTATTTATCTTGATATTTTTATTTCGTAATATCTTTTGACTGGAATGTCCGATTTCAATAATTCAAAAAGTAATTAACAGGTATTAAAACAGTCTTCATTAAGAAATAATTTATTTGGATAAGAATTAATACAAAGTTATTGAAAACATGGTCTGATTTTGATAGGCATTTTTATCAACTTTTAAAATGTAAAAAAGTAGTTATAGTGACTTAACTACAATAGTTGGACATATGGTCTCGCGGAGTTTTTTGTAGATTGATACATTCTATAATATTGTAAAACATTTTTTTGTTCTATCATCAATACTTTTCGCAGCGCATGCGATGAAAGATATTGAAATCGGTCCAGTAGTTTTTATGTTTATTCGTTACATACAAAAATACAAATCTTTCCTCTTTATAATATTAGTATAGAGTATAGATATAGATTACAGTTTTCAAACATATTTTCAATCTACAATTTAACCATTTCAATATTTTCTATAACATCTATTCATTTTGCATACGATTAGCAGAAGATTGTGAATTAAATCGCAATAAAAGTGGGGAGGTAAGTGTTACATAACCTAATTGTGTCACTTATGTTTGACGAGTACACTCATAGAGCCAGGATACACACTTTTAAAAATAAGCCATACAGTTTAGTTTAGTCTTGAACGTTCCTATCAAAGCGTCGGATGACATTTCTTTTCGTGAAAGGTGTCGTGTGCAGTGGTGTGTCTTGGTGTGCGGTGTGTGCGGTGTGTGCGGTAGTGTGGTGTGGTGCGGCGAGCCTGGGGCGATTAATTCGTGCGGAGTCAACAGCAGGCAGGTGTCGCGTGGTAATCGAATGGGATCGGTTTCCGCGCGAGTGCCCCTCACGCCGCCCCTTGACTTACGACCGCCCCGGGATCACACCTCGCCGAAGACGTTGCGTCGCGACGTGTTCCGCTTACACTGAATACCTTTCCAGTTTCGATAATTTTTAAATTTAAAAGAATTACATGTCATCTAATAAAAAAATAAAAATTGTACCAAACTTAACTCTTTCGGTAGAAAATATTATATTACTTCTAATTAAATTGTCAACGGAAAATACCCACTTGGGTATTTTACTTTAATACCCGGCTGTATATTTTACAATTTCTAAGAACTGCAAGTTTGACTAATTAACAGTAATTCAATTCTAAAAATACCTGAAACCATGGTTTTAACAGACAGAGACTGATAACAACATTATAAATTTTAGAAATCTGACTCTAGTAGTTGACCAGCTATGTTTATTGAGTATAGCAACACTGGCACACGTCACGAAGCTTTATTTTTCCAGTAATGGAGCGTGCACTCTGCGCCGTGATCCGACCATTGAAATGCTATATCTGTTGCAACAAAGAGTACGAGTACCTGCTCAGCCAACTGAAAGTATAGAAAATATCATATAATGAATGCGTCAGACAGATGCACACACTTACTTGATTACCTATATAATATTATCAGCCGAGCCGTCTCGGCTTTGCCCGGGAATATACACATACCACTTGTATTTAGATTTCATTTCAGATTCTAATCACTATATCACATTTTATTACATTTATTTTTTTAATTTAAATATATATGACTAACTCCCAAAGACACAAGGGCCACATAGATGGCGTACGAGCACTCTCATGTGTTTACTTTGTATTCTGAAGGATTTTTTTCTATAAAACATAGCCTTGTCCTTCCTTAAACTCTACTTTATCTCAGTATCATATTTCATCATAATTGGTTCAGTGATTTAAGCACGAATGAGTAACAAACAGAAAAACGCCATCTATTCGCCAATAGTTTTGTTAAAATCGCAGTTTCGTTTGTTTAGTTTGTATTATAGCGTGTTGTGTAGTGTACCAATAATAGCGTGGATTGCGAGACAGGAGTCGAGCAATGCCTGGTGAAATTCAGTCTATGAGGTTATTTGTCAAACTACTTTGATCTATAAAGACAGAGCTGATGAGTTCTTGGAGCATTCAGATTAAAAAAATTAAAATAAACTAATAGGAACTAGAAGAAAAGAAGAAGATCTTGACACAAGTTTCACTGCAAATCGAGCAGCTTGAAGACTTACGACAAGCGAGGCCGACCCTAAATAACTGCGACTAAAGGCACCAATTAAGATTTATTAACAATGTTGCTATCTTTTATGTTTAATCGACAACTAATTCTTCTAAGGCAGAGTTTTAGCTACTTCCTAACTTTTATTGGAAAATCTTATAGATTTTACATAACACAAGTACAAGTACAAGTACAGAATGTTAATATGTATCGAGTCATCGTGATAACATCTCCACTTTGGTATAAAACAAAGTTACGGATTTTGATGTTATCCACCAATGGAAAGAACAATTAACGAGCAAGTTTAAGTACAAAATATTTGAACTACAAACGTTAAAATCAAATCTTACCAGGGGTTTTACTACTTTAGGGTCCAGTTTACCTTAAAAACTATTGAAGGAATCTTAACAAAGTTTTCATTCTATTCTGCTTTTAAAAACAAATATTTACTAAACATAAGTGAATTAAAAGTGTCTGCTGCGCAACATCCCAGCGCCACTAAAACGTTATCAAAACTATAAAATTATCACAGCAATTAGTTGACCCGTCGGTAATTTTCATAAATCCGTGTAATCAGATCAGCTAATTTGCCAGCTGGGCAGTCCCCCCATCCCCCAATCCCCCACACAGCGCAGTGCAATATCTGATAAGAGTGTCACGTTATAATTGGGATAGTTTCATGGATCGAGATTCGTTTAGAATTTGCACTAATTGAGTTTCTGTGTGATGTTCGTTCAAATTTGGTCTCCGCTCTCTACTGGGAACAAAATTTGCTAGTTGCGTGGTGAAGGTCAAAAAAAGGTTTCTTTAAAAAACACTATGGATCATAAACAATTCTAAAGTGTGAGACATGGCATTTAAAAGGATCCTTAAAAATATATTTTTTTATTCCTCCAAGTTTGAGTGGCTACATCTCTCGTATGCATCTCCTTCCACCCCTTCCCCTTCTACCGAGGCGTGAACATAATTGTAAACCGAAGTAAAGTGAGCCTGAAAAATAGATTAAAGTATAAGTGGATAAAAATTGCAGCATCCGACAGACGAGGGGATGCTGTCGTGTCTCAAGTAATGCTTCTCAAATTATCTTAAAAGGGGCTGGATTTTTAATATTTTTTTATAATATTATACTAAAAAAAGAAAATAAAAACTTGTTTAGTTTGTCAATATTTATCCGAGGTAACTCCGAAAGAACTAAATCGATTTTAGTGAACTAGGACAGTTTTATCCCGATTTTTATGACAATATGATATGTAAGACAAAAGATTTTAAGGATTAGTGAGTAAGTAGTTAAGTAGTAAGTAAGTTACTTGGTTGGGTATATCTTCAATAGATAGCGCTGTTTATAGCTATAATATACAGCTATTTGTTAAATAATTTGTGTAAGTTTTTAGGGTTACGTACCTTAAAAGAACTTTTCCTTAGGAACCCTTATGGGATCACTTCGTTGTTCGTTTGTCTGTCTGTCAAGACCCTTTTTCTCTGGATCGCGTGGAGATATCAAGTTGAAATTAATATCAAATACTTACTCGCGCCTGCGGTTCCTTGCGGCTGGCAAACGATCAAACTTCTAAGTCCGCGCATTGAAAAGATATGACCGTTAATGTGGTCACTCATATAATTATAAGGTACTTCCCAATGACCTAGCGTCATGAAATTTAGCATGAAGTAATAAAGGATAAAATTTAAAAAACTGTAAATTTTTTTCTACATCGCAAAATTCCCAGGCTTCGTCTTTTAACTTAGGAACATGATTTTCGGCAATAAGCAAGTACTCAGAGCACTGGTATGGGGAAAAATCCTAAAATGGCAATTTGTCGTTAAGTCACAAAAAAAATGTTTTTTTTATATATTTAGGTTTTGACGCATTATTTGAAGAATACGTGAAGTTATCAAGTTGAAATTAATACTAAACATGTAAGTCTATAGTATCATGAAGCTGTGAAAAAATCATACTTCTAAGTGCAAGGAATCAATAAATGTGGCCATTTATACTGCAGTCATAACAAGTAGTTTTTCCATAGGGCATTCCACAGACGCGGACATGAAAAAAATAGACGTTTGCGATTTTAGTAATATTCGAATATGTTTTACAATATACCTGCTCTCGGTACAGATACATAATATTTTTACCGTTTTAACTCTGGTTAAAGAGTTTAATTTCGTGAAATCGAAATTCAAAAACTTGAAATTAATTTATTTCAAGAAAGAAAGAAAGAAATATTTTTTATTGTAAAGATGTATTAAAAAAATTAGTAAAATATAAATTCCATTAATTAAATTAATGAAATTTGTAATTTTTAGACGGGTAATGTTTTAAATTTAGGCACCTATCGTGTATTAGTGAAATCGCAAACATCGACGTTTTTGTTGTCGTTTCGTGTGAAATGAATCTAAAGCTATTTTGGACTAGTATCGTAGCAACGGCTGTTGACGACATGACATGTTGTTAAATGACAACTTGTAAAATATTTTAATTGACTCCAATTAAGGAGTTTCTATTTTATTACAGAAAGTAACGTGGTAATCAGTCATTTTAACTTTAAAAAGGAGGTTCTATTTTTGACAATACATATTTTATTAATATAATATGTTCACCGACTCTAAAATTATGTTAGTGTAATTATTTCTTATTGCATTTTTTTGTTAAAAACTTTTATCATATTTTCTTATATTATTTTTGTAAGTAATCATAAATATGTCAACTGAAATACGCATTGCTAATGTCGGTTGGTCGGGAGTAAGTGCCATCAATACTACCTTTGATAATATTTAAATCCGCACACGAAAATCAAAATTCGATAGTGTTTGTCCCTTTACTTGTAGAGCACGAGTTCCACACTCGCACTTGGCCGAATTATTTATTTTATATTGTAGTATAGTGAAAATGAAGTGAGAATGTGACAAGTGGCCGGTGATCGCTCCCGGTGGAGACTGCAGGAATACTGTGCGATAATATCTTCACTATTTATTATGATATTATAAATATGCATGCAAAGGCTTCGTTATGCATGCAAAGCAAGTTATGGCTGTTTGTATCCCACAATGCATTGTTTTTTTATATCTCAATAGACGTGCATTCTACTACCCCATACCTGGGTGTTTCCTCCTCAAAAATAGGCAAAATTCAAATCGTTTTAATTAGTATGGTTTTGCAAAAAAAGCTATTAAACATAGTTTGAAATTAATAACACTTCAATACTTTGTTAAAGACACATAATATTGAAGTCTTATTTTAAAGATACTCTTGTTTTTCAACAGTATATAATTTCTGTCCTTAAACTCTTCTGACAGTAACAATTTCATAAATTATGTAAAAATATTTCTATTTTAAACAATTTTAAAATAGAAATGTTGTTTTACGTGGATCCTTCTAATTGCTAAGATGGTAAAATATTTTAATGGTAGGTCGAGCTGGGACACGAAGTCTAGCCACTGCTCGGCATCATTACAATTAGCTCTCCCTCTCTCGCTTAGCTGAGGTGTATTCAAACTGTTCACACACTCATTCATTTACTCAGTTGTACTCTCACCGCTACTTTGAATCATATATCTCTCATCGTTAAGTCAGCGTTTTCAATCGATCTTTTTTTTTCCGATTTATTGCAGCAAATCCGACTACCACGAAAAAGTCTTTTCATTTTTCGGGTTAATATATAACTTATGACAGTCACAAATAATGTGACTTTCTATTGGTATAATTATTTTCAAAATCGGTTCAGAAGATCCTGATGACATATCTTTTTTATAATATTAGTTTAGATAAGACGTGCGTATCGTCACTAATTATATTTAATAGTTAAAATCATTTAAATTGTTTGGGATTTTTTAATGAGTTATGAGTCAAGTGTCGGCGATTATTACGTACTAAGTATTGCTCAATCAAGTGACGTCATCTACAGACTAGATGGAAGAGTTCTGGGAACACATAACATTATGAGGTTTTAAAATAGAAGTAGTACTATTATTTATTCTGTGCTAGAAGTAAAACACTACTAGAAACACTTGATGGTGGTTGATTGTCCAGTTGATTCTATTAGGTTATTTTAAAACTAAACTGAGTCATTTAATTTATTGCTTTGATTCAATGGATATTGGATGGGACCTAGGATGATCTGACCTGGCAGAGTTCAGGCCTGGCTTCGGCTGGGTTGGATCTACAGTACAGTTACAATAAAGTCATCCCTGTGTTAGCGACACCGTTTATTAAGTAGTATTATCGGATAGATCATTTTATATTATGTCAAGTATACCGACGTGAAGACAATATATAACCTTTAGTGCGATAGATTAGTCTCAGTCTCTCTGGTATTTTCGCGCAACGCACATGGATGTTAGTGTTATAATGTCGTGATTCAGGTCACCCTTCTGGAGGTCCACGTAAGTTTACTTTATCTATCGTAGTTGGCGAGATCGAGTGGTGGAGGTGAGAGTTAATATATTATGAAAGAGCTCTTTAAACCTCCTCCCGGGTCTCAAGCCCCAGGCACTGTTCGGCTCCGTGTAAATTGCATGTGTATACGTATTGCTGTACAGTGATGGGTAGCATTCCTCTCTCATTCTATAACACTTGAGAGCCTTTCCCATTTCGATTAATTGAAGAACCGATTTTTAGGACTGTTAATTTTCGAAAAATTGACTGAATGATTTCCGGATAATTTTTGGCATCAATGACCCCCTTTTTTACTCTTTACCTTTAAGAGTTGAAATATTTAAATATAATAAAATTGTTCTTTTTAGAAATGAATCGCTATTCCTAATTGTCAGCCACAAAATATTGTTTACTAAGTTTGCCAGTTCTTCATCAGAAAACAGCTTTCCGAACTGGTGGTAGCTTCAGAAAAACTGACTGACTGACCAATCATGACGGGTCAAAT
Organism: Limenitis camilla; assembly: GCA_905147385.1. NCBI lineage: Eukaryota > Metazoa > Arthropoda > Insecta > Lepidoptera > Nymphalidae > Limenitis > Limenitis camilla. The sequence goes on from LR990240.1 coordinate 14,399,691, forward strand.
GTAGTTTGTAAAAAGTTTATATTATTTTAACGTAATGAAATTATTAATTTTATTTGTTTCAGTTTAATTTAATAGTCAATAGTAATCAAGAGGAAAGTCATCTCAATTCTCAGATTAGATATGAAACACATGAACAGCTCTTTATTTTATACGCTTGTATTTTATATAAATGAATCTATTTCAGTAATTAATATTGTAATTTACGTGTACGTTTAACGTTTACATTCACATATAATAGACAGGTAAACTCGTTACTTTAATTAATTTCAATATTGATTATTGGTCTTAATGTATAAATATTATTAAGTTTTCGTTCTATATTTGTACCTTTAATGTTATATGTTGATACCATATTACATATACATGTATATTATGAGTTTATTATATAAACCGAATATTCAATACAATAAAATAATATCTGAAATGCTAAATCAAACTTGTGCCTCCTTCAGCTTTATAACATTTGTAAAGGTAAACAAATCAGTGCTATATCTCAATAATTTTATATTTGTTGAAAATATCTATTATTTGAAAGGTACTCTACCATAAATAGTAAAATATAACAATTTTGTTAACATTTTATCTGTATTAAAACTTCGTCTAGTTAAAAATTCGATTACGAGCAACTTAAGTGTGTATAAATTTATTATTCTCTCATCCAAGTGTGAATAAATTTATCATTCTCTCATCCAAGTGTGAATAAATTTATCATTCTCTCATCCAAGTGTGTATAAATTTATCATTCTCTCATCCAAGTGTGCATAAATTTATCATTCTCTCATCCAAGAGTGTATACATTTATCATTCTCTCATCCAAGTGTGTATAAATTTATCATTCTCTCATCTAAGTGTGCATAAATTTATCATTCTCTCATCCAAGTGTGTATAAATTTATCATTCTCTCATCCAAGTGTGCATAAATTTATCATTCTCTCATTCAAGTGTGTATACATTTATCATTCTCTCATCCAAGTGTGTATAAATTTATCATTCTCTCATCTAAGTGTGCATAAATTTATAATTCTGTCATCCAAGTGTGCATAAATTTATTATTATCTCATCCAAGTGTATATAAATTTATCATTCTCTCATCCAAGTGTGCATAAATTTATCATTCTCTCATCCAAGTGTGTATAAATTTATCATTCTCTCATCTAAGTGTGCATAAATTTATCATTCTGTCATCCAAGTGTGTATAAATTTAACATTTTGTTCTTGTATAATGAAATTCATAAATATTTCTTACTGTGTGTACTATGCCATTATTATCTAAAACTTGATAGCAGCATTATTTCGGAGGTTCCATTTTATACGTCGTAGTTCGGAGCAAAAAATATATTACTTGTATCCCGCGCTCCGGGTCGGGGTGGACTGTCGGCGCGTGGCGGCGCAGCGGTGTGTCGGGTGATTTACGCTCTCAGTCTCCACACCTTGGTTTTTGTCGTCATCGCCTTCGCCATTACCACCTACGCCTATCAACCATTAAGGGAGAACAGTCTTGTAAACTACTAGATAACTACTTATACTACTATTAACTATAGTTATAAAAGTGTTGCAATGAGATGGACTCACCTACACTATTATATAATAAGGAAAGATTTGACTTTTTGTATTTTTGTATGTTTGTTTGTTGCGAATAGGCTCAAAACTACTGAAACGATTTTGAAATTTCTTTTACCGATAGAAGGCTACATTCTTTCCAAGTAACATGGGTTATGTGGATTTACCATAAATATAATAATTAAAAAGATATGGATTTTGTGCAGTGAAGCCTTTGTGGACTACTGGGTAACTTCGTCCGCGTTCTCTGATAATCACTCCCGGCCAATAATTCTTCCTATAACCTATAATAACCTTTTAATAAGATTTATTAGTCTTAGTCATTAGCATACCATCGTATCTTTACTATTTAAATTTAATCCGCCTCTCCCACGGGATAATCTACTGCTTCACAGCCTATAACACAAGGAAATTACGTTAAACTTTATTAGATACGTTTCTGTTGTCTAATTTTATTATTACGTTATTTAAATTATTTCAAATCACCGAAATATCTACCTTAAGTGTGAAATATTAAATGTTAAATTGGTTTGAATGAATGAATATGAAGTAGAGTTGAAGGCACATCACGCGAGTCGATTCAGAACGTAAAAGAGAATGGTTAATCCAATTACAGGTTGAAAGGGCAATCTGAATCCTCGTAAGGGATAATTATTAGCCATAAGGGCCGGAAGTGACGTCGATACACCCCCTTCTCTGTGTCCTCGGCTCTCTTTAAATGTTCATAAAATTAACTATTTGACCTTCCTTGCGGGAACTTTAAAGCTACTTTAAAAAAGGGATACTATTTATTTATATACATTCGGAGATTCATATAGATTAGATTTCATGTGCTTATTTGTGTCCGCCATTTTATCGTTATTTGCCAGACTAAAAGTGATTCAATCTAAATTGTACCATAGACAATCAACCACAGATACGCTGCACCTTCTAATCTGATATATTAGAGTGTTGCTATTCCAATAAATTAAATTACCGCCATTATGATTATTCTCCTACATATATATTAAATGATACAATTTGATATATTACTGTGGAAAAGTCCCGGATTACGGGCGCAGTTTCAGGATATCGGCCCAAAAATAATAATTTGTGGCCAACATATCTCATTCATTGTAATAATAAAAAGTAAGTAAAAATTATTAAGTATTTTTTATAGGGAAATGAATAAAATAAATCCTACTAATATTATAAATACGAAAGTTTGTAAGAATGTATGGATGTCTGGAAGTATGGATGTATGTTTGTTACTCTTTCACGCAGATAAAAGAAACATGGAATATTGTTACGTATAGTGTGTGTATTTCATGTTTAACAATAATTACCAACTTTTATTTAAATAATTATTTAACAAGTAGTTTTTTTTAATATACCGATAATTTTCATGTAAGACGAAAACTGACGGGCTGAACCCGTACGCGAAGTTCAATTTACTTTTCAACACTTTACTTGCGTAGTTTGTACAAGTTCTAAAAAGATGGATATACTTTTGCAGATAAAAATAAATGTCATGTGTTTTTGTCAAAGTCGGTAAATAAACGTGTAGTAAAAATAAATTACTGAGGCATTCAATATTGCCAGGTAATTATTCCACCCAAGAGGAAAACAATATACACTGATTATAATTTATTTTCGGATAAAAAATATTTAACAATAAACGAATATTTACTTACGATAATAAATGTATTATATAATTCTTATATATGACCGCGCTCACAACTTAGAACTTTAAAAGCATAATTGTGATCATGTGTGAGTGTGTGTGTCATGTTTGTCTATTTTTCATAATGGAATTAAGAGAACCACTAGAATTTTCGAAAAATTGATTATTATTTTATTTATTTAAATTGTCCCTTGAGATCTCAACAAAGATTATAGTCGGAAAAAATTCTGAGTACATGATTTTCGAATTTTAGTACAAAGCTAGTTTAGTCTGCCATAGTGACCGCTCGAGAAAAGGAACGTTAGGGAATTGGAGCAGGTATACGCCAGATGTGATTCAAATCATTTGTTAAATGACTAACCAAGACAAGTTTAGACTTGGCGAACGTCTTTTTCAGTCAGTTAAGCACAGCCAAGTATGCGAGTAGGCTGGCATCGCAGATTAAAGGTAAGTATTGAAAAATTATTCATGATTTTCTACTACTCAAAATTTCAAACGCGTTTATCTCATTTGATTTCAACTGTACCTATATTTAGAGTTCGCCGGAAACACAACAATAATGTTAAACCGATTTACTTAAAATTTTGAGTATATCTTGGAAATTACATTATTTATGGAAGTACGTTGGAATTTATTACAATTATTAATTACATCATCATTTGTTATTAAAAATTATCTGACGATTTTTCAAGCAAATTTTGAAACGTGGACTTTGAAAATACGAAGACGTCTCCTAAGCGTTTACTTATGAGAAGAAATAGCAACATTCAGAAGTAGACATAGCAATATTCAGAAGCGGAGATAGCAACATTCAGAAGTAGACATTGCAATATTCAGAAGCGGAGATAGCAACATTCAGAAGTAGACATTGCAATATTCAGAAGCGGAGATAGCAACATTCAGAAGTAGACATTGCAATATTCAGAAGCGGAGATAGCAACATTCAGAAGTAGACATTGCAATATTCAGAAGCGGAGATAGCAACATTCAGAAGTAGACATCGCAATATTCAGAAGCGGAGATAGCAACATTCAGAAGTAGACATAGCAATATTCAGAAGCGGAGATAGCAACATTCAGAAGTAGACATAGCAATATTCAGAAGCGGAGATAGCAACATTCAGAAGTAGACATAGCAATATTCAGAAGCGGAGATAGCAACATTCAGAAGTAGACATAGCAATATTCAGAAGCGGAGATAGCAACATTCAGAAGTAGACATAGCAATATTCAGAAGCGGAGATAGCAACATTCAGAAGTAGACATAGCAATATTCAGAAGCGGAGATAGCAACATTCAGAAGTAGACATAGCAATATTCAGAAGTAGACATAGCAATATTCAGAAGCGGAGATAGCAACATTCAGAAGTAGACATAGCAATATTCAGAAGCAGAGATAGCAACATTCAGAAGTAGACATAGCAATATTCAGAAGCGGAGATAGCAACATTCAGAAGTAGACATAGCAATATTCAGAAGCGGAGATAGCAACATTCAGAAGCAGAGATAGCAATATTCAAAAGCAGAGATGGCAACATTCTGAAGGAGAGATAGCAACACATGGAAGTAGAGATAGCAAAATTAAAGAATGAAAAAAAAAATATGTTTGTTATCCAGAGATAGCATTTTAGAGAAAGTAAAGTAAATGCGTAAGATTTGATTGAATCCTAGCGACCCTCTCGTGAGGAGTAAGGAGTGGGAGGACACATTATGCCGCAGCACGCTTCATAGCGTTCTTAGTGATTTAATTTCCTTATACAACACAAACTTACACAATACCTTACACTATTATATTTTAGACCTTACAACGTTGTATTAGAGCGAGGTGAAGCAAGATGGAGGTGTTCTGTCCCCAGGATGTGTTATTGGCAGTTAGATGGCAACTTTCATGTTTGTGTCCTGTTCGCCGCTGCCCGTAAAAGGGTTCAGATTGGCCAATATTGGAGATTGCTTATTTAATGCCGCCTGGAACGTTTATATTACATACTTTTTATGACATTTTTTACTTGAGATTATTTTCAATCAGATATTTTATTAAAATACAATTTAAAGCAAATGTTATTAGTAATAGGAGATGAATTCCTATTTAAGAGAAAATTCTAACAAAATATACGAAACTGCGAAGCTATTAAATGAAAGAAAACGAATCAGATCGACAGACAACGTGGGTAGAGATAAAAATATAACACGGACTTAAAATGGTGATTGAATGAGTGAGTTGGGGGAGGAGGAGAACAGAGGTTATATATTGTCTTGTTATACATTGTTAGGTGGGTGTAATTGACGTAAAATAAAAGGAACTACTTGCGAATACATAGTTTTAAACAATGTTGCTAACTTCGTACTAATCTATATCTATATCTATACTAATATTATAAAGAGGAAAGATTTGTATTTTTGTATTTTTGTATTTTTGTATTTTTGTATGTAACGAATAAACATAAAAACTACTGGACCGATTTCAAAAATTCTTTCACCATTAGAAAGCTACATTATCCCTGAGTAACATAGGCTATATTTATTACAAGAAAAAATTAGAGATCCTTAGGAAATCTCACGAAAACCAACCCAAGGTGCCAAAAAATTAGCCATAAAATATCTTTCATCGCATGCGCTGCAAAAAGTATTGATGATAGAACAAAAAAATGTTCTACAATATTATAGAACGTATCAATATCTACAAAAAAGTCCGCGAGACAATATGTCCAACTATTATAGTTACGTCACTATAACTACTTTTTTACATTTCAAAAGTTGATAAAAATGCCTATCAAAATCAGACCATGTTTTCTATAACTTTGTATTAATCCTTATCCAAATAAATTATTTCGTATTCAAGACTATTACAATACCTGTAAATTACTTTTTGAATTATTAAAATCGGACTTTCCATTCAAAAGATATTACGAAATTAAAAATATCAATATAAACAAAAAATACACGACGACGCGACGGGCCAGTATAGCGACGCAGCGCAGCGAGTAAAGCGGCAAGAGAGAGTGGGCACCGAAATGCGGGAGGGCCAATATATTTTTAAAAATAATATTCCACCCGCGCGAAGCCGGGATGGGCCGCTAGTGTCCTATATAAATACTTACGTATTGACGTCATGGTTGCTGGTCCAAGCAATCTCATGATAACCTATTTTTTTTAGTGAATATTCTGACGTCAATGAGCCCTACCAATACCCTTGGGATAAATAATATTTCAGACTTCTAAGTATGTGGAAAACCGAACAGTTTAAAGACCTCTTTTATAACCGTTAACTCCCACCTTCACCGCTCGACCTCGCTACCAAATATTAAAATAATAAAGTACATTACTCACGTGCTCCTCGATAATCTGAGGCCTAGCACCACACCACTAAACAGCACTACACTAAAACACTAACTTCCATGTACACTGCGCGAAAATACCAGAGTCTAATATATCGCACTAAAGATTATATAGTTAGGAGACTACCCTACGACAACGTCAACATAAGCATTACTGAATTGATATCATCGATTATTAGTCAGGACAGAATCGATTATAAGTCAGAATTAGTGATTGACGGTTTCGATCCCCACCACTGCCTATAATAAACAGGCACTCAGTCGTATACAGGCTGATTAGCTGCTCAGTCGCTGACCGGCGGTGGTTGCTTTCGATACTGTGAGTCCGTTCCATGTACTTATACCTGATAATTGTTTTTATATTTGATTAGCACTTCTGGTACCTAAATTCAGAAGTGGGATAGCTTTTCGCCCACAATTAGCCTTTAAAACGTAAACAACCGTTAATTTTCGCCAAGATGCGACGTGTTTCGCGTGAGAGATTAGTAGAGACAGTCTCGCTGAGGGTAGCCGTCGTGGTGAATCCTTGCGATATTGCCTAACTTTCGCGGCCGCCTCATGATAGATAACGAACGTAAAAAAAAAGTATAACGCGTGATCATAGTCATTCCGGAAGGAGAGATCCTACTCCTTTATCACGTAGACACCGTGAAAGTTCTTATCGCCGCGAGCGTACCTCTTTGGAAAATCGTAATGTGTCCATGTAGTGTAGTTTGGTTACAATTTTATTTGCGGTTATGTGTAACAACTTAAATAAATTCCCCGTTTGTACCGAATATACCCGCAGGTTTCTTTTGCGTTTAAAATTGTAAAGGACTTGTCTGACGAGCTGAAAGTTGCAATACTTTCGCGAGGTATTACAGATTTACAAATAAAGACGGTGGTAACTAATGCGAAACATCAAATAAAAGATTTAGTTTATTTTTATTGTTTTGGCCTGATAATTCGTAAGTACCCACTTTTTGTCTTAATCTGTCATTTCTTCTTAATAAAATGTATGATAGCGAAAGCGTTCGGAGTCGCAGTAGTAACGTAGAACAACGGACATTACTTTTTAATTTATAAACTAAGCTGTGTTATTCTCATGTAAGTGACATATGTTTTGTTTTTAATGAGAATAAATGATCTTTAAATTTAATTTGAAGAAGAGTTCGTTTCTGGCCACCAGAATAGAATACTTGGGTCGTACAATTAGTGAAGGTCAGGTTAGGCCGAACCATGAGAAAGTTCAGGCCCTAATAGACTCAGTCGAATCCAAAAAAGTTAAGCAAGTTTTGGCAGATATTGTGTAAACAATGTTATGAAGGTTGGTCTATGGCATACTTATGTGTGAACCGATTCGCACACGCAATGCCATACCTCGTGTAAGTCCTCGTAGGTCTCTGACGAGTCCCGCTCCAGGTTATACGTAGGATTCTTCGTTTACAGTGGCTATTTCCGATAGCTATGATTACTAAACGAGCTTTCAAAGTGGATCCTTTCGTGTTTTTCTTTTTCTGTTGATACAGATGCATATGACAATATGGATAACTCAGCTGAGGACGTACCAGGCGAGCGCACCGCGCAGCCTGTGCAGCGCCACCCATCCTGCTGGCCGCGGACCCGGTGCTCGGCGAGCGCGGTGAAACGGCATTGGAGGGTGAACCGATCTCCTGCTTCAGCGTGAGCGCTGCTCCGAGCTGCACGAGTTGAAGTCGACGGGAGTGCTGTCGCGGTCGTGGAGAGGCTGTGCTAGGCGCTGCTGCACGTCCTGGGCGCTGCCGCCCGCAGGTTGGCAGGGTTCCGCGTGTACCATGAGTGCTTTGGAGGCACGCGTGGCGTGTGCACACCGAAGCTGGCGCTAGTGCAGTTCGTGGAGTGTCGAGGGGCGTTCAGTGCTCGACGGTTCGTGAGCCACTCGCATGGCACGGAGAAGTTCGATTCTGGCATGCGGGGACCCCTTATAAGGTCCTGCGTGTACTGTCCTATCATCACTACGAGTTGGAACTACTGGCTGGTTCTTATGGCAAGAAAACTCAGGGAGCTGCAGAGCACATGGCGCTCTGGCGTGGCGAGTGGACGCCTGACGGAGTATTGGAACGGACTACTATTTCTGTCCGTCGGTTTGGTAACATGGCTATTGGGGCTTAGGTCGTTACTTTGCCCAATAGTTCTTCCTTTTTTTGTAGTTCGCTTTGGTTTACCTGAATTTTCTAATGTTAGAAGAGAAGGTTGAGAATGAGGTACCTTAGGTTAGATTAGGTTTACATTGGCCTAGTCTTAACTCATTTTTCATCGAGTTGTAAGAGTGGTAAGCGGGTGGTAAGCTTACTTTAGTAAAGTCACGTCAGTTAGAAACGTTGGCGGTCGTCAAGGCACTGCAATATTTTCGTCATTATTTGATTGGTGTAACTTTTAATATAACACTATTACAATACCTTGATAGATACTGTACGTAAAAAGAACCTTCTACTAAGAGTTGTACGTTGGTGGATTTATCTGCAGGATTTCAATTTTGAAATTCAATATCGTAAGGGCGCGATGATTGAAACAACATTGAGCGACCTCTGAGCTAGGCCGTTTAAAAGTAAGTTTTAACTGAACCTTTTAATGTGTGTTTGTGTTATAGTAGCTCAATCGACAAGCGTGTCAGTGTAAGGCAAGTGTTTGCCTGGTTGCTTGGGACGTGTTGCCGATGTGCCCTCGGTGGATCGGGCAGCAGCAGGGAGTTGCTGTGGTCATAACGGACGCAGTCCCGGCAGACGTGTTGTTTGAACGCGTAACGGGCACTGTCCCGGCAGACGTGTTGTGTGAACGCGTAACGGGCACTGTCCCGGCAGACGTGTTGTTTGAACGCGTAGGTAACCTGCGCTGTCCCGGCTGACGTGTTGTGTGAATGCGTAACGGGCTCTGTCCCGGCAGACGTATTCCTTGAATACGTATCAGGCGGTGTAATATCGGGCCCTGTCCCGATTCTCGTTTCCAACGTGTGAAGTTCAAATTTTAGTATGAGTTTGAGAGAGACTTTTGTAAGATGTGTGCATATCTATGTAAGAGGATGTGTACATATCTATGTAAGAGGATGTGTGCATATCTATGTAAGAGGATGTGTGCATATCTATGTAAGAGGATGTGTGCATATCTATGTAAGAGGATGTGTACATATCTATGTAAGAGGATGTGTACATATCTATGTAAGAGGATGTGTACATATCTATGTAAGAGGATGAGTGCATATCTATGTAAGAGGATGAGTGCATATCTATGTAAGAGGATGAGTGCATATCTATGTAAGAGGATGAGTGCATATCTATGTAAGAGGATGAGTGCATATCTATGTAAGAGGATGAGTGCATATCTATGTTAGATGTGTGCATATCTATGTAGGATGTGTGCATATCTATGTAAGAGGATGTATGCATATCTATATGTATGTAAGAGGATGAGTGCATATCTATGTAAGAGGATGAGTGCATATCTATGTAGGATGTGTGCATATCTATGAAATCAAAATGCTGTTATCTCTTTTGTGTGAGATTATGTTTGTATGAGGGCCTTGAATGTGTGAAGAATGATTGTTGTTGTGCAAGATTGTTTGTATGAGGCGACTGTTTGTTTGCTAAGTTCAATTGGATACTTGGTCCCATTGGATACATTTTGTGTATGTGGATATTGGACGCATGGTCCAATAAACACATAATTTCTATAGACGATTGGTCTCAAGAGGCGCTTGGCCTTAGAAATGATCTTGAAGGGTGCGTGGCCTTGAAAGATTTTGTGAAGGGCGCTTGGCTCTAAATGACGTATGGTCATTGTGATGGGCGCTTGGTCCAGGGCGCTTGGCTCTAAATGACGTATGGTCATTGTGATGGGCGCTTGGTCCTGGGCGCTTGGCTCTAAATGACCTATGGTCAATGTGGTGGACGCTTGGTCCTTACAGACAGAAGGGATGCCTTCTGACTGTTCTGTTCACAGGATATTCAATTACAAGAAGTCAAGAAGTTGGTGCGTTAACAGGACGATGAAGATGGTGGGTGTGATCCTACTGACTGCAGAATCTTCATCAATACAGCTGCGGAACAAAGTTGACGAGTTGGGTCCTAATCGAGATGCCCATGTAGCAGCAAGCGATCAAGTAACTGCACAATAATTCAACTACGTCGGGGACGACGTAGGGTCAGGAATGGCCGAGTTAGGAGACTACCCTACGACAACGTCAACATAAGCATTACTGAATTGATATCATCGATTATTAGTCAGGACAGAATCGATTATAAGTCAGAATTAGTGATTGACGGTTTCGATCCCCACCACTGCCTATAATAAACAGGCACTCAGTCGTATACAGGCTGATTAGCTGCTCAGTCGCTGACCGGCGGTGGTTGCTTTCGATACTGTGAGTCCGTTCCATGTACTTATTATACCTGATAATTGTTTTTATATTTGATTAGCACTTCTGGTACCTAAATATATATTATCTACCCGTTGGTATACTTGTCATTACATAAAATAATCTACCTGCTAATGCTATTTAATAATCAGTGTTGCTAACAGGACGGGATTCGTAAATGTATTTCCACTCCATTTTCATTTTTGTTGATGATAGACCTTCCAATGAATACTTACTCGTACTTTGAAACTAAATTTATTGAGTCGTTAGTAGCGCCTGTTTGAGATTCAAAAGCAATTACGATCAAATACATATTGTAACAAAATTCATAAAATGATTTTATTTATATAAAATAACTAGCCGACCCGCTCTCGCTTCGCTGAGGTGTATTCAAACTGTTCACGCACTCATTTATTTATTTACACTCTACCCGCAACTATATCTCTCATCGTCCAGGCAACGTTCGTAGGAAACGTTTTCGTTCGACCGTTTTTTCTGCAGTAAGCAGCAAATCCAACTACCACGAAAAAGTCTTTTCATTTTTCGGGTTAATATATAGCCTGTGACACTCACAAATAATGTGTCTTTCTATTGGTAAAAGAATTTTCAAAATCGGTTCAGTGGATCCAGAGATTACAAACAAAACAAATTTTACCTCTTTATAATATTAGTATACCTAGATTAGTTACACCAAATTATTTCAAAATAGGGATGGGTCTGTCTGAATATTTCAGAAAACATTTCCTAACAGCTAGTAAGTTGTAGCGCCATTTATCAGAATTAGTACGGAACCACGTGATTGAACCTTAACGGATCTAGAGAATGGGGTCAAAGGAATTTTTAATTCTCATTTTATGTAATGAAATATCTATATATATAAAAGGAGAAGGTGACTGACTGACATATCAACGCAGGGCCTAAACTGTAAGGATTGGAAACTTTAAATTTTGCACAGAGTCCCTTTTATAACGTAGGGGAGGACTAAGAAATCCTCTGAGAGAGCTGATAGGCTTCAACGGCTTGACTAGTCTTGAAAGTCGCAGAAATATTTATGACCTAATGTTTTTATATTAAATTTTAAATAACAAAATTGATTGTCCACAATACTTGAGCCAAATTAGTTTTAGAGTTTCGTCCAGGCCTGCTATATTACCGCTTTGCCCGCCACTGCGTCGAACTGTCTTTGGTGTTAACTCTCCAATCCCACGACTGTCCAACTTACTGAATAGCATATCAGATCGTGTCGACATCTACTCTGACACACTTCATTTGTTTTAAAAAAATGTAACATTGATATCATTGTAACCTAGAATCTTTAAACCTAAAAACTTAGACTATCATATATTGCATGTGGTTTTTACTTATAATTAATCATTACACTTAGTTAGCTATAGACCTAGAATATTATTTTATTAAATGTATTAGTGTAAGTGATTGTAAGTGAACCTAATAAAATAAAATAAGAAAGAATTTTTTTTAAATTAACCCCCTATGGGGGTTAAACGGGTGTGCAAAGTTAGTATGAAACTTTGCCGTTTTTAAAGTTATTCAAATGAAATTCAGTATGAAGGTTCTTCGTTGAAGGTCATGAAACATGTATAAAGTATTTTTTCGAAAATCATCCCTTATGGAGGCAAAAGGGGGGTGCAAATTTTGTATGACTACCTCATAAGATTATTAAATATGTCTACAGTTGCGGGTAAAAGCAACTGTAGACATATTTAATAATCTGTGGTGTAATATAGCAGTAAAGCACTCAAGGCAATAACCTTAAATCCAAGCTTATGTAGTTTATGATTATTTATTATATAAATAAATAAGCGGCAACTAGCATAGCGAGAGGCGCGGGATAGAGAGGATTGAGCTGGAGGATTAATACTGAGCTTAGGCTTATTAATTATATCATTATCGGAACATCGCTAACACTAACACTACACCAGCAGCGAGGCTACCCGGCTGCTGCTCCTATAGCAATCGTTTACATCTGTGTGTTCACTAATTACATCTCCCTAATGAAAACCACGATTATTCATTATTCAAGTATTACTAAATTTTCAATTATGAAAATGGTTAATGCTTTCTATTACGTATAGTTCCTATTGTCAGTCTGTGTAATAACACATCCCCTATTTTAGTGTCTAGATTATTTTTAATCGACTGATGATTTTTTGGCGACTATTTAATAGGATTTCTTGATAGTTTACTATACACAATTAACTTATATTATCTATATGGGAGCGATTCTGCTCAGCAACACGTCAAAATTATAATCCTACTAATATTATACACGTCAAAGTTTGTAAGAATGTATGGATGTGTGGAAGTGTGGAAGTTTGTTACTCTTTCACGTAAAAACTACTGAATGGATTTTCATGAAACTTTACAATAATATAGATTAAACATCAGAATAACATATAGTCTATAATTTATAATGATATGGTGTGAATTATCCAAAATATAGCGGGTGAAACCGCGGGGTGCGGCTAGTAGAATATAAAAGGAACTACTCGCGAATATATAGTAATGAACGGTGTTGCTAACTCTTAATATCATATGAGTATACTGATCATATTTAATAAGTAATAGCATACAGTTATAAGTGTGTACACGTCTCAGTTCCCTGGTCATAGCTCAGTACCCTGGCGAGGATCCAGAGCGGGTTTATCTGCGAGGGAACCGTCTCGTTTGTTTGGATTAACTTGCAAAGTATTTGGATACAATTAAATAACCATGTTATACTTACGGTTATAGTTTATACCGAAAATCTTTTGTTCTTCTAAAATCCCTTCCAGTTAGCAACGCTATTGAGGTTAAGGTAAGGTTTGCAGTAAGTGTGTAATATTGGTGACTTGGTGTTCCATTGTAAATTCATATTATTATTGTCTTGTGGGTGTTACTGTGCCGTATATGTCCCATGTAGATGACAATAATATGTTTATTCATACATCTCTACAATGTACAACAGGTTCTACTATTTACTTTATTTTCATATAAAACTCAATGAATATGAAACAGAATAAGGCCTTTTACATATTGTTTACCTAATCAGACCATTTCGATATTAACTAAATATTGATATGACTAATTTGATTTGATAAATGAAGTTGATATTATAGTGAACGATTCATCATCAGTTAATGCATACTGTACAATTGATTTCTTTTGAGTAATTACTAAATTAAGTATATTAGTACCGAAACCTGTAATTTCATTGTAGGCAATGTTAACACTAAGATAGATATTAAAAAAAAAACTCAGCATACAAAATATTTTAAAACTATATTAAGAATATGGGAGTACTATGTATACTGCGCAGTAACACTCAAATAACAATATTAACCTATAATCTAGATAGAAGCCATGCAGTGCCTGGGAATCGAGACCCAGGAGCAGGTTTAAAGACGTCTTTTATGACCGTAAACTCTCACATTCACCGCTCGACCTCGCTACCAAATCTTAAAATAATAAAGTAGGTTGCTCTCGTGATCCTCGATAATAGAGGTCTAGCACCACGCCACCAGATAACACTACCTTATTAATCACACTATTTGAATATGTACTGCGCGATTTCACTTGACAAACAAACTCCCAGCGAATACTAATTTATAAACGGTGTTGCTATGCTAACCATTACTACAAGTACAGTTATTAATATTTAATTATTTAATAGATGTTTAAATGACATCCTCCATCTTCCACAGAAGTAAACTTATGAAGGAGAGAACCTCTCGTTTCCATCCATGGCCGCCATGATGGATTTTTGTACGGTGTTGCAATTTAAAATATAATTCTAGTCGTTTGCAATAAAAGTAATAAATAGTTATTATCTACAATAAATAAATATTCAGGTAAATTCGTGCATATTATGTATAATAGGTTCCCATTCGCACTAATCTGGAATACTTGTGTACAAGAAATGGCCCCGGCGGAGAGTGGGAGTGGGGAGTGGGGAGCGGAGAGCGGAGAGAGGAGAGCCGTTACTTGAGGCTATCAGGAACACGAGCATAATAAACGATCCTACTGAGAGTTTGCTCTTTATAAGGGTTTTAGTTCAGGACAGGCGGAACGTTTTCGTTACTGTTTCAACAACTTGATGTGACGTCACTTTGATCAGAAACCATAAACCACTCTAAAATTGTTTTTATTACAATATATGGTCATTGACTATGTTCCTCAGGAATATTATAGTTTTTTATTAGTGAAAGAATGATCAAAATCGGACCATTATTTCTAGCCATTACTTAGGACAACACATTCTGTCACTGACTTGAAAACTTATAACCAATCAAAGAAAATGTTTTAATGCAGTTTGACAAGTAAAAGCATTCTGCCTGACCTGTATCGGAGTCAGAATGTTATATAAATTAGTGGTGATAGGCTTTAGACGTAGAAATTATTAATAATTTTGTTTAAGATGATTTTAGTTAGTTATATTTATCTTTTATCTAGAGAGTTACTACTTAGCTTTTGTTGTCAGTTTATTGGCTTTTCTATACTCTATACTACATTGCTAATATATATTTTCAAAAACTGAGTTATCACTAAAGTCAGCCAACAAGTAATAACTCACTTTTTTTATAATAGATAAGGTGCAAACGAGCAGATGGTCCACCTGATGGTAAGTGACATCGGAAAAACAAGAAACACTCTCTCGTTTTGTCGATGCGTTGCATTCCCGAAGATAGAGTGGGAAGTGGGAATAAAGAAGATGATGCGGATTTAGCGGACCCTAGGCAAGAGCCCAGAGTCCACTAGACCCACAGCATTAATGGGATGGGAGAGGGAGGGGGTAAGTCTGGCCCACTCAACAACTAGTTATATCGACATTTTCTCTTTGTGCTATAAAACTATTGAGTATAGAGTTACTACTTACGTTTTGTTGTCAGCTTTTTAGCTTGTTTGTGCTCTACATTATATTGCTAAGATATTTTTTAAAAAAACCGAGTTACTACTAACATCAGCAAACCAGTAATAATTTACCAAATTAGTGATATATACATTTCACTCGGTAAGAGAAACGAGAGTTTGAGTTTGACTCTACATTCTAAGAAGCTTATCAAGAACTCTATACAGAAATAAAAAATTAAGGGAATTAGTCGAATAAAAGGGGAAACTACAAAGTGTAAGTAACACCATTTATAATTAGTTTTCTGTTTTATGCTATTAACCTTCTATTTTATTCCGAGTATACCCACATGTAGACAATATGCAACAATTAGTGCGATAGAGTCCTAGTAATGTCAAGATCCTTTCTCCCACGCACGTGCAAGCTGTGGAATGACCTGTCTCGAGAGGTATTCCCAGAGGACTACAATAAGAGGGTCTTCAAATGGCGTGTGTACAGGTTCCTAAGTGGTCAGCAACGCATTGGCAACTCTTTGCGTGTTCCAGATGTTCATGGGCGACGGTGACCACTTACCATCGGGTGGACCTTCAACTTTTTTGCCCCTTATTAATTATAAAAAAAAAGATTAGATTAGAGTCAGTCACTCTGATGTTATCGCGCAGTATACATAGAAGTTAGTATTATAGTGTCGTGGTTAACGTCACATTACTTTATTCTCTATTGTAGTTATTAGTTTAGTGAATGGTGGAGGTGAGAGTTAATATATTATAAAAGAGATATTTAAACCTGCTCCTGAATCTAAGCCCCAGGCACTGCTTGGCTCTTTAGATCACATGTTAATATTGTAGTTTAAGTGTTAGTGCGCAGTATAGCTCCCATACTTAGTATAAAGTTACTTTCTCTAAACAGAAATACCCGAGTAACCCAGCACCTCTTTGTGGTAGGGGATCTGTTCCCCTACTCGCTTGCGACCACCAGCATGCGAATCCGACCGCCGCATGTGGGTCAGACTTACCCCTTCCCTCTCCCATCCCATTAATGCTGTGGATCTAGTGAACTTTGGGCTATTGTTCAGGGTCCGCTGAAACCGCAGCATATTTTTCTTCACTCCCCTCCTCACTCTCTCTTGAGGATGCAACGTAAACGCACAAGAGGGTATCTCTTGTTTTGCCGATATTCATGGGCGGCGGTGGCCACTTACCATCAGGTGGACCTTCTGCTTGTTTGCACCTTATCTGCTATAAAATAAAAAAAAAGAACAGTTGATTTGACAAATTTAATGATATCTATTGAAATTCATTGAATGACTATTAGTTACATTGACGAGGATGCAAATATGCTTTAAATTGACTGAATAGTTATTGACTATACAGAGTCAGCATCACAAAATAGATAATGGTATGAACATCAGCATAATGACACTGATCATCCTGTCAAGTGTCACTTGTCACTGATATTGCACTTCTGCTGATGTGCTGGTAACTACTAAACTGAATATGAGCCCGTCCAAGCACTAATGGTCTTTGCTACTTTGTTTTTGATGACATGGGGGATGGAGATGTCTGCATGGAGATTAAGTCCCCAATAAAAGTAGTAACGAGAAAGGCCTTTAAGAGTAGCTCAGTAAGACCAATGTTAAAATCAATATGAGAGGGGGGGATTAGGGCTTTAAATACTTTTGCTGACATGAGGGACGGGAGTAACTGCTTACATAATAGATGAACGGCTCCTATGCTTGAAAATATAATGTAAATCACAAAATTAATATTTTAAAGGCTATTTCAT
Source organism: Limenitis camilla (assembly GCA_905147385.1). Taxonomy (NCBI): domain Eukaryota; kingdom Metazoa; phylum Arthropoda; class Insecta; order Lepidoptera; family Nymphalidae; genus Limenitis; species Limenitis camilla. Next base: position 14,417,248 of record LR990240.1, read on the forward strand.
TATATGCAAAAATCTGGTGGGGGTGATATTGAATGTATTATTGAGTAAACGCAACGAAGATACTACTGAAACGATAAATATTCAAGTATGAAATGTGACTAAGGTTTAGGTTTAAGGCATCTTTTTATTCAATTGATACACTCGCCTCCACTGCCTAAGTTCTCTGTTTAAACCTAAGGTTAGCCTAAAGAACACCCCCCCCCCCCCCATAACTAATATTCATTTTTGTAGTATGTCAACTTTCTCGGTATTACTAATTACTATACAGTATAACTAGTTTAGGAAAACATCTAATAGATGTCGCTGTTACAGCAAATTGCACGCTACTTATAAGCCCTACATTCAGCCAATGTATCACACTTGTTAATTGTACTCGTTTCCCGATCACTCAACACTTAGCACTCGACATCACACTCATCACTCATCAGGTTCAGTGACATGATGATGGCTCGTCGGTGCTCCTAATTAAGGGCCGTCAATTGTACTCGTCCTCACCCGCTCCCACGATATTGGATGTGTTGTTAGTGTCGGTGTTGGTGTTAGTGTTGGTGTTGGTGGTGTGAATAGGTTTAGATATCGTTAGCTTTTTAATTGCTTTCTAGAGATATTAATATGAATGAAGTATGCAGAAATAATTATTATGGAAAATCAAAATATTATTGCTTTTCAAAACACAGATATACTCTTACATTTTAGTTTATTATGGATAAAAATAGTTCAAAATAATACGGAAAAATATATAATGGTGGAATATAACTTTGTAGTGAATTATGTGAGTTTTTGTATAAAGAACATACATACAAATAAATAACATTGTAGTGTCTGTTTGTAATATCAAAACAACAGGATTTTACTAAGTGCACGTGGATGTATACACGCACACGGTACATATACCAACAACATTTTTTTTTTTTTTTACAATTTATGTCTGTCTGTCGGACGATCTGTCTGACTATATGTTTGTTCCGGCTAATCTCTAAAATAGCTAGACCGATTTTGACGGGATTTTCACTGTTAGATAGCGTATGTAACAAGGAGTAATTAAAGCTATTTAACAATTAGCTACGACCTCTAGGAGAGGAACAACAAGCGAACGAAGTCGCATGGGTCGGCTAGTTATAAATTAAAAAGCAATTGGTTGGGAGTGATGTAGGCAACGTATATGAGAGCAGTCGCACTTCTCTATGTAATCCGCAACCGATCCGGTACGAGCGACGCCTGGAGCGGCGCCAAGCGGTGAAAACTGAACTAACACCTATCATATATTATACATACTCTTACTACTTCTATTTCCCAGAGGAATGTACCAGATGATGCTCTAGGAATTTATCGAGGGCTAGCTGCTAGGCCAAAGATTTATCAAACAGTATAATTATCAAACTATAGCATATATAAATAACCAGCCAACCCATGCGACTTCGTGCCCGTGATCATCCGTCTGAGCGTGATGATATATAGGATATAGCCTTCCTCAATAAATAGGCTATCGTCTATATATTCAAGTTAGACCAATCGGTAGTTCCTGAGAGTAGCGTGTTCATGCAAACGAACTCTTCAGCTTTAAATATTAGTATAGATTAAATCCTTTAAAGAAGTTCTAGTTCTTGTTACATTGTTTCGTCCAATCACGGGTCAACAGTGACCCGGACCTTTGGAAGGCGTGCGCGGAGCCGTAGCCAACGCGTAGAGGCCCTTTAGACAATTTTATTTAATACTAGCTGAGCCCGCAACTCCGTCTGCGTCTTACTTATCGCGGCAATATATCTCTACGTGTACCTACTCCTCACCATATGACCTGGTATATTGAAGTAAGCAAACACAAAGCGTGAACCCTCGGGACCCATCGGCAGGTCGATGTTATCAGTAGCCAACTATTTGCTAAATATTCACATACATCAGTAATTTAAAAAAAAAAATCTTAATTACTAAATTAATCATTCCTATATGAAACTTATTACACCTCCTGTTCTCGTCTACTCCTGCAACGCGCTGAGCTCGTCCCTGTGCCTTGTTGATGATTATATCGAAAGTATAAGCTAACAAATAAAAACGGAAAGAGGTGACGTAGCGTGCCGGAAGTGGGGGGTGCGATCCGTCTCGCTCCACCTTGGAAGAGATGTTATAGAAGAAAAATAATCAATTTAATTTCATAAAACTATTAATCAAAATTTAAAAAAACCTGACTGAAATATTTATTTATATTTCTTAAAGTATGTACGGTAGAAGAAACATTCGACCGTAAAACACACTCAGGTTTAAGTTTTTTAAACACGAAATGAATGCTGTAAGTGGCTGAGGACTTAGTATACAGCCTACTTAATGCTGCAACATCATCAATGTTGCAAGGTCTTAGAAATACTTTACAATAAATTTGAAACCAAACGGAGTTACTCACTGACTCATGTTGGAAATGAGTTGGAGAAGTCTTCAAACGGCTGATCAGATCTTCACTCAGCTCAGAACCATCTACAGCAAATTGGCTTTCATACAAAAAAGTCTCATGAAATATTTTTCTCTCTCTTGTCACAGACAGGCATACGGATTTCCGTTTAACGTATAATACCCCGTTGTTGTAGCGTCGAGGGTCAAAAAGTATATCTCATTATGGTATGATCTGCACATCAGGTATAAAGGCTAAGAGCTTCAACTGTACCGCTATGAGGATGTTTCTCAGTACAAATTTTGGATTTTATTTACAAACGCAAATAAATGTTACAAAATTTTCCATAATAGAGTTAAAATTTCAAACGCATCTGGCTGTTTTATTTGTACAAACTTACAAAATATTACTGTTAAAACCGATGACTATAAAATAATACATAATAACTACACTTTACACCGACAACCCCATCTATATGACAGAAGAAAAAGAAAATTAATAAAATAAACATTATATAGTAAAACTTCAAAAACATCTTATTTAAAAATAAAAAAAAACATTTTATATTATTGTAAAATATTACATCACAGTATTGTAAAATCCAAATATAGATTAGTGATTATACTATGAGACAATTATCAAACACGTGGCGCCATCTAGAGGACGTGTGACAGGTTCAACTACGTGAATAAAATATGTAAATGAATATATCTTTTGATCGAGTGAACCGATTGCGATGAAACAAAGACTAAATGTTACTCCAAAGTTAGCGCTACAATTGTATATAAACATCAATCGAGTGGAGTCAGTAGTTTCTGCGTTTATCGCGGACAAACAAACGTCAGACAAATTTTTTAAACACTTTTAAAATGTTGTCTGTAGGTTATTTGAATACCCCTCCACTAATTTTTTTAAATATATTTGCAATGTACAGACACGACAAGTCTACAGATTTATTATATGTATAGAATAGATGAGATGTGACACAAACAGGTGATTACAGATCTCTTATATAGAATACTAGTATGGCGCGTGAAGGAGTGAGTAACAATTTGTCTGATTCCGGATGGCGGTTATGTAGAAAATGGTAGACAGGGATAGAAAGTAGTAAAAAAAGGTATTGAGTTGTAGACGGCGTGCCATGCCAATTGGGTGAGAATTCGAGTATTTTTTGTTTGAGTAGCGCCCACCTATGTTTAATACCCTGGCCGTGCTCCTTCCCCGTCTCTGAAATCCTTAATCAACACTTGTCAGAATAAAAGTTCTATGAACCGTATCAAAGTCTTGCATAGTTTCCAACTTGTAGTCTCTTGAATATTTCCCATACATTTAGTATGGATAAATAAATTGCGCCATCTTGATTTTTTTCCTATTATTCAAATAGACCTTGAGGCCCTGATCATCTTTTTACAGTAAATCAATCTTCCATCTTGTATACTTTCTGAGATAGACACCGATGAAATCTGTATGGCCGCCATCTTAAATCCGCCATTTTGGATTTTTTTTCAGCTCATTGCCAATTGGATAAGGTTTCAAATGAAATTTGTTCAAACAAATGCAAGCACCTCCCACCTATCTTAAATATCCTGGCTGTACTCTTCCCCCGTCTCCGAATTCCTCAATCATCAGCTATCTCCATATTTTTCTCTGAATGAATTTTCGTCTTCTATACGAAACCATTAGTGAAAAAAATTTTCTTCATACAAAATTTTACAGGAGAGGTGATTAATCAGTCAGTGAATCAGCACAAGCAGTTATATATATATTAATGGAAACTAATATTGCTTTGCTATGGGTTGGGGTGATAGTGGACTCGGTAACTAGTGCTATGGGTGACCTATGGCGCCTACCCGACAATGTTTTTAACCGACTTCAAAAAAGTTCTCAATTAGATTGGTATATTTTTGTAGTAGTATAATAGCACAATTGTACATACTATGTATTTTGTTATAGGTTCGTTCAATAGATATACTTATTATTTATCACTACACGTCTGTTCCCCTGGCTGGGCTGGCTGGCATCGACTTCAAAAATAACAATAATTGTAAATAAAAAATATTATGAAATCGGTTTTTTTAAACGTAGTTTTTATACATTGAAAAATGGGTAGACGTAGAGTCGCTAACTCATCAAAGGTTACATTTATTATTACCTAGTTTTTACTTAAAATAAATAGAACATCAATGGAAACAGAATGGAAAGAGCGCAATGACCAAGAGTAACGCATCTTACGAATGTACAATGCAGAGCCGAAAATGAAAAGATAATCCTACCAGAGTGGTGACCGCAGCGCACTTGCCGTCTCTGTCACTCTTGTGTGTATGTACATACAGAGCAGTATTGTGTATTACAGTTGATACGGAACCAGTGAATTATAATTTTTCAAGCTGTCTACAGTGTGCGGACCGCGTTGGGCTGTATTGTCCGCGACCCGTGCGGCTCCGGCTACCTACTGCTGCTGCTTAACTAGCGAGTTCAAATTTAATAGGAGGATTACTCCCAAGCTCGGATTTTAAAACTTTATAAGCTGGCTTTTAGTATTAATTCTTAGTTTTTCTTTTGTCACTTATATTACTGACTTTCTAAATAGGCGTAAATTATTTTTTATTAAAAAAAGGCTATACTACTACATACTAGTAATATTATTAACTCGTCTGAGTAACCTAAAATGCTTGAGTTAGGAGTGGGCCACATGAGTAGTCCAATGACTGGGATTTTAACCCACCACCTATCGATCGTGTATCCAAAGCCTAAACCACACACCTACAGATAAAACTTAATTATGAGACGCAGACCCAGCTAGAGAGAATTGTGAATATTTTTAAATGCGTAAAAATTAATATTTATTCAGAACGGATAAAAATAGACACAAATATTTGGAAAAGAGCCAACGTCCCTCACAACCCCCTACACAGCACCACCACCGCGTCACCTGAATACTGACCCATTGACATACTGCTAATATTACTTTATACAATCCGGCCACCCTCGCCTACACCACACACAGCGCCTTTATCTGCCTTTTAGCCTAATGGAAGCTTTGGACAGGAAGCATCACTTCTAACTTTGGTATTTTTACGTACATTAGAAGATACGGAACATGACTTTCATTGTCTTTAGAATTGTGTTCATATAAATGTTTCGATCTGTATACTAAAAGATACCTATTTATACAAATTTTAAGAATAATGAACGAAGGAATCCAGGCAGTGTCTAGAGTAGAACCTCTTGTAAATTCTCTTCTACACTGCTCAATGATAATAAATACATCGAAGACTTACGTGATCCTTTACAAGGGTAACTAAAATGTAATAATTCAATATTGACTCCAATAATAAATCTATAGTAACAGATTGAGTTGAGATTTAGAAATTTGTAATAAACCAATAGAAAGTACTAGTATCTACTGAACATTATCCATAGTGCTGTCAGCATTAGAGGGCAAGTAAGTCACCAATGAGTCTTCTCTTGAATGAATCTCCAACTGGCGACCGGAGACCGGAGACCAACTCGCTAACTTACAGTTTAGGTGGTAGATGGCTGACGAGTACGCCATCATGCATCGTTTCATCTCTTAGCTATAGATTTTTTTATTACTATACAATTTTTTTTTGGTATAAGTGGCCATGGACATCGGCAAAACTAGAAAGAATCTGTTGTTTTGCCGATGTGAAAAGATATGTGTGGATGGGAGAGGGAAGGAATCTAGCCCACATGCGACGCGACCGAAACGCGTCAAAGATAATTGGCGTTCGGATTCACGTGCGCAACCCAGTCGAGGAACAGTTCCCAAACATACAAGGGTGCTCTTACGAGATGCTCTCCCAGCGGCAGGTGTATTCTAACCCGCCCCCTCTCGGATAGAAATTTAACAGTCAAAGATATGTGAAGTTTATAGATTTTTAATTCCAAAAATTAAAACATAAATCAGATACCATTGAAAATACTTACTTTGCAATCATTAACGCATTAACAAACATTAGTTTATTTATATTTCGATAACTTCAAAATAATTGTGAATATCTTTCTATTGCTGCATCATAACTTAATTTTTTTTTACTTCAACTTCCACTTTCATACATTAGTTATAAATTAAAGAATAGTACAAAACTTTATGCTTTATAATATGAAGTTCTAATATGTGTTTGGTTGAAACGTTGGAATGATAGAATTTAACAAAGATAACTGCCTTATATAAACACTCAGAGAAACTGAAACCTTTGTTAGAGTAGAAATGTGTTAAGAAACAAATAATAAAAAAAATTAAAAAAATATTCGCAATACGACGTTAATAAATATAATTTAAAGATGAGCAGATATGAATATAACAGCATAGCAGTGAGCAGTGAAACAAAGCGATCCCGCAGTCAGTTATTCGCAGTGCAAATTCCTCAGTTGCATCGCTCTCGAAACTAAACTTCTTGACTATTTTGTTGGAATATTGCATTTTCTTCCTTTGAATTACTTACCTATTGTCGAAACTGTAAATACACCGCGAGCCTTTAAACGCCGGTAACTTACGTAAGCTTATCTTCCTTCCCGTATTCATACTCTTTGCATATTGGAACTATTCTGGTTGCAATATTATGAATAGAAATGGCTTCTTTAATCTTAGGCAGATAACCTGGACAGTGAAGGTGAGTGTTGCAATAGCTTGAAGGAAGTCATTCTTGTCAGAATGGTAAAAGATCGTTAGTTATCTCCTGACCGTATTTCGCTCATAGGTTTTGAGATAGGCCATCCATTGTGTACCTAGAATGCGTATAACTGAATGTACGTTCGACTCCCATTTAGTATTTTAATACTGTAGATACCGACCTCGCTTTGTTTCTCCGTCATATAGATATGGAAGAAGAAACCGATACGCTTTCTCTATTATCAGTAATGATTAGTCTTACCATTAATCGTTTCCATCATCTGTCTATTCCTATTTTTTCTTTATTCTGAATACTATATCACGAACCCTAAAAATGATGCATAAATACAACTATATAATTAATAAGCTACGTAAGCTGTTCTCAACAGCAAGGGATAGAGCGAAGCACTTTTAATGCACTTCCACTATTTTACTTTAGAACTAACTACTACTTAGTTTTATATTAATTCATCTTCGTATTAAAGTTTTAAAGACAAATAGTAGTGATGAAGCTATTTTTGTGTAATATTTGTAAAATATATTTATTTTAATAACAAAAAAAAATTTTCGTCTTCATGTCAAATATTGTATACATCAACAATTAAAGAATATATCGACTGTTACATTTTGACAGAATCAAGTAATGTATGATCCTTCATTTTCATTTAATCTGACTAACCTATGTTTTAGTGCAGATTCTCTACTGTTAGAAATTTACATACTTAATTGGTGCATCTATAATATAATAACCTTGTATAAAGTTTCGCTTTAACATAATCCACTAATTTTCTAAATATTCTCCTTTTTTATTCAAAATATAAGTCAATCACTTAACGTGTTTGATCTACGCAAAGCAAATTACGAGTAAGGTAGGACGCGCGAGAAGGGATGGTGGGGTGTGGGAGAGAGTAATCAATTAAGTGCAGTTTACGGATAGTATCGACTAATGCCAGTAATCGCACTAAGTTAACGATTATACGATATGGTTTATTGTTCATTTCGCTATTCACCGATTGCATGCATAAGATATTCTTCAGCAGACTTGTTCAATTTCGGAAACAGAATCAAACCTAAAAATATCCTTTTTTGAAGTTTACCAAATTTCCGAAAAGTAGTTGAATGGTTTCTGGATCATATTTGCATCTGTTTTATTAATTAAAAGTTTTCAATTAATATTTACATTAAAGTTTCTGATACCCTAGGGATCTAGTCCAAATTTAAATATTTATATCTCAAAGATTTATTTAAAATCTTTGCAAAGTTTTCTATAGCATCACGACCAATTACTATGAGTCTTATAATTTTTTAGAGAAACTATCGTATTCAATAATTAAATCTCAATTTATGTTATTAAGTTGATGTTTAGATTTATTGGTAAAATACCTTTTCAAGTTCTAACACATGGATCGGAACTCCCGTGAAAGAACACGAGTATAATACCAAACGAGCTGTAATTCATTAAACCTAGCGTCGATGCCGGCGATCCCGGCGATTCCAGATCCCGAGCTCGGACAGAATCCCGGGATTCATAACCCGGGATTAGGCAGCGCACACCGACAACTTTACGCTCACTAACTCTTGTTAGTCTTCCTGCTTTTATTCTTACTATTGTTCTATTTTTGTTTGTTATTCAATTTTTTAGAAAAGTTTTTAAAATTTAAGTTCTAATAAATTTACAAAAAAAATAGAAAAAATGGAAACTTAAAAAAACATAATAAGCATAACAAAATCTAATTGTTGTCGAGTTATATTTTTGTGAAAAAATTCTATTTCTTACTATTTTTCTACTTGACAATTCCCAAAGTTCTCGCCAATGAGACAATAATACTCAATACTTACCATCTATGGTAATGTCCTTAAATAGAATTTTACACTTTAACATAAGTCCGGCAGATCGAGGCGTATTTTCAAAAATACATCCAGTATTTGAAGAAATTAAAGTGAACCTTAATAAGTACGATATCAAATTATCAAATGCCAAATAAATTCAAGTTTAAAAAAGCTCCTCAAATAACCGTAACACAAGAAAACCCAATAAACAGCCGAAACCTTAAAAATGATGACAAGCTTTCATTAAACGAGGATCAGATTCCCTTCGATCTGCAATATTCCGCGGAACCGACGACACTCCCCAGCGACCGGAGGGTGGAATCAAAAATATATGGGTTCGTTTCGGTTACGCACAAATAGAATAACTTATAAAGCTTTAAATGGATTTTTAATTCAACCTATTCCCTTTCTCAACTTTGAGCAATAATATATTACCACTGCCTCGACTACTTATAACCTCTGTCACGTAGATCATCGGAAGTTTAATGAGACAATGTTCATTCTATGAAATTGATGGTGTTAATACAAATATAAAACCGTTGACAAATTAGTGTTCATGGCTACCCATCTCATTCTTCTTATATATTAAAAGTATACCCACGTGTAGTCGTTATACCTTTAGTGCGATAGATTAGAGTAAGTATCTCTGGTGTTGCCACATGCAAGTCAGTATAGTAATGTCGTGGTTAAGATCATCCTTCTTGAGGTCCAGTTAAGTTAACTTTATTATCTACTGTACTTAATGTTCGGACACCAAAGGGCAGCGTTACAATTATATAAAAGGGTTTTAAACCTACATCCTGGTCGCAGATCTAAGACGCTGGCCGGCTTGCATGTGTATACTGCTGTATATTGGGTATCATTCCATAACAATATAATGATTATTATGTAAGTTAAAAGTATTTTTCAATTTGTTATTGAGTTAGAGTAGCTTAAGGCCTTACTCTCGTTTCCGTGTATTACTTTATTATTGGTGATTTAATCACATCAAAGCTCTCCATCCCCCATGTCATCAAAGATAAGCGACGCAAAGACGCAAGAGCATACTTTTTGCTGCATCTTCTCATTTAATATTGTGCCTGTGCCGTACATGTTTACCATGATTGTCACACTGACAGTAAACAGTGATAATGTAGTACAAGTAATCGTATCTAATAATAACCATCGACCTTTGTACCAGGCGGAGCTTAGTGCTATCAGAAGGTTATCTTCAAATATCAAACCATTTAGAGATATCATCGTAAATATACAGCATAAACAGATAACGAGGAATTTGGACTTTCAATGACAATGACTTGCAATACAAATGATGCGTTGTTTTTATAGATCCTTCAATATGATATCCATTGCTTGATAAATAATGACATTTCACCCAAAGGAATGACATTAAGTAAATTTCCAATAATAAAAGATGCTATTCAAATAACTTTAATACAATTCACGTGAACCTTAAATGAATAACGTCCTTAAACATTAACGGTCAAAATTGATAACAAATCTTAATCTAAAATCTTTACATTACAAATTGACATTAGATTCAAAATTTAAATTTTCTATATACAAATTTAAATTCAATAATAAAATCAGGAATCAATTGAAAATTATTGAAACATAGATTTTGGATTGAGATTGGTAAGTAATTTCGGCTGAATGTCAATTTAAATTGATTAAATTTAAAATAAAATATGTTTTAAATTAGATTATTTTAGTCGAGAGTTAAAATAAGAGAGAGTTAAAAGCTAGTAATTTGAAAATACATAAAAGCGAACAATAATCTGGAGATAGTATTCTGTTCATAGCATTGTCTGTTCCTAGCCGAGGCTGGGCAATAATATAAAAGGCATAATGAGAGTACCAGCTGCTTCTTATAGCTTATAACAACAAAGAAAAACCGATACAACTTTATGGAATCGCCCAAACAAAAGTAACATTATATCAATACTCGTAACAGTTCATTCCTGAGTCCGACTCTAATTGCCTATTGCTGCCTATTGCTTGCTTACTGCTTGCTGATGTAAACTTATATTTTTGTTGGCAAACTCATTTTAGGAGAAACACAAACCAAAATGGAGAACTTTTCCCAATTCTTCTTTAATGATAAGCGTCAGTAACTTAGTGGTCCAGATTTTGATTCAAATTCCAGTCATTATACTATTGACGTGGCTCACTCCTAAAACTAACATTTTAGCTTACTTGGAGGGGTTAAGAAGGATAAGAAAATAATTTAGGGACATTAACTGATAACAAATTCATGACAGTCATATGAAACGCACCTGCAATCAACACACATATCTTCTGTATTACGGTGTATTCGTTATCAATGAAAATTGCATATGACACAACGGAAGTCATATTTTATTATCATCCCATGGTATGGTTTCAGTGAACACCGGGTTCTTGCTCAGGGTTCCCTGAAACCGTCACATTCTTTTCTTTGCCTTCCCTCCAAACTCTACTTTCAAGGCGGCAACATATCGACAAGAGATACTTTCCAGTTTTGTCGATGTCCATGGGTGACGGAGGCCACTTTCCATCACGTTGGCCGTTTGCTCGTTTGTCCCTTGTCGATTGAAACGTTAAAAAATATAGTACTTTTTAATTTAAGACATTTTTATAAGTCATATTTCTTTTTTCCTAATATCAAAATCGGTAAAAACATTTATCGTCTTTGCGTGGTGAGGTTTATTTTAAGGAAAATATTATTAGTATATTTTTATGCCACAATCTAGTTGACCTTTACGAGTTGATAATGGAATTCCTTTTTACTTATATTTCGTTTATAAGAGATTATTTCTGGGAACTAATCTATATCTATACTAATATTAAAAAAAATTAAGTTTTGTATTTTTGTATTTTTGTAACGAATAAACATAAAAACTACTGGACCGATTTCAAAAATTCTTTCACCATTAGAAAGCTACATTATCCCTGAGTAACATAGGCTATATTTATTACAAGAAAAAAATAGAGATCCCCAGAAATTCTCACTAAAACCAACACAAGGTGCAAAAAAATTAGCCATAAAATATCTTTCATCGCATGCGCTGCGAAAAGTATTGATGATAGAACAAAAAAATGTTTTACAATATTATAGAACGTATTAATATCTACAAAAAACTCCGCGAAACCATCTGTCCAACTATTGTAGTTAAGTCACTATAACTACTTTTTTACATTTTAAAAGTTGATAAAAATGCCTATCAAAATCAGACCATGTTTTCCATAACTTTGTATTAATTCTTATCCAAATAAATTATTTCGTAATGAAGACTGGTTCAATGCCTGTTAATTACTTTTTGAATTATTGAAATCGGACATTCCAGTCAAAAGATATTACGAAATAAAAATATCAAGATAAATAAAAAATAATCCCAGACGGGCCGCCGGCGCGGTGTGCGGTGTGGAGTGCCTCGCAGCGCTGCGAGTAACGCGGCGATAGAGGGAGCGACAGAATGCGGGAGCCAAAATGTTAAAAAAAATTATCCACCCGTGCGAAGCCGGGACGGGCCCCTAGTTTAATTAATAATTACAATATATGTTTTCAACTACATGGCTTTTAGAATACTTATTTGTATAATACTACTACTGAACTATCTTTGATAAGTTGGTTTTATAACTCTGGTTGTGTGTGATCTTGTGCTGCCCCGTACTTGTTGTGTGGTGGGGTGCACCCCGCACGTCATTATTGTGCAAGTCTCTGGCAAGAGTGGACGTGGCCACTGAATTGTCGATCCAGAGTCGTGTATGACAAACGGCCAAAATTAATAATAAATCTCAATCCAAAATATTTGTGTATAGAAAATTCAAATTTGGAAGTTATTTTCAATCTGTAATCCAAATAGTTCATTATATGTCATTATAAGAAGTCGGAGATAGTTATAAAAATAATTTTTTTATAATTGTAATACGATGGTAATAACATTATGAAGAATGTTGCCACATTTAAATACTAAAATATGCAATAAAAAGCAGTAGAATATTGTATATTAGTATACAATACTAATAATCGCGAAGAGACTATAAACTCAAGTACAAATGAAATAGCAAGAAATATAAAACTGTAGAAGATCCGTAGTGAGACAAACAATGGCGCAATTACCAAAGCCTCAAAGTGCTCTTCAAGAAATCCCTAATGAAATTCCGATGAATCATTTTTGTTCATAAAACATTCAGCTCCTTGAATAAATGAATTCTCCTCCTCGCAGTGAGCTCAGGAGGAGAATTCATTTATGCTTTCAAAAAAAAGGCAATTATTATATAACAACGGCTCGTATATCACACTTTCCCTACTTACTCTTCATGAAATGAGGTATTATCTCCAAAGGAGAAACCCCATAAAATTCGCGTAATTAGCAACACTTTTGAAACCATTACAACAGTACATTCTAGTTTATAAATGGCTAGTTCTAGTGGCTCAGCTAAAATATTATTACGAGCTTGAGTTCTGTATTGGAATAAAGTGATGCTTCAATGGACGCAATTTATTTATAATGTTTAGAAAAGTCCAATAACATCTTCACAAACACAACCCTGCGCTACGATCTCGCACTACTTACATGTCTCCTATATTTACAGTCCTTATTTTCAATATGCACAGTTCTACACTTATTACACGTACTGCACCCGAATCACTATTTCCTCCGCTGTTCGTCACTATACACTTCACAATGATCCACTAGTTTGACTATGCACCACTTTCTCTGCACTTCGATATCTCTTCGCACTCTCTTCTTCACTCTCGAGTATTAAACTAATTTGCAATCGTCAGTACAACCCTTTATATAGAATTTTATATATAAACTTGAATCTAGCAATTTTAGAAAAGATTATTCTGACAACTACTGAAAAGATTTAGAGTTATACCCATCCCACTCGAACACGCCATCCTTTTTCCAAAACGTCAGTCATCTAAGGCTTTTGAAATTTCCAGCGAACGACATCTTGCTGTCCCCCTCGGTTCATCTTCCCGTCTTATTCCATTTTGACATTTTACAGCAAGTTCGAACTAAAGCTTGGTCTAGGCTTGCGAATTGTTTTGATGTTGATTCGCAACAATATGATAAAAAATTTGTTATAAACTTATTTATTTGTATGAGATACTGTATAAGATAACTATATCTAGCTGGTCACTAAAAATAATGTAGAATAAACATTTATTTTTCACGAAATTTCTATTCAAAGCGTCAAATTTTCAGTATCCTAGAATGTCCCTCAAAAAAATTGAAGTCAATAGTGTACTGTAATTTATTTACTACGACGTTGAGGCGATAAATTAAACCAATATAAAGAAGTACTTATTATTATCTTTTCTTACCTGGGAGATATATTATTGTTTAATTGTATCAAAAATATTACAAATTCCTTTTTCAGAATTTGTTCCAACAGTTTTATGTCAGGAAGATCCTGTAATATAAGCGAATATTCGACTTTCTATTCGCCGAGCGATGTTGTCGTTTATTTACGAAAAAAAAAATACCGTCCATCTATTTGCACCTAGTGTGTTGTTTAGTTAGTCCGGCGCAGTCAAGGTAGGAAATCGCGTCGTAATCAACCAAGTTCACAGAATCCTGGTAAGATATTTACTTACGAAATAAATATAATAACATGTCAGTTTTAGCATTTTGACATGTCAGTTGTTTACAGAAAGAGCTTAGTTATGCTTATTTTTGGTCGAATGCTGTAAATCGATGTTTTTTTAAATAATTCATAAATTCTCAGGAACTTGGCGTCAGGTTTTTATTAAAGATAATTTACTACTTTTTTCTGTTATACGCTATAAAGTCAAAATAATAAAATCTTTACTAGTTCTTAGTAAGTATTGACACTGATATAAGTAGAGCAATTCATATATGATCGTTTCCAAACATCGTCAAACGAGAAAACCGGCTTAGATAGAGAACTACTCTAAGTCGAAAATACACTTAATTTTCGTTATTCTTCATGATATTTGGACTATTACAAACATATTTTTTATTCATGAAATTAATAATAAATTGGTTTTACGTTGGTTTCTGTTTATTTTCCAGTTTCCTGGTTCAATTCTCAGTTTCCTGCTGAATATTTTGACTGTTTGCCTTTTCGTTACTACAAGAACTTTCATATAACAGAAAAGTAATGAACAGTAATAAATCGAATGTATATATATAAGACGGTAGCGAAAGGCCAAGTCACATATTTATGTTAACTAAGGTGTAGAGTTTGTGAAGTGAGGGCTTGTAGAGGTAGGGAGGGAGGGCGTGTAGAGTTAGCAGCTTGGCTCTATATGAGATTTGATAACCTTTCGTCAGTACGAGGTATATGCTTTCGTCTTGGCTACATTTTACATGAAAACGTTTTTGATAGGATTTCATTTCTTTTTGTTAGTTGCTTATGATTATATTTTTTTATTTTGATAATTTTTTTCTTTTTCCTTGATTGTATTTATAGCACATTAGAGGTGCCTTTTTTCCTAGCCCACTCTGTATCTTTGCCTTCATTAGCCTTTGCCTTAGTGGGTAGAAATGTCCACCCGTGAGGGGACGGGTTAAAATATAATTCTCCCTCCCGCTGGGAGAGCATTTTATAACAGGCGAGTTATCCAGTACTTCCATTAGTGGTAGATCTGTTCCCCGACTCGCTTGTAACCACCAGTATGCAAACCCGACCGTTAAGTGTCTTTGAAGCGTTCCGGCTGAGGTGCATATGGGCCAGAACTACCCTCTCCATTTCCATCCCAAGTTTCCTCTCTTCACTCAATCCATGCGCTTCGCTGGGATCATCTTGGCGGGGCACTACCGTGCACCCAGATTGAAAGGTTATCGGCTAATCTACTAATGTTTTAATTAACAAACCTCAATTGAGATAGCAACACCGTCTATAACTTTGTATTCGTGAGTAGTTCCTTTAATTTTATTTTAATTATAACAATGTATAACAAGACAATATATAATATCCACTCCGATAGACTTGTGACAGTTGTCAATGATGTGAGTTAATTATGTAATTTACAAGATGTGGGTTAGTTATGTAAAAGTGTAAAAATCAATATAAAGTTGAGTTTGACAAGTTCGACACGCGTCTGGTCTCGTCAGGTCACGTCACGTGCACGTGCTCTGCTCTCACAAATTACTTATTCTAAGTCGCAAACATTTTTGAATATCCAATTATGTTATTAACATACAAAATTGAAACAAAAACTAGTTTAAGGTCAATTTAGTCAATTAGCAACAGTTTGCTAATTTTTTGTTAGTAGAACATTGGAGTACAAAGTCATTCATACCATAAAGCAATTAAATACATTTTTCCATTTTATTTGACAGATAAGGAGTAAACAACCAGACAGTCCACACGATGGTAAGTGGTTACCGTCGCCCATCGACACCAATTATACAAAAGTATTTTTGGTAATTCTTACACATTTGAAAAGTGTTATATTTCTAACGAACATAAATGTAGAATCTAGATTCCATCGTTATCGCATCATTGATTGGATGCGAGAGGAAGGTGAAAGGACTGGACCAAATGCGGTACAATCTGAAAGCATCAAAGACACTTCCGGTCTGATACGTATGCTGATGATCGCAAGCCAGTCGAGGGAGAGATTACCTACTATTAAACATGATCTGGCAACGTGCAAAAGAATAGAAACAACACACAGTATATATATACACAATATAAATACTAGAAATAAAAATAAACTTGTTACAACATACTATCGTCTAAACAAAGTAAGTAATTATGGGACTTGATGGTCGCATCTATAAGATGGTTGTTGACAACCTATATTAGAATTTCCACATCGACGATTTAAAACTCACAATAAAAAGTAATTAAGTAAATAAGGCTTACTACTCTGTACAAGATTTCTTGAAAGATGACAAAGTTTGGATACAAAATGACGTTGATGCTCAGCTGAATGATTATACCTTTGTAACAGAACACAGACTGATGTAAACAATGGCAATTTGAAAAGAGCGACTATTGAGTTTCTTGCCAGTTCTTTTCATCAGGAAACTGCTTTTTGAACTGGTGTTAGCTTAAGACGAACTGACTGACTGACCAATTTTGCCGTGTCAAAAGTACTTTGTAAAAAGTTTATCCGAAATAAAATATTTTGAGTTTAAACAAATTTTACAAGATGGTTTCCCAGCCAAAGAGTCTTCTGCATTACGCAGCGTTTTCACCAGATATGCGCGAGGATGTGTAGAAAGGAATATATTTGAGGACAAATAAGATCCCTTTTGACACACTGACGCACGGAGCAAAATTTTTGCACGTAAAGCAAGCGAGGAATATGTGCGAAGAACTAAGGAGTGCGAGGGATGCTATGGACGACGCTCACTCGCATCTGTACAGAGCATCCTCGCGTCGCTTAGCTACTGCGCACGTCTCTGGTGGAAACGAAGTCTAGAGGTTAGTTTCAGTAACACAATTTCAGTCGCCAAATATGCTGGACACAATCATCAATTTTATATTATTTTTGATTCATTATTTTATATAATAGAAACCATATCAGGTAAATGCAAAAATAAAAAGTGACAATAAAATACTAAACTGTATAATCCGATTAATCTGCGATACAACTGATATGAAGTAATCGTCGGCAAGTTTGCGTTGAGCGAATAGAAAAGCGAAGATCGTGTTTCAGATTTAGCGCCGCAGGACGCAACAGTTATAATACCGCGCTCACTTTACTTGCGCTCAACAACCTCTCTATCACAACGTAATAAGGATTCAATTCCGTCAATCCGAGAGCATCGATGGTGGTCAGAATTATCTTGACTGGGATGTCATCTGAGAAGTTAGGTTTAATTAAAGTTGGCACTCGAAGGCGAAGGCGGTCGGTTAAGATTCCTAGTTCGGAATTGCACTTCGTTAAGTATTTGCATTTTATGTATTACTTTATTGTGAGGGACGCGATCGACTCTCTCGCTCCTACAATTAACTCTATTATGCTGAACTCTGTTTAATACTTTTGTGAGGTTTTTATGTAGATAGCATTTATACGATTATTCGAGAATCATTCATTCTCGATAAATATTTGTCATTCTGACATGTGACAACAATGAAATGGATTATGGATTAATATGATAAACAAAAAAAAAATCTGAATCTGAAAATATAGCGAAAAGAAGAAAACAAAGGAATAAACATCTTCAGTAGTTCCACAACATGAGACTAATATTAAAAGCTTTCGAAAAGTGTAAACAAAATTATTTTCTTCCAATTAATAAGAATTTTAACGAATCTCTTTGTATCCAATACCAAAGTCTCCTTTTAACTCTCCAGAAAGGGTAAAATATGCATTAAGATAAAATAAACAAATCTATTCTTACCTTTAAAAGTAAAGATACTTCGCGCGATTTAAAGGTAAAATCAATTTTTTTTTATTAATAGTATGTATTGTAGAGTATTTCATTTCTATATACATAATATACACAATATAAATATATGAGAGTTGTTCACATTGCACGCCTACACGATCTTTCTTACACGTCCTAAGGTTGACTGGCAGAAAATGCTTTTAGCGTTAAGTCCACCTTTTATACGATTATTTATTTTTTTAAATTTGGTGCTATAAAGTCGTTTAAAAAAAATAAGTGAACAGACAATTCGCAAACAGATGTACACGTTACATTGGGACAATCTTCGAAAGGCACTCGGACCCTGTATCTGTGCGTATGTCCTAATTGAATCTAGACAACGATCGAACCTAACAAATATGCTATAACACATTCAACTCTTAAGACCAGAATTATATTTTTAAGCGACTTCAAAAAGAAGATATATCGATTACAGTGAGATTTACGATCCGATTTACGTGATTCTTCTTTAATTTGATACAGAATAGTTGCTATTTAGTCCCACTAAAATTTAACATAGGCCCAGTAATTTTAATTTTATGAACCTTCAAATGGAGGAGGTTCTCAATTCGATTGGTACTTTTTTTAAATGTATGTACACCGATTACGCTGAGATTTATGATCCGACTTATGTGATTCTTCTTTAGTTTAATGCGGAATTGTTACTATATGGTAGTTTTCATTTTATATGAACATTTTTTCCGTTCCCGTTCCATGGGATCTATATAGTTTAAGGCGCGCGGCACATTTCGTAGGCCTACAGCTACAGCTACAGCTACTTAAAATAAAATTACTATTTACTATGTGGCAATAAAAAGCAACGAAATGTACCTACCTATATGTCTACCTGATGTAATGTAGAAAAATCCTACTGTAGTTTACATAACAACTTATTACAGACACTGAAAAGTAAAATATTAAAAAACTACGTTTAAAACAACCGACTTCAAAAACTAAAAAAATGGACTAAAAAGTAAGAAATAATTCTGTTATTTATTAACCTCCCTTTATTAGGCTTTATATTTAGAGTTCCTTCTTCTCAGCCGAACAGAATTTTACATGACTGTTGACACTATTACGAGTAGAGTTTGGGAATTTTATCATTCATAATTACCATTCTTCAAATACTTAATATATCAAATAAACGACTTATATATTATCCTGGGAAGGTATTATAATCGCCATCTATTGGATAAAAATGGAAAAATCATTAAGATACTGTAGCTCTTAAAAACCTCAGACTGTTCTAGAAATTCTTGCGTTTGGGTAAAGAATAATTGAGGTCCAAAAATGTTGCATTATCAACATATTTTATGAATAATTTCTCCATTTTATAATAAGTTGGTGCATCTGCTCACTCATGGCTCGCTCGCAGGCTAGCAAGCTCAACTTAGAGCCTATATTTACTCGTGATCGCTATGCAGTTCGAACTTAGGCAGACATATTGGCTATTATTTAGTTACAGATTCTGCCTGGTGTGTGAAGTTTTCATTCATTTAAATGTAGTATTGAACTTTATAATTTTTTTAGGGTTTCCTTAAAATAATAACGAACCTAATCATCATCTTTATCGATCATTCGGGGTAATAAAATATTGTAAAAGACGAATACCATTTTATTCGTTTAACTTTTGTACGATTTGAAAGTTCTTCAATTTCTTAAAGGCTTTATTCGAGCTCATTAAGTAGGTTTGCTGCAATTGTCGAGTTAATATTTCACACGAATAAAAAAAGCTCTACTGATGACGAATTTGAAACCTCTACAACAAATTAATCAGTAGATAAACGAGAAACAAGTATTTTATTAATAACAATTAAAAGAGCAGTAAGTAGTAATTTTACAAAAATGCAATAAAGGACCCCCTTCTTTTTTCCCTCCTTGCTGTCTATAGAGTCTTGAAGTTGTGAAAATCGAACTTGTAAGTGCTCCTTGATCTTGAGCTCAAGCCCCAGGCACTGTTTTCTATTGAGTGTTACTACAGTATAGCTCCTATACCCTTAAAAAGTATAACTAAGAAGTTCTGAAAAAAGAAAATGTATAAGGGTAATAAGGGTCGGCGGGACGGGCGCGGGACGGACGCGGGACACGGGACGGGACGCGGAGGCAACGTGCAATTATATGTAAATCCGGGGCACATTAGCGCGCTGGTGGAGGCTGGTGGAGGCTGGTGGAGGCGTATCCATTATCCAGCGACTATTTTCACGGCGTTTATCTTGATTAGAATTTATTTATTTCAATATTAATGCCTCAACTCATTCATAATTTAGTCGAAAAATTATTGTACAAATGTTTGGAAAACAATGGTTACATACCATACTATGCTGAGTTATGTTGACTTTTAATGAGGGTAGTGTATAAAAGAAATATCATTTTATATTTTCAACCGACTTCAAAAAAAAGAGGTTATCAATTCGGTTTTATTTTATTATTTTTTTTATGTTTGTTACCTCAGAACTCCGTCATTCATGAACCGAATTGAAAATTTCTTTTCTTCACGTGCCAGCAATAGTACAGAACGTAGTAGTATAACAGTACAATCGTACACACTATTTCGCTACAAGTTCGTTCAATAGATATACCTATTACTATTCTATCTCACTACACGTCTGTTCCCCTGGCTGGGCTGGCTGGCACCGACTTCAAAAATATCAATTATTGTATATTATTGTCCTAATAAAGGGAGGTTAATAAATAAGCTAATTATTTCTTACTTTTAAGTGCATTTTTTAGAGTTTGAAGTCGGTTCAATTTTTGTTAAAAATGTTTTATTGTTGCATTATTTCTATGTATATAAAAAAATTAAATAATAAAATTTAAATCTATTTATTTAATAATTATTTCTTAACACCGTTTATAAAGTAGTATTAGCAGGTAGATCATTTCATGTTATGTCAAATATTCCCACGTGTAGACAATATAAAACCTTTAGTGCGATAGATTAGTCTGTCTGGTGTTTCCGCGCAGTGCACATGAAAGTTAGTGTTAAAGTGTCGTGGTTAAGGTCACCCTCCTTGAAGTCAATGTAAGTTTTCTCTCTCCTTGGCTTCAAGCCCCAGGCACTGCTCGGCTTCCGCCGAAATAACATATTGATATTGTCGTTTGAGTGTTACTGCGCAGTATAGCTTCCATATAATACAACACTTCAACTTAAATATACATTCATAAGCAGGTATATATATTAATACATACACTACATACATAAACATAATATGCCTACATATATACATACATACATACACTACATGGATAAATACGATGTACTTACATATAAACATACATATATTTATTAGATAAATATTGTTACAATGATAACTTTAACAATTAAAAAAAAAATTACAACAAAATTTACAACAGCTTATATACTTAGCATATTATTAATAATATATTATAATCATTAATTATTTTATGAATACATACAAATCTTCCAAATATACTGACACGAAAAACTAAACAAATACTATTCAAAGTGTATGTATGAATAAACTAATAATATCGTGTTATTGCAGCTGAAGTTCTACAAGATGATCGCTGCTGAAATTAAATTCCTAAAACGCTTCGAAACTGCACTTCCTAGAAAAGACTCGATACAAAGGAAATTGTCTGCTACTTCTTTATTTTAGTCTTAATTGAAAATAAATTATAAAAAATTTAAAATGTATGTCGGGGAATAGTAAAAGGTTATCGATTAAATCGAATCATCATCGCTGTCTATGGCGTTGGAGTAGGGTAGTAGCCACTTCCGTTGTGACCCTTTACATGCCATCGACAGTCTGACTGAAGTCTTAGTCGTGCGCGGTCTGTCAAGAAGTGAAGTAGTGTCTGAATAGTGATAGTGCTAGGAGTGCTGTCCGATCAAGGTCACGTGAGTACTTTACAATGTAATTACCTCGTCTTGTGTTAGGTTAGGTTTATGTGCGTTTAACCTTGGGCTTAAATAGAGAGCCTAGCAGTGGAGGCGAGTGTTGTAATTACTTAAAGGAGCTCCTTAAGCCTACACCTTGGTCACAAGTCCAAAGCACCGCTTAGGTTTCTCTCGCAATTGTTGGAGATCATATTTGATCATTTACCGGTTCAATAGGAGTATCTACGTCGCGTTTACCCAATATTCCATTCAATACCATCACCCCCTTTTAGTGTTCCCCAATATTCCCCATCTTCCTCCTTCCATTTCCTTTCACATCATTTATAATCCCCGACATGTATATAGTTCCTATTTTATTATGTAAAAGTGTGAGACTACGAGTATGTATGTCGACCTTTTGAGCGTTCCGTATATCAAAATGAAAAAAGAATCCTTACTAGATGACTTCGTTCTTCAATAGTCTGTCTTTTTCTTATCTTCGCTTTGCTTCAAGAACTTTTTTGTCATGAACATGCAGATACCATGTTTGAATACCAAGTCAGCAGAACCTGGGACCTGTAAAAATCAAACTTCTAAGTTCACAAAGATAAAACCTTTTGGGCACTAGCTACCCGTTGAACTAAAATCATACAATGAGGTAACATCTAAATCTTATTGTACACGTAAAAGTAAAAACTATAAAAACGTAAAAAAACTTTTAACACCATAACCCATGTCGACATGTAAGGAAATATGATTGCTTAGTGGTTCTAATCCTACTAGTATTATAAACGCGAAAGTTTGTAAGAATGTCAGGAGGTCAAACATCCATGTTTGTTACTCTTTCACGCAAAAACTACTGAATCGATTTGGATGAAACTTTACAATAATATAGTTTACACATCAGAATAACACATAGGCTATAATTTGTAATGATATAGTGTGAATTATCCAAAATATAGCTAGTGAAACTACAAGTTATGTATAAAGTTTTAAACACAGAATGAACATGTGGTGTGGTGCAGTGGAAACAGTGTCCCGGTTGATAATACGAGTTTAACAGCGTCTCCGCGCACCACGCGCACCACGCGCACCACGCGCACCACGCGCACCACGCGCACCACGCGCACCACGCGCCACTAACGCGATAGTTAACACGACCTGACAGCTTCTACGTGAAATAATACTAATTGAATACGCGATTAAACTAAATACATGCGCACACACGCACATACCACACATACATATACTGTAACCCAGCTCCGTCGAAAACTAATTATCGATCAAATGTACTGCACAGTATAAGTTATTCTCCATAGATATAAGTAATAGCAATAACGCCATCGACATTATAACATATACAATAAACACTCACCTTCACTCGTTGACCTCATATGACCCTCAATAAGAGTTACACTTTCAGCATTCACAAAATTACTCGTCAAACGTATTGGAACTGAACGCATAGGCAGTATATGCTGAAAAATACAAACAATTTTTATTGAAATTGTTTTTGAGAGGTTATCGTCTGGAATGAACTCTGGATAGATGCCATCGCCTAAATCCTCCTCCCGCGGGAAAACATACAAATAAAAGTAAAAGCTAAATTTACATTCTCTCCCAGTTCGTTCACGTATATATTATCTACCTGCTCGCTGATGAGGCCATTCTTTACCTGACTGGAATCAGACTCAAAATGCTCCTGTAAATCGAACTGGAAAATTAGGCATCCAATTGGCATTTTCTCCGATCAGAAAATTATTTAGGTTAAATAGCTTTTTAATAAATTTAATTACAGTACTAAGGTACTTTATTTTTTTCCGACTACCAATAGAACAAACTCAGTCAGACTAGGAGTAGTTATTTACGAGATTTTTAAAATCCTGATAAATAAGAGAAGCAGGAATGTTGGACTGACTGAAAAAAATATTGTATGAAATATAAAACACATGTTAATGTGTTTATTGTAAGAGACAATACTAGTACAGACACCGTGAACATGGCCGTGTGTTATACATGATGAATAAGTCTTGTAACGGGTAATATTTTCTACATAAAAACGTTATGCTAAAAGTAAATCTCGCAGCAAAATGACCTCAAAATGGCGGCGGTCCCCCCTCCGCCGCGCGTGATGATGACAGTCCATACTTAGCGTAATAAATTCTTTAATCATTAAGGTATCCAGTGGTGTTCTTTTGGCCGTTACCTATGGCAGCCATTTTAAAGACGTACCTACCTCACTTCAAAAAAAACATTCCAACACGTAAAAGACAGTATTATAAACACTTTAGACGTAAACCTAGAAATTACAAACACTTACAAAATCCTTAACAATGGAGTCCCAACATAACGACATCACACCAGTTCCACACCCTTTACGGTCACCAGGCGAGCTCCGTTTGACAACTGTCTCAAGTCTATCGGAACAGAGGTTATATTTTTCTTGTTATAAATTGTTACGTGGGTATAATTGAAATAAAATAAAGGAAACAATTCGTAAATCGGTGTTGCTAACTCAAGTACGCTTCAAATATAATAAAAATTTAAATTTTATACATTACCTTCTCCAAAACTTGTCTTATACCCTAATGGACTAACAAGATCCTCTATTAAACATTCTGAGACGCATCTCCAAATACTTTGGGAACCACTTTTAAAAAAATAATTGAAGATGCGAAAATACTTTTCAAACATAAAGATATTATTTACTGAGAATGAGAGTGGGAGGGGAGAGAGTCGTTCGCTTGTAAATTAGTGGGATTGAGGTGATGGCGGCAATCACCAGCTTACGACCAACACTTTAAGGATTTTTTGCTTTTCACACAAATTCTACTTTAGGGTCCCTTTAATTATGTGTGAACGGTGAACCAAATAAACTTTTAAAAAAAGATTCCCCTAATTGGGTTTAGAATAATCTTAATCTAGTTTTTGGTTATTTTTATATTTACTGCATTGCATTAAAAAAATATTTGCATATACAGTAAAATTATCACCACTATGTTCAAGTGCTTAAAATAAAAAGCTTTGCTAAACATCAAAAACTTTTTACAAATTACAGATCAAATACAGTCCATCATGTACTTAAAGCATTAACGATTTGCTTTACATTATAAAAATATATTATTATTTATTAGTAATATTTAAAAGCTGTTCAAACATTCAAAACACACGCGACATAATCCCGACGATAAAAGAAATCCATAACGGTTTAACCGTTTAACGCTTGGCCGGTTGGTGTGCATGGTGTGCGTGGTGTGCGTGTGTGTGGATATGACACCAGTAATGAATTTATTTTAGGCGGAACCCGCGTCGCTACACTCCTCAGGGAGGCGCTGGCGCGGGCGTCGCAAATGAGTCGGATATTCTATGCATACGAATCACGACCGGTAATGAGTAGAAAGGTGAACTTCTCACTTTGAATATTACGGATCTAGACAGATTTCTTTTTACGAATTGTTATCTACATGGGAGGTATACCGCACAGTAACACACACACACACACACAAGACAATAATAATATTATCCACTTAAACGGAACGCTTGCCAATCCGACCGCCAAGTGTCTTTGACGCGTTCCGGTCGCGCGCATGTGGACAACATCTACCCCCTCCCTCTCCCATCCTATTAATGCTGCGGTTCCACTGAAACCGTAACATTCTTCTCTTCGCTCCCACTCCTAACTCAACTTTCAAGGCGGCTCCGCATCGACAAGACAAGAAATACTCTCTAGTTCAGCCGATGTCCATGGGTGACGGTGGCCACTTTCCATCAGGTGGGTCCGTCACTCGGCACACTTTCCGTCTACTCGTTTGTCCCTTATCTATACTATTATATAAAGAGGAAAGATTTTATTGTTCGTATGTTTGTTTGTTGCGAATACGCTCGAAAAGTACTGAACCGATTTTGAAAATTCTTTCACCGATAGGAAGCTACATCCTTTCTGGGTAACATGGGCTATGTGGTGTTGTCATAAATACTCTAATTAAAAAGATATGGCCATTTAAGTGCCATAAGGTAAATTGGAGAGTTTTTCAGAAACTACAAATCCGATTTTCGAATCCGACAAATTCTTTCACTGATAGAAAACTACACTATTCGTAAGTGATGAAGGTGATTTAGTGTTGCCATATACATTTTTTAATTAATAGAATATGACCATTTTGTTGCTACTAATCCGATTTTAAAAATTCTTTCACTGATAGAAGTCTATAGTATTTCCGTCTCTCATCCTTTTATAATACTATCACTCTCTTTTTTCTCTTATTAATTTTTATCTTTATCTGTTCAGAATGATCAGTCTCCTTTCACTTTCTTTCCTTCGATTATCTCTCTCTCTTTCTCCCCCCTCTCTTTTTCTCTTTTTTGCTCTCTCTCTTTTACTTATTCAATATTATTTTTGCTCTGTCCTCCCTCTTTTATTATCTGTTGCTTTTCTTTTTCTTTCTATTATAGATTTCTTTCTAGTTACTAACAATACTTTCTCTTAAGGGAAGATGACACATGTGGTAACAAATTGACCAATGGAGGAGACAATCGCGACTTTGTCTGCGGTGGTTAGTTAATAGGTAATTTGTAATTTTAGATAATAAATTGTTAATTCGTCGTAATTTTCGCAAAACGTAAGTAATGTTTAGTATTACTTATAATGTCAAACTACATTTCATACTCGGGCTACATTCTAATTCAGGTCAAATTGTTGAATGATACCAGAAAAATCATCTAGATATAAAAATAGCCTGTGATCTTTTCTCAGATCTCAAGTTTTGAAGGACTTCGATAATGAACACAGTGACACCAGGTTTTTATATATAACAAGTACTCAGAATGAGTTATTCTATTTTTCCTCATCTCAGTTCAAGTAGCAGTATTGAAATATGAATTCAAAAAGTATTTTACTATATTAAAGATCTCGATTATAGGGAATGATGAAGAAACAGATTTAAAAAAAATCTTTACACAATGCTTCCGAAAAGAAGAGAGGGCTAGGAACATCTAGCCCTCTCTTCTTTCGTCACAGAGATATATTTGTATATTGACATCCAGTTGCATCACTATCCAGTTGTATAAAACAAAGTCGCTTTCTGCTGTCTGTCTGTCTGTCCCTATGTATGCTTAGACCTTTAAAACTACGCAACGGATTTTGATGCGGTTTTTTTAATAGATAGAGTGATTTAAGAGGAAAATTTATATGTATAATACATACATAATACAGTAGAGGAACACTGATCATTTTAGAGAGTTCTAATGTGATTTCGTAAATAAACACTTTTTTGCGCTTACATTGCGAACGCTGGCTGAACCCAGCGAGATAGATCAAAATAATGTACTACAGTATTATATACCTTAAAAAGGTCTAGAAAAAAGTCTGGGATGGTATATATCTCTTTGGAATAATCCACAATAACCATTTTTTATTTTTTACTTTTTACGAGAAATAATGGCTTATTGACGAAGCGATATTAAGCAATACAACATCAATCGTTATCCAATTAGGAACCTTAAATATATTGTGCATTTTATATAGATCAATATGGCCCTTTACAGCATGAAATTTAAATGAATATTTTCAAAGATATTACAGATTTAAAATGCAGGGACATAGCGTAAACGTGTTAAATAGCATCCAGACGAAGCCGGGATGGGTCGACTAGTAAAATTATATTTTAAACCCATTTATAATTTATAGTTTATCAATACTGGTTACAAATGAGAGGCAATTAGAAGCTGATTGTAGCGTAACTGCGTAACTGAGCGCAACAATGGCGGCATTACGCAGCAAATACCACTCACACACAAATTGTGATTGTCCACTATATTTGTGACGTGTGGTGTAGTATGTCATATAGTGACCAAAACAGCAGGTATACAATATTGGTACACAATAATAGTTCTCGTTTATTTGCCGGTCAGTCCACCTGTCGACAGATTATTTGATATTTTACTTTAATTTCTATAGTCAAACTATTCAGACTCTGATCATTGCATCCTTTAACAAGATTTCACCTACATAATAGAAACTAAAAGAATAAATAATCCCATTAATAACATTTTCATATAAAATGTTGCCAATACGAGAGCATATACCTCGCACTATCAAAAAGTGATCAGATCTCATATAGAGCCAAGCGTACCCTACACGCCCTCCCTACAAGCAGATTTTGTGAAGAGAGGGTTTGTAGAGGTAGGGCGTGAGGTGAGGTTACATACAGTAAAACGTAAAGTCTTTTGTTTTAAACATTTGAGATGAACATACATAATTGTTGATAATGTTACCAATAAAAATATTTTTTTAATATAAAAATAACTACTTTTTTACTTAAATATAAAAGTTAGACATATGGCGTCGACTTTTTGTAGGCATTATCCAGCTCTACCACTTTTCTCTAGAACTCAATCTCTCTCATCGTGAAGGCAGCATTTGTAAGAAACGTTTTCTATTGACAATACGATTTTCAATTTTTTTCAGTAATTTGTCACGTGCAGTTGATCCAGAAAGTACTCCCTAGAACCTAACAAATTTAATAATATTAGTACTTGTATACAAGAAAACCATATTGCAGCTAAAGTGGCGTTTTTCGTGACAACCGCTTGAAATGAAATAAAATCCAACATTAGATTTGATGATGATGACGATTTGAACAAACTCATAACTATAAAACTGCATCCAATTTCATACAGAATTTTAGTAGGAAGAGTGTCTAGTTTTAGATAAAAATAGATTTATCTATATCTATATATATATAATTAGATTTAATAAATGTTTAGTCCATTAGTAGAGCAGAGGTGACCTCGTTAGTGTTTCAGTATGTTTGTGAATGTGACGGAGCACCGGCTGATGTAGATAAAGTTAGCGCATCTAATTTTTTAAGTTTTATCTTTAAAAGCTCATTTTGTGCTAACATGGACAAGTTAGCATCTAAATACATGATCATATGTTTCTTTTTTAATTATGTTTAGCCACCTTATTTTAAATTCACGATTTATGATCCTCTGTAGTGATTTGAGTGACGAAAGAGTCATAATCCTCACTAGGTACTTAAGAAACGTAGGTTTGTATTCATAAGAATTCAAACTAAAGCAATGAAACTGCGATCTAATTTACTACATATGCCATCTATCGATGGATACATGGACTGTATTGTCTGTTACGCAATCACACTTAAATGTCGATCACACATGTCGATATTCTTTTAGTATTATTTACTTCATATAAAAAGCGCTACATTGTACTAAACACAATATATATCCGGTAATAGCATAGTGACACCTATGCCTCAGTACGTAAGGCTTGTTTTAGCATAACACCACACCTGTAATTATCAACCAAATGGACGATTGTTTGATCTTCCTCACAACATATTATTCATTAGCTGGTAACGACAGAGTGTAACGAGCTGCACTGCGAACCTTTATCAATTAACTAATGATTTACTCTACTTATTGTGTAGTTACTCTGCTCACACAATATAATTTCAATTATATCTTACATTGTTACATAAATATAAAAAAAATATATAATTATAAATGCCATAAAAACTAAAGACACCTTTTATAACAATTGTCATATCAACTCGCTTATCGTGACGTCACGATCTTTAATAACAAGCAAAAGTAAATAGAGATGTAAAGTATTATGTTTTACTACACAGCTCAAATATGTGATTTGTTTTGGCATTACGAGAATATTATTTAATTGAGTCAACACAATGTCAACAAGCGTATAGTTTTTCGCAACAGCAGCTTCCGACTTACCATGGCCCACCAGATTGCGAATTAGTCTATCAAGTGCCTTTACCGTTCTAGTCGACCCGCATGTTGGCCAGACAACCCTCCCCCACCCAATGGACTCAATTAATTCTGCGGTACCAGTGGACTTTGTTTCTCTGTCAGGATCCGCTGCAACCGTAGCACTCTTCTTTTCGCTTCCCCTCTACGTTTTATCTTCGAGTCAGCAACTCATCAGCAATACAAGAGACACTCTCTTGGATGTCCACGGGCGACGCTGGCCACGATATGTTACAATTTCAAACATCAATTATAGTATATACTATTTAAACTTGATGAATTTGTTTCAAGTTAGTTATATTTCAAAAGTTGTTTACCTTAAATAATAGTCTGCGGTGGTGGTAGAGTTAGTGGTAGGGCTGTTACACCAACTAATGGATGTTGTGCGCGATGAAGTCTGCGCTAAATAAGCTTCGTGTTGTTCAAATGTAGCTTATCTCTCCATTTAACTGTAACTGGAACGAATTCATTTGTGTCTCAATATATTATTTTGTTGATTCTTGTAGATGATATTCAACAAAACGTAAATATTATCCAAAAAAAATAAAAATAGTAACACAACAATAATAAACATTTTTTAAAATTTAATATGGGAAAGAATATTTCATTAACAAGTAACTAACTCTATAAAAATATATGAAAACTTTGAAGGGTTTCTGGTGCGATATGTACATACGTATTACTAACCGACTTCAAATGAAGGAGATTATCAATTCAGTTAAACTTATTTTTTTTTTATTTTATGTTTGTTACAGAACTTCGTAATTTATGAACTAAATTGGATTTTTTTTTGTATTTATCAAGAAGAATTGAAGATTTGGGGGAATTTAAGGGATCCCCTTGAAATTTACCGACTTCAAACTTTTTAGTTTGAAGTCGGTAATTTTTTTTGTTAAAAATGTTTTATGTAATTACCACACAGGTATTATCCTTTTTGTGCTATATCTATGCAAAATATACGATTACGAACAACGAACAAGTGTTTATTAGAACTTGAAGTATATTCACAAATCCAAAAAACATCCTTTATATGAACCTATTGTTTTCCATCAACAAAAGCTCTGCCTGATTATGTCGATGTATAAATTTATTATTTACCGTAATAACAATAAATAATAAATATGTATGTCAACGTTGGTAACGGTAGCATGTTTATCGAGCATCAATAATATAATATGAAGACAAATCCTCTGGAGCGTCCTCGCACTCTCTTCGCAGGGCAAAAATTGTTCCATCATATTATCACAACATTGTCTGTTTGAGCGTGACTGTCTACTCCATATCCCCCTTACATCCCTTGTTCGTCCCTTACACTACATATGTATTAAAACGACATAATATTACGTTTACAAAGTGCATTAACAGAGAACCGTCCCTTTGTCCAGTGGCACAAAGAAGAGAGCTTTGACTCAGTATATCAGAATCGGTTTCAGACCTTCATGTACTCTATGTTGCCTTTCAATTGGAAAATCTTTTACAGTAAGGTGAGGTGCAAAGGAGCCAGTATCATGTAAGAAATGAAACAACTGGGTATATTCAATAAATAAAAATTCGGCCAAGTGCGAGTGTAGAACTCGCGCACTGAGGGTCCGTGCAACATTCGAATATGTTATTGCCTATTATAAGCTAGAGGAATTTAAAAATTTAAAAAACTAGAAGATATGCCTAAATTTGAAACATTATCCCACCAAAAACATTTTCAGGTAAAATGTTGCCAAGACGTCAAAAATATATCAGACCTCATATAGAGCCAAGCTTCTCTACTCGCCCTCTCTACCTGCTCCTACAAGCACTCACTTCACATACTCTATACCTTAGTCAATATATGTGGTTTGCTGAATTTCAAGATTCTAGGCCATCGGGAAGTGCCCTATAACTTCGCAAGTAACCACATTAACGGTCATATTATATTTTCATTTCATGGACATAAAAGTTTAATTGTTTGCCAGCCGCAAGGGACCGCAGGCTTGAGTATTTGATATTAATTTCAACTTGGTACCTCCACGCGATCCAGAGAAAAACGGTATTGGCAGACAGACAGACGGACGGACAACGAAGTGATCCTGAAGTGGTTACTTTTTTCCTTTTAATGTTAATGGAACCATATAAACAAAACAATATTAATTTGTATTTATTCGGAATGTAATTTTCTAAAACTTACGGACGATGTTTATTAGTTGTGTAAAGATCTTCTGCAGCAAATACTGGAGTACTTACACTGATACAACGAGAAAAGAGACAAAACAAATTCGAAGGCACTTTGATTTAAGCCGCTTGTTAGTAACGGACGAGTCGCATGCGATACTCAATGCGGACTTAGACTTACCTCACTGGACAAATAACAATGTACACACACAAACTGAATTGCACTACTACATAGCTAATAGATAGTTAACAAGATATTTTATATGAGAATATTGCGATTCTCGCATCATTTGCGTAACACTAACGCTTGTTATTTTATAATCTCCATTTTGAACGATTAGGTCTCTTTAATGGAATAATAACTATTAAATTAAACATTCAAATGATATCCGACAGATACTAATTTAATACAGTCACCCACTCACTGTTACGCACTTTAAAAAAAGCTGGATACTCGATACTAGTTATCGAAAAAAATGTATCAAAAAATACCGTTTTTCATCTGTACGTGAGCAATGAGCTGATAGTCTCCGAACGGGGGACCAGATCTTCACAATACATAGCCGAGAACCATCGAGATTAAATTACCTTTCAAATACATAAAAACTGTGTGACTAACTATAATAAGCAACTGCCTTACTTAACTGTTCCTGTGTCTCGCCTGGCGTGAGTATACTCTGTCTTACGAATTTTCGATCAGGTCACGTGTCCTGGCGCGCGTTTAATTTTTTTTACCCATCCATCGTCAAGTTTTGTTAACATTTATTATTTGATATTTATGAGTATTTTTTGTTAACAATTTTAAAGATATTTATAAAATATTGATAATTACGCAACAATCTTATTATCCTTAACAATGGATGGCGAGGGGTCAAAGTGCGAGGGATCGAGGAGTCGGGGGGTCGATGAGGGGCAACTTTACCAATTTTTCGGAACGAGTCCGAGGGATTAATTTATTTAGCCAGCGCATAATGAAATTGCTTTTGAGCGGCTAAATATTGAGATTTTTTTACCTTAATTAATATTTGTTGTTCAAAATGAAGGAACAAAGCTTTTGAGAAAATATACTTCACTCAGTTTATATATTTCATCTTAACTGAAGTTTAACTCGTGGTAGTTCTATGAAGTGTTGCTAATAAATCAATTCAGAATTACCTCTTTTCGTGACAAAATTACTCGATTTAAATAAACTTAATTTTAGTGTTTCACAAAAAATAACAGTGTTACTTAAATTTAATAGATATTGTGTTAATTGTGATGTAGGCAACACTAATTTGAGTAACATCCTGTCAATATGCTCGTATGTCGGTTACGTATAGCTCGGTTTCATCAAATTGATATCGTACTGAAAATATTTCATACAATTTTATGATTACAAAAAATACATTTTAGATTTTTTCAGCAAACATAAAGACTATGTTGTGGGAAAATAAAGCCAGTCCTCTGCGCTCAAATACCGCAACAATATTTTTTTAATTATTATTACTTACAGGTTAGTAATACCGCATATAACCTTACATTCGCTACTAGTCCTTTATATTTTAATTTAATTATAACAAGACAAAATATAATTTCTTTTGATAAATTTGCGCCTGTTGTCAAATGGATCTTGTCTGGTGACCTCTTTACAGATGGTACAACATATTACCCCTAGTCTTGTCCCAAATCCAAACATTTATAATATTGGTAAGATAAGAAAAGCTCAGACTGTCGAAAACCTTTATGATTGAACAAGCTGTCGAGAAGATCCAGACTTTTCCAGACAGGACTTACATTTAACTCAATTTATTATTAATGTAAAGTTGCGAGTGAGGTCGATTAACTTCATCCCTAAGGTCACAACAATCTTATATTTATTGATGTCTTATATATTGCGCATAATTTATGAGAATGTCACTTATAAATATTTTAATAAATCAAACTATTATTTTTCTTAACTTATTATGGTTTTAACAACTCTTGTAATACTTTATACATGAGGCAGAACATTAAATTATTTTCCAAATTATTTCCAGTATTCACACACAGTATGAACACTAGAAATAATCGCCATATTATCGTCTCCACAAAGTCAGTAATAGTTTCATGGGGTTTGGTGTTCGCATCTATAATAAGATTTCACAGACTATATTAGATTTGCCACTTCAGCAATTTAAAACTCACATTAAAAATGTTTACTTAATGTTGTTATTACTCTGTACAGGATTATTTGAATGATGACAAAGCTTGGAATCAAAAAGACGTTGATGCTCAGCTGATTATACCTTTGTAACACAGTGAGAGAAATTTCAAAATACCTTAGAAAAATCAAGTACTAATTATTTCCTCGATAGAGTATTTATTTCCACAGCAACACATTTTATATAAACTCTTTTATATTTTTAATAACGTGTGAACTCAAGCCGAGATTTACTGCAAATAGAGCTTTACATTTAACTCAGGATATGATTTATATGTTATTCTTTGCGGGTGAATTTAATACGGGTTACTAAATTGAACCTAAACTGATATTTTATCAATCCACGAGGTTTAACAAAGAATTGGGTCGGATAGCTTTTGATAATCTTACTGATATTATAAATGTTAATGTTTGGATGTTTGTCACTTAATCACGGTATATGTTAATGAAATTTGGCACATGGATACTTTTAATTACGGCTAATATATAGACTATTTTTTATTCCGAAAAAAATCATAGCTTCTGCGATATAATAATAAAACATGTTTATTGAATTGAAATTGCACCCGAGCGAAACCGGGGCAGGTTGGCTAGTTTTTTATATAGAAATTTGTTGTGTTATATATTAAAAATAATTCGAAAATCCGTTGCTGTTTTTTTGTTGTAAAAAGGATCGAACAAATTTCTACATAACATTAGTTTCCTTAATCCATAAGAAGGCAGTCAGAGGTCGGTTAAACTAACTCAGATTTAAACTTTTTAATAAACGCCAGAACCAAATGTTACCTTTAACTTAATCTGTCAGTTTGATGGTTTTAAAAAAGTTCCAGCTGAAAGTTCAAGTGTTACGTAAGCTCGCCATTCCTGAAGTTTTCTTTAATGTTATTTGTGATGATTACAAGTTTACTGCAGTTGCGTGGATTATGGTCAAATCACTAAAAATATTAGGTTGGGGAAAAGGTTTCTTCGCATTTTTAAGAAAATTGAAAACATTTTTTAATATAGTTAATTTACATTTAACTAAAGTATGTAGGTACCATTTTGTTCGATAACTTTTTGCCATATTGTAGGTAGGGACATGATCCCAAAACAGGTGGAAATCTAAAGGTGCAAGGTCAGGACTATACGGCGGATGCATTAACACCTCCCACCCAAACTCTCTTAATTGTTGCTGAGTGGCTAAAAATGTGTGAGGTCTAGCGTTATCATGATGAAAAACCACACTCCTTCTGTTGATTAATTCCGGCCGCTTTCTCTCAATTTCTTGCTTTTATTTCATCAGTCGTTCGCAGTAGAGTTCAGAATCGATGGTCCAGCCTGGTGGTAACAGCTCATAATGAATAATGCCCTTCCAATCCCACCACACACACAGCATCACCTTGTTGCGAGGTAACCTGGATTTCGCCACAGTCTATGAACCCTGACCGGCCTTTGACCACGACCTTTTTCGCACGTTCTTGTCGTACGTGATCCACTTTTCATCACCGGTTATCATCTTCTTCAAAAACGGTTCGGTTTCATTACGTCGTAATAAAGAATCACAAATGAGTACACGGTTCATTAGGTTTCTTTCAGTGAGCTCGTGAGGTTCCCAAATATCGAGCTTTTTTGTGTACCCAGTTTTGGAATGCAACTGGGAATTGACCACAAAACAGCCAAAACTGTTTTGTGGTCAATCCCCAGTTCTTCAGCTACGTCTTAACTACTGATATGCCGATCTTGCTCCACTTTTTCAAAAATGGCATCCATTTTATCCGTAATAGGGCGACCAGAGCGAGGTGCATCTTTGACATCAAAATTTCCGGATTGAAACCCTTAAACCAAATGTGTGCTTCTCTCACAGACACTGCACTAGCTCCATAAACATCGCAAATATTTTTCGCGGCTTGCGTTGCATTTTTACCTTTTTTGTAGTAAAATTTTAAAATGTATCGAGTTTCTTCATTAGATTCACTCATCTTCACAGTACGAAAAACAACTAAAAATCACACATTTTCCTAATTTGAATTTGGAATTACCTTCTTTGAAATGTAAACTTGTAATGATACCAAGACCAGGCAGATACAAATAGTATAGCCAAAGAGATTTTATTACAAGTTCATACATACTATGCGAAAAGACTTTTTCCCCAACCTATAATATTTAGAACCTCCTTTTTTAACTAACAGAGGATATACGATCGAATACTCGTCTCGTCTTTGAACGGGACAGTCCTATTATTTGGTTTCAGTCTCGTTGTCTCGATTGACAGGCCCCATCGCCATTGTATCATTTTTTAAATACTAGGGATTCCTCATAACCTCACCTACCAAGTGGAAGGTTATGAATTTATGATTATTATTATTATTGCTATTTTTTGGTGTGACTATCGTCGTCAATATGATTTGCCTGTTACAAATACCCGTGGAGAAATTGTTTTGTTTGATTTTTATTTGTCTTTTCACTCGTAGATATCTGATACACTCTCGTCCCGTTTTAAGTGAAAAATAAAATGATCACTTTAACTACACTATACTAAGCAGAACAACGAAAGTAAATATAATTCAAACTCATATTTTAAATTATTTATTTCAGGTCGGTCAGTCAGTTTGTCTGAAGCTACCACCAGCTCGGAAAGCAGTTTTCTGTTGAGAAGAGCAGGCCAGACACTCAACAGTCGCTCGCATCACAAAGCCATGTCTACATAGTCTGTTATACAAATCATTTAACTTGAGAGTCAACGTCACTTAGATTCCAAGCATTCTCATCATTTGATCCTGCTTTATTTATTAATGATGAAATGTATTCAATGTCCCCGCGGATATTAAATACCCTACCCTACTACAAAATGTCATAAGACAATACTGTGAAGGTAACAGAAGTAAATTAGCCAAGCAGTATTAATATCGGTCATTTGTCTGACTCCTCAGTGCGTAGCTGAATTGAGTCTGCCCGCTAGAGATGATGAATGAGGGTTCAACCTGAGTTTGAAATCTAAAGTTATACCCAGAAATACCGCCGAGTCTGGCACATCTAAAATTTCACTATTTACCAGTAAGTTATTTTTTTTTTATTTTTAACATTAGGTAAAGCAAACTCAACGCATTTAGTCTTTTTAGCATTAAGAACTAAGTTATTTACCGTAAACCATTGAAGAACCTGCGATAAAGAACTGTTTACATCGTCGTACAATTATGTTTATATTACTTTTAATAATAAAACGCAATAAAACGCTTTTCCTGTACCTGCTGCTCCGATAGCTGATAACGATTACACCAACAAGTTATAATTTGATTTTATTAAATTGGTTAAAGGATAAATCCTTGATTTTTCTCTCTCCAATTAAATTTTTATACTGTTATTTATTCATTTCTCTGAAAAGCTCGTAAGCTCATTGTGACTTTTTGTGCTTCCTACAGATTATTATTCAAAAATGTTATTTGTTGTGTTTATTTATTGGATTAAAGCATTATATTTTCATTTTAAAAGAAAGGAAACGTAGGAATCCATTGAAGTCCGAGGATCTTCGGGGAAATATTATTGATACAGTTACTGTGTTAGTGCACTGATCAATATCACTTTAAGGAAAACGTATTTAAAGAATAACTAAGATAAGATTATTCACGATAACTACGGAGATCTGTAAGATGTTCAAAGTGACTACGTACTACTCACTCACTTCACTCATTCTCTCATGGGCCATGACTTTTGACGAATGACCAATTGACCATCAGAAAAGCAAAGTGGTTTTATAAATGAAGTTCATTGTCAGCTTAAACATATGTTTATTCCATACATTATACAATGCTCTCCTATTGGTACTCGATATTATCAATCATCCCCACTATAACTACATTCTTTATTACTTTATTTTCAAAGGACATCTTTCTCTTCCCGAATCCCCAATTTGAATATTCTTACAAGAATACTTTCATGTTTACATTGATCATTTTCAACGGAAAATGTTCTGATTGGCCAAAAAAGGGCGCGTCCGCGATCGTTTGCCATTGGCCAATCAGATACGAACTAATGTTGCCACTAGAAGAAATATTAAATCATTGCACTATGGTAACCATAATTATTGCCCTATCTGTGTCCGAGCTGCTGCTATTATATTCATACTATATGGTCCTCATAACCTAGTTACTGATAATTATGTAGAATTCAGACAATTAATTTTTTTTAAAAACATATTAGAATTAAAAATTAGTATAATTATTTATATTGCTATAGTTAAATCAAAATTAAATAGTACATATGTAATTTGATATTGTATATGATATTCTACACATGAATATACAATAATATGTGATTGATACATTCATAGAATACGTTACAATAAAAAACGTTGTGAGTTGTCACTGATGAATTTTACAGTTGACAACTTTAATTATGTAAAATTAAAATACCAAAGGTTTTAGTAAAGTATTTCAATTTCATATAAATCTAACTTTGACAATTTGATAATAAAATAATCAACAATTAAACAATTTATTTATTTCACTTTGATATGTTCCCTTAATGGGAAAGTTCTAAGTCTTGCAACACTTAAGAGCTAATGATCGGATTTTTCTTTCCGTTTCTTTCTAAGCAGTATTTTTCAACCGACTTCAAAAAAACGGAGGTTATGTTTGTTACCTCAGAACTCCGTCATTTATGAACCGAATTGGAAATTTCCTTTTGTATTTCATAGGGTATGCCTGCAGATTGGTCCCATTTTTTTCAAAATTCAGTTCTGATGATGGGATCCTTGAGGAATTGAGAGAACTCCTCAAAAGTTATAGCACACATATAATGATTTTGATATTTTCAGAAGGGGTTTATTCATTTGCATTCAGAACTTAATGTATTAGTATTTATGTCCTCATCAGTATAGTTTTATATTCGTTGTTTTTGTGCAGAGTTAACCCTGCTTACTGATATCAGTGTATTTTAACAAGATAACGTTTAGATATCAATGTACACAAACAATAAAACATTACCGCTTCTATTGAAACTAAACGTTGGAACACAATTTGTGATATTACCCTCATACGCGTATAATGAGCGTTATCATCTGAAATGATTGAATGATGAGAGGTAATGATAACCATTACTGAGGCACTCATGTGAGCCAAGCGAGGGGCAGCGAGGCGCCATCAACGCTCGCCTATCACTCGCTGTAATAAATTGCACACGCTCTTGTAATGTCTAGAAGTAACAAACATTATCCTTATTTATATTAGAGAAGAATAAATAAATTTCGTGGGTAGTTCATTTTATTTTATTCCAAGACTGTACATAACCTCTGTTCCGATAGACTTGAGCCAGTTGTTAAACGCAGCTCATTTAGTGAACGTAATGGGTGTGCAGTAGGGCGGTGTCGTGATGCTGGGTCTCCATTACTAAGGTTTGGAGTAAATGAATAATAATGGTGTGGTGTTCAGTTGTAGGTGCATATTACTATTGTCCTAAATACAGTTTTATAGTTTGATAAGAGTGTTAGTTAATTTTAGAGACGCATCCAGTGTTGCTACTCTGTGTGACTGTCACATTTGGTGTCGATTACAATATCACGCGTTGCTTCAACTATTACGGCTGCTGTACAACTCGAGCTCCTTCCCACTAATATATGTATATGCAATTACTCATAGTAATGAAGCATCACAGCTTGCCACTAAGCCGACACTGGCAACACTGGCAACACTAATCTCCTCCGCCGCCATATTTTAATCTTCGCATTTAAATATTGAAAGCGCATTGAGCACACTAACTAACGAATCAAATCCTTCTTTCCTTTTCTGTAATCCGACAATTAATAGCGTGAATACTAACATTGCACACTAAACCTACTCACTTCTCATCATACTAATGTTGTTTATTACCATTAAATTGTAAATACCGTTAGGTTATAGTCTATCTCGTGATATTGTAAACTGAAACATACTGCTTATATGCTGCTTTATTTTTCAGTAGATTATAATCTATCTCTATCTAATTATCTATCTTTCTATCTAATTAACTATAGAATTACAAAACTATTACAATCGGCACAATAAAAATAGTTTAAAAAATTGAACGGAGAAATCAAAGAATTTTATTCGACCGCTTGAAAAATGTCACACAACCTATATAGAGAGATAGACGGTACTTACAATTTTACCATTAAATATACTTACTTATATGTAGAAATCTTGGGTCACGATTTTAGTCTGTAAACTGGACTGGTCTGGACTAGAAGTCTCAAGCTCCTTCTGGGCTTTGAAAAGTAATCATAAGTGATTATTGATACAAAAAATAATACATAAGCAAAAGCAACAATAGACGGTTCAAAATTTCTTATAATATTCTGTTAATATCCTGCAATAATTGTCAAAGTTTCCGGGATAAAAACAGCAAATGTTATTTTATCAAATCGATCAATAACTCCGTTTCAGCGAAAAAAAGATCAAACCAAAAAACACACTTTCGCATTTATAATATAAGTATAGATTGCAATTTATTGTAACTTAATGAATAATAAAAAAATAGTGTGATATGAGTTGCACAAACTTCAAGTCGGTATTTATGAGCAAGTGAATTGAAAAGGTTGTCTACCTTGTCGTGTGGACACCCCGTTACGATAACCATAAAACCTAGACACTATAAAACTAACTATGGAACGACAATGGAAGTTTAGATAGTAATTTATACAATGAGTAACAGACAAAAGATATTATCTGCGTCTTTACGGCGTCTGGAGATGTTTTAAATACGAAGTTACGACCATCGGAACATGAAGGAGGAGAAATGACAAGTAGTTTATACTACTGTGGCGTGAATATTGGCTGTACTGCTCTCTAGACTAGAAGTCAAGAAGTGACTGGGGCTAGCAACCCCGGGCACAGGTTTAGTCGCAAAGTCATTTTACGGCAATTACAGCGCTCACTTCTTCTGCTCGACCTCGCTGTGTAACATGTACGTGGCCTGTTTTTTTGGTTATTTTAAATTCAATATGGCGGACGATCCAAGATGGTGATCTGGTTATATTTTAGTGCACGCCCATGATATGAGTAGGTACCAAATAAAAGGGCTTGCTGGGAATAATAAACTGATTACACTGTAGTTTAAATATGGCGGATCACCCAAGACGGTGGATTATTTGAGCCATTTACTGGTACCCCAAACTTGGCATATGGATGTGGGACTGGAACAAGCTAATGGTAGAAGAGTGGAATTTAGTACAAGTTTGTTTTGTTTTAGAACATTTCATAATAATTTGATATACATCAAAATATACAAAATTTCGTTACAAATTGCATTTATGCGTAACTGGGGCGAGTTTTATTGCATATTCTGTGAGAGTACAGTGCCATGCTGTCTGGTGTCTGATGTTTTCTGTCTGGAAATCCGTGAGCAAATAAAGTAACATTTCATATTTAAAATTGTGTGGGAGTCCGCATCTGTATTACGTCCACGTGCAGTATCACCAGCCTCCTGACTGCGACTCCTCATCCTCCTCAGGCACCTGTCGCCACGTGCTTTGTGAGTCTCGATAATGTATTGGATTTATAAATTCCCTACGACTCCTACGTGTGACATTTATTCTGTTATAAATCACATTCTCAAGCAAGATTTTACTTTACTTTATTCAGTTTTTATATAAAATATTCTATGTTGATAGCCCTTGGCTTTGTGTATTTCAAGAATACTCAAGTGTGGACCATGACTTCTACCCTCAGTCTCTCAAGTGATTTCGCTCAGTAAATATTAAATTAGTTAAAGTAATGAGAAGTGTTGCTTAATGTCTTGGTTTTCCTTTGTTCATGTAAGTCTTTGATTACTTAAATGTTACGTTGGGTTGTAATGGTCGAGGTACATAATATGGTAGAAACAATTTACTTAGATATATATATTTTTTCATCTATACTAATATTATAAAGAAGTAAGATTTGTATTTTTGTATTTTTGTATGTAACGAATAAACATAAAAACTACTGGACCGATTTCAAAAATTCTTTCACCATTAGAAAGCAACATTATCCCTGAGTAACATAGGCTATATTTATTACAAGAAAAAATTAGAGATGCTCAGAAAATCTCACTAAAACCAACCCAAGGTGCAAAAAAAATAGCCATAAAATATCTTTCATCGCATGCGCTGCGAAAAGTATTGATGATAGAACAAAAAAATGTTCTACAATATTATAGAACGTATCAATATCTACAAAAAACTCCGCGAGACCATATGTCCAACTATTATAGTTATGTCACTATAACTACTTTTTTATATTTTAAAAGTTGATAAAAATGCCTATCAAAATCAGACCATGTTTTCTATACCTTTGTATTAATCCTTATCCAAATAAATTATTTCACATTCAAGACTGTTTCAATACCTGTAAATTACTTTTTGAATTATTAAAATCGGACCTTCCATTCAAAAGATATTACGAAATTAAAAATATCAATATAAACAAAAAATACACGCCGACGCGACGCGACGGGTCAGTGCCAGTGTAGTTCTATCTCGGTGATACTCGAAGTGCAGCGAGTGGTAGCGAGTAACGCCGAGACGCCGAGGTAGAGGAATGCGGGAGAGCCAAAATGTTTTAAACTAAATATTCGCAGACGATCCACCTAATGGAAAGTGGCCACCGTCGCCCATGGACATCGACAAAACTAAGGGTATCTCTTGTTCTGTCGATGAGTTGCTGCGTCAAAGATAGAGTGAGGGGGCGAAGAGAAGACTGCTACGGTCAATGGACTCCGAGCAAAAACCCGGTGTTCATTGGAACCGCAGCAGTAATGGGATAGGAGAGGGAGGGTAGGGTATGGTAGATCTGGCCTAAATAGGGCTCGGCCGGAACGCATCAGAGACGCAAGCCAGTCGGGGAACAGATCCCCTACATCCAAGGGGCTGCTGGGTTACTCGGCTCTTACGAGATGCTCTCCCAGCGGCAGAGGGGAATAGTATTCTAACCGGTCCCCTCGCGGGTTAGCCTAAAATTAGCTAGTAATTCCTATTGAAGCAAGAATACATCCAGTGTTGAAGTGTTAACTTCCGACACAACTTCCAATGGATCGAAGGCAGTCAGTGGCGGATTCGAATAGTGGAGGCAAGTCTGAAATGGATGATTACGTATGCTGTACGGGAATATATAGAAAAGTTCCCCTACTATTTTGTATTGTACAAATTGTAAAAGAAGATTCTAACCTATCCCTCGCAATTATAAATGTTATAATGAATGTTAAACCGTATTTTATTATTCAGTATAATTTGGTAC
Organism: Limenitis camilla; assembly: GCA_905147385.1. NCBI lineage: Eukaryota > Metazoa > Arthropoda > Insecta > Lepidoptera > Nymphalidae > Limenitis > Limenitis camilla. The sequence continues at coordinate 14,460,609 of LR990240.1, forward strand.
GAAACGTTGTCTTCGTTCCAGAGCCCTTATTATGAACGATACAAAATTCATCTTAACGAGCCTTTCGCTTTTAATAAAAAATACCCTCCCTAATTATCAGATGAGAGCCGCTGCTGCAAATAAATGTTAAATAATAAACAAGACCAGCCATCGTTAACAAAATTTGTAATTTAAGAAATTAAACTTTCAAATTATTAAAATGTTTTATTTTAAGTATTTTTACTGACGCAGATCTACCGTAACAGATATTATACTTTGTCGACGCAATGGGAGTCAAATATATATTGAGGTACAGATAAATAGTTTTCCGTGTACGCCGACTTGAGACTTAAAGTCTCACGATAACTAATGGGTTACAAAAAATATAAATATTTAACAAAATATATAAAAAACATACATTCGGATAAGATACCTGGACATTCTGTCATGTGACGTTCATTCTGTCCACCTTTAGTTAGCAACACCGTTTATAAATTAGTATTCGCGTGAAGTTTATTTTATCTTATTTCGAGTAGACAATATATAACTTTCCTTCCGATAGGATTGAGTTAATCTGTTAAGTGATTTTACGCAGTTCATATTCAAGTATTGAGATTAATGGTGTTGTGTTGTTCGGTGGCGTGGTGGGCCTTCACTATCGAGGAGTACGTGAGTCATGTACTTTTTTATTTTAATATTTGGTTGAGAGCTCGAGTGGTGTAGGTGAGAGTTTATGAATAGTAGAAGACGTCATTAAAACTGCTCCTGCTCCTGCTGAAGCTCCAGGCACTGCTCGGCTATTATCGTTTAAGTCTTACTCTTAATATAATGTTACAGACTTATCGAATTACATCACTTATTATGTAATATGGAATCTTCTCGATTCTGGTCCATCATGAGTACTTTTTGTGACATCGTATTATTTCTCGTTATTGTTAATCACAATGTTCTCTTGAGTTTTTATCATAATATATTTAAAGTAGAATAATTGCGCGCTTAACATTAGGTAGGTAAGCGTAAAAACTCTGTTACAGATAAAAATAAAATAAACGTATACATTTCATTAATAAACAACTATTTTTTTAGAATTTTCGTTAACCAAGTACCTATATAAAATAGTTTGGATTTATTTACAAGTAATATTATTATCTTTTAGATGATAATATAACTTGTTATCTGGTATATAAATCATAACCACAATAAAAAAATTAAAAAATTCTACCTCGTATATTAAAATAATGTAGACGTCGCGCCTAGGTGATTCTTGACATTCAAGTAATTACAGTGCAAGCAACTGAATATAAACGAATTACAGGTATTTTGTACTTTTATACTAGCCTACCCACTCTCGCTTCGCTGTGGTGTACTCAAACCGTTCACTCACTCACATAACTGTGAACCATATTGTTCGATCCTTGCCTAAGAAGGGGGTAGGTTGCCACTGATTTTCTTACTGCCCGACGAATCTGGTGCGAGGAGGCTTGCGAACCCCCGTGGAGAGTAAACACGCAACTACGTCTAGCTTCAAGTGTCCGTGACGCTAATAGCTGTGTCCCTGGACGTTCCAGGAAGACCACTTTATACTATATCTACGATCTTTAAAACTGACACCACTAAACAGTGCCGTGCACTGTGCTCTTCCTCATCGCATCGCCAGGAGAAGGTGGAAAAAGAGGTTAGTGGTAAATTTATCTCATTTTAGTGCAAGGCAATCGTTATACACGCCACACATCTCTCATCTCTCATCGTAATTATATTCAGTAGGTCTGAGAATCGGCTACTATCTATTTTTCACCCCCCTAAGAGATAAATCCCCACCCAAAATTTATATGGCAAAACAACGTTTGCCGGGTCAGCTAGTATTAGTATAGATTTTATAAATCAGGATGTTCTTAGTGTAACGAAATGAACGCAGAAACAGTGTATTGACTCGTCTGCTCGTGTACTTTGAACACCATAACAAGACTGTAATCCCTGAGTTTACAATATAATCTTCGCAATTCAGTTGTAAAGATATAAAAATACTTTAAATTGGCAATGATTAGATTACACATAATACTTTATTATTTTATGATTTCAATAACAGATCAAAGTCTGAATATATGTCAACAACTACTACGCGCCAGTTACGAATAAAACACCAACACTAACAGTACGATCCCCGTTTACCTGTACAACTAAGGGTGCTTTACTCCCACATCACCATAATTTTTTTAGAAATTACTTAAAATAAAAATTTTCATACATCCCAATATCTCTAGAGTTTCTTACAAGTTTATTATTTACTAGCTGCGTCCTGCGGTTTCACCGTTATATTTTGGATAACTCATACTATATTATTATAAATTATAGAATATGTGTTATTCTGATGTGTAAGCTATATTACTGTAAAGTTTCATCAAAATCCATTGAGTACTATTTGCGAGAAAGAGTAACAAACATCCATACATGCTTACAAACTTTCGTATTTATTAGTAGGATGTTTTTTTTGTAGCTGAGAGGGGGCTAAAAACGTGAATTCCATGAAAATGGTGGGTTGAGTATTCCGTACTACCGCCGCCGTCTATTCTAGGTATTTACGATTATGCCCCAAAGGACACTTTTGAACGTTCAATTTTGAAACAACAATATAATGTGATTAATAATATTGTCTTTTATTTGAATGTCACGCAGATTTCATTTTGTGTCTGTGTGTTCAGTTACGCGTTTGCCCTAAAATATGTAAAAAAGGGAAACGCCTAAATAAAAAACTGCTAAGATAAGTCTAACAGGAGATTATTTTGCCTTGAATATTAACCAACCCACTTTCTTCAAAAAATAAAGGGTTCTATGTTCGGCTGTAGTTTTTTTAATGTATGTTCACCGATTTCTCCGTTAATTGTGGATCGATTTACAAAATTATTTTTTATCCGAAAGTGCACTACCGTGGTGGCAAATTTCAAGAGCACTTACAATGTTTTTTATCTAAATTAAATAATCAGAATTTATGTATACGACAGAAGACACAACTCCTCGACGGTTAGGAGTTAGAGGATATTTCTTTAAATATTATTATGGGGACATACAGACAACTGATTGTATACTTCGAAGTGATTTAAGTAAGCTGATGATGAAAGCAGGGACCAGACCGCTTTACCCTTCAGAAGTTTTTGAGGAATTTTTAGTAAGGACTTGATTACCAAAATCGTTCAGTGCTCATATCATATGAGCAACTGCCTCTATGGGTAACTGCGTAATTTATTGAAAAAAATAAAATATTAAAAAAATTGAACCCACGTACAAAAATAAAAACCTGAGTTGATTAGTTATTTTTGAAGTCGGTTTTTTTTATATTCTTCTTCTTTTTTTGCTTAAGTAATACTACACAGCGCCACCACTAAAGAAAAATAAACTACAGATAATTCAATCCACGACCACGACATAACGTAAAGTAGGTCGGTAAAAGAAGGTATAACAGTTTTTTTTTCTAAACTATTAAATTAAGAGACTTGAAATAAAAAAACAACATTTCGAACATTTAAAAATATTTTTTTAATATAAGTATATTTTACTTAAATTAGAGTTTTTAACATAATTGGAACATAAAAACAAAAAGTAACCATTTTCACCGAATGACAAAAACTAAAAAAAAAATCTGAAAAGGTGTTTGTAGTCTTAAAATCACATTTTTAATAACTGATGTTGCCTCTTCTGGCTCTGATCACAGCTTTGAGTCTGTTTGGCATACTGAAGACGAGGATCCGAAGACGATATTGGGGGATATTCTCCCATTTTTCCATCAGGGCCTGTTTAATATCATTAAGGGCAGGAGGACAGGAGGTCATCTGCGTCATATAAGCAGTCTTCCGAGCTCATCCCAAGCTTGTTCGATTGGGTTCAGGTCAGGACTCATTGGTGGCCAAGCCATCAAGTTGATGTCAACATCCTGAATGTACTCTTGTACAACCTGAGCGGTGTGTGGCCGGGCGTTATCTTTCATTAGAATTGATCCATCACCCATATTTACCAGATTTAGTCCTGCATATTCTTTGAGGATCTGTTGAGCATATCTCAGCCCAGTCAGAGTACCATTTTCTATGCCTACTAACTCTGTTCGACCTTTCGAAGAAATGCCAGCACATATGTGTAAAAAGCCCCCGCCGTATTGGACTCTTTCTGCAAAGCAGGCTGGAGCCTATCGCTCACCAGGCCGCCTGTAGATTTTTCGTCTTCCATCATGAGTGAATAATGAGAAACGTGACTCATCCGTGAACGAGACTTTTGCCCCTTCTTCTTCATACCACTGTACGTGGTCATCATGAGCATATCTAAATCTGTTAACCCGATATCCTGCCTCAAGTTTGGGAGCTTCAGGTTTACCTCAGCAAATCTTCTTCTGCAATGTAATCATCCCTCATGAGGAGAAGCTGTTGTTGGACCTAAACTGCATTAAGGTGACAATTTCTCAAAATGAGAAAGTGCTGGCAATATATCGGTCGTCTCTAGCTGTAGTGCATTTGGGATGGACATTACATGGCCTTCTGAGATCATTTCCGGTTTCTTCGTGCCTTTGTGTCACCTTAAAGACCGTTCTTAATGTCACACCCACCATTGTTGCAGTACGATGCATACTAATGTCTAGTTCCAGATGTGCCATAATTTTAGCACATTCTTCAGGTGAAAGAGGCATGATAATTAATGTTTACGTGCTGAAGACACCTTGGCTTTTAAATGACATGTAAATGATCAAGTAACAAATGCGAAAACAAAAGCAGAAAACTAAAAGTAAATAATGACAGCATTTCAAAAGGGAGCGTTTTTCTTTTTTGTTTATTTTTTCAACCATCTTTTAAAAGGAGGTTGTCAAAAAGAGTTTTTATATAACAAAACTAAATTTTCTATATTATGTTTTTTATTTCAAAATTCTACCTTAAATAGAACAGAAGTTATCGTCACGTATATGAATGTTATACATTCTTTTGCAGGCCAGTGTATCTTATTGATGGTCACATGAGATATGCACTTTGTTTTAATGTTGGGTACCCAGGTCGAGCAATGGATTGCGAGTGTCTTCATCATGTCAAGGAAGTCCTTAATCCTGCTCCTAGGGTACAAACACAGAGTACTGCTCTCCCCCCTCTTTAAAATGTATTTTTATACTGCTATACACTGTACAGTAATACAAAGAATGATACAGAGTGATCTAGAGCGTCGAGTTAGTTTGTTAGTTTCATAGTTATTAAAAGTTTCCACGTTGCCGGGGATAAAGCGATATGAGGATGCGATTCCCTGGACCGCACTGATGCCCCGGCTCCAGCTCCGCCTCAGGCTCCGGCTATTTCGTGTTATATTTAGTCATTTATTGTATTCGTATATCAGCTTATGAACAAATGCGCTTACCTGCTTTGTGCTCTACATTAGTGCTCTACATACTCTTATTATTTCATTATAAAATTTAATTTTTTTCGCTCATAAGCTTGCTGTCGATGCAGGCAGACGCTTTATATGAGAAAATGTTCTTTGAATAAGCTCCATAATTATTATTTCTGTATTCTAACTTTAACTCCCTCTTTTAACCGACTTCAAACTTCAAGAAAAGGGAGGTTCTATATTCGTCAGTATGTACTTTTTCATGTAGGTATGTTTATAGATTTCTCTGTTAAATGTAGACAGATTTTTAAAATTCTGTTTTTTTTGGATCCATCCAAGTCCATCTAATTCATTTAATTTATGTCATAATAATGTCTGTCAGTAAAAGTTCATATTCTTTCATCATTCTTAGACTACTGCAGTTTTGTGCTGCACTTTGATTGGATAAACAGTTTAAATTAACAATAACAGTTTAATTTAATCGAAAATGTTGTATAATGAACTGACTTTAATATTATCGAATGTTCAACATGTCTGTAAATATAAATTAGTTCCGCTAATTAACCAGAATATCATATACATACGCTGTACCAGAATATCATATATATAGCTCTGATTCATTGCATCAATATGTGTGCTATGAGTATATCCTGCTCCTCAGCGCCCGTTGAACGAATCGTCTCTCATAACTCAGACTATTAGCATCACAATAGCGAGGAGTCGCAACAGTTCTGCCTCCTAACCGTCGAGCAAAGGAGCTCGTTATACAAAATAAATAAATTGGAGACAATTCAGACACAATCTACAACAACAACAACAACAAAAATCTTTATCGTAAAAGATTACTCATCCGACTGTTCCTGTGTTGTTTCAGATCCTGGTTCTCGAGAGCCGCTGATGATGTAATTACTTATAACCTTTAATACTAAGCGTTAGACTTTAAATAGTATTCTGGTAGCCTATTGCCGAAATTAGGACGCCATTATCCTCCTTTGTCCGCTGATGGGTGTATTAGCTTGACTGCAACTCAGCTCACTCAAAATTCAAGTTCCCCATTTAACTTTTTCCAGTTCGGCTTTATGATACCGTAGAGCGCCTCAGTGTTACCATAAACCATCGCAACTGCCTCGGAATACTGGAGAAGAAGAAATGCCGAATACTGAGGATAAATTTCACTAACTACGTCAGGTTTAAACTTCGTTAATTTTTATTTTATGGTGTATTTTTTTAAGTAATTTCCATTGCATTCTGTTTTATATTTTTACAAAAAAGATTGTTCTTACTCTTAAGTTCTTTTAAGACACTAATAGGGCTGGTGGACGTTGAAATGAAATTAATTAAGCTGATTATGAATATTATATATTATTAACAAAATTCTTTTATAGTATAAATGATCCTCTGATTTTGTCTCTGAAGATTTCGCCTGGGATATTCAAAAATAAAGTAAGTTTTTTCGTCGATACTGAGACGACGACAAATAGATCTAATTCAGCCTTAAACTACTATTTTTATATCTATACTAATATTATAAAGAAGTAAGATTTGTATTTTTGTATTTTTGTATGTAACGAATAAACATAAAAACTACTGGACCGATTTCAAAAATTCTTTCACCATTAGAAAGCTACATTATCCCTGAGTAACATAGGCTATATTTATTAAAAGAAAAAATTAGAGATCCTCAGAAAATCTCACTAAAACCAACCCAAGGTGCAAAAAAATTAGCCATAAAATATCTTTCATCGCATGCGCTGCAAAAAGTATTGATGATAGAACAAAGAAATGTTCTACAATATTATAGAACGTATCAATATCTACAAAAAACTCCGCGAGACCATATGTCCAACAATTATAGTTACGTCACTATAACTACTTTTTTACATTTTAAAAGTTGATAAAAATGCCTATCAAAATCAGACCATGTTTTCTATAACTTGGTATTAATCCTTATCCAAATAAATTATTTCGTATTCAAGACTGTTTCAATACCTGTAAAATACTTTTTGAATTATTAAAATCGGACATTCCAGTCAAAAGATATTACGAAATAAAAATATCAAGATAAATAAAAAATAATCCCAGACGGGCCGTCGGCGCGGTGTGGAGTGCCTCGCAGCGCAGCGAGTAACGCGGCGATAGAGGGAGCGACAGACTGCGGGAGCCAAAATGTTAAAAAAAAATTATCCACCCGTGCGAAGCCGGGACGGGCCCCTAGTTAATATATAAACAAACTATTTAATTTTGGTGATTGATATAATATCCAGCGAAGGTAATGGCAAAAATAAAGTTGCTGCGCCTATGGGCGCTTATCCGGCCCCTATTGGTTAATTACAACAAAGGTACAATATATATTAGGAAGCTGATCACCAAACAAAACAATTTTCAGTTGAAGTGAATTTTCCACATGCGATCACGACTTGATGTAACTTTTAAGAGTATGTCAATAACAATAGGTTTGTTGCGGCCGCAATAGGAAGCTACTTACCAGCCGAAGTAAGTTTACAGTTTTAGTACAGTTGGAGTGGAATCGATCCCCAGGCCGGCCCCCGGTCCCGAGTCGCGGCTCCACAATAAAGTTTTGATATCAAAAATCGAGTGCCGGGACAAATTGCCCTCATGAAACGAGTTGGTGGACGCGACTTTATGACGTCTCTCGTCGATACTGACCTCACTCGCTCACTCGCTCACTTCGGGAAGCCTATAGGGTTGCCGACTGCTAAAATCTTTTTCAAAGCAATACATTTACATGCAGATTATAAGTAATATATACATGTGAAACACACTGACAAAAAGGTGAGCTCAAATCTCATTAGGAAATTATGTCACTTTTTTTGTCCATTAATTTACAAATATAGATTGTATAGAGAATTTTATGATAAACACAATCATTAGATTGATGTTCTCGGTACTAATACTAATATAATATCAACTGAGGGAGGGCACAGCAGGAAATTTCCTGCTCAAATATGGAGCAGCCCGACTGGGGTAGTACCTCGACCTCACAGAAGATCACAGCTAAATAACACTACTCTAAAGCAGTGTTGTGTTGCTGTTGGTGAGTAAGGTGACCAGAGCTCCTGGGGGGAATTGGGGATAGGGTCGGCAACGCGCTTGCGATGCTTCTGGTGTTGCAGACGTCTATAAGCTACGGTAATCGCTTACCATCAGGTGGGCCGTACGCTTGTTTGCCGACCTAGTTACATAAAAAAAAAAAAAAAAATTTGGAATGGCTACAACACGGAGCCACCTCATCGATGATGATTGTCCATGATGGACAACTGCTTAATTTCCATTCAATTTTAGTTTCCAAAGGAAAATTTTCACGTTGGTATCCCTGAACAGGGGGCCGGGCCAAGGGGGGCTCGGGCGCCTGCAACTTATACTGGCGTTTATGTGCACTCACCACTTTGTTTTATTCCGCTCTCCGACTATACAAATAAACTGCGACAATTGCTGATTTACTAAACTATAACTATAACCGCCTAGTGCCTAGTATACTATATACATACCCAATAAATAGGTATCTACGTTTACATGTTTTAGTTTCTAGTAATTGGGTTGTTTTACATTGTAGATGCGAAAGTGTCTAGTGCAAAAAGTTTATTTGGTTTGACAAAATCGCTCATTTAGATATGTTGAGATACAACCGAATATTTGAGTATCATAAAACACATGTTTCGGCTGCATAAACTAGACAATCACACAAAAGTTGCCTCGTTATCACTATCTGGTAGCCGCTGCCCCTTCTACCGAGTTTAGATAGTTCCAAATTCTGTAGTTTCAGGAACAATCAAAATGTTTAGTCTATTTCTCTATTCATTTTTAAATAAAATGTCCTTATATTGCCTGGATACATATTTTTACACCCAAGATACATTTTTAAAATAAATTCAATTTTTGCATTAAAAATCATTTTCAGATATTTAGTACCTCACGCCATCCCAAGCCAACGTACGCCACCAACGCCACCTTACCCCAAAACCCTCTTCGTTCGCACAAAACTGTTTTGCTGCTCACGTAGTTACGGACATGAAGAGAAAAAAAGTGTACGGAACGTATCACGTTATCCTTATGTACTCCCACTATTATTTATACCAGCTATAGTTAAGCACATTATAATGTTATTTGTACACAAGTATTGTAACATTGAACTAAGCCCTGGCTTTGTGAAGGATACACTATATTATAACTTTGTCGCTCTTTATGTTATATAGTTACTGCAAAACTTTTATTTTCATAATCAAATAATTTTCAGGCTAATTTTTAGTGATGGAGATAATATAGGGATTTTGTCTGTATTATGAAATCCAATAATAGACACCGTTGGTTTCATTGAAGTTCGGAATGTTTTCTGGTGATTCAGTTATCCCCCATCTTAGGTGGACCGCCATATTGGAAACGATTCTTACTATGTGATGTGTACATTTCATATAATTTATTACCCTTTATACATTCACAAGCACTGTATTTACACAACTATACTATAATATATAGCACAGTTTATCCTTTTGCCATTTTAACATCTCGTCAAGGTATGAAATGAGGACAAATAGGTCAACATTATGTTGTAATTTTTGTAAATAACTTGTACATTGACACTATCTACAAAAATTCTAACTCGGTTGAACCACTAGATTGTGGTGCTCACTATTCCTAACATTCGCGTTTCTTTGAGATCGCCCAAAGCATCCAAAAATTAAACTGAAATACACGAAAGGTTAGAACCGGTAAAAAACTGATTACCCACATTATAATTCTAATTGACTGAATTACATTTGAATCTGCTTTATTATAAGCGGATATACTTTACGAAAATATTCCGTCTTATTATAGCAAAAATGATTCTAGTTTAAGGAGAAAATTTTGATTCCTTTGTGTTCTTCTGAATTAAGTTCTTTTAGAAGCTCAAAGGGACCAATCTACTTGACGCTTCCATGTATATTTAAAAAAAGTATTGACAGAATAACAGATAGATAAGAAATACTCTTACAGAATGATCCTATAAGACTTAGGGTTGCGTGCCTAAAATCAAAAAAAGAAAAAGGTCCATTAGAACATGTAAAGGGAAGAAATCAAAATCGTTCAGTTTTTACATTACAGATATTTTTGCAGTTGGTAAATTTTCAGCATCCTCACCTCAGTTCGCGATATTCATATTTGTGTGACAAAACTTCATTGTTTAAATACGCCACTAAAACAAATATAAATACTGGAACACAAGAGCAAAGTTCAAGCTCTATTGACGGACAGATGCATGTTCGATTTGTACTAGTGGAGGTCCACCGATCCTCGTTGCGTGACGTCATAAACGCTTTAACTACACTTCGCCATTACTTACATTACAACACGTTTACATTATTCTGTGCAATGTAAACACAACACTTTAATATGTTTTGTCATCTTAGTTAGGTAAGCAGCCAATAGATGACGCCGTTTAAGATTAAAACTTTGAAAAGGAAGCCGAGCAGCATTATCATTAATATAAATAACAATACTAATAGCTCGCATAGGCCTCCACAACAGACCCACAGACCTACGACACTGAACTACTCTACTTGCATTACTTTATACAGTACTAGCCGACCTGCGCAATTGTGTTCGCGTATTGCTCCGCTCCTATGGCTCGTAGCGAGATGTTAAATAGCCTAAATTACTCCTTGTTACATCAGCTATCTGCCAGTGAAAGTCCCGTCAAAATCGGTCCAGCCATTTCAGAGATTAGCCGGAACAAACAGAAAGACAGAAAAAAATAGTAAAAAATGTAGTTCTTGGTATATGCGGTGTGTGCGTGTATACATCCATATGCACTTAGTAACAAGCGGTTATTTTAATATTACAAACAGACTGATATGATAACAGAGCTCAAAGTTAGTTCAAATCCCAGTCAGTGGACTCCTGACGTGTGCCCCTCCTAACACAAGCATTTAGCTTACTTGGTGGGGTTAAGGAATACTAGTAGTATGTGATCCATACTACTAGTAATCTTAAAAAAAATGTATCAAGTATATAGGTCGTATGTGAGGAGTGGCGTAACTACACCGTTCGGGGTCCCTGGCAAATTCATCAGATGGGGCCCCCTCCTCTAATATTAAGAAACTTAACCCAGGCACGCGCCAACAAGTATCCTACGTGGCAAATACCTGCACCTTAGTAATACATTTTACTAAATATTGTAATAGTAAATATTAAGATCCACCTGTGCTCACAGCCTTCTCTGACCGGGGGCCCACTTCGGCTCGGGCCCCTGGCATTTTGCCGAAATGCCACCCTATAGTTACGCCTCTGTATGTGGGTGATGAAATAGTTGTATATTTTTCCGAAGCGCTTTATATGTTTTGCGAATGAATTTGCATATGATATAGTAGTAGAGTACCTAATATGTTGTTGTAACAAACAGTCATCGTGCTTCATGATGACATGACATCAAAATTATTGTTATGTTTTATCTATACTTCTAACTAATCTTGCTAATATTATAAATGGCCACGTAACCTACTTTTTATCCTGGAAACATTTAGAGTTCCTGCTGGGTTAAATATTTAATGAATGCTTAAGTAATTTAATAATGCAATATATTGAAATTTTTTTTTTTTGTGAAATCTAAGTAGGTACACATTGCATCCGAACGAAACCAGGGCAGGTCGACTAGTATTATATAAAAAATGTAATTAATAAATATGTGTAAAAGTTTCATTAAAATCAAACAGTAGTTATATGAGACATAAAAACATACACGCATACGTAGAAACGTTCTTTTTTGAAGCAAAGAACAGTAAGTGAGTGAGTGATGGTAATGGCTTCAAAAGATCATTGCCCTATATTTTACCCACTCGTCTCTTCGCTTTGATGTTTGATAGCCTATCTGATAGCGGTGTGGACACACGTTCTGTTTTTGTCCATTCGTTCTACAGTAATCTATGTTTCCCTTGGCCAGTCACGGCATCACGCCTGAACGGCTGGACCGATTTTGCTTATTTCTTATTTGTTGTGTTTGTTATTGTCAGGAGAAGGTTCTTATGTAAGAAAAAATTAAGGAAATTGCGTGGAAAATTATTAAATTTAACAAAATTCAGGACGATATAAACGTTTCTAATGTAATGGCGTTAGACATAACTGTCAGTCATTTGACCAATATTCATAGTCAAGACAGGACGTCTGTCGGGTCAGCTAGTAATCTTCTTTGTATATAAAATTGAATCCCTATTTTTTTTTTTTATGTAACTAGGTCGGCAAACAAGCGTACGGCTCACGTGATGGTAAGCGATTACCGTAGCTTATAGACGTCTGCAACACCAGAAGCATCGCAAGCGCGTTGCCGACCCTATCCCCAATTCCCCCCAGGAGCTCTGGTCACCTTACTCACCAACAGGAACGCAACACTGCTTCAGAGTAGTGTTATTTAGCTGTGATCTTCTGTAAGGTCGAGGTACTACCCCAGTCGGGCTGCTCCATATTTGAGCAGGAAGTTTCCTACTGTGCCCTACCTCAGTTGATTATAGATATTTCCCTTATAGAAGATATTTCCCTTGGTCACGGCATCACGCCTAAACGGCTGGACCGATTTCGCTAATTCTTTTTTTGTTGTATTTGTTATTGTCAGGAGAAGGTTCTTATGGAAGAAAAAATTTAGTTGCGCGGGAAATTAGGAAATTAAAAAAAACTAAACGACTCTTCTGTAAACTTTTGACAGCCAATTCAAATTCAATATTCATAGTTAAGACAGGACAACGTCTGTCAGGTCAGCTAGTTAACAAATACAAATAATTGGACAAAGTGAGAGAGACAAACTGAAGCTGTAGGAGGCTTGCAAAAAAATATTCTAAACCATTCAAGAGTCGTTTGCGAACATTATATGATTAGGACTTGTGGCAATGACTTCACTGTATACATAGTGAGCATAGTTTCGTCACATGATGTTATTGTAGCAGTGAGGTGTTGGCGCGAGTTCGCTCGTGGTCGCTGACCGTGGTCGTTGCCAACTCGCATACCATCATCATATACGGTGACTACGCACTACTGCGTATAATGCTTATATAACTAATTATGATGACCAGGAGCTGAAGATTTGACCTCTGACACAGCTGACGGGAACAGCAATTTACACTCAAACTTATATGACTGTCTTCCATTAGACTTTTCTTTATATAGCTTAAATTTTGATAATGAAAGACTGTATGGGAGTTCGTCATAATATTATATAAAAAACACGTGTTAAATCGCACCCGGGCAAAGTCTGAGCGAGTCGATTATATAAATATTATAAGCCGTAGATAAACAAATCAAATCAGGCAAAATTAGTTTTGACCGAACAGGTTTATCAAAACTAGTTCTGTATGCAAATCATAGCGTTGGTCACTATGTTTATATGTTAGTCATCGTTTAGAATAAATGTTTTAAAGAATTCCATCAATTATTTGTTTATTTGTTAAAAGGGCGTCTGCTTACTGCGGCGTCGATAAACTTTCTAACAATACTAATATTAGTAACGTACCCTCAGGGGAGGGACACTGAACACAAATAGCCAAGTCACTAAAGCAGTGCCAGGAGTCACTCACGAGCAATGGACGAGACCCAAATTACGAGGAATTAACCTCGATTTTAGAAGCATTTGTTTTAAAAAGACTCATTCCCAGTCGATCTAATGCGTCGCCTCGTGCGAGTGCGAGTAACTCCAGAAACAATCAAAAGTCTTTTATGCAGGGCCGGACTTAAACAGTGGAGGCCCTCGGGGAACAATGCCGGGAAGGTTCTGTTACCAATATTTTTTGATCATTATTGCTATAAAGATCAAATCTTGTCAGCAAGTAGTAAATATATTTAATATCTTAGTTAAATGGTAATTTACATACATTAATTATTGGGGGTACGAGTTCTAGTAGTGAAGGTAAGAGTTTTTCCAATCTAAAAGAGCCTTATAAACTTGCTCCTAGGTCTCAATTCGCAAGCGCAGCTCGGGTTCTATCAAAGGCTACGTTTCTACCGGAGATGTGTAGTGAAGGATATGTTTGTTAAAAACCAATAGAATTGTTTCTTTTATTTAGCTTCTCTCAGATTGTGTTAAACGGGGCGATTCTATTGCTCTCAATTAAAAACACATCACTCGTTATACAACACAGCCTAAGTGTATGTTATTATTATCTTGCGAGTATCAACTGAATATATATTTTTTAATGAATGCAATGAATGTGGAGGCCCCTCTCTTGCGGAGGCCCCAGTACGTCCACTAAGCCCGGCGCTGCTCTCTCATACAGTTAAACTATAATTTCGTTTTATTTACAGTTTCCTCACTTGTTTTAAAACTGAACACCTTTCATTTGAATGCGTTTGTAATGGAATTAACTGTAACCCACATACGTGTATATGTACATTGTACATACAACTACATGTACGTGGAGGTAAATTATATATAGATGTTCGGATAGATCGAGTGGATGATGTTGGTTGTTACATTTTTCCTACTTTTAATTGTACTATCCGAATTATACAAAGTTCGCTTCGAGTTTCTGATTAAATATAATATAATATACAGTATCGAGTACTCTATACAGGTTTATTTAACAAAAGAAATTTAAAATATATTGCGGTGATCAACAACTTCTTGCTACGTCGAAATAGTATGAATAATAACTATAATAATAAAATTATTTGTTGAATATATGAGGCAATCAATAATAATAAAAATGACTGGACTATGAACGTTTGTGTAAAAATATAATTTACTAGCGGCCCATCCCGGCTTCGCGCGGGTGGAATATTATTTTTAAAAATATATTGGCCCTCCCGCATTTCGGTGCCCCCTCTCTTGCCGCTTTACTCGCTGCGCTGCGTCGCTATACTGGCCCGTCGCGTCGACGTGTATTTTTTGTTTATATTGATATTTTTAATTTCGTAATATCTTTTGAATAGAAAGTCCGATTTTTACCATTCAAAAAGTAATTTACAGGTATTGAAATAGTCTTGAATACGAAATAATTTATTTGGATAAGGATTAATACAAAGTTATAGAAAACATGGTCTGATTTTGATAGGCATTTTTATCAACTTTTAAAATGTAAAAAAGTAGTTATAGTGACGTAACTATAATAGTTGGACATATGGTCTCGCGGACTTTTTTGTAGATATTGATACGTTCTATAATATTGTACAAC
Organism: Limenitis camilla; assembly: GCA_905147385.1. NCBI lineage: Eukaryota > Metazoa > Arthropoda > Insecta > Lepidoptera > Nymphalidae > Limenitis > Limenitis camilla. Next base: position 14,476,085 of record LR990240.1, read on the forward strand.
ATTTTTTTGTTCTATCATCAATAGTTTTTGCAGCGCATGCGATGAAAGATATTTTATGGCAAATTTTTTGGCACCTTGGGTTGGTTTTCGTGAGATTTCCTAAGGATCTCTAATTTTTTCTTGTAATAAATATAGCCTATGTTACTCAGGGATAATGTAGCTTCCTAATGGTGAAAGAATTTTTGAAATCGGTCCAGTAGTTTTTACGTTTATTCGTTACATACAAAAATACAAAAATACAAATCTTACTTCTTTATAATATTAGTATAGATAAAAACAATAATATTTAAAATTTTCACTAAAACAAAAACTTTCGCAATCTTATAAATTTTCTAAAATATAATAAATTGTTTAAAATGTCTGAATTTACATAATAATGCAATTCAATGTTTGTTAATGTGCCTATAGATTATGTTTAAACAGAAATAAATTAAATTGTATAACACGATACTCTTTTGTTTATGTGTGAATTCTGTCTGTCGTCATACTATTATCTGCACTATTCTACAATTATATAAAGAGGAAAGATTCTAATTAGAAAGATATGGCCATTTAAGTGCCATGACCTGGTCATTTTGTAAATTAAAGGGTTTCTCAGGAGCTACTAATCCGATTTTAAATTTTTTTTGACTGATAGTAAACTACACTATTCGTGAGTGACATAGGTGATTTAGTGTTGCCATATACATTTTTTAATTAATAGAATATGGCCGTTTTATCTCTACTGATACGATTTTAAAAATTATTCCACTGAGAGAAGTCTATTTTGTATAGTCCGTGTTGTACTTCCGTCTTTCTTCCTCTTATATACTATCATTATCTCTCATCCTCTCTCTTTTTTCTCTCTTTAATTTTTATCTTTATCTCTCTCTTCAGAATGATCAGCCTTTTTCACTTTCTATCTTTCGTTTATATCTCTCTCTCTCCTTTATTTACTCAATTTTATTTTTGTTTTGTACTCCCTCTTATATCATTTGTCGCTTTTCTTTTCTTTTTCTTTCTATTATTTTTCTTTTTATAACTTTTTCTCACTATCTCTCTCTTTTACTCAAATAACGAAAAACTACACAATTACAGAATGATAAATTGATGACATCAGTTATAATATTGCTTTAAATACTCCAAGCGAAGCGAGGGCAGGCTGCTCCTTGTAATATATAATTAGCAAACACATAACCCATATAGAGTTCACAATCAATTAAATCTAAGTTTAACAAAACACATTTAAATTTGAGTCACATGTATTGACTAAGGTGTAGAGTTTGTGAAGTGAGGGCTTGTAGAGGGAGGGAGGGAGGGCGTGTAGAGGTAGAAGCTTGGCTATATATGAGATCTGATTACTTTTTGTTGGATATATAATATGTTCGTTCTTATGATTCTGTTTTTACTATGAAGCAATACGTACCAAATAAACATACATTTAAAACTGGAAGTTGAACAGTACCTCGAGCTTGTGACCCAGGAACAACGTTATGGAGTTCCATTGTTCTTGCCACTCAACTGTTAAAGCAATAAAACTGCTCACGTGATAACCAATGAATTACTTTAGATAATGTTAACTGTATGAAATCACTTGGACGTCAGGTCACTGTACCAATTGAACTGAAACGGTTGTCCAAGTGATTACATAAAGTTGACATCGCTTATAGTTTAGTGTTGAGGTACTAGCTCCGCCCCGCGGTTTCACCCGCTTTATTTTGGATAATTCACACTATATCATTATAAATTATAGCCTATAATTATATGTCGGAAACTAAAAAGAAGAAGGAATGGAATGGATGGCCTATATCAAAAGCTATACGGGCGCAACACGGTCAGGATATAACTAAACATTACTATCACTTACTATTCTGACAAGAACTATTACGACAGGAACCTAAGCAGTGCCCTGGACTTGTGACCAAGGTGTAGGCTTAAGGATATCCTTTAAATGATCATAACACTCACCTCCACTGCTTAGTTTCACTGTTTAATCTTAAGATTAGACTAACATTAACCTAACCTAACACAAGGCTAACCTAACCTAAGGCTAACCTAACCTAAACCTAACTCACACCTCCGACATATATATATTCTATACTATTGTAAAGTTTCATCAAAATCCATTCAGTAGTTTTTGCGTGAAAGAGTAACAAACGTACATCCATACATCCATACATCTAGATATCCATACATCTAGACATCCATACATACATACATCTAGACATCCATACATCTAGACATCCATACATCTAGATATCCATACATCTAGACATCCATGCATCCATACATCTAGATATCCATACATCTAGACATCCATACATCTAGATATCCATACATCTAGACATCCATACATGCATACATCTAGATATCCATACATCTAGACACCCATACATCCATACATCTAGATATCCATACATCTAGACATCCATACATCCATACATCTAGATATCCATATATCTAGACATCCATACATCCATACATCTAGATATCCATACATCTAGACATCCATACATGCATACATCTAGATATCCATACATCTAGACACCCATACATCCATACATCTAGATATCCATAAATCTAGACATCCATACATACATACATACATACATCTAGACATCCATACATCCATACATACATACATCTAGACATCCATACATCTAGACATCCATACATCTAGATATCCATACATCTAGACATCCATGCATCCATACATATAGATATCCATACATCTAGACATCCATACATCTAGATATCCATACATCTAGACATCCATACATGCATACATCTAGATATCCATACATCTAGACACCCATACATCCATACATCTAGATATCCATACATCTAGACATCCATACATCCATACATCTAGATATCCATATATCTAGACATCCATACATCCATACATCTAGATATCCATACATCTAGACATCCATACATGCATACATCTAGATATCCATACATCTAGACATCCATACAGCCATACATCTAGATATCCATACATCTAGACATCCATACATCCATACATCTAGATATCCATAAATCTAGACATCCATACATACATACATACATCTAGACATACATACATCTAGACATCCATACATCTAGACATCCATACATCTAGACATCCACACATCTAGACATCCATACATACATACATACATCTAGACATACATACATCTAGACATCCATACATCTAGACATCCATACATCTAGACATCCACACATCCATACATTCATACAAACTTTCGCGTTTATAATATTATTAAGATTGAAGGTAGTTTTCGAGCAGGCATCAACGGATGGATAGTTGGGTCGCAAGCCAAGGTGTTGCTCGACTTTCTGTCTAAGATGCATGATTACACGTAATACATAATGGCTACATTTTCGGTACTTTTAGTTCTTTTCATTCAGATATACGGGCGTTAGTGAGGCGTAGATGCGTATGCGCAATGTGCGGAATGCGTGTTCGACTGTGTGTGTATGTGTGTCACAAATAACCCACCGCACATTGTTTAACAGTGGTCTAGTAATAGCTCAGCTTATTCGGGAGAGCTATACTGAGCTGGGGAGAGTGATATATAAACAACTTTCGATTTCATACTCCTCGTAGCTTCACCAACTCTACCTACAGAATTTACATAAATTTACAAAGACTCGTTAAAAATGAATTACAATGTAATAAAGCAAGGAGCAGTGCCTGAGACTTGTGACCCAGGTGCATGTTTCAGCACTTGCTTTCACGACTCTACTAAACAGGGTAATTTATGTTACACAAAAATTGAATCAAATTTACGAAACATTCAGTATACCTGATTAATTATATACACACATCACACTAGTGGGTGAAAGTATTTTACAAACCGGAAATAGTGGTCTATAACTGGCGCCGGCACACACCAGCCCGCGCCTCTGCGCGCATTGCTTAGTGCTCTACCAAACAGTTATAATATTTGGTTACATAACTGATAATTAGTATGATTTATTGTTACGCTTCCTATTAAATAATAGGTTGGGGAAAAAGTCTTTTCACATAGTATGTATGAACTTGTAATAAAATCTCTTTGGCTATACTATTTGTGTCTGCTCGGTTTTGGTATCTGTGTACTGTGAAGATGAGTGACTAAATAAAGAAATTCGATACATTTTAAAATTTTACTACAAAAAAGGTAAAAGTGCAACGCAAGCTGCGAAAAAAATTTGCGATGTTTATGGACCTAGTGGAGGTCTGGGAGAGTATCACAAATTTGGTTTAAGCGTTTTCAATCCGGAAATTTTGATTTCAAAGATGCACCTCGCTCTGGTCGCCCTATTACGGATAAAATGAATGCCATTTTTGAAAAAGTGGAGCAAGATCGGCATATCAGTAGTTACGACGTAGCCGAAGAACTGGGGATTAACCACAAAACAGTTTTGGCGCATTTGAAAAAAACTGGGTACACAAAAAAGCTCGATATTTGGGTACCTCACGAGCTCACTGAAAGAAACCTAATGAACCTCACAAGTGTACTCATTTGTGATTCTTTATTACGACGTAATGAAACCGAACCATTTTGGAAGAAGCTGATAACTGTGATGAAAGTGGATCACGTACGACAAGATCGTGCGAAAAAGGTCGTGGTCAAAAGCTGGTCAGGCTTCATAGACTGTGGCGAAACCCGGGTTACCTCGCAACAAGGTGATGCTGTGTGTGTGTGGTGGGATTGGAAGGGCATTATTCATTATGAGCTGTTACCACCAGAAGTTGAGATAAAGCGTCCGGAATTAATCAACAGAAGGGGTGTAGTTTTTCATCATGATAGCGCTAGACCTCACACATCTTTAGCCACTCAGCAAAAATTACGAGTTTGGGTGGGAGGTGTTAATGCATCCGCCGCATAGTCCTGACCTTGCACCTTCAGATTTCCACCTGTCTCGGTCTCTTCAGAATTCTTTAGGCAGTGCCAGGATAACATCAGGAGAGGACTGCCAAAACTACTTGTCGCGGCTTTTTGATCAGAAGCCCCAAAATTTCTATAGCAATGGGATCGTGTCCCTACCTACAAGATGGCAAAAAGTTATCCAACAAAACGGTACCTACATACTTTAGTTAAATGTAAATTAACTATATTAAAAAATGTTTTGAATTTTCTTAAAAAATGCGAAGAAACTTTTTCCGCAACCTAATATAATTATTAAAAAATCTGTATTTTGTTTAGGTAAGTTTTATCCCTCCTATATACTACGGGCTGCTAGTTTAATATAAATATTCAAATCTATTCCAGTTGTAACTTAACAAATTTATTTTATTCACTGATAAATATTAGTTTGTTTGCTTTTCATACGTTCTATCAATATCCAGTGAGTGAGTGAGTGAGTGAGAGTGTTTCGACGAATAAATACAAATGCAAATTCCACTTGATTTCAGAAATTAAACAACATATTCATGACCTAGTTTTTTTATTTACAACTATACTATATGTACAACATTTACATATTTACACTAAGCGGATACACCCTGGCGGTGACGTCACGTGAGGAACAGAGGGAACAGGAGTGTCAGCCACGAGAGGGCCGCTGCGGGTCTGTGTCCGGCGCTCACTCTCGCCACGGCCTGGTCGCGCTGCATGGACTCCATCTCACCCTCTGTTGCACAAATACAACGCCGTAAATTAAAGTTAGTGATACAATAAAAATAATAAAAGGATTTTAGTAATTAAAGTAAAAAAGTTACTAAACTGTAAGGAAACGCTGATAAATAGTCTGTGTACTATATAGAGTACCCCCCACCCCCCCACCCCCCACTCGGCTAACATTTTACTTTTGGTTCTACACAAAAAAAGAAAGTCAAACTAATCTTTAACAATTATCATTTGAAATGGTAAACGCTCAGTAGTGCAGTGAGTGGGATGTGAACCCACGACCTTATAGTCGGGAAGTCTGTCCTCAGTCCTCACTGGTCGCAGGGAGTCCTACTCGTTTCTGAACTGAACTAGCGACGCACTAACACCAATTTTCGCCAAGTCCTACACAAAAATGTAACAAATACTTAATTCTCAATGTATTTGTCTAAGACCTTGCCAATTTTAAAGGAGTCAAATAAATGGGGGGAATTAGTAAACAAGATGTATGAGCAGGAAGACCTTCGCGGTTTATTCTTTTGTATTTCAAGTTTAGAAATTGGGATTGACCCAAATAGCTGACGAGTGCCCAGCGGACACAATGCGATGCCCCACCCACGCACCCACGCACCCACACCGGGTACACGTGGAACCGGTGACAATATTTACGGAAAACTTACATTTTAACAGGTTTTCAGTATTTTGCAACGAAAATACAAAATTGCGACAAATTACATTATGTAAGGTTGCGTCACCCCCCCACCGAGACCAGCGACGTCGTCGACAGCGAGGGGATGCAATGTTATAAATATTTTCATCAGATGATTGCAATCATTTTTATCGGGACACCGAATTTCTTCACCCTCACCGGATTTTACATTTTCGATGAGTTATTAATTACGAACTTAATCATAGCGCAGCAAATGAACTGTGAATATAAAGTGGAGCTAAATGTTTAAACATCACTGAGCCAAAAAATAGTCAACGAATGAGGTCACACTCGCGCGTGTGATCTTGCGCCACTTACGAGTATACGCGATGGAATGTCTCACGGTACACATTATGTAGGTATTGTTGATGCGCACCTAACACTTCATAATCTCCGTGATCGTCAACCCCTTGCAGGCGCAGCAGCAGCGTGGCCGAGCGCTCCCCCGCGGCGCACGCGTAGCGCCCCCCGTCCCCCGCGCGCAGCCCCGCCAGCGTGAGCCGTGACACCGCGCGCCCCTCCCACCGCTCCGTGTCCAGCGAGATGCCGCCACGAGGACTCTGTATTGGGGACAAAAATATGTTATATAAACCTATTATACCTATATAAAACAAAAATTTAACGAATACGAAAACGGATGCATGAGGTCGCAATTTTTAAAAAATATCGTTCCTTGAGAGCTTTTACATAAAATTTGGTTTCACTCAGATTTCATCATCATTAACTATACATCTATATATAATTAATGATAATAAAATCTGAGTGAAACCTTTTTTTCCCTGTAGGAAGTCATAACTGTTACCAATTGTAAAAGAGCACCAGAAACATGACACGCCCGCGGCGCCTATACCGCCCCCCATCTGTATAAAGTTAACCTATAATAAGAGTTTACTTAAATGAATCCCACCTGAGGGTCGAGCGTGTCCCCTTCATGCTGCCAGCGCATCCTTAGCGGTGGGAGAGCGGCAAGCAGTTCAGGGGGAACAGCAGAGCCCTGGGGCAGCTCGTAACGCGCCTCGCACGCCAGCTGCGCCGAGCCCCCCGGCGCCCCCCACACCTCGCCCCCCGTGCCCAGCGGCCGCACCGTCAGCACCGGCAGTGCGGACTCAGCTGTAATTACAATACTTTATCAAACCAGAAGTCCTAATATTCTTTTTATTTCCCCCTCGGCTCCTCCACCAACTAACAGTCTGACTGTCGTATTTTAAACGGTCAAAAGTATTTTGTAAATATTCTTATTAAAATAATCTATTCTGAAGTTATTCTGAAACATTTCATGATTAAATACGAGTGCATCGTTGTTTGTATGCATTTCAGTGGCATGAGCGACCACTCACTGAACATAACTAGTAGTAATTAGTTTCTTAATGGTGTACAATTCCAACCAATATAAATACGAAGGTAACTCTGTCTGTATATTTGTCTGTCTGTACACGCTTAAACCACTGATCTAATTTTGATGAAATTTGGTACAGATATAGACTAAAGCTTGGGAAAGGACAAGAGCTAAGTTTTATCGGAAAAAAAAGTCATAAAGCGGTTGAAAGGTAGAGCTGTTTGACCGTATTAGTTAATATAGCAAAAATGCTAAAAATTATAAAATTTAACTTCAATACACATGGTAAAATGCACACGGGCACGCCAGGGCGGTTCGACTAGTGCTTAAATAAATCTCGTTTTATCTATTTATTGATAAAACTTTAACAAATCGTTTGTGATAGACCAATAAGGGATAAGGCATAAATATAAAAAAGATAACTGATAATCTTGTACACATGGAAAGTATTTTACAACGCTAGGAATCCTACACACAGCATAGCTCTCCCCTCCTTTCTCCCCCTAGCCGGTCCTGTTGACTAATTGATTAGATAATAATTAATTTCATTATAATGATACAATTATTGATACGAGTAGCCTCAATTATTGATCTAATTATAATCTATTATGGATTCATGAGCTCATATGAGATTGAGGTCGCGATATAATATCGATTATCTGGAAAACTGACCGTAAAACTAACTGAAGTTTTCACTCCAAAGCTGGAAAGTTATATATTGGGAAATTCCTTTTTTCTTTTTTATTCTTTCATTAATTTCGAATTAAAAACTTAAGCTTTTCATTTTTATATTTATATTAAATCAGTGCCAGTGGTGTAGTGCTTTAGGGGGAGGGGGCAGTAACATTTTTGACTGATGCCCACGCTACGCCACTGGTTGATATTGCTTTTAACTTAAATTACAATTTGCTTATCTATCTATTTAACATGTTTATTATTTTGATTAAATTATAATACATTGGTAAAACGGATAATATTCCAGGTTTGATGAGAAAACGGCAATAGGACGAGTACACAGTACACACCTACAACAGTGAGATTGAAGAAAAGGCTCAGCTTGGGCTCCGTGTTGATCTGACACTCGTATCTGCCGGAGTCCGCGTCGCGCAGCCGCTCTATGCGCAGCGTGTGCACCGACCCGCTCCGCCACGCGTCGTCGCGCGACGTCAGCAGCTCCTCCGCCGCGTACGGCTCGTCCTCCGCGGCCCCCAGCCCCTGCTCCAGCCCCGGCTCCGGCCCCGTCGGCGCCTCCGAGCACGACACGCGCGAGTCCGCCGTGAACACGAACCCCGAGTGCGTCAATATCTGTAGATCCCTCGATCGCACCCACGATACCTGACAATTACAAATTCTCATTAGTAATAACAATCACAAGTAAAATTATACATGTCGGATATTAATATAGGGATATACAATCATTTATAAGCGTCGTATGATCACAACGGATGGCCTATAATATAATATAACTAAACGTTACGATCTCGTACTATTCTGACAGGAACCCAAGCAGTGCCTTGGACTTGTGACCAAGGTGTAGGCTTAAGGGATCCCTTTAAGTAATTACAACACTCGCCCCCACTGCCCAGGCTAACAAAAGGCTAAACTAAACCTAACTTACACTTCCGACATCTATAAAAGAGAAATCGTTATATCACATTAACGCAACACACTGTCCTACGGATGTCCCTGATCGGTTGGTCTTACTGAATTAAACACAGTTGTTAGTCAAATATAGTAAATGTTCTTCCAGAATTGGGACATAAAGTCTAATTTATTATTTTAACTTGCTGTGAAGTAAAACACAAACACAATGGGAAAACACTTGTGAGGCGTACGTTCACGTTACGAACGTAAGTTTTCACACTGTGTTATGAAAGAGCGAACAATATTTTTGTCAATTCTAATTTTTTACTTTTTTCATTATGTAGTAAGTAGTTTTGTAACTCTATGGTAAATTCATTTTGATTCTCAATTTGACGGTTTCACTTCGATAAATTACAATCTACCGAAAGCGATTGCGTTAGATTGTAAGCAGTATATTTTTTTATTTTTGTTTTTGTTAGCCAAATCAAAATGATATTGAGCTTACAAAAATGCTATATTGTCAAAAACAATATACCGATTACTTAAAGATAAAGTATTAGATACATATATTTATTTTAACGAACATAAAATGTAGTGTATCGTAAATACAGATATTACTGTAAAAACAAATCAAACACTCATTTGGCGCCATTAAATTCGCATTAACTGTCTACTGATAACACGAAACTTGTTTTGTTTGTTGGACTATTGATAAGGTGTAGGTACTACTAATTGCAGCGTCTCTATTTTTGTTTGGGCTAAAACAAAAAGGACTCCCACTCCCACTACGCTACTCGCAATTCTCCCTTGGCAGCGACTCGGACTCGAACGCTTCCGGGAAGCTGCGCGCGCGTGCCGCTATATCGGGACCGAGTCGATGACCGGCTCCTCGCCGCTGTCACCGCGCGACGCACGACGCACGCTACGCCACGCGCGCCCTCGTGACGTCACGCCAAGGACTCGCGGGCCGCGGTTGCTTCCGCGCATCGCTTGGCAGCACCCTCGAGCCTCGCTACTGAGTCACCGAGTTCCTCGCAATCCTCGCATACCATCTATCACGATCTATTTCTATCCCTTTACTTTGGATATTTTCCTCTTATTTTATTTTGTTGAAAAATTATGAGACAACGTCATTTCTTGAAATATTATTTCTTCTTTTAGTTCTTATATTTCCCTATTTTCAATAATTATAATAGTACTTATTATTTAAAAATCTATAATTAATCACCGCTTAATTCTTTTTTCCGTAAATATATCCGTATCCATTAAATGATATCAAAATTGTGTTATCATGATTATGATAAGCACATGTGCGAATGATACCCACCTTATCATAGTTATCGGCGGCTGGTCTGCTCATTCTTAGACGTACACTCCGGATATAATTTACGTATAATAAATAAAGATTAAATATTTAATAAATTCTCCTTGAGCCTAAGATTAAAGGAAAGAACTAAAATGTAACAAAGTGTTACAAAAACTGAAATGTAAAGAACTAGCCTATCTCCACCAATATATAACATTCTGGCCTGCACTGATATCGGACAGACCAGACTGCTGTTATAAAAGCGTACATCTAACAACTCTAAGTAAAACAATCAGATCTTTCTGTTTCGTTTCAGACACACTCCGCCATCTTCATGTTTGTTGCCATTAGATTGCCTATTTAGATTTTAGAGGAATGTGTCCAAAACAAAGTCTAAAAGCTATAGTCATTTGATATATACATGTCGGGGATTTTAAATAATGTGAAAGGAAATGGAAGGAGGAAGATGGGGAATATTGGGGAACACTAAAAGGGGGTGATGGTATTGAATGGAATATTGGGTAAACGCAACGTAGATACTTCTATTGAACCGATAAATGATCAAATATGATCTCTAACAATTGCGAGAGAAACCTAAGCAGTGCCTTGGACTTGTGACCAAGGTGTAGGCTTAAGGAATTCCTTTAAGTGATCACGACACTCGCTTCCACTGCTAGGCTCTCCGTTTAAACCCAAGGTTAAACGCACATAAACCTAACCTAACACAAGACGAGGTAATTACATTGTAAGGTACTCACGTGACCTTGATCGGACAGCACTCCTAGCACTATCACTATTCAGACACTACTTCACTTCTTGACAGACCGCGCACGACTAAGACTTCAGTCAGACTGTCGATGGCATGTAAAGGGTCGAGGGTCGAGACTGTCAAAACAACGGAAGTGATTACTACCCTACTCCAACGTCATAGACAGCGATGACGATTCGATTAATCGATAATCTTTTACTTATTCTCCGACATATATATAGTATATTGATTTACAAATCATAAGGCGACAAACGTCGTTACTATTGTTATATGCAATAGGCATATCACAAAAACTCGAACTAGTTCATCGATTTAAATGTTGGAGAGCGCATTTTGAAAAACATTTCGCGCCAAAAACATTTTCATGTAAAATGTAGCCAAGACGAGAGCATATACCTCATACTGCCAAAAAGTTGTCAAATCTCATATAGAGCCAAGCTTCTAACTCTACTATTAAAATAGTCGAAATAAAGAAGACATTATTATGTACTCGAAGCAGTTAAAAACTTACACGAATATAGGTTTTAATAAATAAATAAATAAGTATGAATTTTCTCATCCTACAAAAGAAGAATAACAAAGAAGAATCGCTTTTGAATAATAAAAATATTACTCGATAGGAAATAGACTACGAGTATGTATTATGAATTATAATTTTATGTCTTTTCCAATCACGGGTCAACAGAGACCCGGACCTTTGGAAGGCGTGCGCGGAGCCGTAGCCGACACGTAGGCCCTTTAGACAATTTAATTTAATATGAGACGTGACTCAAACCGGCGATTATCCCTGTATGCACTCTGAGAATGCACCCACGGACAATCCCCGGCTTGTGTAGGACTATGGCAATATATTGAAACTAATAATGCTGGGCTATGGATTGGGGTGATAGTGGACTCGGTAACTAATGCTATGGATGACCTATGGCGTCTACCCGACAATGTTTTTATTATTATTAACAAAAGATAAACTTATCAAGCAATTATCTACAACGAAATCGGTTAAATACTTTTATTATTTAGATTTATGAAGATACCAGAAACAAACATACGAATATCCGAGCCACGTGTCTCAGCCGGTAGCCGGTAGCATCGCGGTGGTGGAGGCGCGAGGGGGGAAGGGGTGGGGGGTTCGTGGCCTGGAGCGCGTGACATTGGCATTGAGTATTTTTAGTTATTGCGTTAGTAAAGCGCTGCGGGTACCGCCGCGTGCCGCACTCCCCGAGCTTGACCGATGTTTTAGATTAGATACTTCTAGTAGTTCCACATCGACGCATACCAGAACACTTGCACTCTATTTGCAGACGCTGGCTTCGGAATGTGACAGATACGAATGTGTACGAGAAAACATAAATAAATGTTGTTGTCGTGGACTAAGTAAACTAACTGTGTTATCATCGATATCCGTGCTCTTATCAGTGGCACACTTTAATTAAATATATAATTATTTATACAAATATTTCTGTTCCGATTCTGTTCTGTTAGCAGTTACAAAGGACAGTAGACAGATAACTCCACAGAATTTAATACCATCAAAACATTATTTTGAAACATAATTACAGTTCGGTCCGCCAGCCGCTGGACCCTGCACCGCAAGGAGACGCTCTCCCCCACCCTGGCCAGCACTGCCAGCTGCTGGCGCGCGGAGAAGGCCGGGCCAGCTCCCACCACCGCCACCCCGGGCCCCGGGGCCTCTCCTCGGAGACCTGCAACCAAACAGCTTGATAAAACAGAAGTTAATATTATTTAGGAGGTCATTTACCTATAATTATTTACAAAGTATGAAAAATCAACTCAAAACTAAAAAGAAAATATTTCATTAAAGAATGATAAATAAATACTGCAATACTCAGATGCTATGGAGTTAGTTAGAGAACTACAACCAGACCCGTTCAATATTTATTATATAAAAGGTGTAATATCCATTGTATAGTGTAGTAAGTATTATGTATATAACTCGGATAAAATGAGGAGAAGAGAACCGATAATAGTTATTTATGCAACTATTGTATAATGAGGGGTAATAAAACACGAGAGGGTATTAAAAATGTGGGTTTATCACACGAGGCGAAACCGAGTGTGATAATAGTATCACATGAGTGTTTTAATACCTAAGTATCAACAGTTGCATACAAGACTTTATCTACACTCATAATTAAATCCTCTATAAAAGATTCTGAAACATTTAGCTTACTGCCAACATTAACACCACAGGCAGCCACTCCCACTCCTAGTAACCTCACATCACCCATCACTGAGTATATACATATAAACTGAGTATTGATGAAGCAATCATTTGTTGTTGTTGTAATGAATTTTTTTTGTAAACAAAACAATATAAATATCAAAGAAAAATGGCGGAGATTCGAACAACCAACATACTTTCCTTTACAGCGAGCGACGTTCTGGTAGTGAAGCGCGCGTGAATGACTGTTTTTTTTTTTAATTCATACAGATACCGCCCATTGAGCAGTAAGAATGTGGCTGTCTGTTGAGTAAACCTTGAGCAGAAGGAATCGAAAAAAAAACTTGAGTATTATTATGAAATTCAGTAGGTACAGTACAGTTGGGTGTTTCAATGTTGGTAAGCTGACTGAATGAGAATATTTTGTAGAGGATTTAAAGTATAAGAGTAGATAAATAACTAAACATTATGATCTCTTACAATTACGACAGGAATGCCTTGGACTTGTGACCAAGGTGTAGGCTTATGGACGTCCTTTATTCAAATGAAACACTCGCCTCCATCTCGCTCAGGTTCTCTGTTTAAACCTACGGCTAGGATAACCTGAGCCCAACTTACGCGCCGACATATATAATATAATCCCATCTAAAACCACGTTTTCATATAAATATTTACCCTTGAGAGAGAGGGTTAGAATACTATTTCCCCTTGCCGCTGGCAACTGGCTTGCGAAACCGACCGCCAAGTGTCATAGACGCGTTCCGGTCGAGCCGTATGTGGCCCAGACTTACCCCCTCCCTCTCCCATCCCATTAATGCTGCGGATCTAGTGGATTCTGGGCTCTTGCTCAGGATTCGCTGAAACCGCAGAATTTTTTTCTTCGCTCCCTCTCCCCACTCTATCTTCGAGGATGCAACCCATCGACAAAACAAGAGGGTATCTTTGGTTTTGCCGATGTCCATGGGCGATGGTGGCCACATACTATCAGGTGGATCATCTGCTCATTTGCACCTTGTCTACCATAAAAAAAAATTGTTGCCAAGACGAGACTATACAGGATAGTCTCGTGGTGGATTTTTGAGACGGGTCAGTAAGGCCAGGTACCATAACCCTTATAGTTACAGGAAAACGTTCTTAGGAAACCACCCATAAGTTTTAAGACATTCTGAACTGCATTCACAGATATTTGAGAAAATGTATGGTTAGCGAAAAAAGTACTAAAATCCAAAAAAAAATTATATGTCTATCGATCCTACTTCGCATGGGGATCAAAAGACTCTATGGAACTATTTAATGTATGAGTAGATTGTAGAAATGTCAGAAATCGCCAAAAACATTTTCCATACATTTTGTACTGAATAACGATAAATCAACTCGTCATATGTTTATTGCCAAACAATCCTATTTCTTACTGTGATTAAAAGATTCTTTTAGGCCAACTGAAATTTAAATACAAAAGCTACGGCACGACACAACATGTCACACAAACTTACACACAACACATGATAATCATCAGTTTTGATTGTGAAAAAAAGACAGTTATGGAAAAATTTTATTATATTTTTAAATGCGTATGTATGTGTATATCTAATATATGTTATTGTAATATTAAAATAACCGCTTTATACTGAGTGCATATGGATGTATACACGCACACACCACATATACTAAAACAACATTTTTTACAATTTTTGGCTGTCTGTCTGTCTGTTTGTTCCAGCTAATTTCTGAAATGGCTGGACCGATTTTGACGGGACTTTCACGGGGCAGCTTCCCATAGGAGCGACGCAACACGCGAACGACCGACCAACTTTTAAACAAATGTTGTAAAATGTGGCCAAGACGAGACCATGTACCTTGCATTCTCAAATAGTGATCAGATCTCATATAGAGCCAAGCTCCTAACTCTACACGCCCTCCCTACCTACCTCTACAGGCCCTCACTTCACAAGCTCTATGTATGTAAATATTGCAGATAATGATAAACTCCACCTGTTGTGACTACACAGCACCAGGAGGAGCGCGCGGCACAGCTGGGCGGGAGGGACGACTCTGGAACACAGTTTGCTGTCACTGTGTAGAGATGGCGCTGTATTATGGTTACTATTTTTATTATAATACATGGGTCAACAATTGCAAATTTATTTTGCCCTAAAACCCTTAACATTATGTCCTCCCGTTTGGATGACAATGTGTGACTAGTAAAAAATTTTCATATCCAATATGTCGTACACACAAAGATGGCCGATCATTCATATGCTATTGTATTAAATGAGAATTAAAATTTTAGTATTTTTGAATTAACAAAGTGATTAATAATAATGAAGTATCTTTTATTGTTTTACTCATAAAATGAGAAAAATATCAAATGTTTTCAAAGCAAGTGAGGTCAGTTTATTGTAACTCCTCCTCCTCGTCAAAGGCATTCCGAAGAGTTGCATAAAGATCTATTTGTAGAGCCGCCATGTTGCCCTAAAGACAGGATAAATGGCAAGAACTTGTACTAATTTATCAAGGGCAAGGTGCATCACTGTGAATGAGTCGTGACGACGCAGGGGGGGGGGGGGGGAAGGGTTGACGTAGCTGTGCCCGTTGTGGATCGTTGTACTTATGGAATGTATTAGTTATCTTTTGCCCTTTGTGTGATAACCGTACGATATTTGCGATCATAATATATCATTCGTGACCCTGAGCGTTAGTTTATTATCATTTCGCGATTGTAACAGTTCACTGATCGTAAATTCCGGTTCATTTTTTGTATCTAAATGTATAAGGTATAACGCAATTACGCACGAAACGTTTTAAGACAAGTTTAAATATATAATTATGATAATTTTAGCACTAATTTACATTACATATGTCCAAAGTCCACGCATTCCTCTCTGTGAGGGGCCGACATAGTATATTTTTCTACTTACAATGTTTGTGTTGCCAACAGCTCAACACTTGAGCGTCGTTCTGACGTGACACAAAAGTGTTGTATTAGAGTGGCTCCGGCACAACCTACTGTCTACTGCCTTCGTAAACTCCAGGGCATCCCCTTTTCGGTTTATGAGGTTTGTAGGATGCGGTATTAACAGAAAAATAAATAATTCACGCAAATATGACTATATGAATTATATTGATATGCATTTGGATACGACTTAGTAAACTGGGTAAAACAGAATATTGTTGCTTAAGAAAATAAATTAAATTTATTTGAATATATTATTGGTTTATGGTATTCATTCGTACATACTTGTTATTTTTAAAAAAAAAACACTTTACTTGTTTCTTGTTTATCTTCATAAAAAAGTCAATTTTCGGGTCAGCTAGTAAAATAATAAATAACAATATAATCTGTTATTGAAGTTGTTGCGGACGATGACAGCACTTGTCTATTATTTATTACTACTATATAAGTAACAATTTTTTTATTTACTAGAGTAGAGAGAAGAAGTTGTAGAAGAGATATATAGGTAGGTGAAGTAGATACTTATATGAGAATTGTAGCACTATATGCTATACTACCCTGGTCTACGAAGTACAACAGATAAGATCCCGGAATATAGCACAATTAATGCCTGCGAGAGTGAGTGAGTCTGTCAGTGAGTGAGAATGGGTAAAGTAGTGTTGTGTAACTTTTCAACCGACTTCAAAAAAAAAAGAGGTTATCAATTCGGTTGTATTTTTTTTTGTATGTTTGTTACCTCAGAACTCCGTCATTTATGAACCGAATTGAAAATTTCTTTTTGTATTTGGTAGGATATAGTCACAGATTGGTCCCAGTTATTTCAAAATCCAGTTCTGATGATGGCATCTTTGAGGAATTGAGAGAACTCCTCGAAAGTTATAGGCACACATATAGTAATTTTGATATTTTGAGAAAGGTTACAAGCATTTGCATTCACAATTTATCATTTGATGAAGTGGAACTGATGAGGAAGACCACAGATGGCCATTATATGGTTAAGAATGTATAGCAACTGTTATTATGAGGAAATTTAAAAATACTTATCATGTTGATGTTACCAGCAGATTCTTAGACCTCCCGGCTTCATCTACCATCAGTTGATGATGACGCCGGAAGGTATGTACTGGAACACAGGCATGGGACAACGTAAACTAGTCGTGTTTGGGTTTAATGGAATTGTCTTAAAGAGTACTTTGACTGTAAGTATTTTTTTTAATGGTAATGTTTGTCTGTCTATATCGTAGCTCCCGAATAACTATACCGATTTTATCTGTGTGGAGGCAAATAAAATAAAGATTGCATCATTTTATTAGTTTAAAGAGTGTGCCTGTGTGTCTGTCTGTGACATCGTAGCTCCTGAAAGAATGGGATGTTTTGTGTGGAAGAAGATGGGATGAAGATGACATTGTTTTATAAGTTTAACAGTTTTTATGTGTATCTTTCTGTGACATCGTAGCTACCGAAACACTAACCTGATTTCGATGCAGAGTTTTCTGTGTGAAACAAATGGGACTACAAAAATATAAATTATTGTATGTTATTGTCCTAATAAAGGGAGATTAATAAATAAGCTAATTATTTCTTACTTTTTAGTGCATTTTTTAGTTTGAAATCGGTTCAATTTTTTGTTAAAAATGTTTTATCACTTTAACTACTCGCACTGATAAGTGATAACATTCTAATCGTAAATACGGAATAGTACAAGTATATTTACTGTTGAGATTACTTAAGATTGTGTATGCGTTCTACATGATTTGCATCATTTTAAATTTAGCACAATCACTTTCACTGACGCCTCTGTTATCAGTTGTTATTGACTAATGGAAATTATTCTTTAATTTAATAATATGCTCGATCATGATTATAGAGACGAACCAGGATGATTCACATGTATCCAGATATGACATTCCATATACCAAGTATCGTGAAGCGAGGACGGGTCAGCTTGTAGTATATTCTATTCCTTAATAACCTATCGACACGAAATCGACATTAATTTACAATCTTGCTCAATAATTAACAAAACAGCGATATTTAAATAAATACGCACGATGCCGTGATAGCCCAGTGGCTTAGACGTGATGTCTACTCCGCACACGCACACCCCTCTGAATTTTCTGTGTTATGTGTTGTTAGCAACTAAATATCAAATACTTAACAGTGAAGGAAAACATCGTGAGGAAACCTGCACTCCTGAGAGTTCCCTAAAGTTCTCTGTCGGTGTGTCAAGTCTGCCAACCCGCACTTGGCCAGCGTGGTGGACTATGGCCTAATCCCTCATCATTCTGAGGAGGATACCTGGCTCAGCAGTGGGCCGTTAAAGGGTGACGATGATGAACGATTAGTTTATATTTGTTTTAATATCGTTTTCCTGGAGTTGAACGGTTGAGAGAAACAAGAATATTTCAAGTCATTTAAGCGGATGCGGGCAGAGAGGGGAGGCGGGACTAACTACAGCACGATCTCTTTGCACACTCATTTCCTTTAACACATTCATATAAATTAACAATTACAGATATAATCAACATAACGGGGATATGGGTGTGGGGATACAAACGTACGTATGTATATGACTTCTTGAGCGGCAATCTACTGACTTTACCATCCGCCTGTACGACAGTTATCAACACGTTATCTATTCTACTATTATATGGGAATTATGTTACGACTACTATGATAATATTATATTATTTTATTATGTAACTAATAATTGCAAATATTTAATAAGTCAACTGTAACAGACAACAGACACCGACACCATCTTATCTTTAAGATAGAAGAGCTTATGTACATAGTGTAAATAGATAAAATAGACAAAAATAGTGCTCATAAATAATAGTTATCAATATTTACTATTTACTAAATTTGTGGCGTTTAATAACTATAATACTTTTATCATTCAATAAATATTTTTCCTGTTTTCAGTTTTAAAAGTTGTTTATAAAAAAATAGACTTCCTTACAGTTTACCATCTCAATACATATATTGTAATATGTTGTTTATTTACCAGAATATTGATTCGTATTCAAAACACAGTAACAAACATAATGTTAATACTAGAAACAGATATAAACAAAGTAAGTAATAGCTTCATGGGGCTTGGTGTTCGCATCTATAATATAATAAGATCCCACAGCCTATATTAGACTTGCCACTTCAACAATTTAAAACTCGTATCAAGAAGTCATTGATATATAAAGCATACTATAATGTACAGGATTACTTAAATGATGAGAATGCTTGGAATCTAAGTGACGTTGACTCTCAAGCTAAATCATTTGTATAACAGACTATGTAGACATGGCTTTGTGATGTGAGCGACTGTTGAGTCTCTGGCCGCCTCTTCTCAACACTGGTGGTAGCTTCAGACAAACTAACTGACCGACAGACAGGTTTTCACTATTCAGATTTACCTATTCTCTTTCTTTCATAATGCAGTCTCTTAAAGCCGGGAACACTTATAAGTTGATGCAGATACATGCAACAGAATCACACTTACAGAGTTTACAGAATCACACTTACAGAGTTTACAGAATCACACTTACAGAGTTTACAGAATCACACTTACAGAGTTTACAGAATCACACTTACAGAGTTTACAAAATCACACTTACAGAGTTTACAGAATCACACTTACAGAGTTTACAGAATCACACTTACAGAATCACACTTACAGAGTTTACAAAATCACACTTACAGAGTTTACTGAATCACACATACAGAGTTTACAAAATCACACTTACAGAGTTTACAGAATCACACTTACAGAATCACACTTACAGAGTTTACAAAATCACACTTACAGAGTTTACAGAATCACACTTACAGAATCACACTTACAGAGTTTACAAAATCACACTTACAGAGTTTACAGAATCACACTTACAGAATCACACTTACAGAGTTTACAAAATCACACTTACAGAGTTTACAGAATCACACTTACAGAATCACACTTACAGAGTTTACAGAATCACACTTACAGAGTTTACAAAATCACACTTACAGAGTTTACAGAATCACACTTACAGAGTTTACAGAATCACACTTACAGAATCACACTTACAGAGTTTACAAAATCACACTTACAGAGTTTACTGAATCACACTTACAGAGTTTACAAAATCACACTTACAGAATTTACAGAATCACACTTACAGAATCACACTTACAGAGTTTACAAAATCACACTTACAGAGTTTACAGAATCACACTTACAGAATCACACTTACAGAGTTTACAGAATCACACTTACAGAATCACACTTACAGAGTTTACAAAATCACACTTACAGAGTTTACAGAATCACACTTACAGAATCACACTTACAGAGTTTACAGAATAACACAACACATACAATTCGGTGAGAGCTTGAGATGGCTTAGCAGACGTCAAGTGAAAAGTCTGTTTTTACTTTGTTGCGGTTGGTAGACTAATTGTGTTAAAACTGTTAATCACTAGTTACCTAGTTAGTTCCTTTTATATAATTTCAAGTATACCCACGTGTAGAGAATATATATCCTTTAGTGCGATAGATTAGAGTCAGTCTTTCTGGTGTTGTTGGATTTTTGAGACGGGTCAGTCAGTACGTTCCTAGGAGACCATCCATTATTTTTTGAGATATTTTGAACTGCATTCACGGATTTTTGAGAAAATGTACTGTGAGCGAAAAAAGGGCTAAAACTCAAAAAATATTTTTTTTATGTCTATCGATCCTACTTCGTATAGGGATCAATAGACTCTATGGGACCATTTAAGGTAAGAGTACTAGAAATGTCAGAAATCGCAAAAAAAAACATTTTCCATACATTTTGTACTGAAAAACGATAAATCAACTTCTAATATTCTATACAGGATAGTGTCGTAGTAAAGGTCTATCTTCTTGAGGTCCACGCAAGTTAGCTTTATTATCTTCTGTAATTTTGGTGAGAATTAATATGAAAGATCTCTTTAAACCTGCTCATGCGTCTCAAGCCCCAGGCACTGCTCAGCTCCGTCTAAACTGCGTATTATATTATCATATCGGGGTGGATTTCCATCACATATATTTTAAAATAATTATCAATAGGTGATACTCGTAATAGTCGAAAAGTGGTGGGAGTGGGTGGTGGGTGGAGGAGGAGGAACGACCGACCTCGCATTATTAACATTTCAACACTTCATCGCAGCTTCGCGATATTTATATACACTGACACACAAACATAACTAATAGTAACTAGCTGCCCACCGCCTCGCCCCCCTCCCCCCCCCTTCACCCTTGCGCTTGCGCAGGATGTCCTTGCTCATTCGAACTATTTGTTAAATACATAATTCATTCCAATATTTTGTCCTCCTAAAAAAGGATATATATATATATTTCCTCTCCCCCCCATTAACTAGAAACACTTTCTGCGTATAACAGTAGGTAATAACAAGTAAACGGATTAGTGGATTACACGCACACACAAAGTCACAAGTTCCATTACTAAAAATGGAGTATTTTGGTACAATGAAGTATTTAATTACTTAGTAGAGTATGCACGTGGTAACAATGAGGGTCACGCCCCCCTTCGCACCCCTCACCACCCCTCACCGCGCGTCACGTCGTGTGTGGCGCTACCTCTCAGTTATACGGAACGTTCACACGTAAGTTGTGCATTAGTTGCTCTGTACCTAATATCTTTACTTTCAAATACACCCAATTTTGACATTTATAAAAAATTATAAACTTGCCCTCCTTGAGCAACGTCAGTGTTTGGTGTTGTTTGTAGCTGCTCCTGGATCATTTACAATCGGTTATGTTAATGCCATGTAGTTTAAAACTAAATAATTAGCGATATAGATAATTAATTTAAATTTATTTCAATTGAATATTTCCCCCCAGAGACTGCCAATACCAATTACGTTTCATAGAAACTACTAATAAATGATTTAAATACCTCTTAGTAACTCAAGTTTGTGTTTTTTACTTTTAAGTTTTAACTGATCGAAGGCTTAATAGACTCATTATCTTATATGGATGTTGAGTGTTGTAAAGTACTACAAGCATACAGAGCAGCGGGCACGAGCCGTGGGAACTGGTCGCACACTCAGCGCAGCGACAACCCGCCACCCTTGGCGAAGCAAACACAATGAACCTATAACATTATTATGCAAATGGAGCAACTACTAATATTTACAAAGCAAATTAAAAACTACTACAACTGTTCAATAATAGTCGCAGTCAGCAGCCAGCACCCACTGAGGTCCCTTTCTTTATGTTTTTTCTTTGGTAACCCGGAGGAATCTACTTCCACATATCTCCCCAAGCGAGGACTTGGGAAGTTTATGCGGGGTTGGAGTGACTGCCGGGGGACCGAAGTTAAATCAGTTCTGACGTCTATCAACTATTGTATTTAAAATTAAATTAATTATATAAATAAAATAAAATGCAGCTAAACAATATAACAATACACTGAGCAAAGGGATTTAACACTGTACAATATAGTAGTATCTATACTGCACCAGCAGTGTAAAATATCACGGTGTAGTGTCTCCTAATCTTCTTACGGGACATCTTGAAAAGAACCAATAGGGACTCCTTACTAGCCAAACAAAGACAATCAAAAGTGTTAACACTATTAAAAAAAAGTTATTTAATTTTATATAATATATCGATGTGCTTAACATTCACATCCGTAAATAGTTTTAGCACAATCATAATATTATTATTTATATCACTTCAGTCCCGCTGTCCCGCTGTCCCGCTGTCCCGCTACTCGTAAGTTCTGTTACTGTCCTGAATCCTAATTCACAAATGCTGAGAGATGTACGAGTAGCTTTGATCAGAACTAGACAAACAAACGATCCCTTTATGATGTGTTGTATACTCTTGTTTATTGCTCGTGCTAATACACGTAGTGCTACTGCTACCCGCTCCCGCTCCCGCTCCCGCCCCCGCTCCCGCCTCGCTCACACTGAGGCCGCACACCTCCTGAGTGTTGCCAATTGTACAGTTTATTTTTAAAACCCTGTCGCAACCGTAAAGTCACGGCGAGGCGAAATAAGTCCTGATACCTAGTCCCCCAAAATCTTTGGTCGTCATTGTGTTAGAAAATGCTCATGCCCCTAGGAAATCATATTACATTTCATGTAGGTAAACCTAAAGGTAATTAAACCCTTTAAAATTATGAGAAGAGAAGAGAAGCCCAATAAATTGAAACAATGTATAATAAAACGACGAAATTATTTCTTACATAATATTACAACATTATTTTAAAGTCCTAACCTCAAAGAAATCCTAAAATTGTCTGTTTGTGTGTGTGTGTGTGTGTGTGACACTCAAGGTCGTTGGTCGGTCAAGGTCAGTCCCAGTCAATGCACTACTGATATAAACCACTCCTGAGGGTTAAATGGATCCCTTTTAATTTGTAATGGAAATTACTAAAATCTGACTGAATTTCTGACAGGTTCATTATAAAATGTGTTAACCGCAGTCAATGCTTGTATCTGATAGCACTCGAATGTGAAGAGCTCGTGAGCGAGTTCTGGTGGGTATCTTCCACTGTTAACATTCTGCCTTCAGACATTTAAGAAGGACATTCTTCAAAGAAATCCAAATATTTATTCTCGCGTTAAATAAATTATTTGTTTCATTCGAAGATCGTCTCTTTGATGAAGTCATATAGCGCCATATGGAGCCACGGGCGCGTGCGCGTGCGCGTGCGCGGATCTGACTCACTCACCGAGAGGAAGTTAAGTCATTTCGCCTACACACAATAAAAATAAATTGCTTTCCTCTATTTTGAATTCCGTTCCTCAGTTCCAGAGCCAAATCATTTCAACAGGCTCATGGACCAACATAAACTTTTACTTTTAAATACTACTTCCTGAAGCCATATGTGTGTTTGCATGTAAATTTAAATTACTTTTTAATTGAATTACGAGTATTTTATGAAATATTGACTATTATTTTTTCTGGATGATGTGGGTGATGCTTGAAGTGGGTCCTATAGATTCTTTCTTGCCTGCTATAATTTTTAAAAGTGTATCGATATTTTATAGATTGGTAATTTGGTATTCGTGAATAAATAGGTGGTGTTCTGACAGAAGTTTAGTGTTAAAACGCGGGACAGTTTATTAGTCAGGAAATAACAAACTTTCCGCATAGGAGCAGAGCAGTGTGGTAGTAAGTCATTGTTGCTTCGCCTATATCAGTGTTTTTTAGAATTCTCGTATTGAAATTTGTAAAATTAAGAAAAGATTGTTAAAAACGGATTAGAGTAAACAATGATACAAGAAAGACTAATAGGAATAGTCCGGAGTAGGTTGTCGTAGTAGGATTCCAACACAATAAAATCACAGCGCAGCGAGAGCGAGGGCACGTCGATCAGGTATAAATAGATTGACGACGGTGAAGTGACAGCGGCAGTGGTGCTCGCATGCGGAGGTAGTGCGCGGAGGTGGCTCCGCTGGGGCGACACGTGGCGCCGAGCTGTTGACTCACTTCATGAAAAATGTCCACCGCCCGCCCTCCGCCCTCACTCCTCTCATTTGCCAACATTCTTTTCATATTTGTCGATTCGATCATGAGGCTATTTCAACCGAATAGTTGTATTAAATATTCGTCACATTCATATCTTGTACGTATCAAATCCCATGTTGCAATGTTTGTCCGCGATCAACTCCTGAGCTACTGGTGTCTGGTACTGACATGACAACATCGATTAAGATGACATAGATGAGTCGCAGTCACGCAACTTAAGATATCTCGTAATCTCATCTGATAGTTTTTATCATGAGTAATGATCTCAGTATTTATTTATTTATTGGAAATTAAACGTTGTAGTTATTTGTAAGTTCCATATCGATAAAGATCAGCGACCAAATCCGGGGCAGCGGGCTATCTCTCTATCGCCATATATTACACCTGCAAGCCCCGTGAGCCGTTTAAATATCTAAATAATCTCTATGCGTATGTGTAGTATGTGAAAGTGAAAGAGATTCACCAAACTCGTGCAGCCGAAGCGAATGTCAGTCAGCCAACTCTATTAAACTGAATAAACATAAACAAATTAAAATATATAGCCATAACATTATAAATATCGTATCTGTTAACTTACATCGATTACATACATACGAGTACACTGATATATTGTGCAGTATGTAGCGTATAGAGTGTATCGCTATCCGCGCTTCAGCGTCGGTATTTATTTAAGCGTGCGCGTGCGCGTGCGCTCTTAATATTTACACTGCAGCGAGCACGAAAAACTTCATTAACATTTTACACATGATAAAACAAACAAAATGCCGAATGCAGTAATGATTTGGAACAAAACAACGCGAGCTATAAACACATGAGTGGTGAGAGGCGTCCGTCACTCGCGACACGCGCGACACCCGCGACACCCGCTCGACAGTGACGTCATCGGCATTGATTGTCTCTAAATATAGTGTTTGAATCATTTTCGTAAACTTTTGAATGTAAACTCATGAGATCACTCGTGGGACTCGATTTTCTTTTATAGCCTATAGGAATGGTTCCTGAGTGAAGTCAGATTCGCTCAGGAAATCAAAGCAAATCAAGCAGTAGAGGCGAGCCAAATAAACAACATTTTAATGATTTTTTGCCACCCACGCCCACAGAGTGTTTAAATTCCAAATGAAATTATTCCTGTTGTACATTTGACAAAGAAAAATTGAATTAAAAAACATTTTTGTATCGAACGACCAATAGTAATTAAAAAAGTGATAAATTTCGCTTTATAGGATTTAAATTCCTAATGAAACTATTTTCAGCGCCAAACGTTAATAGAGGCGTATATATTAAGCGTAAGTATAGACTGTCCGGGAAGCACAATCAATCATTTTACGTGAACGTTACGTAGTACTCGTAGTTGGCAAACGTTGATGTTTATTGCGGACACGGAAGGATCCGAGAAGAGGGCGCTCGGCCGCAGCTCGGCAGTGTGACGAGTTACGGCGACAGAAATAGCGCAACCACGCGACACTGGACTAGTAGCTGCCCACCACTCCCACACTCTTTAATTATATTATATTTCCATGCTAATGAAACACCGAAGAAGTTATTACCGTATCTAATGAGTTGTTTAAGTAATACAACCGCTAAGCTAACTCGTGCCATCACGCTTTACGATACTACCGCTGCATGATCGTATCCCGTATCGACGCGCACGCGCACTCGCACTCGTATGTCACGATCTAAATGTTTATTCTTGGAAACATTTTAATGGCACAAAATGGACACATGTACTCGCAATTTGGATACGATACAATCCCATGAACATGACAAATCAGTGCCATGTGTGCTCGACGAGCGCCGACCACCGCGCCATACTCGCGCCATCACTCTCAATAAAAGCTTTTATGGGAACTTAGTCGAGGCGCAAAATGTTAGGACAGCGGAGACAGGGATACCGTCTATTGGCTATTTTAACCTTTTACCAACTTTTATAGGATATAATAAACTGCGTTGGGTACAGTAACATCTATTCGTAGCTCAATATACGAACGATAATCACTTTCCGTATTTATGATTGTTCGAGCGCTTCCTATATCGCAGTTGCTGTGGTAATAAAATAGTTTTCCTGGTTTTTTATAGAAGTTCATTTACCTTCGACCTCTAAATTGTATAAATAATTAAAAGTTTCTAGTATTGGTCCATGCGGAGATTAACTGCTTTAGACATATAGTTATATGCACTTACAGTTATTTTTTTCCTGAAATATCCTTTTTCTTAGCGAAATCTTATTAGAATATTTCGCTGTTTTAGACAATAATTAGGCAAGGGCATATATGGTGTATAATTTGGTTAATATGTTCTAAAACAATAGCTTACCAGCGAGCGCCGGCAGCACGGCCACCAGCAGCAGGAACACACACAAACACATAGTCTTAGCTTAGTCTCACTCGCACTGCACTACCACTGCACTACCGCTGCACTGCTGCACTACCGCTGCACCAGCACGGCATCCTCGCAGTATGCCTGTGACAAACGAGTAAACGGTTAATAACTTGCTGCTACGTAACTATTAGCTGGGTCTGGTATGTGATACATTGTGAATGTTTAGCGATGGTCGATGTTATCATCACATCACATCACATACTATCAGTTAGTAGCGACCTGCACTCCCTTCGCTTTATTATTATTTATTAGAAGATTCATTGTCGCATATTATTATCAGTAACTAATACACTTACACTTCGACGAGCGACAATGACTTCCATAACTAAGAGTCTGTTTAACTTTCCAAACTAGAATTTGGAAGTAGTGTCTACAGTCAGTCAGTAAATGGTTACGTAACGATACTCCTTATCGATTTTCCCACATGTGGGTTACTCTTATATTTCATTTTATTATTGGGTAATTAAATTTAATTGTCGACTAAGTCATCATTAAGAGTAGGTGGGGCTGGTGGGCTGACGGGGCTGCTGCTCCCAATCTGTTTCTTTTATGGCACTCGTAAAATGGCCGACACTCGAGTTGGACACAAAATTATGAAAAAATCATTTTTATCTCCGAGATAAAGAACGCTTTCAATGACTCTTATAAGTTTTAAATATGACATTGCCCACTGGTCGTAGTATTTAGATTCTTTCTCTTGTATTGTCATATAAAAATAAACATACGAATTTATAAACTTTCACATTAGTAATATCAAATTAAATAAGATTACTAGGACATGAACATTGTAAGATAGTTCAATCCACGGCATCCCAGTCCATACCAGACCGGTTAACTCAAACGTCTTAAACTAAAGTCTGTTAAACCAGAGCAGCAACAGCGCGTGTCGGTGTGTTGCTTCAAGGATGTGTTTCTATTTATGACATGACAACAACATTAGAATTTGTTTAGTCATTTTTGAGATTGCAATACTTTTGATAAGGTTCGGGTTTATCAAGCGCTTCATCAGCGTCGTAATATCTAAATATAGACTAATCCCCCCACAATCGGGTACTTATATCAAAATTGGCTTTGCTTGAAACTCAATACTTTCATGTTACTATTAGGTATACCAAAACATTTCAGTATAAACCCAAGGAAAAGTTAATAGGAAAACCAAAAATAGTGAAGCGGGAAATATAGTATTACTAATGTTTAATATACTTACAATTAATTAATTAATTAAATATTCTACGGGACAAAGTTAACTTTGCCAATGGTAAACTGTTGTCGCATACATCGACATACTTATGTCTACGGACGCTATTTTTGTTAGTTTTTGAATAATTCCTTTTACCCGAGTTGTAAGACTTTGCCTCTTATAAAATTTTGTCCTAAACTTTGAGAGTACTTGTATTGTATAGGAAAGTAGACAGACAGACGGATAAAGAAGTGATATAAAAGTTACTATTTCTACTTTAATAATTAACATACGGAATCCTAAGAAGGTACCTATACAATTTTCGTGACCATCCGACTGACTGACTGACGTATCAACGTACAGCCGGAACTACAGGGGCTAGGCCCTGAAAGTTTGCCTGCTGGCATCAGTCGATTTTTAAAAAAAATTATTTATTATCTAACTAGATTTGTCTATGAGCGCAGAAACACAAACAATAAAAAAAAAATTTTTGTTTTGTAAATGTAAACTATTTAACATTAAATTTATTTTAGATCTGGTAAAAAAATAGCTGAGAATACAAATAGGGATCGACAGGACATATTAGGTGGCGGAATGCGCGCGACGCATCTGCGCGTGCGCAGCGCACTAGCCGCCGGGAGACACGGCACCGCAATGTTGAAACTACATAATATAACGATAATAATATGAAGGAAATTTCATTATTTACAAAAATATAGAAAATTGACAGATGAAAGATAAGTTATTAAGTCAGAGCTCCGTTACTCTATTTTGTCTTTTCTGATTTTAATTGTTTTATGTGTGATAAACAATAAACATTGATATATACACGATATATAAAGAACATAAATATATTGATTGTGAGAGACGAGCTCTAAACTATACTATGTTAAATAATATCAGAGTATTACCAGGAACAATCGTTGCTTTAGGGGATTGAATCTTTTAAAAACAAATAGTTTAGATAGTTAATATAATATGATAATGTAAATTGTAAGTAGTAGGTACATGTAGATGAAGTAATTAAAAAAAAGTCAACAGTATATATGTGATAATAAATAAGTGGTAGTGATAACAAGAATTGTAGTGCTCCTAATCGTTCGCTTTATTCGCGATACACAAATGTTTCAAGTATATGTATGCGTGTGTGTGTGTGTGTGTGTGTGTGTGTGTATATCGTAAACGTTTCCAAGAGTTCCCCTGCTCGTAAAGCGTGGGCTAGTCGCGCGGGTTTAGCTAATTAAACGCGTACTCGTGCACATAGTGGGCACCATACTCCTAACAAAACTCTTTGATGTTTGCGTCAGCAGTGATTTACACATGCCCCCACCACCACCACGGTGGCGCCACTCACACATCACACAACAACGTCTCTGCTCAGGGACTTGCAAGCTTTCAGAATATGCACATTTCCATTAAATATAAACAAACACTTCTAAAGTTTGTAATTATGTTTGAGCTGTTGTTTTATCTTTATTTAGATAGTGTTACAGTACAGTATATCACTCATATTGTAACATTCGAATGAAAGTAGTAAGATGCACTGACTGCTTAACCTACACTGCTCGACCTTTAATATGATAAATACATTCAACGCTCACATCAATATAATAAAAAAAGAAAAGCTGAAATTGGGCTTATGACAAGTATATACAAAGAACAAAATATATATTTAAATAATAGAGTAATAACTACAGTTGAAGGCTATGGATGTAGTTATGGTCATAGTGACGGTAGCAATTGCGGCTACGTGACCATGTAGGGAGGATCTAAACTCGTCAGCGGTCTGTAGTGTGTGCTGCGCTATTTGCGCGTGCGCCGCAAATAGCGCGCCCGGAATATCGCGCAAAGGTTACGCGGGTCCTCCCGTCCGCCATGCTGAGCCGTGCTATGCCAGCTGCCAGCCCACTGCCCACTGCCCACTGCCCACTGCCCATTGCCCACAGCGAGCTGCCCAGTGACTACAGTACAGTGCGACCAAGTAGAGCAGAGAGGTGTTTATTATCGAGCAGTAAAAATTAAATGATTAATGAATGGGGGAAAAAAGCAGTAGACCGGTTCCTGCAGTGCAACTTTCAGTTTTATCTTTCACATGTCAGAGAGCTGTGATGGAGGATAAGTTAATCAATAACATATTGTCTCATCTCGCCCTCGTACAACTACACAATGTTCGTTTCTCTTATGAAATAATGTTGACAAGTTCTCCACAGGTATGGATGGCACCGGGTATAAGTAGTTATTAGAACTAGAATTGATTTCTTTGAGTAAAGCTTCGACAGTGATATCAATTGAAAAATAAAATCTGGTCCATATGGTTGTGTGTGTACGTGTGGGTGTGTGTGTGTGTGTGTGCGTGTGTGACAGATGACACTTGACAGCATCATCACATGGATCATAGGCTATTCTAATTATAGGCACACTTTTGGAAACATTTGGCTTCCATTTCTCGAACTATATATTAGTATGAACTAAAGATTTTTTATGAAATATTGTAATGTATCTCTTATATGTATGTATTATATTATATACATTTCTTATCTTGACTTCCTCTTGATTAAAACTGCATTAGACGTATGGTTGCAACGTTGTTTTATACTATGTAACGATACTTAATATTAAATATTATAATTACAAAGTCTTCAAACATTAAATTAAAGTTCTGCTAATATTATATTAAGTATATGGAAGATCGGGGAAAAACCGACAGTCTGTACTAACTGATAAATAAAAAATAGAGCTATTACACTTTTATTTATAGTCTACCCATGGCCATTATTAATCTGTCTCGTCATATCTTGGGTTCTGAAAATTGTAAGGTTTAACAAAAACATAGAAATTGTTACGCTTGAGCCAATGCTCAAGAGCTGCAGCGAAGGGAGGTGGGTCGGAAGCAACATCAATATAAATAAGTCAAATGTTATAACTGTAATGGAAAACGAAGCAAAGATTAACTTTAATCACTGAAATAAATAATTTAATTTTGATAATATTTATATCAAACAGTTTTTCTAGTTAAAAGTCGTACAACCTAACCATAAACTGATCGCAAGTCTTCAAGTCAAGCTTACACTGGCGAATCATCGGCTGCGGCCGCGGGATGGACTTTCGCACGTATACCATTTTCTCTTCATTAAAAAAATGTAATCTAAAACTAAAAATATGCCAAAAAATGACAATCAAAATGGTCCTTTTGAGATCTCCCTCAGGTATTATCTTAAAGGAGATTCTTAAACTTTACAATTTAAAACTTTTCAAGCGCTAAATTTTCGGTTATTATCAAGATGTATTTGTCCTGATTTATTAATTCCTTTGTCATATTTGTATAATGAGTTGCATCGAATTTAATCTACATTCAATAAGTTCCCGAGAGAACTAGCGTGTTAATACCAATATATTGAACTGTGGCATCAGAGCGTCGCGCGCGCAGATGATAATCTAATGACTTTTTAATATGCAATATTAAATTGAATACAGGTAAGTCTGGTTTTTGTTTTTATTTAGTTTTTACGCCGTTTATCTTTTATAATAATAAAAATGCGTATAATTTACAATACAATAAACATTTCATTTAGAATATGAGAAGAGATCTAAAAGGCGATCGCTCGTCAAAACGACATTCTTAAATGTAAATTGAAACTAATTCAATTATTCTACCCACCTTCAACACACCAAAGGCAGACGTCACATTATAGGAAAACCACATCAGCAAATACTCATGAAGGGGTTGCTATGAACCGAGTTGGTTTCGCGATCTCAGACACGAACTAGTTCCCAGATACGATCGAGCACATGCGCCTGCGCAGCCAACACGCGCGCCACTGCTCCACCGCGCTACACTGCGGGTTCGGGATTGCGACCGAAATATTAGCGTCCCAGATTGAAGCAAGCGCCCCAATGACAACCTCCCCGCCGCCCCCCAGCGCTCCAGCGCCCCAGCACCCATGTCGCCCTCCGACCAACCCTCAGCTACCCTCTCGGCGTTGGCTGAACACCGCAGGCGCATGGGGGCGGACGAGGGCACTGAGGGGCGCCACACGCGAGCGCCTCACTCCTCACCCTCATGACTCTATTGTTTATATTGCCACACATTGACTAACAAAACGTCTTTTAACCGATTTCAAAAAATGAGGGTCGATTGTATTTTTTTACGCGTATGTATTAAAATTAATTGATCAGTTTATGAAACACGTAAATTAGTTAAAATAAACTTAAACGCTGATAGGTATTTATAATTATAATAGAAGGGAATATATTTTAATAGTTAAGTAGTGATTTTTAAAAACAATACATTTAACTAATTACATCAGTTCCAGGAACTCTACACCTATTAAATATAAATGATTTAATTTAATAATTCCCCTTCGTCACTTTGACTACTTGTTTTCCTCAATGAATTAGAATGAGTGGAGATGACCAGTCCGGTACGGTCCGGACGGTACACCGAATCATCAAGTCATCATCAACATCCAAAATCTACTGCATAGCCTAAATATGTGTTGTACGTATGTCGCTGCTGGCCGCCCTCAAATGTGTCATATAATAAAATCCTATTTATTAATATACATTTATTTTAGAGAACCGAGAACGTTAAATATATAACTAGTAAGTTGCCCGCATATTGCTCTCATTTTAATAATTTTCTAAGGCGCAATGTAAGGCCTCACAAGAAAATATTGGTACAAAGTATCTGATGTTCCCAGAACTATTCGCTAACAATTATATGTCGGTATAATAGGGGCAGGATAATAATGAAGGCTGTGTCGGGCTATAGTTAGGGTAGAATAGTAATAATGAGGACTTGTTCTCACTTATCGAGCAAACGATTATCGAATAATCGGAATACCAGCGGGATCTACGGCACTTTATTCAACGATTTTTGATAGCTTATACGAGTAATCGTATATCAATTAATCGGATTATCGATTAATCGCAACGCCAGCGCCCTATTTCATATTTGTTGATATACTTCTCCCCACTAGTGGAGGGGCATTACTACTATTGTCTAGTCCCTTTATATTCCCCGACTGACGCAGTAGACTTTAGTCTCTCGACAAGTCTCTTTGTGTGAACATCACCAGGAGTTGAAGTGCAACAAATAGTGTGTCGATATATCATGGATATTGAGCCTCTCGGACTAAGGATAATGATAGTTTTTACGTCTTACTCGTATTTATAATGAGTCCCTATATTGTATTTATATGTGTTAACACAACCCTGTAAGCAGCAGTGATGGCCCAGTGGTTGTGACTTCAATGTCTTACTCGGGAGGTCCGAGTTCGGATCTGGGCACACACCTCTGACTTTTCTGAGTTATGTGTGTTTTAAGCAATTAAATATCACTTGCTTTAACGGTGAAGGAAAACATCGCGATGAAACCTGCACTCCTGAGAGTTCCCTAAAATTCTCAAAGGTGTGTAAAGTCTGCCAACCCGCACTGGGCCAGCGTGGTGGATGGTCTAATACCCGCCTGACCTAACCTAAAGGTTAGCTTAGGTTTATGTTAGATAAGGTTAGGTTAGCATTATGTTAACCTAACCTAAGACAAACAGTAAGACCGGGCAGTGGAGGCGTGTCGTGATCACATAAAGGAGCTCCTTAAGCCGACACCTTGGTCACAAGTCCAAGGCACTGCCTGGGTTCCTGTTCAAATATTAAAGAATCAATAAATTCGGTTACTTAATTCATTCAAATCGGGTCTCTCTTCTGACATATATAATTCCATTATTACACTCCTTGACTTTGTATCCTTAAACCATAATGAAAACTGACAAAATCTGTCCAGTGGTCTCAACTTGTTTAAAGAATATTACAAAGAATGTGTTGTATGTTTCTTTTCTGTCTTGTCTGAAGACCCCGAAGACTAATGATAATGCTATATTTTATTGCAAATGCTATTGATATAATGCTTTGATATATTCGAACGTAATGACTTGCTAAAATCACGAAATTCAGCGAGGCGAGGTATATGTATGCCGACAACGCATAACCTAATGTACCGGGCAGAATTTAAATCACAAACAAAATAATAATTAATACAATCTTTTAACAATAAATCATCAAAACCTCAATCAATACTGTAGAAATAATAAAACAGATAAGTTTATAGTCACTATTAGTTTGTATTATGTTAGTTTATTATATCTCAAATCAAAAATGACAATTCAAGTAACTCGTATACTGTTCAGAGACTGTCCGAACAATCATTTCAATCCACATTTTTTTAATTCGGTTAATAGACGTTTTGTTAGTCAATGTACCACACGTTATAAATTGTAATTGACTAAGCTCATGAGATTGTCGACATGTGAGACGTGGACTCGGCAGTCCTATATAGTATAGTACATGGCGCTGAATGTTGTAACAGCCAAGAACGAGGCTCTCAAACAACACCTTAAGAGTGTCGCATTAGATGGCTGGGTCAAGGGCCCTATGCAGAATGTGCGGAAATTCCTCTCTCTGGAGCCCTAATCACCGGTAGCTACTATGTATGAACGTTTCTTTGGCACGCCCTTGTATTACGGGTTGTCGTATTTTTATATGAGTGTTGTCAATAGATTCGTTTTAATTGCAAGAGTGACACTGGGTACGTCAAAATTAAAAATAGGCTTAAACTTAGGCTGAAATTTGACACACAGGTAGTTGAAAACTAAATGGAAATAAAAAAAAAATATTTAAAAAAACCGACTGCGTCCATCTGTCATCTTTATTAACTTCATTGAAGAACTGAAAAGATAGAAACAAGATTAATTTGAATATTTTATTTTGGTTTTGAATAATCTTAGTTGACAGTGTTCACAAACGCAGTTGGAGGCAATAAGCGGGCGTGATGACGTCACTCCCTGACCACAAAGAAATCTCTGTGTGGTCGATTGAATTCTTCTTAAACTTGAACAATTGTGTAATAAGAATACTTCAACGATTAAGTATTTTATTCAATAATTATAAAATTTGTTCACAAATAATCAGAATCAGTGGTCCAGGGGACAGGTTGCGCAATTATTTTCGTCAATTTCTCTTGATTCGCTTATTAGCCCATTAGTCACACAGGATATCTACAATCTACAGTATTATCTAGATGCAACAGCGACATAGCCACAGCTATATAGTGCGACCTGTAGTGTCGCAGTCGCAGTCGCACTCGCACGCAGCTCGCCCGCGCGCTCCTTGTTGTTATTGTTTACGTCGCGTTACTGATTTATATTGTATGTACATATTATATAGAGAATAGTTCATCAGTCATTATATCCAATTAAAATACATGTGAACAAGCTCTATTTCGTTTCACAATGATTACACTAGCGCTTGTCATTGTTGTTGTGTTTGCTCTCTATCTATATGGAACTAAGAATCACAACTACTGGAATCAAAAGGGAGTTATATATGACAGACCTCTACCATTTCTTGGTAATAATGCAAAGAACTACCTCATGCAGATGAGTGTCACTCAAATACTAGTTGAAAAATATTGGAAGTATCCCAAGGAGAAAGTCGTTGGATTCTACCGAGGATTTCGCCGCGAGCTCATCATCAGGGACCCAGAAATCGCTAAGCGGATTCTTACTACCGACTTCAATTATTTTTATCCACGCGGACTCAATGATAATAAACATGCGATAGAACCTTTATTGAAAAATCTGTTCTTCGCGGATGGAGACATGTGGCGGCTGCTGCGTCAGCGCTTGACCCCGGCGTTCACTAGTGGCAAGCTCAAGGCCATGTTCCCGTTGATTGTGGAGCGAGCTGAGCGGCTGCAGACCCTAGCGCTTGCTGCTGCCTTCTCCGGGAAAGAGGTCGACGCGCGCGACCTGATGGCGCGCTACACCACTGACTTCATTGGTGCTTGTGGCTTTGGTCTGGACTCGGACGCACTCAAGCATGAAAACTCGCCTTTTCGCAAGCTTGGCGCTAAAATTTTTGAAGTAGGTCCTAAGGATGTTTTAATTATGCTTTTAAAAGAACTGTTTCCCAGCATTTTTAAACATTTAAAAGTGTTGGGCCGAGTAGAGAAAGACATGTTTCAGTTGGTGAATGAAGTACAGAGACAGAGAAATTATGAGCCATCAGGTAGAAATGACTTTATAGACATTTTACTCGAATGCAAAAAGAAAGGTACGATCGTAGGCGAGTCTATCGAGAAAGTAAAACCCGACGGTACCCCGGAGACCGCCACATTGGAGTTTGACGAGGAGTTAATGGCAGCACAAGTGTTCGTATTTTTCGCTGCCGGGTTCGAAACATCTTCCTCCGCAACCAGCATCACCTTGCACGAGCTAGCTTACAACCCCGAAGTACAGGATAAGGTGCAACAAGAAATAGACAGAGTGTTAGCCCAACACAATAACAAACTTAGCTACGACGCTATCAAGGAGATGACTTACCTCGAGTGGACATTCAAAGAGGGAATGAGGATCTTTCCTTCCCTGGGGTTATTGATAAGAGAATGTGCGCGGCAGTACACATTTGAAGATCTCAACTTGACGATAGACCCAGGAGTACGAGTGTTCATACCACTGCAAGCGATGCACAACGACCCTGAATACTTCGACAACCCGACCGAGTTCAGACCGGAACGATTCAATCCAGAGAATTTCGATATCAAGAATAAATATATTTATATGCCATTCGGAGTCGGGCCACGAGCTTGTATAGGTATGTCTGTTTTTCAACAATCAAATATTTTGTATTTTTAGACCAGATTATTCTCTATTTTCATCCAAATTAAAAAAAGGAGGTTATCAATTCGGTTGTATTTTTTTTACTTATATTTTTTATGTTTGTTACCTCAGAACTCCGTCATTTATGAACCGAATTGAAAATTTCTTTTTGTATTTGGTAAGATATAGTCACAGATTGGTCTCATGTTTTTCAAAATCCAGTTCAGGTGATGGGATCCTTGAGGAATTGAGTGAACTTCTCAAAAATTATAGGCACACATATAGTGATTTTGATATTTTCAAATGGGGTTCAAGTTTTTGAATTCTGATTCTGACTTATCATTTGGTGAAGTGGAACTGATGAGGAAGACCACAGATAGCCATAATATGGTTAAGAATTTTAAGAAACTATTACTATGAGAAAATTTTAATAAATACTTATCATGTTGATGTTACCAGTAGATTCTTAGACCTCCCGGCTTCATCTACCATCAGTTGATGATGACTCCGGAAGGTATGTACTGGAACACAGGCATGGGACAACGTAAACTAGTCGTGTTTGGGTTTAATGCAATTGTCTTAAAGTGTAATTTGGCTGTAAGTAATTTATTAATGATAATGTTCATCTCTCTATCTATTACATATTGATGTGCGTACAATAATTAACTACTTAAATGAGTTACAATGCCATTTGTATGAGACAGATATATAGTCCGTCTCTTTCTATTACAGTGTGAGACAGGTATACGCTATCTGTCTCTTTCTATTTTTTAAACTATTATAATTATTTATTTATAATTTATAATTATCTCTATTGTTAAGATTTATTCTTATTTATTGCAGGTGAGCGCTTGGGGCTGATGCAGTCCATCGCGGGGCTGGCGGCGGTGCTGTCGCGCTTCCGGGTGCTGCCCGCGCCCTCCTCCCGGCGCCGCCCCCCCGTCAACCCCGCCTCGGGCATCGTGCAGTCAGTGCAGGGGGGGCTGCCGCTCATTTTAGTAGAGAGGAAACGCAACCAGTAGTCATCATAAATCTTACATAATTCTTAGATTAATATTTCATTGACTTAATTTTTCAGGATTAAATGTTTATTGACATCATCACTGATCGTTTTATTATTATTCCTTATATTATAAATATGAAACTGAATGTTTAGATATTTTGATTAATAAACAAAGCTGCGCCTAAGACTTATCGCGCAGAAATATCTCGACGTGCACTCCTCACCACGTGATCTAGTATATTGAAGTAAGCAAACAAACTAACTGATCCCTCGGTGTGCATCGACAGGTCGATGTTACCAGTCACATAATTCTGTAATTCAAGTGTGTTGAGAATGTAACGTTAAAAAATTCATCGAATGTATGTCTAAATTATCATTTCAAAATTTCTACGAACAGTCACATACACAAACACAGCGTTTTAGAATTATCGAACGAAGATTTGGTTCTTTTTTATAATTTATGTTTTCCATAAATAACAATAAAGCTAGTAAATAAGTTTAATAGTAGGTAATAGTTTTTTATTTTATTGATTTGACGCAAATGAGTCAATATCGTTGGTAAGATAACGTTAAACCATGCCGCTAATTCCTGGGTAGTTTGGCTCGGATCGGCTCCCACCATCTCTTTCAATTCATTGCTATTCACTTGTGTGGGCGCTCTTCCACGTGGTTCGTTCTTCGAATCAAAGTTTCCATCACGAAAGCGTTTAAACCAAAATCATTAGCAGTCCCCTCTGCAAACGCGTTAGTTGCGCGTCGGATCTCGTATTCAAAACTCACTCGAATTCTCGAAGTATCCATCTTTCTTGTCTAAGCTGAATAAAACACGTGCTTCTCGATTACGGAGGAATAGCACCACGCCACCAAACAACACTACATTATTAGACTTACTTTGATATTGACAGAATAACTCAATCCTATCTGAACGAAAGTTATTTGGCTACTCAAAATAAGATTAAAATCAACTACCCACGAGTACTAGTTTATAAACGGTGTTGCTAACATCTTTAGTTATAAAAAAGTTCGGGAATAAAAAAAAGGTGTGTGTGCGATTCACACACGATAGAAGTGAAACTTCAGTAAATCGACAAAAGAATGAGATGAATATATATAATAATATAAAATAGTATGTATATTTCTGTCTCATTCTTTCCTACACATTTTTGTATTTGTGTCTCTTACCTGTCGTTTTGTATATTTCTGTCTCATTCTTTCCTACACATTTTTGTATTTGTGTCTCTTACCTGTCGTTTTTTCCGTTGCATCCGGTTTGAAATCACAACGATTCTTAAGAAGTTTCACTTCTTAAGAACCTCTTAAAGTTGATAATGGAATGCATTTTCTATTAATGTAAGTAAAGTGAAATAAATAAAATTAAAGATATTAATAATAATATACTATCTAACCCTATTGAAATAGCAGAAGAATTTAATACACATTTCATAAATATTAGTAATGTGTATAGTAGAACAAACGAACGAAATGCTGCAACATTACTTCCAACACCGCGCCGGTCAATCCCGAAGGATTATATCAAACGATAATTAAACGTTTCAACACACTTGCTCGTCACGTGGTGTTTCGTTTCGCTGTTTTTGTGAAAGCAAACAGCTCCATAGCACACGCGTGCGCGTTCACTTTATATTACAGCACTAGTGCATTTTTGGCAAATTTGTTGTACTCCTATATACGAATGTTTGTTCATATAGTTGTTTCTTTATATGTATGTACATACAGTCATACAGTCTGCTATATTATGTAAATATAATAAGCAATTGCGTCATAATGGATAGAACTATCTGTACGTATGTTTATTTCTATAGTTATTTCTATGTCATCCATGACGGCGTCTACTTTATGAGAAAATAATAAGTGGCCGTCGTTGTGGATTGAACTATCTACACGTATGTTTGCTTATATAGTTTGTTTTTATATGTGATGGAATATATGGTTTAAATTAATATACCATATATTTTTGCAGTATTAAACAGCAATATATGCAACGACCAACATTGACACATAAAGAAACACTCGAACAGTAATGACATTTTCGGATATATAAAATGAATAATTTATTTTTAAGAACGTTTTGGTTTATTGTAGAAACTCATTTCTAACACCTTCCCTTAAACCAAAGCGTTATACAACCATCACTGCTAAATAACATATGAACCACAAAATAGCCTTTCAACCAATCTAAGTAGCCCTCAAATTCAACTGTTTTATAAATCTATCGAATTTATCTTTCGCCATGGCTTTCGTGAGAATATCTGCAGTCATTTTATCAGTCGGTAGATAACTTAATTTAACTAATTTTTTATAAACTATATCTCTGATAAAATGATGCCTCACATCTATATGTTTAGTGCGAGCATGAGACATAGAATTCATACATAACTTTTGCGCCGACTGATTATGATTATACAACGTAATAATACAATCTATATTTAAACATTCCTTAAAAAAAGTACGTATGAACAATGCTTCCTTACATGCATCAGAAAGTACTAGACAGAGCAACAGTCCTTTGTTTTCGACTTTCCCAGGAGACTACCGAACTACCAATCTTAAATACGTAGCCCGTGTAAGATTTTCTGTCTATCTGACACGATGCCCAGTCAGTTTCATATCCACTGACCTCTAAGCCTGAATTTTCGAATACCAACCGATAGTTAATTGTACAGTCGCGGAATGATAAGGTTCGTCAGTTTTCAAATTGATTCATTTAACGTGCTGCGAGCACATGTTACCTTTTGAAAATTTATCACAGAAAAGATTTCTGTATAGAAAATTAAGCTTAACGTACTCAATAACAAAGTTCAAATTGATTCAAATCAAGGTTGTTGACTATTTGTCTTGTCTAATAAGATTATTATTTTAAAGTAATTCGATGAACTAAAACCTCCTTGTTGGGCAGTTATTCTTATCCCATTTGTTTATGATTGATGATCAAAACTATTGTCATTTCTAGTATCTGTCATGTCTGTATTTTTATAATTCCGAGACCTTTAAGTATTGAAGAAATAATTTACGAACATGAAGCTGGCTACAACATCAGCGAAATATCGAGTCGCCTTAGTGTGACCAGGGATAGTGTGAGATTCTGGATAAGAAGACACGGTGAAGAAGGTGCACTCGTAGATCACCGTCACACTAACTCTGGTCGCCGCCCTATTCTCAATGTTGCACAAAAAGCTGACATGAGAAGGCAATATGAAGAAAACGGCTTTGTATCAACGAAACATTTCGCCCAATTATATGATGTTTGTCCAAGAGTGATAAGAAATGCATTACACTCAATGGGATTACATTATAGACGACACGCAAAAAAAGTTACTCTGACACCGGCTCATAAAGAGGCACGCTTAAGATTTGCAGAGACTTATTTAAACTTTGACTGGAGCAACACTATATTTACAGACGAAAAATGCTTTATGTCAAGCCAACATGGAAGGCTTCATTTGTGGAGATATAATGGTTCAGTTCCGGACGAATCTCGGCTAATATATGGTCGGCTATGTCCAGGATAATGTTCACACGCACACCGCTCGTATTGTGTATGAATGGTTCAACCGGCATGGCGATATAGTGGTGCTTCCCTGGCCAGCAAAATCTGCCGATTTGAACCTCATAGAAAATCTTTGGGGTTTAATGGTTCAGCGATGGGAAAACAGTAATGAAAGAACCAAGGAATCCATAGAAAAACATTGCCGAACTATTTGGGAAGACACAAGAGGGACTGATCTATGCTCTCATCTTGTGGGTTCTATGAGAAATAGATTACAATGTGTCATTGACGCTAACGGTGGCTATATCCATTATTAAAATTTTTTTGTTTATTAAAATCAATTATTATTAACCATTATTAAAATGTCATTATTTTGTTTGTTTTTATTGAAATTTGCTTCTTCATTTGGTTGGTTGTCATTTTAATATAGTTTTTTTGTTATAGTTGCGCTTTGGTTTTATTTATAACTAGCCGCCCATCCCGGCTTCGCACGGGTGGAATATTTTTTAAAAAACATTTTGGCTCTCGCGCATTTCGGTGCCCCCTCTCTTGCCGCTTTACTCGCTGCGCTGCGTCGCTACACTGGCCCGTCGCGTCGTCGTGTATTTTTTGTTTATATTGATATTTTTAATTTCGTAATATCTTTTGAATGGAAAGTCCGATTTTAATCATTCAAAAAGTAATTTACAGGTATTGAAACAGTCTTGAATACGACATAATTTATTTGGATAAGGATTAATACGAAGGTATGGAAAACATGGTCTGATTTTGATAGGCTTTTTTATCAACTTTTAAAATGTAAAAAAGTAGTTATAGTGACATAACTAAAGTAGTTGGACATATGGTCTCGCGGAGTTTTTTGTAGATATTGATACGTTCTATAATATTGTAGAAAATTTTTTTGTTCTATCATCAATACTTTTCGCAGCGCATGCGATGAAAGACATTTTATGGCTAATTTTTTTGCACCTTGCCTTGGTTTTAGTAATAATTTCTGAGGATCTCTAATTTTTCCCCGTAATAAATATAGCCTATGTTACTCAGGGATAATGTAGCTTTCTAATGGTGAAAGAATTTTTGAAATCGGTCTAGTAGTTTTTATGTTTATTCGTTACATACAAAAATACAAAAATCCAAAAATACAAAAATACAAATCTATCCTCTTTATAATATTAGTATAGACTAGCCGACCTGCGCGACTTCGTTCGCGTGTTGCTCCGCTCCTATGGGTCGTAGTGAGATGTTCAATAGCCTAAGTTACTCCTTATTACATCAGCTATCTGCCGCTGAAAGTCCCGTCAAAATCGGTTAAGCCATTGCAGGGAGTAGCCGGAACAAACAGACAGACAGACAGGCCAAAATTGGAAAAAATGTTGTTTTGGTATATGTATCATCCATATGCACTTAGCAAAAAGCGATTATTTTAATATTACAAACAGACACTCAAATTTTATTTATTTGTATGGATAACATTGACAGTCTAAATTGAGGCAAAACCTTATTCGATAGAAACGTCACATTTATATTTTAAACGTTAGCAATATTTTTTTTGTACTGGGATGTTGGCAGAATTGATTCTTGCACTAATGCAAGCAAAAACTGACCTTAAGGTGACGAACCTTTTCATTCCGCGACTGTACCTTTCAAATACCTTAATACGCGTTTCGCAGCTTTCCAATGAATTTCAGAATAACATTAATTAAATTGGCTCAAAAAACTCACTGCATGAGCGATGTCCGGCCTAGTACATACTGCAAGATACATAAGTTGACCAATAAGATTTCTATACTCATAGTTTTCAGATTTCTTATCTGCCTTATCAAGCTTCGTGCCAGATTCCATCGGTGTTCCTATCGGCTTACACTCCTCTAATTTAAATCTGCTTAAAATATCACATATATAATCAGACTGATCTAATGTAATAGTTCCTTTATCTTTACTAATTCTCATTCCCAAGAACTCATTAACTCTTCCAAGATCTTTAATCTCAAACTCTATCATTAATGGTTCTTTTAATTTTAATTTATCTTGGTTACATGACGTAAATAATAATATATCGTCAACATAGACAGCGATAATGGTGAGCTTTCCATGAAAATTTCTGATATAAACGCATGGCTCCAGGGAAGATTTTTTGAAAGACATTTTCTGTGTCAGAACCGTACGTATATTTTGTCATACCAGCATTTTGCAGCTTGTTTAAACCCATAGATGGATTTGTTTAATTTATAGACCTTATATATTATATTGTTCCATGTACACATCTTTATTAAGGCCCCATTCAAAAAAGCTGTCTTGACATCTAATTGATCGATGTCTAAATCGTATTCAACTGCTAAAGCTAATAGCATCCATATCGTTGAATAACGAACTACAGGAGCAAAAGTTTCTTTGTAATCTATGCCGTACTTTTGCGTAAAGCCTTTTGCTACCAAACGTGCCTATATATATCTAGTTATTTTTCCACTAAGATCTCGTTTTATTTTAAAAACCCATTTACTTTTTACTGGTATCTGACCTTTCTTGAGTTCAACTAGACTCCAACACTTATTTTTGTAAAAAGAATTATACTCGTCTAACATTGCAGTACGCCATTTGTCTGAATCTTTACCATTCAGTGCCTCTTTTACTGTATTCAGCTCATCATCACCACAGCTCAGATTTGAAGCTATGTTAGCATACTCTTCACCATTGTGTATACTTGTGAAGCTTAGAATATCTGAATCTTCAGAGCAGATCGATGACATCCCTGGAACGTAAGTAGTATCCAAAACGTCTTCTGTACTAGCAATAGTTATATCACCATCATCAGTGTCATTCAATGCATCAATTTCTTGTCTCCGTATACTTGGCTTAGTACACGTGTCATCAGACATAAATTGTAATTTACCATCATTGTATGGTTCATTGAATGGCTCTGAATCAGCTCTACTGTTACTAATGTCATTTGTGACATTTTCACTCATCAAATTAAAATCTATTATATTAGTTGATGATTTGTTTATTCTACTATTTACAATGAACTTATTTTCTTATAGTGCATTTCGTTGGTCTCAGGGTCTATCAGTCTATAGCCCTTGCTTTCTTCGCAATAACCAACAAATATATACATTTTACTTTTAGCATCCAATTTCTTTCTATTAGGAACAATGGCATATGCTAAACATCCAAAAATCTTTAAATTACTAATGTCTACCTTTTTCCCAGACCATTTCTCTTCTG
Source organism: Limenitis camilla (assembly GCA_905147385.1). NCBI lineage: Eukaryota > Metazoa > Arthropoda > Insecta > Lepidoptera > Nymphalidae > Limenitis > Limenitis camilla. The sequence continues at coordinate 14,520,952 of LR990240.1, forward strand.
GTGTAGAACCATTAATGCTTTTGTGGGAGATCTATTCTTTATATACACAGCAATCTTCACACCTTCAGCCCAAAAACGCTCATCAAGGCCAGCATCTTGCAACATGCATCGAGCCTTCTCCATGATCGTCCTATCCGCTCGTTCACTTACTCCGTTTTCAGCAGGAGAATATGGAACTGTCGTTTCGTGAAGAATTCCATACTGCTTAAAGAAAGATTTAAATAGTTTATTAACATATTCAGTACCGTTGTCACATTTTACAACTTTTATTTTCTTTCCAGTTTGATTTTCAACTAGAATCTTAAATTTTTAAAATTTTCAAAGACTTCGCCTTTAGACTTTAAGAAATAAACAAAAGTTTTCCTCGTATAGTCATCGGTAAATGTCAAAAAATATTTCGCGCCTCCTAAGGAACTTTGAGACATGGGTCCACATAGATCAGTGTGTATTAGCCCTATTAAAAGATTTTTTAGGAAATGGCAGTCGAGATTGCTTCCCCTCAACGCAAACTATACATGATTGATAGTTATTATCATCGTAATCAATACCAGTGACCATACCTTTTTTCAGAACGTACATACTCCTCGAGTTCTGATGAGCAAGTCGTCTACGACACGTCTCTTGTGTTTCCTTACAGCCTTTTTTTTTCGAGGTTGACGCCTTAGGTTCTACCTCGGAAATGTTCGCTGTTGATTTCGAAATGTCAGTAGCTTCCTGTGAAATTACTTTAACTTCCGCATCAAAACACAAGTTATATTTGGCAATTTCTGTTGCAGTCGGTTCACAAGAACCTAATATGTCTAATACATACATATTATTTACATGACTAGCCGTCGCTACAACCTCATCTCTCTTATTAACAATTTTACAATTATTAAAATTAAAATGTACAGAAAAACCCTTTTTAGTTACAGCACATACAAAAAAGATTTGCTGAAAGATTAGGTACAAAATAATTAGGTACACTTACAGTTTTGACAAGACTGTTTCGTATTGTAATTTTTAAAAGACCCTTTCCAATTGCTGAAAGTATCTCGCCATTCGCAATATTTACCTTCACCGGTTTGATAGGAACATAATCGTAGAAAAAATTTATATTATTGCACATATGGTTTGTTGCTCCCGAATCAATACACCATACGTCATTTCTAACAGTAACAGACAGTGCTGTCAACATAGCCTCATATTTTTTATGTGAAACCTCCTTAGTAGATTGTTTTATTTTATATTTACAATTCTTTATTAGGTGACCTGGCCTTTTACATTTGAAGCGCTTTACTTGTTTTCTAGATACTAAAGCCGTAGCGCCTTCACTTTTATCCTTTCGTCTTTGACACTCCTGAAGTAACTTTGCTTTCACTGTTTCGCTAGACAATTTTAAGTTGTTATTCTCGAGAGTCCACGGTCATAGGTTTGTGTTGACAAATTAATATTTAAAACTTCGCTTTCAATTATTAAATAAAGCTTACATTACCAAATGTTATCACTGAGTGTTTGGCAATGTTAAACTATATAGTACATGGTTAAACATGTTATTTAGTTTAATGTCAATATAATCCCACCAAAAACATTTTCATGTAAAATGTTGCCAAAACGACACCATATATACCTCGCACTATCAAAAAGTTATCAGATCTCATATAGAGCCAAGCTGCTAACTCTACACGCCCTCCCTCCCTACCTCTACAAGCTCTCACTTCACAAACTCTACACCTTAGTTAACATAAGTCGGAGAATAGTAAAAGAGTATCGAATAATCGAATCGTCATCGCTATCTATAACGTTGGAGTAGGGTATTTATTTATTTAGTAAATTATTTATTTAGTAAGTAGTAGGGTTGTAGTCACTTCCGTCGTTTTGACAATCTCGACCCTTTATATGCCATCGACAGTCTGACAGTAGTCTTAGTCATGCGCTGTCTATCAAGGAGTGAAGTAGTCCCTGGATAGTGTTAGTGTTGTGCAGTGATGTGCTGTCCAATTAAGGTCACATGAGTACCTTACAATTTAGTTGCCACGTCTTGTGTCAGGTTAGGTTTAAGTGAGTTTAACCTTGGGTTTAAACAGGGAGCCTGAGCAGTGGAGGTGAGTGTCTCGATCGAATAAAGGATATCCTTAAGCCTACACCTTGGTCACAACTCACAAGTCCAAGACATTGCTTAGGTTCCTCTCGTAATTGTTAGAGATCTTATTTGATTATTTATCGGTTCAGTAGAAGTATCAATAATCCACTCGATATTGTCACTTCTTTTAGTGTTCTCCAATATTACCCTCACCTCTTTTCTTCTCATAATTAAAATTGCCGACATATATATGGCTGTGGTGTGGTGTGAGGGTTCAAAAAAACCACAAAGCGCTTCGAGAAAAGGTAGTAGTGCCCTTGCGAGTTGCGCTTCGCTTCGCTCGTCTTGGCGGGGGCACTGCCGTGCCCCCATATATACCGGCGCGTCAAGTGATCAAGTCAGTAACTGCACACACACATGCGGGCGGGCACTGATGTGTAGACGTCACTCGCGGCTCTCACGCTGACCACAAAGTAATCTCCATATGGTCGATTGAATTTATGAGGATATATAAAAACTTGAATAATCATGTAATAGGATTACTTCAACGATTAATTATTTAATTTTAATTCATCAATTTTAAAATTAGTTCACAAATAATGACGACATCCTTAGTTTATATATTTAGTCCAAATATTCGAGGATAATGAATGGGGACAGGTTGTGCAATTATTTTCGGAATTTCCCGTTATTCGCATATTAGCCCGTTAGTCACACAGTATACCTATAATCTACACAGTAGTGTCACGATTCAACAGCAACATAACCACAGCTATAAATATGCGACCCGTATTGTCGAAGTCGCACTCCGCCCGCGTGCCCGCTCGCAGCTCGCCCGCGTGCTCCTTGTTGTTATTGTTTACGTCGCGTTACTGATTTATATTGTATGTACATATTATATAGAGAATAGTTCATCAGTCATTATATCCAATTAAAATACATGTAAACAAGCTCTATTTCGTTTCACAATGATTACACTAGCGCTTGTCATTGTTGCCGTGTTTGCTCTCTATCTATATGGAACTAAGAATCACAACTACTGGAATCAAAAGGGAGTTATATATGACAGACCTCTACCATTTCTTGGTAATAATGCAAAGAACTACCTCATGCAGATGAGTGTCACTCAAATACTAGTTGAAAAATATTGGAAGTATCCTAAGGAGAAAGTCGTTGGATTCTACCGAGGATTTCGCCGCGAGCTCATCATCAGGGACCCAGAGATCGCTAAGCGGATTCTTACTACCGACTTCAATTATTTTTATCCACGCGGACTCAATAATAATAAACATGCGATAGAACCGTTATTGAAAAATCTGTTCTTCGCGGATGGAGACATGTGGCGGCTGCTGCGTCAGCGCTTGACCCCGGCGTTCACTAGTGGCAAGCTCAAGGCCATGTTCCCGTTGATTGTGGAGCGAGCTGAGCGTCTGCAGACCCTAGCGCTTGCTGCTGCCTTCTCCGGGAAAGAGGTCGACGCGCGCGACCTGATGGCGCGCTACACCACTGACTTCATTGGTGCTTGTGGCTTTGGTCTGGACTCGGACGCACTCAAGCATGAAAACTCGCCTTTTCGCAAGCTTGGCGCTAAAATTTTTGAAGTAGGTCCTAAGGATGTTTTAATTATGCTTTTAAAAGAACTGTTTCCCAGCATTTTTAAACATTTAAAAGTGTTGGGCCGAGTAGAGAAAGACATGTTTCAGTTGGTGAATGAAGTACAGAGACAGAGAAATTATGAGCCGTCAGGTAGAAATGACTTTATAGACATTTTACTCGAATGCAAAAAGAAAGGTACGATCGTAGGCGAGTCTATCGAGAAAGTAAAACCCGACGGTACCCCGGAGACCGCCACATTGGAGTTTGACGAGGAGTTAATGGCAGCACAAGTGTTCGTATTTTTCGCCGCCGGGTTCGAAACATCTTCCTCCGCAACCAGCATCACCTTGCACGAGCTAGCTTACAACCCCGAAGTACAGGATAAGGTGCAACAAGAAATAGACAGAGTGTTAGCCCAACACAATAACAAACTTAGCTACGACGCTATCAAGGAGATGACTTACCTCGAGTGGACATTCAAAGAGGGAATGAGGATCTTTCCTTCCCTGGGGTTATTGATAAGAGAATGTGCGCGGCAGTACACATTTGAAGATCTCAACTTGACGATAGACCCAGGAGTACGAGTGTTCATACCACTGCAAGCGATGCACAACGACCCTGAATACTTCGACAACCCGACCGAGTTCAGACCGGAACGATTCAATCCAGAGAATTTCGATATCAAGAATAAATATATTTATATGCCATTCGGAGTCGGGCCACGAGCTTGTATAGGTATGTCTGTTTTTCAACAATCAAATATTTTGTATTTTAGACCAGATTATTCTCTATTTTTGTATTTAATACACCGTATTGATAACATAACTATACTGTTTAATAAATATGCAATCTTCTTAATAAATGCGACTCAAGTAGGGGGAACGTGCCGGACCGGACAAAACACTCATTATCTCACTCGGTCAAGTCACTCACTAAATTTAGATTTTTGTTTTTTTTATTTATTGCTGTTTTTATAATACCTACTAACAAAATATATTCCTTGTTGCGTCTCTCTTATTATGGTACTTTATTATAATGTAATAATCACTAGACAGAGCAGGACGGACAGACAGGCGGTGTAGTCGTCAATAACAACTTTATCCGACGAATTATTGTTATTAGTTCTGAAGATAATTTCATTTTACTTTTCCCCCCACTTCGAACTATAGTATGTTGCCCCGGCTTTGCACATATAGCAGAGCATGTTATGTCTGTATGTATCCCACAATGCATTGTTTTGTTTTGTTGATCCTCCCATTCCCATTCCCCATTCGTACGAATCTTTCGTACGAATCTTTCCTGTTTATTGTCTATACCTAGAGACTAGCGTCCGATTATCCGTTCGTCCGTATTCATTTATTTACAAAATACGTGGCTATCGCTAATACCGTATGTCAATGGTTGAAGCGGCTCAATCGATTTCATTGTTTTTTCATCAATAGGTTTATTCTTATTTATTGCAGGTGAGCGCTTGGGGCTGATGCAGTCCATCGCGGGGCTGGCGGCGGTGCTGTCGCGCTTCCGGGTGCTGCCCGCGCCCTCCTCCCGGCGCCGCCCCCCCGTCAACCCCGTCTCGGGCATCGTGCAGTCAGTGCAGGGGGGGCTGCCGCTCATTTTTGTCGAGAGGAAACGCAACCAATTGTTATCATAAATCTTTCATAATTCTTTGATTAATATTGCATTGAATCTTAGTTTTTCGCCTTATTATTATTACTTACTAATCCAGTCATTATATACCTACATTTGGATAAACATAAGAACGTAGCGAGCTCAATTTTTGATATTATTCGAAGTTAAGCTTTTCTAGAACGGGGGACCTAGAAAAGTTTAACTTCGAATTGTCGACCGATTTCTTGTGGATTTTCAGCCATCATGAAAAAGTGTTAGGAAATAAAGCACAATTCCTGTGCCAATGATCTGAAAACACGGTAGTGCCTCGCCAAGACGAGCCAAGCGAAGCGCTAGGCGGCTACTATCTTGTTTTAAAGTGCTTCGTCACTTTTTTTAACCGTCATAACACCTTAATCAAAATATATTGTAGTAATGAAAAGGCGGTGGGTCCTTTTTGTGTCGAAGTGAGGGGGGTAGAGTGTGTAGAGTTAGAAGTTTGACTCTGTATGGGATTTGATCATTTTTTAACAGAGCGACGTATATGGTCTCGTTTGAGCTGCATTTAACATGAAAATGTTTTTGGTGGGATATACCTTTTCCTTACCGGAAAGTGACTGAGTTATGAATGACCCTCCAACCGAGTAAATGAGTAAGCCTCAACCTTCAACCTCAACCAACAACCAACCTCCTTTAAACTGAAATCTCTTTCTTGATCCAAATCCGAAGTTCCGCGGACTAGTGGCCTATTAGTGTCTCAATAAAACTATAGATATCTTTTTGTTCTATTTTATAATTTAATATCCCTTTTATATGTTGACTGTCGGTTAACAACAACCCTTACAAGTATAAAACACTATGTTACTTTTTTTGCCAATTGTTTGTTTGTTTGTTGACAATTATTAAAGTTGCAGTCAGTTTCATGCAGCTGGTGGAACATAGACGCAAGCAACTCGAAGCATAACATATTATTATTCATCGATTTCACCACTAAGCCACTGAATAACATGTTACACTGTAACGGAGGAGGTCTATACTCTGTCTCTAGTTACTTGGTGTTGGTGTATAAATGTTGACATGTGTAAGAGATACCATCGAAGAAATTATCCTCATTAGCCTCACCATGAAATGTCTGCTGTAAGTGGCTGAGGAGTTGCATATAGCGCAGACTACTCAATGTTGACATGTGTAAGAGATACCATCGAAGAAATTATCCTCATTAGCCTCACCATGAAATGTCTGCTGTAAGTGGCTGAGGAGTTGCATATAGCGCAGACTACTCAATGTTGACATGTGTAAGAGATACCATCGAAGAAATTATCCTCATTAGCCTCACCATGAAATGTCTGCTGTAAGTGGCTGAGGAGTTGCATATAGCGCAGACTACTCAATGTTGAAATGTGTAAGAGATACCATCGAAGAAACTATCCTTATTAGCCTCATCATGAAATGTCTGCTGTAAGTGGCTGAGGAGTTGCATATAGTGCAGACTACTCAATATTGACATGTGTAAGAGATACCATCGAAGAAACTATCCTCATTAGCCTCACCATGAAATGTCTGCTGTATGTGGCTGAGGAGTTGCAAATAGCGCAAACTACTCAATGTTGACATGTGTAAGAGATACCATCGAAGAAACTATCCTCATTAGCCTCACCATGAAATGTCTGCTGTATGAGGCTGAGGAGTTGCAAATAGCGCAGACTACTCAATGTTGACATGTGTAAGAGATACCATCGAAGAAACTATCCTCATTAGCCTCACCATGAAATGTCTCCTGTATGTGGCTGAGGAGTTGCAAATAGCGCAGACTACTCAATGTTGACATATGTAAGAGATACCATCGAAGAAACTATCCTCATTAGCCTCACCATGAAATGTCTGCTGTATGTGGCTGAGGAGTTGCAAATAGCGCAGACTACTCAATGTTGACATGTGTAAGAGATACCATCGAAGAAACTATCCTTATTAGCCTCATCATGAAATGTCTGCTGTAAGTGGCTGAGGAGTTGCATATAGTGCAGACTACTCAATATTGACATGTGTAAGAGATACCATCGAAGAAACTATCCTCATTAGCCTCACCATGAAATGTCTGCTGTATGTGGCTGAGGAGTTGCATATAGCGCAGACTACTCAATGTTGACATGTGTAAGAGATACCATCGAAGAAATTATCCTCATTAGCCTCACCATGAAATGTCTGCTGTAAGTGGCTGAGGAGTTGCATATAGCGCAGACTACTCAATGTTGACATGTGTAAGAGATACCATCGAAGAAATTATCCTCATTAGCCTCACCATGAAATGTCTGCTGTAAGTGGCTGAGGAGTTGCATATAGCGCAGACTACTCAATGTTGACATGTGTAAGAGATACCATCGAAGAAATTATCCTCATTAGCCTCACCATGAAATGTCTGCTGTAAGTGGCTGAGGAGTTGCATATAGCGCAGACTACTCAATGTTGAAATGTGTAAGAGATACCATCGAAGAAACTATCCTTATTAGCCTCATCATGAAATGTCTGCTGTAAGTGGCTGAGGAGTTGCATATAGTGCAGACTACTCAATATTGACATGTGTAAGAGATACCATCGAAGAAACTATCCTCATTAGCCTCACCATGAAATGTCTGCTGTATGTGGCTGAGGAGTTGCAAATAGCGCAAACTACTCAATGTTGACATGTGTAAGAGATACCATCGAAGAAACTATCCTCATTAGCCTCACCATGAAATGTCTGCTGTATGAGGCTGAGGAGTTGCAAATAGCGCAGACTACTCAATGTTGACATGTGTAAGAGATACCATCGAAGAAACTATCCTCATTAGCCTCACCATGAAATGTCTCCTGTATGTGGCTGAGGAGTTGCAAATAGCGCAGACTACTCAATGTTGACATATGTAAGAGATACCATCGAAGAAACTATCCTCATTAGCCTCACCATGAAATGTCTGCTGTATGTGGCTGAGGAGTTGCAAATAGCGCAGACTACTCAATGTTGACATGTGTAAGAGATACCATCGAAGAAACTATCCTCATTAGCCTTACCATGAAATGTCTGCTGTTTGTGGCTGAGGAGTTGCAAATAGCGCAGACTACTCAATGTTGACATGTGTAAGAGATACCATCGAAGAAACTATCCTCGTTAGCCTCACCATGAAATGTCTGCTGTATGTGGCTGAGGAGTTGCAAATAGCGCAGACTACTCAATGTTGACATGTGTAAGAGATACCATCGAAGAAACTATCCTCATTAGCCTCACCATGAAATGTCTGCTGTATGTGGCTGAGGAGTTGCAAATAGCGCAGACTACTCAATGTTGACATGTGTAAGAGATACCATCGAAGAAACTATCCTCATTAGCCTCACCATGAAATGTCTGCTGTATGTGGCTGAGGAGTTGCAAATAGCGCAGACTACTCAATGTTGACATGTGTAAGAGATACCATCGAAGAAACTATCCTCATTAGCCTCACCATGAAATGTCTCCTGTAAGTGGCTGAGGAGTTGCATATAGCGCAGACTACTCAATGTTGACATGTGTAAGAGATACCATCGAAGAAACTATCCTCATTAGCCTCACCATGAAATGTCTCCTGTATGTGGCTGAGGAGTTGCAAATAGCGCAGACTACTCAATGTTGATATGTGTAAGAGATACCATCGAAGAAACTATCCTTATAAGCCTCACCACGAAATGTCTGCTGTAAGTGGTTGAGGAGTTGCATATAGTGCAGACTACTCAATGTTGACATGTGTAAGAGATACCATCGAAGAAACTATCCTCATTAGCCTCACCATGAAATGTCTGCTGTATGTGGCTGAGGAGTTGCAAATAGCGCAGACTACTCAATGTTGACATGTGTAAGAGATACCATCGAAGTAACTATCCTTATTAGCCTCACCATGAAATGTCTGCTGTATGTGGCTGAGGAGTTGCAAATAGCGCAGACTACTCAATGTTGACATGTGTAAGAGATACCATCGAAGAAACTATCCTCATTAGCCTTACCATGAAATGTCTGCTGTATGTGGCTGAGGAGTTGCAAATAGCGCAGACTACTCAATGTTGACATGTGTAAGAGATACCATCGAAGAAACTATCCTCGTTAGCCTCACCATGAAATGTCTGCTGTATGTGGCTGAGGAGTTGCAAATAGCGCAGACTACTCAATGTTGACATGTGTAAGAGATACCATCGAAGAAACTATCCTCATTGGCCTTACCATGAAATGTCTGCTGTATGTGGCTGAGGAGTTGCAAATAGCGCAGACTACTCAATGTTGACATGTGTAAGAGATACCATCGAAGAAACTATCCTCATTAGCCTTACCATGAAATGTCTGCTGTATGTGGCTGAGGAGTTGCAAGTAGCGCAGACTACTCAATGTTGACATGTGTAAGAGATACCATCGAAGAAACTATCCTCATTAGCCTTACCATGAAATGTCTGCTGTATGTGGCTGAGGAGTTGCAAGTAGCGCAGACTACTCAATGTTGACATGTGTAAGAGATACCATCGAAGAAACTATCCTCGTTAGCCTTACCATGAAATGTCTGCTGTATGTGGCTGAGGAGTTGCAAGTAGCGCAGACTACTCAATGTTGACATGTGTAAGAGATACCATCGAAGAAACTATCCTCGTTAGCCTCACCATGAAATGTCTGCTGTAAGTGGCTGAGGAGTTGGTATACAGACTACTTAATGCTGCAATATCATCAATATTGGAAATAAATGTTTCAAAATGTTCTATAATAGGTTAAAAATGTCGACCGCATCAGCAGCAATGGCGCTGTGGTCGCGTCAGTCTGGCTGTTTTATTTGTGCAATATTACAAAATATTACTGTAAAAACCGATAAGTATAAAATAGTACATAATAACTACACTTTATACCGACAACGCCATCTATTTGACAGAAGAAAAAGAAAATTAATAAGATAAACAACATGTATCAAATCTTCAAAAATATCTTATTTAAAAATTAAAAAAACATTTTATATTATTTTAAAATATTACATAATAGTATTGTAAAATCCAAATACAGATTAGTGATTATATTATGAGTCAATTATCAATCACGTGGCGCCATCTACGGGACGTGTGACAGGTTCAAGTACGTGAATAACATTTGTAAATGAATATATCTTTTGATTGAGTGAACCGATTGCGATGAAACAAAGACTAAATGTTACTCCGAAGTTAGCACTACAGTTATATATAACGCAACGTCAATCGAGTGTAGTCAGGAGTTTCTGCGTTTATCGCGCACAAACAAACGACAAACAGACAATTTTTTTTAAACTTTTGAAATGGTATCTATAGGTTATTTGAATACCCCTCCGCTAATTCTTTTCAATATACACGCAATGTACAGACACGGTAAGTCTACAGATTTATTATATGTATAGATTTTTTGATATATATAAGTATCATGTAAATGAATTTGCTTTTCACTTACATGATAAGTGGAAGAAATTCTTTAAACCTAATTACATTTTTATTTTTTCTCCTTTGCATCTGCACAAAAAAGTAAAATATTTGAATATATTTAGGGTTTCTTGATTAATTCAGATTTAGAAATTTAATGCCTTATATATGTTGAGAAAAATAATAAATATGTCACCTATTTTAACAATCTATCACGCGTATGTGTGTCATCGTTAATGTTTGTAATAATATTTTGGGGCAATTCAATGGGAAATTTAATAAAAGTTCCTTTTGCGTTGGGCCACAACTCCATAATCAGCTTCTGATTTCTGATGTCCATTATTCAAATACAACAAATACCGCTTTTTAAAAAGTAAACTTAATTTTTTATTGTTGGAAAAAACATAATATGACATTAATTTTTAACCAACTTTAAAAAAGAGGACGTTTTCAATTCGATTGGTATATTTTTTTTTATGTATGTATATAGATTACGGTGAGATGTATGATCCGATTTACGTGATTTTTCTTTTGTTGCGGAATAGTTGTCATTTGGTCCCATAAAAATTTAACATAGGCCCAGTAGTTTATGAACCTTCAAATGGAGGAGGTTCTCAATTCGATTGGTACTTTTTTAAAATTTATGTACACCGATTACGCTGAGTTTTATGATCCGATTTATGTGATTCTTCTTTAGTTTGATGCAGAATCGTTACTATTTGGTCCCATAAAAATTTAACATGGTTTGGATAAGTAGTTTTTATTTTATATGAACATTTTTTCCGTTCCCGTTCCATGTGATATTATTGTCCAAATAATGGGAGGTTAATAAATAACAGAATTATTTCTTACTTTTTAGTCCATTTATTTAGTCTTTGAAGTCGGGTTTTTTAAACGTAGTTTTTTTTTATATGTAATATACTGGATATTAAATTTTGTATGCTTATATTTTTAGTTTTAGCATGACTAAATTATTTAATACTAATTTTAAAATGTACCTTTGATTATTGTTGATTATTGTAAAGTTAAGGCCGCATATAGTTGGTCACAATTGTATATGTTTATATCTGTCTAATAGCTATATTCGCAATAAAGAAAATATGAATTTAATATTATTAAGTTAAAAACAATCAAAATATTAGTTAAAAAATAAAACTGTAACCAGGAAATTTTGTAATCATTGTGAACTAGGAAGTTTGCAATCAAATAAATGATGCGAATTGCGATATCACACAACGATAGCGAGAACAGAGATTCACTTCTCTCAGAGGCGAGCGCCGAGCAGTCAACAGAACGGCACACGCGCACGCGTACGCGCACGCGCTCACCACTCCGCGCTGGCTACCTCGCGCCGCCGCAATACTTGTTCCGTTATATCGAGTCGTTCAACAATATATGATATTATTATAATGATAACATTAACATTATTCATTGTAGGAATTATCGCGTTCTACTTATACGGAACGAACAAACACAAGTACTGGGATCGAAAGGGGGTTAAACATGATACGCCCCTGTTTTTGTTTGGAAATAATGTGAAAAATTATTTCTTGCGAAAGAGTATGACGCAGATGATGGTCGAAACGTATCAAAAGTACCCTAGGGAGAAAGTCGTTGGATTCTACCGCGCGTATCGCCCCGAGCTCATCATTAGGGACCCAGAGATCGCTAAGCGAATACTTATTAACGACTTTTTACACTTCTACCCGCGTGGACTCAATGGAAATAAACATGCGATAGAACCGCTTCTAAAGAATTTGTTCTTTGCGGATGGCGACATGTGGCGGCTGCTGCGTCAGCGCATGACTCCAGCCTTCACTAGTGGCAAGCTCAAGGCCATGTTCCCGCTCATTGTGGAGCGAGCTGAGCGGCTGCAGACCATAGCGCTTGCTTCTGCCTCTGCCGGGAAAGAGGTTGACGTACGAGATCTCATGGCGCGGTATGCTACTGATTTTATCGGTGCTTGTGCATTCGGTCTGGACTCAGACTCACTAAAGGATGAAAACTCTGCTTTTCGTAAACTTGGCGCTAAAATATTTCAAATAGGTCCAAAAGAATTCTCCGTCTTCGTATTAAAAGAGCTTTTTCCTAGTATGCAAAAATATTTTAAATCATTTGGGCGAGTAGAAAGGAGCATGTTTCAATTGGTGAATGAAGTACAGAGACAGAGAAATTATGAGCCGTCAGGTAGAAATGATTTTATTGATATTTTATTGGAATGCAAGAAGAAAGGTACGATCATAGGAGAGTCTATCGAGAAAGTAAAACCCGACGGTACCCCGGAGACCGCCACATTGGAGTTTGACGAGGAGTTAATAACAGCACAAGTGTTTGTATTTTTCGCCGCCGGGTTTGAAACATCCTCCTCCGCCATTAGTATCACCTTGCACGAGCTAGCTTATAACCCCGAAGTACAGGATAAGGTGCAACAAGAAATAGACAGAGTATTGGCTAAACACAATAACAAACTTAGCTACGAAGCTATCAAGGAGATGACTTATCTCGAGTGGACATTAAAAGAAGGAATGAGGATTTTTCCTTCTCTAGGGTTCTTGATAAGAGAATGTGCGCGCAAGTACACATTTGAAGATCTCAACTTGACGATAGACCCAGGAGTACGAGTGTTCATACCACTGCAAGCGATGCACAACGACCCTGAATACTTCGACAACCCGACCGAGTTTAGACCGGAACGATTCAATCTTGAAAATGTTAATGTCAATAATAAATATGTTTACATGCCATTTGGCGCCGGACCACGCGCTTGTATAGGTGAGTATGGTTTGTGTTTTGATGGTGTTGACTTTCAATTGTCATTTGATTACAGGCCTGAATATTTATTATTAACTAGCTGTGCCCGCAACTCCGTCTGCGTATGACTTATCGCGCATTTTCTACGTGTAAAATATTTACCAAATATTTACATACATCAGTAAATAAAACTAAAATAAATACTAACTACCAAATTAATAATTTGTAGACGAAACTTATTACACCCCCTACCTCTACTAATAGCTACATCAAGTTACACTGACGCGCGAGAAACTGTTAGCACTCAGGTCTACTCCTGCAACGCGCAGAGCTGGTCCCTGTGCCTTGTTGAAGATTATATCAAAAACATAAGCTAACAGACAAACCTAAAGAATAATTAACTTTAATTCATAGTAAACTTTGATAAAAAAATAAAAGACCTGACTGAAAATCTTATTAATAGTTATTTTAAACTTTTTAAAGTACGACAGAAAAGTTTTACTGTAATAATCATAATAATAATAATAAATATTTTTATTTCAGACGAAAGTCCATACAATATTTTTTTTTTAAACTAAAAGACTAAAAATAAATATATAAGATAAAGAGAATTATATATATATATATATATGTAGGAACGTAATTTAGGTTTATTAAGTAAGTAAAACGAAACGTAATTATTAAAGGTGTCTGATTGGTTAATGATATTTGAATGTGGAATGAAGGGAATGAACGAGGAGGAATGGCGTGAGGAGTGGACAGGAGGGGATTAAAGGTGTGAGGAGTGTAAAAAATTAAAATAAAATAAAAGTAATAAATCTATAATTTGCTTTAATTATTTCCATCCTACAATTTTTGGGGGCTCGTCCGGGATGGAAATATAAAATAAGCAAATATAGAATATAAAATTGGTGACCGTCGTAAGCACGCGGCGTGGAGCGTGGCAAGGTGATTGGCGTAATTATAAGTTGTAAGGTGAAATATCAGGTGAAGATGGAAGAAAAGCAAGGTGAGGCGACGGCAAACTATTTTAATATGATGACTACGGCGGGATATGATGGATTAATATCAAAATTCGACGGCACGGGCAAAACGATCAGCTCATCAAAATGGCTGCAAGATATAGATGAAAATGCAGAGTTATTTGGATGGACGATGACTCAAAAACTCATCGTTGCACGTCGATGTTTAACGGGAACGGCGGAGTTATGGATTAAATCAGAACGCGTTTTTAAAACCTACGAAGAATTTAAAGTGGCTTTATTGAAGGAATTCCCAGACACATATAATGTGAAAGAGATTCACGAATTAATGTCTAGCAGGAAAAAGAGGAAGAATGAATCCTATTATGAGTACATGCTCGTTATGAAAGAACTCGGAAAAAGGGGCAAATTTCCCGATTACATAGCAATACAGTACATAATTGATGGGATAGTGGATTATGAACCGAACAAAGCTATTTTGTATGGCGTTACGACGTATCCTATATTAAAAGAGAAACTAGCAATTTATGAAAACATGAAGAAAGCTATGTTAATTTCGAATAAACAAAATGATGCTGCTAAGGAAAAGAAAACCTACTCAGGAAGTCCGATTCGTCATTGTTACAAGTGTGGAGAAAAGGGTCATTTGGCAAATGTGTGTAAAAATGGTGTGAAATGCTACAAATGTAACAAATTTGGTCATATAGCGACATCATGCATCAATGACGATAAGCGTATGCGTGAAGTTAGCAACATGGGCGGAAACGGGGTTCACAAAACAAAATGGCAACCTAACGCCATGTACGTGAAGTCATCTACGGATTCTTCCGCAAATTGCGATCGTAAAGTTGGCAATACAAGAATGTACGAGAGTGACGTAGCGGATACAAACATGGCGGCGAGCAGCGGCGAATGTAATATGTCAATGTCATGTGTCAGTGAGAGTGAAGTGTATACAATAAACAACAATTTAAAGCCGGTAAAAAGTATTAAAATTAAGGATATAAGTGTTATGGCTCTAATAGATTCTGGAAGTGACGTTAATTTAATGTCTTCAGACTTTTGTTCGTCGGTTCAGTTGTCGATATCTACTGAAAATAATATAATTTTAACGGGACTTGGACAAACTCGAATATTGTCTCTTGGTCAAGTTGTTGTAAACTTAATTATAGATGGAGATGTGTATCATGATATAATATTTCATATTGTATGTAATAATGCTATGCCTTATGATGTCATTATTGGTCAAGAATTCTTACAAAATGTAACAACAATAATGAATATAATAGTTCTGTTTTGTTATTACCTAAAAGGGAGGTTGATTGGATGAATATATGTATGCTAGGGGGTGTTAATTCTTTGGTTTTAGAGCATATTAGAGATGTGGCTGTGAAGAAGGAAGTTCTCAGGTGTGTTGACAACTATAAACCTATGCAGACCATGGAAGCACCTCTTCAGCTGAAAATTGTGTTAAAAGATGATATACCAATTGCTCAACGACCTCGACGTTTATCTTTAATGGAACAGCAGATAGTAGAAAAACAAATTGCAGAATGGTTAGAAGACAATATCATCAGGGTGAGTCATTCCGAATATTCTAGTCCATTAGTACTTGTCAAAAAGAAAGATGGATCTACTCGTGTTTGTGTGGATTACCGATTGCTTAATAATAAAATTATAAAGGATGAATTTCCATTGCCTTTGATAGAGGACTTGATTGATAAACTTGTAGATGCTAGAGTATATAGTGTACTTGATTTAAAGAATGGATTTTTCCATCTTAAGGTGAGTGAGGAATCCATACATTATACTTCATTTGTCACACATCAAGGACAATATGAGTTTTTACGTGCACCTTTTGGATTGTCAATATGTCCTAAATATTTTATGAGATTTATTAGTATAATTTTCCGAGACTTGATTGCCCAAGGTATTATGGTTATATTTATAGATGACATACTAATTCCAGCACAAAATGAAGTCGAAGCTTTGCAAAGATTAAAGAAAGTATTAGAAGTAGCCTCACAGTATGGTATTCAAATTAATTGGAAGAAAGCTAACCTTATCTGTAGTGAAATTGAATATCTAGGTCATATCATAAGAAATGGTGAAGTCCGACCAAGTACTGAGAAAACTGATGCAGTTGTAAGATGTCAGGAACCTAAAAATAGCAAGCAGTTACAAAGTTTTTTGGGATTAACTTCTTATTTTAGAAAATACATTGAAAATTATGCAATAATAGCAAAACCATTAACTGATTTATTAAAGAAGAATGTTTCCTTTAAGTTTAGTTGTGAACAGAGTCAAGCATTTATTAATTTAAAACGGAAATTAGCAATGTCACCAGTTTTGAAGATTTTTAACTCAAAATTAAAGACTGAATTACACACTGATGCTTCGTCAGTAGCATTATCAGCTATCTTGATGCAACAACATGATAGTGGTTTACATCCTGTTTATTACATGAGTCACAAGACAAGTGAAGTCCAGAGTCAGTATTCCAGCTATGAACTTGAAGCATTAGCAATCATTAAGGGAGTTAAAAAATTCCGTCATTACTTGTTTGGAATTAAATTCAAGATAGTCACTGATTGTCAAGCTTTTGAGTTAACATTAAGAAAAAAAGATTTGACACCTAAAGTAGCAAGATGGGTTATGTTTTTAAGTGAATATGATTATCAAGTAGAACACCGAGCAGGTTCTAAAATGTTACATACAGATGCATTGAGCAGACAGCCCTTTGTAGCAACGATTACAAGTCTAAAGGAAAGTATTGAATTAGCTCAAGATCAAGATGATGGGTTCAAAGCCATTAAGAAGATATTAAAGGAACAATCATATAAAGACTATTGGTTAGAAAACAACATTTTATATAAAGGTGAAGAAAAGAAGTTAGTCATTCCAAAAACATTAGAAAATGAGGTTTTTAAGAAAACTCATGGAAATGGGCATTTTTCCAAAAAGAAAATGAAAGAATTAATAGAGAAAGATTATTACATAAAAGACATTGATAAAAAAATTGAGGAGTTCATCATTAGTTGTATTCCATGTTTGTTAGCAACCAAGAAAGCTGGAAAGCAGGAAGGTTTCTTGTGTCCGATAGAGAAAGAAAGTATACCTTTAGATACAATACATATGGATCACATAGGACCTCTAACCGAAACCAAAAAGCAGTATAATTACATCCTTAGTATTATAGATGGATTCACAAAATTTGTATGGCTTTTTCCCACCAAAACAACAAGTAGTAGTGAAACTTTAAATAAATTCCAAATTCATCAGCAAGTTTTTGGTAACCCCAGAAGAGTAATTACAGATCGGGGTACAGCATTTACAAGTCAGGAATTTGAAAATTACTGTAAAGAAGAGAACATCCAACATATAAAAATAACAACAGGAGTGCCACGAGGGAATGGGCAAGTGGAGAGGATCAATCGTATCATAATATCGATTTTAACTAAACTGTGTATAGAAAATTCTGGAGTTTGGTATAGACATGTAAGCAGATTGCAAAGATGTATAAATAGTACTTACCAACGTAGTATAAACACCACTCCATTTGAATTATTAATTGGAACTAAAATGAAATGTAAAGAGGATATTGAAATTATGAACTCTTTGCAGCAAGAATCTATAGATCTATATTATGAAAATAGAGAAGAACAAAGAAAGCATGCTAAGGAGGAAATACTAAAAATTCAAGAAGAGAATAAGAGAAATTACAATAAGAAGAGAAAAGAAAGTTCAAAATATGAATTAGGTGATTTAGTTGTTATAAAAAGATCCCAGTATGGTACAGGTCTCAAGTTAAAAGCTAAGTACTTAGGTCCCTATAAGATAGTTAAAGTGAAGAGAAATGATCGCTATGATCTTGAGAAACTTGACAGTTCTACTGAAGGACCTATCAGAACTTCCAGCTCAGCAGATCACATGAAAAGATGGCCCCACCATTAGTGAGATTGTTTTACTATATTAGGTGAGAATTATATGAACTAGTTAAAAGTACATTAGTAAAATCAATTTTAGTTTCATAAAACATTTACTATTGTTGTTTCATTTGTTAAGGATTTCATTTATTTTAGAATATTAGACTTTTGGCATAGTAAGAAATCAACTATTGTGTAAGGTTCATAAACATTGTGTAGTTATAACCAGTGAGTTTAAATTTAACAATAAATGGTCAATCTTATTCTAATGTATTGTAACTTAAGAAAATATAATTAAAAAGAGACGAGTGTTTCTAGAAAGGGGAAGGATTGTTAAAAATGAAACAAAAATGTCTGTTATTTACAATTTATTTGGAAAATTTGTTAATTATTACAAAAGAAATTTATAACATAGAGAAGTTTGTATAAAGTAAATAAATAGAAGTAAATTGATTTCATAAATATTATGAGTAAAATGTTATTAAACTGATTTCTATAATAATAAGCTTTTGTTAAAATAAGACCATAAATTTAAGCATAAAGTTACATTTAACGTTAAATTTTAAGTCAAGATGATTTGTTAGTTGTAAGATATTGTGGGATGAATGATGATGATTTGTTTTATGGATGGTGATGAGAGTGATGATGGTGAGTGTAATGATGATTACATACAGGTGAAGTGTGTGTGCCTGAGGACAGGCAATAGTGCAGGAAGGCCGAATGTAGGAACGTAATTTAGGTTTATTAAGTAAGTAAAACGAAACGTAATTATTAAAGGTGTCTGATTGGTTAATGATATTTGAATGTGGAATGAAGGGAATGAACGAGGAGGAATGGCGTGAGGAGTGGACAGGAGGGGATTAAAGGTGTGAGGAGTGTAAAAAATTAAAATAAAATAAAAGTAATAAATCTATAATTTGCTTTAATTATTTCCATCCTACATATATATTAGCAGTAGGGTTAGTATAATATTTCTTAAAAACTATGTTAGTGTCTTAACCTATTTTGTCTAAAACTGACATGTGCATCGTTCCAGACCCTCCAGAGGGAGCTATCATACTTTGTGGCAAATGTGCTGAGGAGAGTGTTGGAGCTACTCATGAATCTGCACATCATTGAGGCGACTTATTTGCGCATGATCGCATAGAAGTCATCTACATGAGCATCCGCAAACATTGCCGACGCACTGCAGTGTCGAGGTTTGCCCAGCACTGTCCTCAGCACATTGTTATATTGAACACGCAGAGCACTGTAGGCCCGCCGCGAATAGTCAGTCCACAGACTACACGTGTAGAAGGATTGGCAGTATGCTCGAAACAACAGTAGCTTTACTGGTATCGTACATCGTGCAAATCTGCGAGCCAACATGTTGCCACGAACCGACAGGGCCCTACGCTCCCGTTCAATGTCACCGTCGTCATCCAAGCTCCCGGTTACTATATGCCCAAGGTATCTGAACTGAGTTACAAACTTAAGAGAAAATCCACATAATTGGACACTAGGTCTGAAATCAATTTCTTTATTCTTTCCCCTGAAGATAAGTATTTCACTCTTTTTACTATTATAACTTAGTCCATTAACCTCTGCATACTCTTCACAGATCCGTAGCAACTTTCACAGTCCACTGACTGACGGACTCAGTAGTAGTTGACAAATGTCATCTGCATAGCTAAAATTATTCATGGATACTCCATCAATTGAGCAACCGACTCCAGCTCTGCTAAGCTCGCCAATCAGCCGATTCACAAACAGATTGAATAGCCTGGGTGACGTCAGCCCCCCCTGTCTCACTCCACATTCCAGTCTATATGCATCGCTGAATGCATTACCCCACCTAACCATATTTGTTTGGTTCCCATACCAGTACTCAAAAACGGAGATTATACTTAGCCTTAAGTTAGTTTCTGATTTTAGCTTTTCCCACAGGATTTTATAAGGCACTAGGTCGAAAGCTTTTGACAAATCGAGAAAGCAGGCATACACTGGCGTTTTACTATCAGTATAGTACCGCACAGTCTACTTTAGACACAGGATAGCACTCTCTGTTGACATTTCAGGTCTAAAACCGAATTGAGCGTCGTGTATTTTTACTGATCCAATCAACTGTGTATCAAGCAGGCCGTCCAGCACTTTGGCTGTGATCGTCGCCAGGGATATTGATCTATAGTAGGATCCGTCAGACACATTACCAATCCTATTTTTGAGTATTGGTACAACCACTGACTTCATCATTGCAACCGGTAGATAACTATGGCTACAACAAAGATTGTAAAGTGAAGTGAGAACCCTGGACAGGTGCACACCAGCATATCTGAAATGCTCAACGCTTAAACCATCGTGACCCGGCGATTTACCACGTTTCATACTCTTAATCGTATCAATAACATCTTTTAATGTAAAACGTACTGGCTCTGCCTCCGGATTCACGATCACTTCAGCATCCTTATCATAATTTCTGATATTTTTAGGCACCACTTTAAACTGTGCCTTAAACATATTGGCTATATTTTGATAGCCGCTAATACCTCCAACTTCTACCGGGATACTTGCCTGTGCATTCAGTCGGTTGGTATGTTTCCAGAATTTACCGAAGTGCTTAGCCTCATACGATGTTGCCAGCATATCCATTTTTATTGTCTCTTCATTAACTTGACACCACTTTACCTTAGATTTAAAAACTTTACGGGATTCACGCATTTCATCATACAAGGCTCCACACGTCGGCTTCCTCGCCCATACCCATGACTGGAAGCACAGACGAGCCCTGGCATGAGCAGGCCTCACATGTCTATTCCATCCTAAAATACGTCTCTTTTTGCTACGTTTTATAAATTTATGACTCGATATGGATGCCTCCTGCAATAGACTACTCAATGTTGACATGTGTAAGAGATACCACCGAAGAAACTATCCTTAGTAGCCTAAACACGAAATGTCTGCTGTAAGTGGCTGAGGAGTTGGTATACAGACTACTCAATGCTGCGACATCATCTCAAGATTAAAAGGTATTAAAAATACAATCAATTTGAAACCAAAGGGACTTGTGAGAGTTAATATATCACTGACTCATGTTGGAAATGAGCTGATAGAGATGAGCCTTCAAACGGTTGATCAGATCTTTACACTTTGTGGTTCAGAATCAGCTTCATTAAATTGGCTTTCAAACAAAATAATCGCATCTAACTCGGTCCTTTCTCTCTTGCCACAGACAGATATACGTTGTAGCGTCGGGGATCATGGCCCGTTATGGTACGATCTGCAAATCAGGTATTAAGGCTGAGAGCCTCAACTGTACCGCTATTATTATATTTCTCAGTACACATTTTGGATTTTATTTTAAAAACGCAAATAAATGTTTCAAAATGTTCTATAATAAAGTGTTAATTTCGACCGCATCTGCAGCAATGGCGCTGTGGTCGCGGTAGCCTGGCTGTTTTAAAAGTGATTTTTTTGAGCGTACTCTTTGATACAGGCAACCCTATGGCAAAACTTTTACAAAATGTCGTCTCTCATTTGCCTTCTGTCGCGTTTCTTAATTAACATTGATGTTTTCGTACAAATAACCAACACTTCCATACACCGATAGTCAATATGGCGTTTCATTAGCTTTATGTATAGTTGCATTGCGAAAAATACTCGTAGTAATACTATTAAGAGAGTCCAACGATTCGAATAAATAATTTGTCGCGTCGCCCTGTTTCATTATTATTTGTGCAATATTACTGTAACAACCGATAACTATAAAATAATAAATATTATAAGAATTAAACTTTACACCGACAACGCCATCTATATCACAGAAGAAGAATAAAATTAATAAAATAAACAACATGTTATATTTTATATTATTCTAAAATATTACATAATAGTATTGTATAATCCAAATATAGATTAGTGATTATATTATGAGTCAATCATCAATCACGTGGCGCCATCTACGGGACGTGTGACAGGTTCAACTACGTGAATAAAATTTGTAAATGAATATATCTTTTGATTGAGTGAACCGATTGCGATGAAACAAAGACTAAATGTTACTCCGAAGTTAGCACTATTATTATATTTAAACGTCAATCGAGTGCAGTAGTTTCTGCGTTTATCGCGCACAAACAAACGACAAACAGACAAATTTTTTAAAAACTTTTGAAATGGTATCTATAGATTATTTGAATACCCCTCCGCTAATTTTTTTTAATATACACGCAATGTACAGACACGGTTAGTCTACAGATTTATTGTATATATAGATTTCAACATTCACTTTTCTTTCCCGCATTCTCAAGATAGAATGTTTACTTATACTGATATATATCTTTTGATTAGAAGTTTTATTTTTTCACTACTGAATGACCTGGAAATCTAATTTTTTTGATGTTCATTAAAATTTTCATACCTTCATACGTCCGAGCAAAATGGTCTTGACAAACAGATAAACAAAATAAAGTTTCTTTATCTAATTATGAGGACTATGACCTGTGAAGGGACGGGTTAGAATACTATCTCGTAAGAGCCGAGTAACCCAGCACCCCCTTGGTGGTAGGGGATCTGTTCCCCGACTGGCTTGCGACCACCAGCATGCGAATCCGATCACCAAGTGTCATAGACGCGTTCCGGTTGAGCCGCATGTGGGCCAGACTTACCCCCTCCCTTTCCCATCCCATTAATGCTGTGGGTCTAGTGGACTCTGGGCTCTTGCCTAGGGTCCGCTGAATCCGCATCACCACTCTTCGGGGATGCAACGCATCGACAAAACGAGAGAGTGTTTCTTGTTTTTCCGATGTCCACGGGCGACGGTTGCCACTTACCATCGGGTGGACCATCTGCTCGTTTGCACCTTATCTATTATATATTATTACTATATAAAAAATTATACCTAAAAATATTATATGTTGTGGAAAATTAAGAAGATTTCTATTTATGTGTCAGGTGAACGCCTGGGACTGATGCAGTCCATCGCGGGGCTGGCGGCGGTGTTGTCGCGCTTCCGCGTGATACCTGCGCCCTCCACACTGCGCCGCCCCCCCGTCAATCCCACCTCACGCCTCGTGCAGTCCGTGGAAGGAGGCCTGCCGCTGCTCCTTGTGGAGAGGTTAAGCCTAAACCTCAACCATATTACCATGTTACCACAGTTATAACTAATGCGTATTCGTATTTAATACATAGCGTTTTATAATTTACGAGCTTCGCTCCAAGTATTAATTTTATAATTTATGTCTTAAAATTGTCACTCTGTAATTGCGGAGCTTTCCATTATTTGAAAAAAAAAAAAGAAAGAGGAAGAGAGAGAGTGAGAAAAGGTGATGAAAAAATATAGAAACAAAAAGTGAAAAGACAGAGGATAAGAGAGAATGAAAGTATAAAATAGGATGAGAGACGGGAATGCCTGCTCTCAGTAAAATAATTTTTAAAAATTGAATCAGTAACATCAATAGGCGCTATATAGCACTACATCATATAAAGGGGAAACATTTGTATTTTGTATTGTAACGAATAAATTTATAACTATTGGACCGATTTCATTACATATTTATTACTCGAAATAAAAAAATAAAGTTTAAAAAACTATAACCCGATTACGTAAAAAAGTGGTCTAAAAAGGACGAAACAAGAAAATAATTCAGATAGAAACCCAGAAATGCTTAGGTATAAAAATGGTCAAGGTAGAACCGTGGTCGCAACCATGTATACCTAACATTTCTCTTCTGTTTCTGTTTTCTGTTCATGGTAGTGTTCCTCTAATCACATATATAATCATAGTAGGTATACATGGGTGTGACCACGGTTCTACCTTGACCATTTTTATACCATGTCACCCGCGCCATTATTAAGAATCATTCATTAAAATTGGTTCAGTAGGTAAGGCATTAGGGTAGAACATACTAACATACATACATACATAGTTATACTGCCAAAATTATAACCCTTCCTTTCGTCGTCGTCGTAGTCGGGTAAAAAGTAATCCCTACTAAACTTTCAATAATGTAACTCAAGGTGAAAAAAAATAGCAATAAAATGTGTTTCATTACATGCGCTGCGGATACTGATGATGATGAAAAAAAATGTTTTACAGTATTAAAGAACATATCAATATGTATAAAAAAATCTTCGCGATACTATAAGTCTACCTATTGTAATGATGTAACTATAAGTACTTTTTTAAATTTAAAAAATTGATAGAAATACTGACGTAAATCAGGGCATGCTATGCATACATTTGCATTAATCCTTTTCCAAAAATCATTTCGTATTCAAGACTGTTCCAATACAAAGACGAAGACACAAGAAACAATACACATAAGAAGACACAGATTACAAATAGGTAATGATCTGTGCGAGCCGCTATCAAGCACCTTAAAAGCCACAGGAACGGATGCCATACCGATCGAGACTCTCAAAGCTTCAGGAGAGTATGGTGTCCCACTCACTGACACCGTCTTAGTGCCTCTACATAAGAAGTAACTACAGCCTAATTGCCTTAATACCACACGCAAGTAATTCTACTGCATATTCTTAATATGGCCATTTATTGTTACGTGCTAAAGTAGTTTTCTATAGGGCATTCCACATATGCGGACATGAAAAAGAACGATATTTGCAATTTTAGTAATATTTAAATATTTTATACAATATATCTCCCCTCGATACAGATTAGGGATGTTGCGGATATACGGATCGGATTTTAAGAGGCTCACATCCGCGGATGCGGATTCAGATGATGATGTCAAAATCGATGCGGATGTTCCGCATGTGCGGATGCAGATGCGAATATGCGCAACATCCCTAATACAGATATAAAATATTTTTAATGTTTAAACTCTAGTTAACGATTTTAATTTTCTGATATTGTAATTTAAAAACTTTAAATATATTTATTCCAAGAAAGAAAGAAATAATTTGTAATGAAAAAATCTATTTAAAAAGATTATTTGATAAAATATAAATTCTATTAATGAATTTATTAAATTTTTAATGTCTAAGACTGTTCAATAAGTAAGTAAGGCACCTCTTCCAGTTACCTAAATTTCCTAAGCCTTCTAGCTTAACGTTCATCAGAGTTTAATTCTGTACCGAAGACGTGATTGCGAAGACGTGACCGTCGTTGTTTGCGATTCCACTAATATTCGATATTCGAATATTAGTGGAACCGCAAACAACGACGTTTTTGTTGTCGTATCGTGTGAAATGAATCTAAAGCTATATAACGCCCGTATCTTAGCAACGGCTGTTGACGATATGACGTGTTGTTAAATGACAACTTGTAAAATATTTTAACTGACTCGAAAAAACTCGAAAAAAAGGAGGTTTTATATTTGACAATAATATTGAAGTAAGCAAACACAAAGCATCGGCAGGTCGATGTTAGCAGTAACCAATTATTTACTAAAGATTCACATACATCAGTAATTAAAACAAATAAAATATTCTCAATTACCAAATTAATCATTCCTAGATGAAACTTATTACACCACTTACAACTAATCTCGTTACAGATTATTCTAAAGCTCCGGTAAGCTTTACAATGTTAGTAGTAGAACCCTCAGATATAAATGTGTAGAGATTGTGAGGGTTGCCCACGGGATAGAGCGGGATAGAGCTACATCAAGTTACATTGACGTGCGAGGAACAGTTAGCGCTCAGGTCTACTCCTGCAACGCGCTGAGCTGGTCCCTGTGCCTTGTTGATGATTATATCAAAAGCATAAGCTAACAAATAAAAACGGAAAATGATCCGGTGACCTAGCGTGCCGGAAGTGGGGGGTGCAATCCGTCTCTCTCCACCTTGGAAGAGATCTTATTAAAAAATAATCAACTTAATTTCATAATAACTATTAATAAAAAACTTAAAAAACCTGACTGAAATAGTTATTTATACTTCTTAAAGTATGATAGAAACATTCTACCGTAATACACACTCAGGTTTAACGTAAGCGGCTGAGGAGTTGCAAATAGCCCAGACTACTCAATGTTGACATGTGTAGGAGATACCATCGAAGAAACTATCCTCATTAGCCTCATCACGAAATGGCTGTAAGTGTGTAGTGGTTCCTCGCTGATTCCTCCCTATCTCTTTAATAAACAGTTCATTGTACATAGGTACCCATTTTTGTCAACTATCCATTAATCGCTCACAATAACTGCAGGTCCGCGTATGTATTACATTTTATTTGATTTTTCCTCTCTTTTACATTATATTCTCTTGATATTTAATTCTCGTAAAACGATTTTTCTTCAAAATTTACAATTTTGACATTTTAGTGACAATTTTCTTTATATTTTTATATACTCCAGGAGTATTTTTACGATGTTTACCTCTTTTCTTGGACATTTAAAAATAAAACAGCGCAATTTTAAATAATGAACGTATTTATTAATTCGAGAGTGTTCATTATGAAGCTAGCAGATTGGGTAGTCTTTCCTTCGCCTCTGACCTGAGAGCATAAAGACCTTCCCGGGTTCTCGCTGACCCTGAGACCTGCACAGGTCGCTTTTTGGTCTTCTATCTAAACACTGCAATTAACAATATTACTCTGCCACTGAGATCCAGCATTCCCGGGACCGAGGACGCATCGCGCAGCCTGCTCCTACAACTGGGCATCGCCAAGGGTCAAGTCAACCACTGCTGACCTTGGGGGCCAGCCAGCGACCTCTCTGCTTCTGCGGCCAGCCAGCGAGCCACGTACAGCTGCGGCCAGCCTGTAACCTACCTGCTGCGGCCGCCAGTCTACGCATCTGCTCCTGTGGCCGTCTGCGTCCTGCTGGTCCAAGCCGCCTGCCGAACTCTGCAGGCCAGTGGACAGCGCGCTCGCCCTCTTACCTCTTCAGCTCGCCTTACCTACACCACTACACTTCAATCATACACTTTCACACCCTTTTGTAAATAATAATTGTTAGATTTTTTTTTATTCTTTTTTCTTTGTAAATAAATTCTGTAATATCTCAAGGTTTTCTTCTGTTCTTTTTATTTAGTTTTTTTTCTTATTTGTCTTCATGACAAGTGGCTGAGGAGTTGGATATAGCGCAGACTACTCAATGTTTACATGTGTAGGAGATACCATCGAAGAAACTATCCTCATTAGCCTCACCACGAAATGTCTGTTGTAAGTGGCTGAGGAGTTGGTATACAGACTACTTAATGTTGCAAATGTTGTAAAAAACGTCATCATCATCAATGTTGCATAGTCTTAAAAATCTTTAATAAAAACAATAAATTCGAAACCAAACAGAGTTAATAAGATCACTGACTCATGTTGGAAATGAGTTAGAGAAGTCTTCAAACGGCTGATCAGATCTTCGCACATTTTAGTTCAGAAACATCTACAGCTTATTGGTTTTCATACAAAAAAAGTCGCATCTAATCTAATCGCATTCTCTCTCTCTCTCTCATGCCACAGACACAGACATACGGATATTCACGTTTAATGTGTCGTCGCGTCGTTGTAGCGTCGGAGGTAAAAAAGTATATCCCATTATGGTGTGATCTGCAAATCAGGTATAAAGGCTGAGAATCTCAACTGTACCGCTATTATTATATTTCTCAGTACAAATTTTGGACTATATTTTAAAAACGCAAATAAATGTTTCAAAATTTTCTATAATAGGTTAAACATGTCGACCGCATCTGCAGCAATGGCGCTGTGGTCGCGTCAGTCTGGCTGCTTTATTTGTGCAATATTACAAAATATTACTGTAAAAATATACCAATCGAATTGAGAACCTCCTCCTTTTTGAAGTCACTATAAAATAATACATAATAACTACACTTTACACCGACAACGCCATCTATATGACAGAAGAAAAAGAAAATTAATAAAATAAACAACATGGAGCAAATCTTCAAAAATATCTTATTTAAAAATTAAAAAAACATTTTATATTATTGTAAAATCCAAATATAGATTAGTGATTATATTATGAGTCAATTATCAATCACGTGGCGCCATCTACGGGACGTGTGACAGGTTCAAGTACCTGAATAACATTTGTAAATGAATATATCTTTTGATTGAGTGAACCGATTGCGATGAAACAAAGACTAAATGTTACTCCGAAGTTAGCACTACAGTTATATATAACGCAACGTCAATCGAGTGTAGTCAGGAGTTTCTGCGTTTATCGCGCACAAACAAACGACAAACAGACAATTTTTTTAAAACTTTTGAAATGGTATCTATAGGTTATTTGAATACCCCTCCACTAATTTTTTTTAATATAGACGCAATGTACAGACACGGCAAGTCGACAGATTTATTATATGTATAGATATAGATACATGTTCACCGACTTTATAATTATTTTAGTGAAATTGTTTTTTATTGCATTATTTTTTCTAATGTCAAAATCAAAATTTGATAGTGTTTGTCCCTTTATTGAAATTGTACGAAACCCTCAGAGCGCGAGTTCCACACTCGCACTTGGCCGAATTATTTACAAGTAAACCGTATCAAATACATGACTAGAGTACTACAAAGATAACTGATACAGTTAGTTAATTCTACTTTGCATATTGGTGAAAGTGATAAAAGTTAGTGAAATACTATTATTTTTAATATTATGAGCATCAGTTATTTATCAGTATTCATAGAATAGTGTTATATCCTCCCATTTAGTCCCAGCTAGACGGAACCAAGTGATCTCTTGCACCACTATTACGTTTTAATAAATAACTTTTACCCCCTAACCTCTTAAAATGAGGATGTTTGATGATGGGGGATGGGGGCTTTGTTTGTATGAGAATTCCGGAAATTTTAATCTTGAGGTTCTAAAAATTGATATAGGGACTCCGTGTTAGAAAATAGTAATAATTTTTAGTGCGACAATTTTCTTAAGAGGCTTTTTTGTATATATAGTCAGTCTTACAACCCCTAGGTTCATTGTCAGTTGCACTCTTGACAACTACTCGTATAAGGTCTATTTGTGTTTGCGAATATTATGTGTCACTTTAGATTATAATCGAAGGAAAACTGATGTTATAGTCTTCCTATACATATTGTTCTACTTAAATCTTATATATATAAAAATGCATCCCTATTTCCCTTGGTCACGGCATCACGCGCGACCGATGGACCGCTAATTCTTTTTTTGTTGCGGTGCTTTGTTTGTTATTGTCAGAAGGTTCTTATGTCAGAAAAAAAATTAAGAAATTTAGGCGGAAAATTATAAAATGTAACGACTAAACTGACTATTCTAATGTAATCTTTTAATACAAGCTTTTGACAGCCAATCGTATTCAATATTCATAGGTAAGACAGGACAACGTTTGACGAGTCAGCTTGTATTAGATAATTATGAAGCTCACCCTCCCTTCTCTGAGGTTTTATAAAAATATTTTTTTAATATTGTATTTATTTTAATATTTAGTGTAGACATTAACAACAACAGTGTCTAACAATTTATCAATCTTCTGTGTAAATACAAACAACTTTCTTTCTTTACCTCGAAAGTATTCTCAAGTTGTGCATATTTACCTACGTAATATTTAAGGTAATTTTTTTTATTTGTGATTATCACTCTATCACTAAGATCCCAGTTTAACGCCATGTCTCCATGAATTTTCTACCAGGACTATTCGCTGGCCAGATCAATCGATCAATTATAATATTTTTCAATTAAAAGCCAGTCTTTACTGTCGGTACCAATACATGATTCTGATGCGGACGCTCAATCTTTTAGGAGCTATATCCTAATGCGTTGTCACTATGATTTCATCTTGATCTGTACTGGTCACTATACGAAGAATCGCCCTCCTAGACCAACATTGATGACGTCCTACAGCTCCCTCTTTGTTATTATCATCAGGGAGACAGTGACGAAACACTATTGACATTATATTCCGAGCATTTAGTTTGTCTGGTATAATCCAAACCGAGACAAGATAGTAATGCCCTTGCGTCTCGCTTGGCTCGTCTTGGCGGTTCACTACTGTGCCTCCAGATTAATGCATCGTGGGATACATACAGGCATAACCATACACATATAAAGTTGGAATTATTTTTTAAGACAGAAAGAATTAAATAAACAGGCGGTGCTAATGGTGAACCTCGCCCTAACACTTGATGTTCCAGAATCCAGCAACTGAGCAGACAGCAGATAGCAGACAGCAGACGACATATAACATTTTTTTATAAAAAAAATTGTGCCAACACTAAACGACGACTTTAACGGAAATATTTTTATTCCTAACTCTACTGTTTATTTTATTCATATAGAGGCAAGCTGCTAACTCTACACGCCCTCCCTCTCTCCCTACCTCTACAAGCCCTCACTTCACAAACTCTACACCTCAGTCAATATATGTCGCTTGACATTTATCGTTACATCGTAAATACAAAAACTGTTTAATAACCAACAAACAAAATATATAAGACGTTAGCGAAACGGTTTGTGTTAGATGAGATAGAAAATCTTATTTTTATAATATAATTTTAAGATTTTTTAACTATGGAATAGAATAATCCAAAAATGTTGCAATCGTCGTGTTCAATGCAATCAGCAGAAATTAATTGATGCGAACTGCAACGCTAAATAACGAGCGCAATGATAACGATAGGCACTGCCACGGCGCCCCACCTAATCTTTGCAGCGGCCACCCCCACCAGTCGCCAGTTCGCTGCCAGTCTTCACTTGCCTCTCAGCGGCGCCGGCCCGCGGCTTCGTCCATTCACTTGATATCATTATGATTACATTAACGTTAATTGTTGTCGCAATTATCGCGTTGTACTTGTTTGGAAGGAAAAAGCACCAGTACTGGAAGCGAAAAGGAGTCAAACACGATGCGCCTCTGCTATTGTTCGGTAACAATGTGGAAAATTATTTGTTGCGGAAGAGTATGACACAGATGATAGTCGAAACATATCGAAAATACCCTAAGGAGAAAGTCATCGGATACTACCGAGGATATCGCCGCGAGCTCATCATCAGAGACCCACAGATCGCTAAACGAATACTTATCAATGACTTCGTTCATTTCTACCCTCGTGGACTTAGTGACAGCACAATTGCGATGGAGCCGCTACTAAAAAACCTGTTCTTCGCGGATGGAGACATGTGGCGGCTGCTGCGTCAGCGCTTGACTCCGGCCTTCACTAGCAGCAAGCTCAAAGCCATGTTCCCCCTGATCGTGGAGCGAGCTGAGCGGCTGCAGACCCTAGCGCTTGCTGCTGCCTCCTCCGGGAAAGAGGTCGACGCGCGCGACCTGATGGCGCGCTACACCACTGACTTCATCGGAGCTTGTGGCTTCGGTCTGGACTCGGACGCACTTAAGGAAGAAAATTCCGCATTTCGTAAGCTGGGTGTTAACATATTTAAAGTAGGCCCTAGGGAATTTTTTACCGCTGTACTAAAACAGTTCTTTCCTAGAATATTCCAACACTTAAAAATATTTGGACGAGTGGAAAAAGAAATGTTCCTGTTGGTAAATGAAGTAATGAGACAGAGAAATTATGAGCAGTCAGGTAGAAATGATTTTATCGATATTTTGCTGGAATGCAAAAAGAAAGGTACGATCGTAGGCGAGTCTATCGAAAGAATAAAACCCGACGGTACCCCGGAGACCGCCACATTGGAGTTTGACGAGGAGTTAATAACATCACAAGTGTTTATATTTTTCGCCGCCGGATTTGAAACATCTTCCTCCGCAACCAGCATCACCTTGCACGAGCTAGCTTACAACCCCGAAGTACAGGATAAGGTGCAACAAGAAATAGACAGAGTGTTAGCCCAACACAATAACAAACTTAGCTACGACGCTATCAAGGAGATGACTTACCTCGAGTGGACATTCAAAGAGGGAATGAGGATCTTTCCTTCTCTGGGGTTCTTGATAAGGGAATGTGCGCGCAAGTACACATTCGAAGATCTTAATCTAACAATAGACGAAGGAGTTGTAGTGTTGATACCACTGCAAGCGATGCAGCACGACCCCGAGTACTTCGACAACCCGACCGAGTTCAGGCCGGAGCGATTCGATCCACAGAACTATAGTATTCATAATAAATACGTTTATATGCCTTTTGGAGCCGGACCACGAGCCTGTATCGGTAAGTAGCATATCATTATTTGTGAAAAACATTTACATAAATAATAATAATTTTAATATTTTTGAATAATTAAATTATTTTATGAAAACATAAAACAGTCACTGGAATTGTTAAACATGTCATTGGAAAAGTTTAATTGTTGACACGCAGAGTAACTTGACGATGTTTCAAAACAAGGAGGCGGGTTTCGTAGTTTATCTTTTATATCACTACATAGTATATAACAAAGTCGCTTCCCGTTCGCGCTGTTTGTCTGTCCCTGTATGCTAAGATCTTTAAATCTAAGCAACGGATTTTGATGCGATTTTTTTAATAGATAGAGTGATTCAAGAGGAAGGTTTATATGTATAATACTTGCATATTATAGTAGAGGAACACTGATAATTTTAAAGGTTTCTAATGTGATGTCGTAAATAAACACATTTTTGCTCTTACTTTGCGAACGCTGACTGAACCCTACGAGATAGATCAAAATAATGTACTACAGTATTGTACACCTTAAAAAGGTCTTCATAAAGTCCGCGACGGTATGTGCCTATCTCTTACTAAGTTTCTATCTATTATGATGTTTATAACATATTAACCATTATGATACTTTATTTATGATAACCATTATGACAATTATAATATTTATGATAACCATTATGATATTTATGATAACCATTATGACAATTATAATATTTATGATAACCATTATGACAATTATAATATTTATGATAACCATTATGACAATTATAATATTTATGATAACCATTATGATATTTATGATAACCATTATGACAGTTATGATATTTATAACATATTAACCATTATGATACTTTATTTATGATAACCATTATGACAATTATAATATTTATGATAACCATTATGATATTTATGATAACCATTATGACAATTATAATATTTATGATAACCATTATGACAATTATAATATTTATGATAACCATTATGATACTTATGATAACCATTATGATACTTATGATAACCATTATGACAGTTATGATATTTATAACATCTTAACCATTATGATAAAACACAACCATTGACCAATTATATTCGGTGTATTTTAATATTTTACATTTAATATGTATTCATTATTTTATTTATTTTTTTGTTGACATAATGTCTGTATAATATCTGTACACCACTTTGGTAGAATATAACTTCTAAACGACATATATTTAATATCTGTGTTCACAAATAAAAGATATGATTTGCTTTAAAATGCAGGGACAGCGGCTACGGCAATACACGTGTTACATTGCACCCGGGCGGAGCCGGGACGGGTCGACTAGTACAAAACATAATAAAGATTTCTTCTGTACACATACATACATATCACGAAACTCATGCCAAGTGATTAAACCGAATCTGATGAAATTGTGTTAAAAACGAGTATGCGATGTTAATAGAAAATTAACAGTAAATAATTTATTTTGCTCAATATTAAGAGCTGAAATAAATATAAATAGATAATTATGTAAAACATATTTTATAGGTTTATAGTGACGTCACCAGCGCGAGCGCCTTGAGTGGAGCGGGCACGTAATCAAATCAAAATTATTTATTTCAATTAGACTTTTTTTAAAAGTACTTTTGAAAAGTCAAAAATTTGTCGGTCAGTTAGTTTGTCTGAAGCTACCACCAGTGTTGAGAAGAGGCGGCCAGAGACTCAACAGTCGCTCGCATCACAAAGCCATGTCTACATAGTCTGTTATACAAATGATTTAGCTTGAGAGTCAACGTCACTTAGATTCCAAGCATTCTCATCATTTAAGTAATCCTGTACATTGTAGTATGCTTTGTATGTTTAGTAAACTAGCCTAGCAGTGTTAATATCGGTCATTTGTCTGACTCTCCTTACTGCGTAGGTAGCTGAGCTGAGTCTTCCCGCTAGAGATCATAAATGGGGGTTCCACTGGAGTTTTGAATCAAATCAAATCAATATTATTTATTTCAATTAGACTTTTTTGAAAAGTACTTTTGAAACGTCAAAAATTTTCGGTCAGTTACTTTGTCTGTCTATCTAAGTTTGTCTGTCTATCTAAAGTATACCCAGAAATACCGTCGAGTCCGCCACATCTAAAATTTCATTATTTAAACGTAGGTTAAATTTTTGTTTTTTATCATTAGGTAAAGCAAACTCAACGCTTTAGTCTTTTTAGCATTAAGAACTAAGTTATTTACCGTAAACCATTGAAGAACCTGCGATAAAGAACTGTTTACATCGTCATAATTATGTTCATTTCTGTTTACTTTAAATATAAGAGATGTATCATCAGCAAAAAGTACAATATCACACAAGTTCGTCACATAGTATGGCAGATCATTAATATAAATCAAAAATAAAAACGGACCTAAAATGGATCCCTGTGGAACGCCCATTTGTAACAAAGATCCAGAAGATTTTACACCATTAATAGTAATCCTCTGGACTCTTTGATTTAGGTATGAGGCAATTAGAGTAGATTTATAAAACAGAAGTATGGGACAACATCTTCATGTGTATCTGTAATGAATTAATCGCGTCGCCCCAAGTTTTGTCACAGAGGCAGAGTACTTCCCCCACCCCCTACCCCCACACACCGGCTAGTTTCATTTTTCGAAATCGTACGTTATACCAGCAGCATTTATTAGTCTTTCCTTATTGTACTCACTTGGGTAATGGAGATTGAGATAATCATTGATTAAAATTAAAACAGGTTTTTTTTTTGTTGTATGTCAGATTTAACCTTTACCTGACCGCTGACGCTGACATGAAGCGACAGCGAGAACGACTCGATCAAAAAAAACTAAACCGAATCGAATTACTTGGTAAGGTTTGAGTTTGTAGCAAATATCTTTGTTTTAAAGTCTTCCTATTATTCCATTACGAAGGTGAGCGCTTGGGGCTGATGCAGTCCATCGCGGGGCTGGCGGCGGTGCTGTCGCGATTCCGGGTGCTGCCGGCGCCCTCCTCGCAGCGCCGCCCCCCCGTCAACCCCGCCGCGCGCATCGTGCAGACGGTGCAGGGAGGCATGCCACTGCTCTTCGTCGAGAGAAACCTCTCCAGCTCGATGACATCGTAACATATGTATAGGGGGAATGAGGGACACTCGGCGCAGTCACTTTACCAAGCTATAGCGAAGCTAGCAACACGGGTAGCCTATCGTACAGTACTTTAGACTTTGTGCAACAAAGATAACTCTAGTAGTTAAACGGTTTAAATATGGCGGATGTGAATAAATAAATATTAAGATATTGCCTAAGCGTCATTTGGGGAATGTGGGAATGTAATAAACAAGAACTTAATGCTGGTTTCACCAATACCTGTTATTTAATGTTGATTTTGAAAATAAAATGTTTATTTCTCTATATTTATTTTAATTACCAATCAGTTGTAACTTTAAATGTATTTAAGTAGCATTATGAAAACAACAATTCAGTCGCATGAGGGGACCGCAGACTGTTATATGACTCTCCATTTGTTATGAACAACTTCAGACATTATTGGTCATAATCTTTGAAATATTAAAAAGAGATATGTAAAACAAATAAAAGTCTGTTAAATTAATATCGTAACTTTAATAAAATGAGTATGTGTGTGTAGTGTGTGTGTGTGTGTGGGTGTGTGTGTGGGTGTGTGTGTGTGTGTGCAGTTAGCCGGAGAGGTCGCCGTGGTCGAAGAGGTCCTGGTCGTAGAGCGCGGCGCGCACGGTGCGGCCCCCGAAGTAGCGCCCGTCCAGCGCCCCGGCCGCCGCGCTGGCCTCTGCACACAAACATTGCGTTATATGCTTATGATTAGATGATCCACTGATAGCTCACTACTGAGATTTTGCTTTGGTTTCCAAACCACAGAAAACGTTTCTCCACAATGATTTGATTTACTTAACATTTTTTACTATTTCTTTCATTAAAGAAAACGCTGAGACTTGTGGCGAGTATAGAAATATATTCGCAAATAATTTATATATCAGAGAGAGAGAGTGGTAGTGAGCGTAATATAATATATAAAAGAAATATATTTCAATATTAGACTAGTTGTTACGGAACAGCCGGACAGAGTGTATATTTAGATATGTAAAGTGATTTAGAGTGAATCAGGTAAGACCCTGAGAGGTCGTTTTGCTCTATGACAGTTATTTAATATTACCAGTTCACGATTCAGTATTCAGTTAGTGTGTTTGCTATCTGAAATCAGTAACGGGCTAAAAATAATTATAATATCGGGGTCACATTAGTTATCATCAGATCATGCTCGCCAGATAGCGCTGTGTAGGAGCGAGCAGGGGAGAAAGGAGAGCACTCACCGTCCGGCTCTTGGAACTGCACGAATATCTTGACCTTGGCGTGAGCCGGGTCGTCGTCCTCGCTCTGCCGCTCGTTGTAGATCACGAGCCGCTCCACCACGCCCCACTTCGAGCACTCCTCCTGAAATACACACACACATACACGTACAAACAACACACTATTACAAATAACTTTCTCATGAAAACTAAAAGGTTCTACGCCTTATCATAAGGCTTTAAGAACATCAAGCAGAATTTATGAATCGTAGTGAATATATATAATGAAGGTCGCGGGCACTGTACCTGGATCTCGTGGTGCAGCGCCTCGTCCACCTCCTCCGCCGACACCATGTTGCGCAGCAGCACCGTGCGCGACACGCGCCGCCGCATCAGCCTCTGCACACACACACACACACACACACATTTCAGGAAAACTTTACGTTTAAATAGAGATAAGTGTCTAGAAGAGATATTAATTTTAAGTAGTGGTATATCTATCAACTTCCGCAATGACAATAAAATAACTTTAAAAAAGGAAATACAATAAAGCACATAATTCTTCAATAGGCTTTTGTTTGTCTTTATGATCCACCAGCGGCTCGCCCTCGCTTCGCTTGGTTATGATTGTTGTGTTAGGTGCATCATATCCTCACATTGATACTCGATAGTTATACAGTGCGCTATAATTAAACAAAAGAAAAAAGAAACAAAGACATAAAAAGAGAGAGAAAGAAACGGACAGAGAGAGGTGGAGGGAATATTGTAGGTTATTATCATTGAAAGATTTTTTTTAAATCGTAGCAGTATAAAATTCGTATTTACACCACATCAAACTTAAAACACTCAAGAAACTTCAATATGAAATTAAACGAAAACTTAAAATAAAATATTAATTGTTTTGTCTCCATTTTATTTTAAACTTTAAAACTATTTACAAAGAACTTTAAAACTTAATTATCAATGTAAAACAGATAGAAGCAAACTTTATTATTCATAATATTCAGAATCACAATTTATACATTCTTTTCTATTTATGTAGTTTTTTTTAAAGATTACTAGCAGTATGGGTTACATATTACTAGTATTCTCTTTACCCCTCCAACTAAGCTAAATGCTTGTGAACCCTCACCCTTATGTTATCCAACGGCCCACGAGCCACTGCGCCACTAACGCTTCTAATTTAATTAACAATATTATGGACAATCACATTCACATTTATAATTTGTAATATTTGGGATTACATTAGTAGAATAACATTTTAAAATGTATGATAAGAAAGGTTTGGAACCTATGCCTGTGGGTATATATGGGGGTGGGTGGGGGAGAGGGTAGGAGATGCTTTGTCGGTAAATATCCGCAATTGCAATGTTTTCAGACGTCATTACGAATCGAACCCTATTGAACTTGTGAACTAGACAATTGATTAAATGGCACAAAATATACAGAATGGATTTTTGAGACGGGTCAGTAGGTACCTTAACCGTTATAGTTACAGGAAAACGTTCCTAGAAGACCATCCATAACTTTTTAAGATATTCTGAACTGCATTTACAGATTTTTGAGAAAATGTACTGTTAGCGAAAAGTGTTAAAATCACTGTGATTAAAAGATTCTTTTAGGCCAACTGAAATCAATATCTTTCGTAGATCACCTATTTTTAAGTTTGTTTGACATGTTGTGTCATGCCGTAGTTTTTGCATTTAAATTTCAATTGACCTAAAAGAATATTTTAATCACACTAAGAAATAGGATTCTTTGGCAATAAAAATATGACGAGTTGATTCATCGTTTTTCAGTACTAAATGTACGGAAAATGTTTTTGGCGATTTCTGACATTTCTAGTAGTCATACCTTAAATGGTCCTATATAGTTTTTTGATCCCCATACGAAGTGGGATCGATAGGCATAATTTTTTTTTGTTTTAGCACTTTTTTCAAAAATCTGTAAATACAGTTCAGAATATCTTAAAAAGTTATGTATGGTCTCCTAGGAACGTTTTCCTGTAACTATAACGGTTATGGTACCTGCCCTTACTGACCCGTCTCAAAAATCCACCCTGTATATGGCAACACTAAATCATCACGACTGTAGTGTAGCACTACAATAATTCTCAAATATAAATATAATATGTATGTTGTAATTATGTGTTAGGTGTGTTGTACACTGGCTGAATATAAGATGACGAAAATATGTGGAATGACAGAGTGTTAGAAGACGTAAAGACGATACGACGTATTTTTTAAATATTATTTTACACACTTCTACATTTATTGCAATACCACAAGAATGTAGCTTTCTATCGACGAAAGAATTATCTAAATCGGTTCAGTATTTTTTCCGCTATTCACAACAAACAAACAATAATCTTCTCTCTTTATGTATTAGTGAAGAGTGGAGTACGGATGTGGACATACAAATTAAGATAGGAAATACCTGCATGACGAGGTGCCGCGCCGACTGTCCGGAGATGGAGAGCGACTCCTGCTGCTGCAGCGTGTCCGGCGAGCTGTCCAGCAGCTTGCGCTGCAGCGCCGCCTGCTGCACCCCGTTATCGCCCACGCTCACGCCCACGCCCATGCCCGAGCCCGAGCTGCTGCCCATGCTGTTCATATTCGGACCCAACTCCACTTGCTAAGAAGATAAACAACATGAAACACTTTCACAAAAGTACTTCAACTTCAGGTGTCACTAAAATAATTTTAAATGTCCACTTGAGAGCTAGACCAGGAGCAATTCTATGTCTTCCGGAGCTGTGCTACAGGTAACAAGTGTTATTGTGCCGTAAATGTTTTTTTATGCATATATTTAAGTAGATGATTTTAGTGTAGACAGTACCTAGAGTGAAGAATTTTAACATGCAGATTGATTCGTTTTGTGAAATAATTTATTCTTCACATTTTATTTTAATTAAACGATGCACAGAATTTAATTGTTTAAGTCTATGAAAAACAATTTGTCTATTTCAGGAAAAATAAACCAGAAATTATCTTAATAATTGATGAAAATCGAAAACATAAAACAACAACAAGTCAAGACAATACTCTGAACACCGGCTCGACACTACTTATTGTGACAACATGACACTGACCGGAGCGGGGGCGCGCGCTCGCGGTGGCGGGGGGATGACGACCCCTGGTGGCGGGATCACCTGCGCGGGCACGCTGGCCGGGAGCGTCGGCGGGAGAGCGGCTGAACATACAACAACACATTCATTACTTTATACAAATACTGCTTACTGGGCACTGGCAAATCATATGTAATGAAAGAATCGAGTGATCTTTTGTTAATCAACATTTTCTTTTCAAAATAATTAAATTATAGTTTTAAGAATTTCAATATTTTATAAATTTACTGTTAATATAACCAACCAAACAAGCCGACAGTTGGAGTAGTTGTACCTGGCAAAGCTTGTGGCAGCGAGGGTAGCGAGGGCAGCGCGGGCAGGGTGGGCAGGGTGGGCAGTGCGGCGGCGAGGCTGGGCAGCGCGGCGGCGGCGGCAGCGGCGGCGGCGGCGGGGGACACTCCGAGCGCGTTCAGCTTGGTGAGGCCGAGCGCGACGGCGTTGCTGGCGACGGCGTCCATAGCTTGTATCTTAGCTGTGGCAGCGGCCGCCGCGACCGCAGCCGCAGTGGGCATGGCGGAGGCTTGCGGAGGCCCGGCCAGCGCGTTGGGCGGAGTGATGGCGCGCCCCACGCGCAGGTACTGGCCGCCCAGGTCGAACAGGTTCATGGAGGCTATGGCCTCGATTGCAGCGGGCAGCGTTGCATATTCGATGAACCCGTAGCCCTTGTGCTTGTGCGCAGACGCACCGTACGCCAGCTTGCAGTATGTTATGGGGCCGAACGCCTCGAACACGCTATGGACGTTCACATACATCAACTAGTATCACATACGACATTCGAAACAACAAATTTTTATTAATAATAATCAGTTTTTTATGTTTATACAAGACGCGAGCGGCCCGCCTTCGCTTTACATTTGGAGTTTAAAGTAAGCTGTAAACATTTTATGGCCCATAACTGACCATAATACATCTAGAATTATAACATCTATGGCAAAACTACATAGCTTATGGGGCATTCCACGCAAAGCCGACAGGTAAAAAAACTCGATGATATGTGTAATATAATGACCAGTTAAAGAGTTTTTAAAATTTTCGATAACCAGTTGGCATGCAGTACTTCAAAGCCGATTATAGCGTCAGACGCGGCGCAGAACGCATGCCAAAATGCATTTTCCTGTCCGCTTCGCGTGGAATGCCCCAAATGTTACTTGGGAGATGTAGCTTTCCAAATTGCATTGTATTTGCAACATAGAAAGATCCATCCTAGGAAAGGCTTTATATAACAAAAGTTTATAATTACTTTTTGATATCATCTTCAGTGAGCTCCGGATGTATGGAGGCGACGTAGATGCGGTTGTACTGCTTAGCTTCCTCCTGGATCTCGTCGATGACCGCCTGCGCCTGCGGCATGTTGGACGGACGCCCCACCACCTTAATGTTCCTGCATTTATACAATTGTCTAGCTAAGTGAGGTGTTCTTAACTAATATATACTGTTATAAACACTTCTCATATCTATTATGTCTTTAACTATTTATGACTTGGATACCACTTAGTGCACTTGTACCTCCCACCAAGCATAACTCCGTTCATCTGCTCCAGGCTGAGCTGTGCTGCTTCCGGAATTTCGTACTCTACGAAGGCGAACCCCTTGTGCTTCTGAGTGACGGGGTCCCACGACATGTTGATGGACTTAATGGGCCCAAAAGGTAGGAACGCCTGCCGAATCGTGTCCTCCTTTAGCTCGAATGATATCGACCCCACATACACCCTGCAACAGTCAGCAGATACAAATTTACCTCCTCAAGTGGAAAGAACAATTATCAGAACAAATACGCACAATAGTTTTCAGATCTTTTCAGCATGAGAGTCATAGACTCGACCAGCCGTAGCGGGAGTCTCCAGCAATCGCTCTCATCATATTTTGATTGTTAAATTAGTATGACTAGCTTAACTCAAACTCAGAATAATTTATTTCAATTAGAAAAGTAAAAAATTGCAATTAGAAAAGTACAATACATAAAGATACATTGTATATATTCTTGACAAGTCAAAATAGCTCAGTCGGTCACCAGCTCGGAAGCAGATTTCTAGTGGGAAGAACTAACAACACAGTGAACAGTCGCACTTTTCATAACTCCATTGTTTACTACAACAAACTGATTTTGTGGAAAGGATAGTAAAGCGTTACAAGTTTATTTTTGTTTCTTGTATTTATATTGTATCCATCACTATGTTTGTAATATAAATTAATATTCTGCTTAATATATAAAAATATAGCTCGTCTATGATATTACACTTAGTGGTATGTACCTGCACATGAGCGCCAGCGCCTGTTGTCTCTGCACTTGTGTGCGCTGCGTGGCCATCTGCTGCTGCTGGTGCGCCAACGTCTGCTTCATTAGCACCATCTTGATGCTCTGCTCCATAGCATACTTCTTAGCGCGCGCCACAGCGTCCGCCTGCTCCGAAGAGAGCCGCGGCATCGTCCCGCCCAGTATAGCCGGCAGCGTCGAGCACTTGGCTCCCGGACCTGTGCGTCACAAAACCACACAACACCTAAGTGTTCTGAAGTATAGTTCAAATACCTGAATCGGTAGCAACAACAACTATATTATACCTGTGAAGACGTCGCCAACCTGCTGCAAATCGTAGACTGGCGCGCCAAGAAAACCTGAAACATATCCAGAGATGAGTGTGGGCGAGAGCTGGACGCGCGGGGAACCAGCCATGCTTCGCGCACTCGCTCCTGCCGCGGCTTCTCCAACGAAACTGCCCTTACATCCTTATCTTTCAAGCATTCCAATATCACTTTTATCTTACTTACATGCAGTATATTCTTTAAACTCAAACTCAAAATAGTTTATTTCAAATAGACTAAAAAGTCAAAACAAAGTACTTTTTTTTGACTTTTTAGTCACGTCAAAAATTGTAACCACCAGTTAGGAAACCGATTTTTTGATGAGACAAACTGGCAAGAAACTCAACAGTCGCCCTTTTTTCAAAACGCCATTGTTTGTATGAATTTGTTTTACAATTGTATTATCATTCAGCTGAGTATGGACGTCGGTTCCAAGCTTTGTCATCGTTCAAGTAATCATTTACAAAATAGTACGCTTTGTTTATTAAACACTTTTTAAAAGGAATTTTAAATCGCTTAAGTGGCAATTCTAAAATAGGCTGTGAATCTTATTATAGATGTGAACACCAAGCCCCATGAAACTATTACTGACTTTGTGGAGACGACAGTAAGGCGTTACAAGTTTATTTCTGTTTCTTGTATTTATATTGTGACCGTCACTATATTTCCAGTATAAATTAATATTCTGACTAATGTACAAATATTACAATAAATATTTGTGACGGCACGCAAGAATACTTATTTTGTTAAATACATCTCGAAGATAATCTCTAGTTCCACTGAAGTTTTGAGTCTAAAGTTATTCCTAAAAAGACTGTTCAGTCTACACAGCTACATTTAGTAGTTCAATATTTAATAAAAGAGTGAATTGTTGTTTTATAACGTTCGATAACGCACATACATTTAGCTTTTTTTGCGTTTAATACCAAATTGTTAGCCGTAAACCATTGAAAAACCTGCGACAATGCGTGTTGATTTCTCTTAACTTTAAATATAAGAGATGTGTCGTCACATAATAATTAAGTACCTATTTGTAAAAGTGTTTCACGTTCTACACAATCAAAGCCTTGGTAAATCGCAAAATACACCGATTGCATTTTACGATTTGTCCCCCGCGTTATAGATATGCTTGAGGAGCGCAACTCCAACTAAAAGTAGATTAATTATAATTTTTTCAAAAATCTTACTTAGTGATGGTAATATAGAGATAGGTCTGTAGTTACCAGGATCGTTTTTATAACCATTTTTAAAAAGAGGTATTACCTTACTATGTGTCATTAAAATAGGGAACTATCTTGTATCCACACACTTGTTAAAAATAAGAGCTAGATGTGGAGCTACCTCATGAATAATTTCTGTAACTTCTGTTTTCTTTAGATTCTTAGAGGTGAAACATACTTGAAACTGAAACTATTGTTACAACCGTTTATTCATCACACATCAAAATTTAATATTTTTATACCTACCTGTGAACAGTATGAAAAGTAATAATTTATGAATTATAAAATTATTTTTCAACATTAACATTTGTAAAAAAACTAAAATGTATTGATAACAAGACACACATGCACATATGGCAAAGCCACAGCAGCCTCACATACAGTCATCGGGCACCCGGGGACTACATGATATAATGAAGTAGGTACATTGTGCGACTGGAGCGCTGCAGCCAAGGCGCCAGGTTGCACTGCCATGGAGGTCGCCTAAGCGCTTAGCAATAACCTAACTTA
The DNA here is from genome assembly GCA_905147385.1 of Limenitis camilla. Classification (NCBI taxonomy): domain Eukaryota; kingdom Metazoa; phylum Arthropoda; class Insecta; order Lepidoptera; family Nymphalidae; genus Limenitis; species Limenitis camilla. Next base: position 14,565,042 of record LR990240.1, read on the forward strand.
TTATCTAGCCTGAAACAGAAAGCAGAACACTGATCACTAAGGAGCGAAAGAGAGGCCACTAGTTCTGAGAGCGAGGACACGAACGCGGTGCCGAGGAGTCCCGCCGCGCCAAGGCTGCCATCTCTCGCTGTCACGCCGCGCCTGCAACAGCGAGCACAGCCGGGGCGTTAGACGTGCTGCACTTGCAACGCATCGCCGACCACCGCCACGTCTCCGTACTCACCGCTCGCAGTCGCCTGAGCCGGAGCGCACGCGCCGCTCAGCCCGCCGATGCCCATGTTCACTGTGCCCATGCCCATGTGCATGCCCAGCCCCATGGCACTCATTCCTGACATCCCCATGCCACTCAATCCAGATACCATCATTGTGCCATCGTTGTCCTGCAACTAAGAGAATTTATGTTCTCCTCAATGTGAATTTGCAGACAAAGACCAATGGTGTCGAAAGAATATAACAAAAAATTGGTATGGCTGAACGGATTTCAATGAATTTTGGCACACCGATAATTTATAATGTGAAACAATTAAGAGTTCCTGTAGTATAATAGTAAAATTAAACAATATATTGAAATTTTTAACTAATATTAAAAGTAAACTCTCACGTAATGTATTTTTCACCTTAGCAGCTCAAACATACTGGCTTCCCTGCTTAATAAGAGTGAGGGAAACGCGTTTTCCCTGCGAGAGTGAGGGAAAGTGATTTGAATTTAGAATGCCGCGAATTATCATTATGTACGAAACACGTCATTCGAAGTTCGATTTATCAAATTTCAGAAAACCCAAACAATAAAACGTTCGGAAACTAATAAACCTTTAATATGAAAATTATTTGGTAACGTTGTAATTAAATATCTTATTAAATAATAAAATATAATGAATACACTGAAAAAAGAAAAAAATAAAGAAAATGTTTTAGAAAAAATACGAAGTGAAAATTCGGTAAGAAGCCGCACCGAGTCGCCAACGTTTACTAATAGTATTGTCTCGTCACAGTCCAATAAAGAAATAGAAACGAACTCGAGTCAAACTCAAATCGCAAACTCCACGGTATCACTTCCTAATAAAACTATAAATTTTCAAAATGTAACTTTTAATAACTGCAATTTTAAATTTTAGTAGATACTTATTGTTTGCAAATATATGTGGTTTCATTTTTATTCATATTGTATCTTTTTATCTCTAATAATGTTCTCGCTGCTAAGGTGAAAAGTTGTATGTGTCACGCGAGAGAAAAGTTATTTCCATCTCGTACCCTGGAATCCCTCGCGACGCTCAGGATTCAAAATTAGCACTCGCTTGGAAAACCAACTTTCCTCTCTAGTTGAACAAATAACTATTTTAATTTGAGTGGACTTGTGCGCAAGTGGCTCAGCGAACAATTTAAGTAAAATACATTACAAAATCATTATGTGAGTGTTTACCGTTTATAATCCTTGAAAATGAGTGATTATCATACTGATAGTTTCTATAATAAAATATATGGAAAATAAGCTATTATTTGATAAATTTAAGTATTGTATACAATAAATTGCACCAATCCGAAGCTGGGGCGGCTCGAATAGTTAGAAACATTTTGTACAGTATAATTATTTTATACAACATCCATCCCACCAAAAACACTGTCAAAAAGTTATCAGATCTCATACAGAGCCAAGCTTCTAACTCTACAAGTTCTCCCTACCTACCTCTACAGGCCCTCACTTCATAAACTCTATGCCTCAGTCAATATATGTGGCTTATCCTTTTCTCTTTGTCTATTTTCTTCGTTGGTTTACTGTTTATAATAAGTGATAGATTAGGCCGATACAAATGTCAATTTTTATAGAACTTCAAGAAGTACCTTAAAATTTTGTTTATCATCAGGGAGTTAGTAATGAAACACTATCTATAATCCAAATTGAGAAAAGGTAGGCTCTTGCATTTTTCACTTGGCTAGTCTTGTTAGGGCACTACCTTACCCCCAGAAGACCCGTGTCGACTCAAATGAGAAGAGATAATGTTAAATAACATATTAATTTAATTCGCTTGTAACTTATGAATGAATCTGTTAAATGTAAAAAATGTATATCAATCCTACATGGTCACATAGCTCGATAAAAGTAGACATTGTCAGATGTCAACCAATTTTTATTATACAAAATATTTTCCATAATATTTGATTTTAATAATATTTACTAATTGTTTGCTTATTTACTTCGATATGTTTTGCTGACGATGATAACTGAAAATACTTCTTACATCTGCGGATAAATTTACTATTGATCCCCTCCACCTCAAATTCATGCTAATAATGTCCAGGATGATGAATATATTGCTTTAAAAGATATAACAAAAAGAGAGATATAGAACACCATCAATATTGGTATAGGAGGGCGTTTCGTGGTATAGTGACCAATAAAGATCAAAATGAATTCATAGTGACCATGCAGTGGAATATAGTTCCTAAAAGATTGTATGTCTGCATCAGCTTCTCTGATGAATACACAACTTTGTAAACATAATAATACTTGTATTCTATATGTACATAAATTAGTAATTAATTAGTAAATGGTATTCTAATATTTTCCTTTATGAAACATGTCAGGAATAGTAGCACCTTTCAACTTATTCCATGTTATTTCTTTTATAATTTCTATTCTATTTTTCATTTATTTTAATATATTTTAATAAGTTTAATATATTTATCATAATATGCATCCCTTTACATCAATATTTTTTTTAATTTAATTTGGAGCAAACTCCGGGTATTCACTGCCTGCTTACCTCCTTCCTTAGGCTACTAAGATATTAGACAAGAGCCTCCATTAAATATTGAGTTAACCGATTGATATGTAATATTTATAATTTCTCAATAATTATAATGTAAACAATTAATAATAGCAAGAATTGAACCATGTTTTAAGGTTATCTGTCGTTTATAGTCAAATCAATGGTTAAAATCCCAGAAAATAAATTTTGTAGAAACAATAACTTTAAGATTAGATATAATGTGACTGATGTCTGAATCTCCACCAACTTACCAGCTCCATATTTTGTATGTGACGCACACGCGTATGTCCGCTGTTTACTCCGCACTACACTGACGATTATATATATTATACACTCAACATTCGAACACCACTTTCACATTTACAAATTGATATTAATAAATAGTAATTTGGTTAGTATCCCAGTAAAGGACACTGGGCACTCACTATCAAACTAAATAATTTCAATGCGTAGAAAGAGAAACTTCAATGACGTATTAATTATGTCCTTGTGTGATTTATCTTCTTTATTCACAGTCATCGACAATCAAATGCCAGGCCAGTGTTGCCAACAATAAATTCAAAATTCCGTTAAGCAAGTTAATATTTCCCGTGAAAAATCCGTCAAATAAAAAAAATCCGTAATTTAAGACTACTTTTTATTAGTAATAAAATTATATTATTAAAATAAAACATCCCAATTATCATCACTTGCAGTATCCGGTGTTATTGTAGTTGCCACGGTACCTGTGGAGGTAGAAGGCTGATTAGTGATAGGTCAGCATCGTGTCTACACTTAAAAGCGTGCTTATGAACATTTTTTGAAAAGCTCTTTAACGGTTCTAATGGAAAATCCGTTAAGTTGGCAACACTATTCTAGGCTTGTTGAAAGTGTATCGATATATCGACATTTTTAATTTAATCGATAATTTTTAATCCGATATGTCGATACACATTATTCAATATCGAAAACTAAATAGCAAAAAGATAACTATATTTTTTTTTTCATTTATCTAACTAAAGTCACTAGAATCAAAAACAGTAAAGGATAGGAACGAATAGAAAAAAGAAAAGCGACTGACAGCGGAATATGTAAAGAGCAAATTTGTTTTTACTTTCAATACGGGACAAATACTGGTTTGCCTGATTTGCCTGATTTTTAGCTTTTAAGAGTTTTGTACATTTTGCATAATTATAATATTAATAGTAATTTATTGATATTACATATTGAGCTAAATACACTATTGTTTAAAAACGCAATTTACCTTTTGAAATGTCGATATATCGATATTTATTGCTCGAAATATCAACGTCTATATTGATATTCAAATAAATTTTTTTTTCGCTTCCTAGATCCCTATATTACACATTGCCAACAAAGATTATATATTCTGGAAGTCAATGTGGGATTCATCAAAATGTGTTAAAGGCAAACATTACACTTCAGTCCAACATTATATTCCACAAAGGCCCTGGTTCTTTTCTCATCAAAGTGAGGTTCGATGGGTCATCTCGACTATCAGCCGTATCTGAATTAGACACTCATGTAACCCAGTGCATCTGGCTAAATTAAGGATTCGGGATAATTCACTTTGTGAGTATGGTCTGGATGAAGGATCCATCTCTAATATCTTGTTCTCTTGCCCTAAGCTTCTTTGCAATCTCTATGATGCTCTTCCTCTATCTATCCCTCGTCCTGTCAATGTTAACTTTTTCCTCAATTTAGTATCTCATCCTCGTTATGTAAAATTTGAGTGCAAATTTATTAAACATAATAAACTTAAATTGTAAATATTAATTATGGTTAGTTGTTAATTTGTAATTAGTTATATGGTGGTGGTTTACTAATTTCTAACGAGTGTGTTTTTTTGTTGTAGATTGAAAGTAACAAGGTAAAATCCTCACATGTAATGGATGACGGATAATAAATTAAGTATTGTATATATTCACCGGTCAATCCTCCACGAGTGTGTTTCGTTCTTACTACGTGACATTAACAGAGTACTTTGTGCACAGACGTAGTGTGCAACTGAAAGCCATCAAACCTAAAGAAGAAGAAGAAAGATTTTATATAATGTTATCATCCGTAGCCATCTAGACTACTGTACTTTTCTATTAGACCCATGCCATAAATCAGCTTTAGAAAAATTTAATAAAATTCAGTACAAGAGCCTACGAATTGTATTAGGGGCTATGAAGTCTACTCCCACCAATGCACTTCAGATTGAGTGTGTCGACCCTCCTCTAAATTTACGTAGACAATATTTATCTGATCGATTCATTTTTAAAGTTTTACAGTCTTCATCTCATCCATTGCTCGGGTTACTTAATCAGCTAGAGCAATTCCTCAAACCGAGCCAAGAATTCCCATGCATTCTAAAAAGTTTTAATAAATTTACACAGTTTAGTGCGCCTATCTACAAATGCCATCTCAACCCGTTATACTCCTGTTCCTATCATTCTCTAACTTTTACTCCATCGATTATCACCAATTTGGGAATAGAAAAAGGTGACCCTGGGGCAAATAGGAAGTTTTTGGAAAAAGTTGCAAAAAAGTGGTCTGATTTTGTTATGATATTTACAGATGCATCTAAATTATTAGATGAATCATGTGTTGGAGCGGCTTGTTGGATTCCTAAATTTAATATTATCCTTAATTTTAAATGCCCCCCTCAGTCCTCCGCCTTTACTGGAGAGTCAATAGCTATTCTTGAAGCTATTTTATTTTCTGATTCACATAACTTAAATAAGGTCGTTATTTTTTCAGATTGTTTAAGCTCTCTGCAGGCAATAACTCAAAATCCGTTTCGAAGTAAATCAAGATTCCCTATTATTCTTAAAATTAGAGAAGCTTTATTTAATTGTCACCAACAAGGTTATCTCATTTCACTCGTCTGGATACCAAGTCATTCCGGAATTCAGAATAATGAAATAGCTGACAAATGTGCCAAAACTGCAACGCAATCTGACTCCCTTTCCTATTTTTTTAATTTCTCTCATGATTTAAGCCCTCTATCCAAAAAAAATTTGTACAGTGCATGGAATCAGTTTTGGAATAAGTCAAAATTAATCAAAGGTTCATATTATAGTGCTATTCAACCTGAAGTCCCTGTTTCCCCATGGTTTTCCGTTTTCGTAATGCCGACCGCAAAGTTACATCAGTCGTTTGTAGACTCCGCTTAGGCCACGCATGTACTCCACTTCATCTGGCTAAGCTAAGAATTAAAGACAGTGCTATTTGTGAATGTGGTTTAGATGAGGGTTCAATGAATCATATTGTTTTTGACTGCCCAAAATTAAAATATTCACTATACGATATTATCCCTGATAACCTTCAACGTCCAGTATATTTAAAAACTATTCTAACCTTAGTCTTTAGCCCGTTTGTTAAAACATTAGTTAAATTTATTATAGAAAATAATATTAAATTGTAATGCAATGTAGGTTGTATCTTTGTATGTATAAATATGTTTAATTATTTTATCTCTACGTATCACCATCACTAATCCTGATATTGTTACAGAAATTATCACTGAATCTTTGGCAATTTATACCGCTCAGTCTCCCTCGTTTTTTCTTCATTATACGCGACACTGGCAGAATGATTTGTGCTTAAGCACATTCAAAGCCATTTAACAAAAAAAAAAAAGATTATATATAAAGCCGCTTATAATGTTACCAACTCTCAAAAATATTTCTCCCTAAGGCTTCAATCAAAAAACCTACAATCACAATAATTACCTGAAAATTCTCCTTAAAAAAAATAAAAACTTTTATGTAATAAGCTATGTCACCGAATTAAACGTAATGTCAAAAATAATTGAACAATTCGTTAATAGTAGGTTGACTGCCCATCTTACACGCTTCAATCTCCTTTATCCACTACAATCTGAAATATAAAATAAAACAATTAATACAAAAGCATGCAATGACTACTTATTGGTCTCAAAACTGAAATACAAAACAAGTTTTTGTTAAAATGTTGTTTGAACATTAACGTCATGTTCTAGTAACATTTACAAAAATAAAATTAATCAATTATCACAAGAATAAAGTGACCTTTTCCTTTGTTCTCAAAACTAAAATACTAAAGAAAACTTTCTTTAAGTTTAAACAATAAATCAACTAATACAATTAAAATGATTGCCACAAATGTATAACTTAACATTTCACCAGAACAAAAATAAATAAAATAATACAACAGTTAGGTATAAGAAATAAAACGACCTTTTCTTTTGGTTGGCAAAATTCGATTTAAATGTAGTTTGGCTACATTGGTTTAGTCCAACCAACAACGCATCTTCTTTTACTTAAAAAAAGTAGTTATATAAACGTTTTTATTAAAAATTGATTATTAGTATTTAGATAATCGATTATTAATATTCGATTATAAGAAAAAATAATCGATTAATTTTAAAATCGATATTTTTTTCACATCCCTAGATCAAGCTATGATGGACAAACTATAGTCGGTAAAGCCGACTACAAAAATTTTATAAGAGGAATTACATTTATCAAAAATTCAGCCAAGTGCGAGTGGGACTTGCTCACTGGGGGTTTGTATAATTAGACTAGAAATAAAGAAAAACTTAGCTTTGCCGTCGGAAAACTGTTGTGCCCATACATCAACATGGCGGTCAGTTTACCAGCTGTAATAAAATATTTTTTTATGTAATTTTACAGCCTTCGGATTATTTCCAAAACTCATGATTGTTAGTGACCGGGAAACATTTCAAATATTGTGATTCATGCGCAACAATCAAAATATATTATGCGCTGTTTTTAAAGATTACCTACAATATGGACCACATACTATTAGTATTCCTTAACCCTTCCAGGTAAGCTAATTGCTTGTGTTAAGAGTAGGCCTCGTCAGTAGAACAATGTCCGACATTTGAACCGACCTATCGATCATGAATCCAAGACCCGAACCACCGACCAACTGAAAAATTTTTCAAAATTTTGACATTATGATTATGATGACCTAGAGGTCAGTTTTTTTAACAGCTTTAAGAGACCAAGGAATTTATATCATAAATGGAACACGTGCTCAAAAGTATTATATCTATACATATAATAAATCTGTAGACATGCAGTGTCTTTACATTCATCATCATCATCATCTCAGCCACAAGACTTCTACTGCTGGACATAGGCCTCCCCCAGAGATTTCCAGTACGACCTATCACCTGCGACCTGCATCCAGCGGCTCCCTGCCGCCCTGACCAGGTCGTCTGTCCATCTTGTGGAAGGCCTTCCAACGCTTCGGCGTCCTGTCCGTGGTCGCCACTCGAGCACCTTTCCCCAACGGCCATCGGTTCTACGGGCTATGTGCCCAGCCCACTGCCTCTTCAACTTACTAATCCGCTGGGCTATATCGGTGACTTTGGTTCTTCTACGGATTTCCTCATTTCTGATTCGATCATGTAGAGAAACATCAACATAGCCCTCTCCATAGCACTTCGGCGCACAAGGTTTTGAGTGAGAGACCACGTCTCAGATCCGTACGTCATCACTGGTGACACATACTGCTCGAAAACTTTCGTCTTCAGGCACTGAAGTATTTCCGACGAAAAGACGTCACTTAGCTTCCCGAACGGTGCCCATCCGAGTTGGATTCGACGATTGACCTCCTTCCTGAAGTTGGACCTACCTAATTCGATTGCTTGTCCCAGGTAGACGTAATCGTCAACAACTTCAAGAATAGAGTTCCCAACGGATACTGTAGTGGGTATAACATGAACGTTCGACATGATTTTCGTCTTGTCCGTTCTTACTTAGACCCACTTGTTGGGAAACTCTGTGGAGATCATCGAGCATATGGTTAAGATCTCCCAGGGATTCTACCATGACTACGATGTCGTCAGCGAATCGAAAGTGAGTGATGTACTCACCATTTACGTTGATGCAAGGACGAGCCTTGCCATTCCAGGAGCTTGAAAGCATCTTCCAGTGCAGCGGTAAAAAGTTTAGGGGAGATGACATCTCCTTGTCGGACACCGCGCTGCAGAGGAATGGCTTTCGTGCAATGGTCCTGTACTCGGACTGACATGGTGGCGTTATTGTACAAACACTTCAACACTTCGATGTATCGATAGTCGATACGGCACCGCTGGAGAGACCTCAACACAGCCCATGTCTCAATCGAATCAAAGGCTTTTTCATAGTCCACAAACGCTAAGCATAATGGCAGATTATACTCCTCGGTCTTCTGTATATCCCGTATATGCCGTAGCGTATGTATGTGGTCTATGGTACTAAAGTCTCTTCGGAAACCGGCTTGTTCGGGAGGCTGGAAGTCATCAAACCTGCGTTCGAGACCGTTCGCGATAACTGTCGAAAACAACTTATAGACATGGCTCAGGAGTGAAATGGGTCTGTAGTTCTTTAGAAGGGTTTTGTCACCCATTTTGAAAAACAGAACCACTACACTCCTGTTCCATGCTTCCGGCGTTTTGCCCTCAAACAAGGCGGAAGAAAACAACCTCTGGAGCATTCTGAGCTGACCGCCCGCTCTCAGAAGCTCCGAGGTAATTCCATCCTCGCCTGGCACCCTGTTGTTTTTAAGTTGCTTAAGAGCCATCCTAATCTCGTACAGGCTGATGTCCGGAATGTCTTCGGTGTAATGTCGGGTAAGTCGAGCTCTTGGGTCTTTGGCCGGACTGATGACAGGCTTAGCAACCGAGGTATAGAGTTGTCCATAGAAATTCTCTACCTCTCTCAAAACTTCAGACTTGTTCGTCACTATCTTGCCCCCATCCGTCTTCAGCTTAGTCAAACGGCTATGTCCAATAGACGAGTTTCTAGCGATCAACTTTGAGCCTTTATTTGCTCTATCGCTTCCCCAATACATTTTGTATTGGGCAAGTCTGTATGTTGCAAATATATTAAAAAAAATTAGCGGAGGGGTATTCAAATAATCTATAGATACCATTTCAAAAGTTTTTAAAAAAATTGTCTGTTTGTCGTTTGTTTGTGCGCGATAAACGCAGAAACTACTGACTCCACTCGATTGACGTTTAAATATAATAATAGTGCTAATTTCGGAGTAACATTTAGTTTTTGTTGCATCGCAATCGGTTTTGATTGAGTATCAAAAGATATATTCATTTACAAATTTTATTCATGTAGTTGAACCTGTCACACGTCCTGTAGATGGCGCCACGTGTTTGATAATTGACTCATAATATAATCACTAATCTATATTTGGATTTTACGATACTGTGATGTAATATTTTAAAATAATATAAAATGTTTTTTTTATTTTTAAATAAGATATTTTTGAAGATTTGCTACATGTTGTTTATTTTATTAATTTTCTTTTTCTTCTGTCATATAGATGGCGTTGTCGGTGTAAAGTGTAGTTATTATGTACTATTTTATACTTATCGGTAATATTTTGTAATATTGCACAAATAAAGCTGCCAGACTGACGCGACCATAGCGCCATTGCTGCAGATGCGGTCGACATTTTTAACCTATTATAGAAAATTTTGAAACATTTATTTGCGCTTTTAAAATAAAGTCCAAAATTTGTACTGAGAAATATAATAATAGCGGTACAGTTGAGATTCTCAGCCTTTATACCTGATTTGCAGATCACACCATAATGGGATATACTTTTTTACCTCCGACGCTACAACGACGCGACGACACATTAAACGTGAATATCCGTATGTCTGTGTCTGTGGCATGAGAGAGAGAGAATGCGATTAGATTAGATGCGACTTTTTTTGTATGAAAACCAATAAGCTGTAGATGGTTCTGAGCTAAAATGTTTGAAGATCAGATCAGCCGTTTGAAGACTTCTCTAACTCATTCATTCTCTAACATATCCAAGATGAGTCAGTGATCTTATTAACTCCGTTTGGTTTAAAATTTATTCTAAAGTATTCCTAAGACCTTGCAACATTGATGATGTTGCAGCATTAAGTAGTGTGTATACCAATTCCTCAGCCATTTACAGCAGACATTTCGTGTTGAGGCTAATGAGTATAGTTTCTTCGGTGGTATCTCCCAGACATGTAAACATTGAGTAGTCTGCGCTATATCCAACTCCTCAGCCGCTTACGTTAAACATGTGTGTGTTTTACGGTCGAATGTTTTTTCTACCGTACATACTTTAAGAAATATAAATAAATATTTCAGCCAGGTTTTTTAAGTTTTTTATTAATAGTTATTATGAAATTAAATTGATTATTTTTTAATAAGATCTCTTCTAAGGTGGAGCGAGTTGAAACGCCCCCCCCCCACTTCCGGCGCGCTACGTCACCGGATCACTCTCCGTTTTTATTTGTTAGCTTATACTTTTGATATAATCATCAACAAGGCACAGGGACGAGCTCAGCGCGTTGCAGGAGTAGACCTGAGCGCTAACTGTTCCTCGCACGTCAATGTAACTTGATGTAGCTCTATCCCGTGGGCAACCCTCACAATCTCTACACATTTATATCTGAGGGTTCTACTAGTAAGCTTTAGAATAATCTGTAACGAGATTAGTTGTAAGTGGTGTAATAAGTTTCATCTAGGAATGATTAATTTGGTAATTAAGAATATTTTATTTGTTTTAATTACCGATGTATAAATATTCACATTTTGCAAATGATTGGCTACTGATAACATCGACCTGTCGATGGGTACCGGGGGTTCACGCTTTGTGTTTGCTTACTTCAATATACCAGATCGTGTGGTGAGGAGTTTTCGTACATAAGTAAGACGCAGACGGAGTTGCGGGCACAGCTAGTATTTAAATATGCCTTGAAATAACTTGAATAAAGTTGACATTTGTTTCCAACATCACAACACTACACAACCCCCAATGCAAAAAGAGAGGGCTAATAAGAGGGGTTATAAGTTTAACGTGTCTGTATGTGTATCTGAGTATCTGTCTGTGGTATCGTAGCTCTCAACGGGTGTGTTTTCTTCTTCCGAGTGTTCTTAGCCATGTTTCATGAAAATCTGTTCAGGTGTTTGAAGATCATCTCTTTTCTAGTTGATGAGGGGATTTGACTGACTTCCTTATAACAAGAAATCACAACGATTACTTTGCTATAATCCGCGGAAAACACGTGAATTTGTATAGAGTGCCCATTCGGGCCCAAGTCACACTATTCCTATCAAACATGAATTTCCGCAAAGTAACTCCTGACTCAATTCAATAACTTCCATAATGTGTCCTATTAATTCGCCGTATTATTTCAATGATATTGAAAGAACATGGTAAGATAACCATGACTTTAAATATGACGTGTTAGGGTACGGTTGAGATTTCGAAGGTGGGTAATTAAATGGGATCCATTAGGCTCAACTACCACTGCGGTAGAGTCGAAGTGACGACGACGCGTCAAATTTTTAATCTCTTCAGTATATTCATGTCGATTTCCATGAATTAGGTAACGTTAAAATTCGTATGAGGAAAATAAGAAAACACGCGTCGAAGCGCGTCAACACTCTACTCCACTTCCAATGTGCGAAATAATGCGTCGCGTCTAAAGTTTGTGTAGTATTACTTCTTAGTCTTATCAATTCTCCTACAGCTGATCGTCATGCGCATTATTGAAGAGCTTTCTCTGGTCCAGTTTAATTATAGCCACACCTTGCAGGCTCCTTACGGGACATAAGGCCAAGTACGCTTGACCTGTCGCGAAAGTAGTTTTCCCTAAATATACGACAGCTTTATCCACAGTGGTCCCTTGCAGCTTATGCACTCTTACGGCCCAGCTTAAAATTATGGTTAACATTATTCTTTCTATGTTGCTATTTCCTTTAAGACCTTGAAAGGTCAAACTTCAAACGATTTGTCATCGAATTCTATGAATATCTTTTTCGGGAGTTCTCCTTCTTCCAACTGATCTCTGCGAAGTCCGTTCCAATATTTTTTTTTAATTATGCCCATATAATCGTTTTTCTAGAGTCTCATTCAGTGTCTCACAGAAGGTTGCTTTGATGTCCGCGAAGCCTTGGACACTGCATCATTTTCAAGACGACGTTGACAGGCTTATGAGCTTTCTTGGCTGCGTAATTGAGCTTTTCGAGTTGCTTATAACTTATGTCTGCGTCAATCTGCGCCTTTTGTCTTCGATTCGAGCTGTTTGGCTTTACCATTACAAGACCCATTTTAATGCTATGGATTATATTTATGCATGATTTTATTTATGCAGCTATAATATTATAAAAAATGCATAGGTATAAAAATGGTTAAGACAGAGCCGTGGTCGCACCCACTGTATACCTACTATGTCTGTTTCATGGTAGTGTTCCTCTAATCATATATATAATCACTAGCTTTTACCCGCGACTTCGTCCGCATAAGTTTTTTTGTTTTCTCCCGGCTGTAAGTCCCCCTGCAACAATGTCCCACTATCGTGTTCCAGTCCTCAACTTCACATCAAAATTTGTTCAAAAGCAACCTAAGCTACATAATGGATAGCTCCGAATGTTTCCTTAGTAAATATAAAAAGTAAATAATGTAAATCGGTTTAAAATACTACTAACTACCTACCTGCCAACCCCCGATGTTAGACAGTGTGACATCCGCAACATCGTCTGCGTAGGAAGAACTAACTTAATGTAAGTAGTATAATAATGTAGGAAGCTAAAAATAAGAGGCCTTATTACTGTAGTACATTTTTGTAAACTATGTTCTTTGTTTTTCCCTCTCTGGCCAACACATGGAGATTCTGTGGACTTGAAACACGTGAGCAAGCCACGTATAATTGTCCGTGAGAAAAACAACTCTTTTCTAAATTAATGCCGGCTACTTTTAATGTTTGCCCCTGAGCTTTATTTATCGTCATAGCGAATGCGATTTTCAGCGGAAACTGTAATTTCTTAAACTGGAATGGAAAATCTGTCGGAATTATGGGTATACGGGGGATTAAAACGTTCTCTCCTTTTGCCATTCCAGTCATAATGATTGCTTTTACAATATTGCTACCGAGGTGTGTTACGTGCAACCGTGTGCCATTACACAGTCTTGGTGCATCTAAATTCCGCATCAAAAGGACAGGAACGCCTACTTTCAGCCTCAGTTTGTGTGAAGGTACTCCCGACAGTTCTAAAGAATTAAGAAATTCTACAGGGTATGATGTTACTTGTTCAGTATCCATTACAGTGTCTACAGAGAGAAACTCAACAATATCACCTTCCACGCGTGACATAATTTTCTCGTTTATCTGTCCCACCATTTCATTCGTCGGCGCTAAAATTGCTCTTTCACATAACCATTCTCTATTCCTCATATTAGTTAGCAGTTCGCTATAGACGAAGTTATTTAGATCATCTGGATTATGCACAACATTGCAGAATTCACGATCCAATGTAATCATGCCATTACCATCCTTTGCCATACGATCTTCTCCAATTTTAAGAAGAGCTGCAGCTTATTGTCCATATTGTACATCATTGTGTAGTTGCACTCTCATATTTGTAGACAGACTAAACGTTTTTACGTGCACCCATAACGTTGACGCTTTTAAACACGCATTTATTTCATCTGCAGGGGTGCCTTTAGTGATACCCGGCAAGGTCTGTCTAAAATCGCCCGCTAAAAGTACCACCATCCCCCCCATGATATTTGGATTACTCTTGATGTCTTTCAAAGTCCGATCTAGAGCTTCAATTGCTCTTTTATGGGACATAGTACACTCATCCCAAACTAATAATTTACATTGCTGCAACATACGTCCACGCTCGCTGTTTTTACTTATATTACAGACTGGCATTTCTTCATGGGCTAAGTTTAATGGCAGTTTAAGCACCGAATGTGCCGTTCGACCACCATTGAGTAGAGTGGCGGCTATTCCGGAAGAGGCAACTGCTACAGCAATTCCTTTATCTTTTCGGATTTGCGCTAAAAGCAAGTTTAAAAGAAAGGTTTTTCCCGTGCCTCCGGGAGCATCCAAAAATAACAAACCACCTTCGCCATCTTCGATTTTTTTGAAAACATTGTCAAATACTAACCTTTGTTCTGGGATCAAACGTGGAACAGACTCTGTCAATTTTTGTTGTAAGGAAGCAGTATCGTAATCTAGTTCCCGTATTAAATCGCTACTGATTTCCTCGGTTCTCTGTGGTCTGATCATTCCATAATCTGATAAATCCTTTCCAGAAATTGTTTTAACCTGGTCTTCAATTTTTGTCAGACCCTCATTGTAAATTAAATCACTGTACGTGACATTGGGATTTTGCTCTTGTAATCTGTGCAATATATCGTCGGTCATATCATTTTTGTATTTATCGCACAATTGTTGAGGATTTGAAAGACCACATGTCGCTACTAATACAGCAAATAGCTCTCTCATCTTGCTTGCTGATCTACATTGAGCAGCTTCTTCCAGTGTCATATCCCAATGGTTGTCATCTCCAGTAATCAAAGATCAAAAAAAGCAGTGAGCGTGGTTTTTGGCGGAGTAGTTATTCGTTCGTGGAAATTGTGTTCATTAAAATAAACGCGTTCACCATTTTCTAAATGCACGCTGAGATGTGTCACGGTGGGATGCCTTTCGTGCAACGGAAATCCTAACAGACGCCACACGGCTTCGTTGCTGCTGACATACCGACTATTATCAACCGTAACGTAGCTACCATTTCGGAGCTTCACGGTTGCTGTTCGACCTCCGTCTGCTGGCGCTCTTCTACGATACTGCGGGTATCCGTGGTCGTTGTGAACGGTCTCTTTCACTAACTTGCGAGGAAATTTTTTTGTGCATTTTCCGTCTTTCATGCAGGGGCACTGTGGATTTTCGGGTCCGCATGGACCGTGAATCATATTTTTTACAATAATGTCATGGAGAGTCTTGTCAATGTTAGGATCCGGTATTTCAGCGCTGATTATGTTATCTATTTGATCGGGTCGTAACTTATCTTTTAACCACAATAATATATGGATATGTGGCAGTCCACGTTTCTGCCATTCGACAGAGTACATAAAGCAGCGCGCTTCTCTGAACACTCGGCCTTTATTAATCACATCCATTAGTTTTTTAACTTTTAGTCTAAAAACTCTTGCGACTACATCATGTCTATCTATTGCGCTTTGCCCCGGCATCAACTGATTGACTATTTCGGGCCAGGCTGAGTTGCAAGTAAAGGTGACGAATAAGTCAGGGCGACCATGTGTACGCACATAAACAAACGCGTCCTGAGTATATTCGTGTAAGTACCGCGGAATATTTACAAATGAAGACGGTAAAATGACCATACGACCTAAGTTATTTGGATTTAAATTAGCGTCATTTGCTACAGCGTCTTGAAGATGGATGTAATTCTCTGCTCTTAGTTTAGTTTGATTTAATGATATGTACCGTAACCTCTCGCTTTCAACTGTAACATGTCAACGTAAAACTGATTGGCCAGTTGCTTGCATCTTTGTACAATGTTAAAGTTGTTTTCTCGTATCATCATGTTGTAGGCATAAAAATCCATGCATGAAACCTTTTTGTTATGCAAGGGAAGACCTGTTACAGGATTAATTTGAGGAACTTGAAAGTGGTACCCCTCTTGTCCCTTACTAAATATGATTGGATATTGCAACGCATCATAAAATTTATGAGTATCAGGCACCCTGGTTAATGTGTCATCTCGGGCCTGTAAAACTATATCACGGGAAGCAAACTGTTCGCCTGTAACCAAGGCTGCGACTTCATTTATTAACGGTGCATGTTCCCCACTTGGTGTGCGATCGGGGTGCATCACCAACCTATAATCCTCTCCCGGCATTCTTTCTAGTGCTGTTTTGAAAGTATTGATAAGGCGATTATGTTCATGCAACATTCTCTGGATTTTTAAAACAGTATCCCTTTCGATTCCTTGTATATTTTGACACCTGCGATCAGCTTCGTTTTCTTCATCGCCCATGAAATAAAGTTGCAAAAACTTTGGTTGTTCATTATTTGCGGGAAGTAAGGAACCAATCCTGTGATACACCTGTCCTTGGATGGTAAAAGTAGGTGAATCTACACCAAATGACGTCATCTGAAAGCAAGAATTATACTTTCTAATCCTGCTTAAAAACCGGCGCGATTCGTTACTGTCGTATAAAAGTAAAGATTTAAGAGGTTCCTCTGGCTCGCCAAGTAATGGAATTTTAACCTTTCCACCAGAACAGCACATACCTGGAGTTTCTTCTTTCCATTTCAGTGCTTCACAATATCTGCATTTTTTATCCATTCTCCCAATGATAACCAATCGGTGATTAACATAGTCGATCAAAGGGTCATACTCAAAAGCGGCACCATTAAATGCCTCCCACGTACTCATTGAAAACGTACGTCTTCTTTCTGCCTGCCGTTCAGCATTTAAAAGACGTCGTCTTTGTGAATCTTCGTCAGTCTCTGCCGCAATCAATTGCGCGTGACGTTCGGCATCTAAAACTCGACGTGTCTGAGTCTGTTCTACTGTCTCAGCAGCCCTTTGAGATGCGTGGCGTTCAGCATCCAGGGTCTGACGGGCCTGAGTCTGCGTAAACGTCTCAGAGGCCCTTTGAAATGCGCGGCGCTCAGCATCTAAGGTTTGTCGGGCTTGAGTCTGCGTATAGGTCTCAGAGGCCCTTTGAGATGCGTGGCGTTCAGCATCCAGGGTCTGACGGGCCTGAGTCTGCGTAAACGTCTCAGAGGCCCTTTGAAATGCGCGGCGCTCAGCATCTAAGGTTTGTCGGGCTTGAGTCTGCGTATAGGTCTCAGAGGCCCTTTGAGATGCGTGGCGTTCAGCATCCAGGGCCTGACGGGTCTCAGTCTGCGAAAACGTCTCAGAGGCTCTTTGAGATGCGTGGCGTTCAGCATCTAGGGCCTGACGGGCTTGAGTCTGTGTAAACGTCTCAGAGGCCCGTTGAGATGCGTGGCGCTCAGCATCTAAGGTCCTACGGGCTTGAGTCTGCGTATAGGTCTCAGAAGCTCTTTGAGTCGCATGACGCTGAGAATCTAACATCTGACGCGTCTGAGTCTGCTCTTCAGATTCTTGGCTTCTAGCAACTTTTGCAGTTCGAGCTCTGCTAGAACTACGGCTTAGATTGGATTTACGTTTGCGTGGCATATCGAAAACAATAATTAAAGATTTTTAAAATCGGTAGTTTTAAAAACTACAACGTAAGACAATTTTTTATAAAAACTTCGATAAAGCAAACCTTTTTACTTAAAACCTAAATATCTAAATCAATCAATAACGTATTGAACCTAAACAACTATGCACCTGACAAACCTTATATACCTAAAACCTAAATTAACTAAATAAATTCAAAAATATTGAATTTATGTACCACACCACAATACACAATTTTCTTTACTACTGGTACTACCTACTTATCTATCAAAACTAACATAAAAGTACTATAATATAATGACAAAATCTATTACTAAACTAATTTACTACGAACTATAAACATCCTGATGTGAGCTAAAAAACACTTAACCTACACATGAATAAAATTGAGAATAAACAAATGAAAGCGACTGCAAAAATAAAGAATAATACGTATCTGATCATATCTCTAATATGAATGATTGGTTAAGAAAATACCTACATCTAACAGCTTTTTTTTTTTTTTTTTTCCGCGTAGGCATGCGTTTACACATACCCTTTTAGACCCTGGTGGGGCCGGCTGGGTTATGTGGGACTCACCGACGAGCAGGTCGACCGCAATACCCACTAAACCTCCTTACCTTACCCTCCCCGTCATAAAGAAACGTTGCGGGGACGCTGAACGCACTCTACCGCAAACGCCTCGACGGTAGACCCATACTAAAATGGACCTGTGCGCCTCCCGAGAGGTGTCCCGGGTAACGGGGACATTCTCGGTTCCCCAGAGGCATCAGGTGACAGAAGGCGTGCGTATCTACGTCGTCTCCCGCCCGGTCGACCTCTACGGATCGGGTCAGATGAGGCATCGGCCTCCCGGGCCCGCTCCGCGGCCTCCTTTAGCGAGATCACCGATTCGCAGAAGGAGGCTACCGCTAACCAGCCCGCCTTACTCCCGAGCATGGCCACCACACTCGGAAGGGACAGGTCTCCGCCAATGGATGACACCAGGACATGGCGCTGGGGCCCCCATGCGGTGCACTCGGTCAGGGTATGGTGCGACGTATCTATAGCCGCCCCACACTCATGACAGACAGGTGTTGGCTCCCTCCGGGCAATCTTGTACAAATACTGCCCGAAACAACCGTGTCCACTGAGTACCTGTGTCAGCCGATAGGTGAGAACACCGTGCCGCCTGCTGATCCATTGAGCGAGGTGGGGACGAACCGCCTCCACGGTCACTCGACCAGCCGGGGGGAACTCCAGATCATCCTCCCAACGTCGGATCAAGGCTCTCTGGGCCTGAGCCCGAATCCCACCTGCCACCATCCCAGGGAGGAATTCCCCTCTCGCTCTCAGGCTCGCTCGGAAGCGGTACACCTCGGCTAGCACTTCCGCTTGGAGCTCCCAGGGAGGATCACCCGCCAAAAGTGTTGCCGCCACCCAGGACACCGTACGGTAGCCCCGTATCGCTCTCACCGCCAGGACCCTCTGCGTTCTGCGCAGCAGGGCTCTGTTCGACGCGGTGAGGGCCTCCACCCACACGGGAGCTCCGTATAACGCCATGCTCCTTATGACACCGGCATAGAGGCGCCGGCACGGCGAGCTCGGGCCGCCGACATTCGGCAGCAACCTCCCCAACGCAGCGGCGGCGTTAATAAGCCTAGAAGTGAGAGTGGTGAAGTGCGCCTCGAACTTCCACCTTCCGTCCAGGATGAGGCCCAGGTACTTTATCTGGGCCTTTACCTCCACCACCGCATCCTGGACTACAACGCGCGCACCTCGCGGGGGGCCCTTCCTTGGACCGTGAAAGAGTATGGCCTCTGTTTTAGATAAGGAGACCCTCAAGCCCAGCCTTCCAATTCGATCCACCACAAGCGAAGTCCCTATCTCCGCCAGGCGAACCGCCTCCTGATAGGTCCTACCCCTCGCCGCCACCAAGGTATCATCTGCATAGCAGATGACCCTCATGCCGGCAAGAAGCGGGGCCCTCAGGAGCCAGTCGAACCCGATATTCCACAAGACCGGCCCAAGAACCGAACCCTGTGGAACACCGCATCCCACACGACGGCGGTAAAGACGCCCGTCGCACCCCTCCCACAGGACCTCTCTATCCTGAAGGTATGCCTGTAGCAATATCCTAAGGTAGGGAGGGACGCCATGAAAACGAAGTGCCTCCCGCAACGTTTCAAAGGGGAGACTGTTGAACGCATTCGCCACGTCGAGCGAGACGGCTAACATCACATCGCCTTCGTCGACCGCCTCCGTAGCGATCCTCTTCAGTTGGATTAGGGCGTCCACAGTGGAACGTCCCGCCCTGAATCCAAACTGACCAGGGGAGAGGTTGGGCCCCACCTCTTCAAGGTGTTGCACGAGACGGGCCGCGATGATCTTCTCCAGCAACTTACCCGTCTGGTTGAGCAGCACGATGGGCCTATACCCCGAAGAAGAGTTCCGGGGACGACCCTCCTTCGGCAGGAGGAGTAGCTTACCGTCCTTCCACTCTTTAGGGAACTGTCCATTAGCCAGACACTTGTTGAACAGTTCCCTGAGCTGCTCTCCCATGAACTCCAAGGCTATACAGAGCACTCGCCCCGGAACTCCATCCGGTCCCGGCGCTGTCTTTTTGGCCCTCAAACGCAAGAGGGCCAACTCCATCTCCATCTCAGTGATGGGAGGGAAAGCGGTCATGCTCTCCACCTCAGACGAGACCGGCGACATTTCAGGCGGGATGTGTCCTGCCGGGTGCGGGAAGAGTTCTCCCACCAGTCGTACGAGGCGCTCCGGCGGCAGCGACTCTGTAACAGGAAACCCGTGAGCGCAGAGTTTATTACGCGCTCCACGGTACGGACGCCCCCATGGATCCAAATCCAATCCCGCCAGAAGTTCGTTCCTGGCGCTCGCCTTGGCGGTTCTGATGGACAGCTGCAGGGCCCTACGTGATTCTTTGTAGGAACTCCGCAGCTCCTCCTCCCGCACCGGATTGTGCCCATAACGCCGGCGGCAGCGGGCGTATGCCCGCCTCGCCCTGATACAGGCAGCTCTGAGATCACCAATCTCGGGCGACCACCAATAAACTTGGCGTCGGCGCGGTCTACGCTTTGATCTCGGCATGGCCGCATCACACACCCTTTGAAAGGCACTGTGGATGCGGCCCACCAGCACATCCGTGCTGTCACCCTCCTCTCTCCTCCTGGAGCCCCACCTTTCCAAAATGGCGGATTCCCTGGCCAGCTCCTTGTCGAGCCGGCCAATGGCCCAGCGCGGGAATTTGCTTAAGCCCCTTGTCGTCTCTACCGTTAGTGGATGTGTGGAGACCTCAAACCTCACGTAAAGATGGTCTGAGAGTGTCTCCACCCACTCCTCTACCCTCCAAGTCAAAACCCTGCGCGCAATATCAGGGGTAGCGAACGATAGGTCCACCACGGAACTCCCCTGTTGCCGCACGCAGGTTTGGACGCTTCCCCGGTTGAGAAGGGAAAGGCCAGAAACCAGCGCCCACTCCTTTACCGCCCTCCCTCTCGCGTTAATGGTGACATTGCCCCAGTCTGTCGCTTTCGCGTTAAAGTCGCCGAGTACGATAATGGGTCTCGGTAATAGCCTCAACACCGTGGCTCTGATGGCGTCGAGATAAACCTCGAATTCCGCCAACGTCCGGTTAGGGGAGAAGTATATCCCGATGATAAAATATTCACCCATCTCCGCGGCGACAAAGCCATTTCCCCTTTCTAAAACCACGAGAGGAAGGGAGGTCTCGCTCCCGGAGACTATGGCCACCACGCCCTCAAGATCTCCAGCCCATCGAGAGTGGGGTGGGACAAAATAGGGCTCACTCACCACTGTTACGTCGATACTCCACTCCGACATAGATTGCAGCAACAGATCCTGCGCTCTAGCGGAGTGGTTGATGTTCGCCTGTAGGAAACTAGAAGGTTGTTTAGACATTACGATTCCATACTAGCTTCCTCCCGTGCCTGTTGACGCCCGACAGCGGCGGTGTCCCTACTTTCGACGGCCGCCTTTCCCCTCGTGGAGGGAGGTCTACACTCCCCCGACCCCATCATATGTTTATGCGGCCTCCCTGCATCCGCACAAACTGCGCAATGCAAGCTACCAGTGCAGGATGATTTCCGATGTCCCTCCTCCCCACACCGGTAGCACAGGTTCCCCCGCATCGTTTTAGACGGGCAAAGAGGACCAGTGTGACCCAGCCCCATGCACTTATAGCAGCGCAAAGGGCGCTGTTCCAAAACTGTGACCTTCGCCACACTCCAACCCACCAGCACCTTGCCGGCCTCAGCCAGGACTTTGGCTACATCTACAGGACAGGTGACCTTAGCCATGCCCACTCCTGCTGGTCCCGACTGAATCTCGCCAAACCTGATAACCTCCACCGCACAGTTACCTGCATGAGCGACTGCTGCTCCCAGTTTCGCAACAGTAACAGAGTCATCAAGCCCTGTTAGGCGGACATCCGCACGAGCGGTGGGACGCACGACATCTGCCACACCCTCTAGTGCTGAACGGAGTTTAAGCACAAACTCCTCCGTCGACTCCTGAGATTGACCCTTGGGGAGCTCCAATACACGGGCCCCCGTGGCAGCACGGCGGATTTTCATGCCGCCCTTAATCCCCAGCATGCCCAGGTCTACCTCTTTCTCAGCCTGCTCTAACACGTTAGCGTATGTGATACCTCTGGCCACAGCCGAAGACTGCAATGTGACCACAACTGCTTGCGACCGGGGGGCGGACAACTTCGGCTTGGGCTTCTGTGCCGCCCGATTAGAAGGCGCCTCACCACAACTGCCCAACTATCATCCTCTACTGAGGCGGACGCAACCGTAGCTCCGGTTGGACCCACTACTGGGGCAGGAACCGCCGATGGGCCAGCCGCCCTTGGAACTACCACCGGCTGTGCAGCTGAAGAAACGGTCGCAACAGATGGGACCGTTTTGGAGTTTGTCCTTTTCGCCCTGCTGCCAGATGACTTGGAGGCCGAGGTCGGCTTTTCCGCCGCTTCTCGAAGTCTATCCGCTGCAAGTGGTGGGCGCAACACCTTAGCCGGTAGCAACCGCTCCTCAATACCGGCAAGGCGGGCGTCAATTATCATTCCTACGGAATTGACGATCGAAGCCTTTAGGGCTTCCAGTACCTCTGTGTCTGAGAGTGTGGGACTCTGCACTGACGTCGTAGATGCCTCCTGCACCTCCCTAGCCGCCTTAGCAGACTTCTTGTCTCTCATCGCAGCTAATGCCATCTTTAATTCGCCGAATTCACGCCTGTGCGCCTTTACCTCGCCCTTAAGGGCCTCGATCTCCTTTCGCAGCCTATTGTTATCCGCCCTCAAGCGACGGCTCTCATCCTCCTCTGTCCGGGTTGCAACCGCCTCTACCACTTCCGTCAGAGTGGTAGCCGCATCCTTCAACTTCTTGACATAACCCCCCTTCAGATTAGTGGACTTATCCGCGACCTCCAAAATAACAGCCGCGAGCTGTCCCGCGCCCGCACGTAGTTCCTGCAGACCCAACTGACTCGGGTCTGCTACCTTCAAAATATTCAGGGACTCTAGTTCATCCTCTGAAACTTCTACTTGCACACGTTTATCCTTCCTAAACGCCCTGCTCCTCAGACAGCGTTCAAATTCCTCCTCCCTCTCCTCCTCCTTTCTTTCTTTCAGTTGCGCTCTAGCGCGCGTCAAACCCGTACCGCGGCCCGTCGCAGACTTCCCACGGCGAGCCGAGTGGTACTTCCGTCCTATCCTACCTTCCGTCTCCGTCTCCGAGCCAGAAAGCTCAAATGGCCTCTTAAAGCCACAGGAGGCATCTGACTCCAATGCACAGTCGGACTCCATGATTACAACGATTGCCGATAAAATAACCGCCTTAGAAACACCTAGTGTGCCCCGCTCTACCTACAACCCAGAGGGGAGGGAGCTGGGGAAGGGAGGCCTCTGCGTATAAGCACACACTAGGGAAGCACACTTCAGCCACCCGCCTGCCACTCCGTTACGGTGGTCAGGACGGGGCCCGGGGGAAACGACGTGGACGTATGTGCTACCTGAACCCCCACATCTAACAGCTACCTTAACTACCTAATAATAAAAATGTAACTAAGTACTTAATAAAAATACGAAAATGACGTCAACTTGGACTCAAAAATAATAACCTACCAAATATTTATTTAGATATCTAAAACAAAGGACTAAATTAAAGCTTACAGACACTACGCGTAGACCGTAGTACCTATTTCAACTCGGAATTTAAAAAGAACGTTTTTAGCTAACCAAAAATACGCATTTAAAGTTCGTATAAATATCTATCTAATTACCTCCTCAAGTTTAAAGCGTAGCTAGTTATGTAGTACTATATTAATTCTGTGGTGTAGGTAATTAGATTTTATCTGTATGTAATGTAACAGTCAGTTGAATAAAAAATCGTATACAAATCAGATCAATAGTTTTGGCGTAATATGATTCTAGACAGAGTTTTAATGTTGTAGATAGGTAGCTGTGTATAGGTTCCTGTGGGAATGAGATATTTTCCCGAAGTAAAAAGTAATCTGAATTTTGGTACCGTCCTACCCTATAAGTTAAGTAGTGTGATGGAATGTCGCTAAGTTTCGATCCAAGTAAAACTATTAAATAAAGACAGTTGCATCAAAATTTTATCATAAATTCCCTAAATTATGGCGCCTACCGACCCTCTAAGTTAGAAAAGTGATCAAATACTAACTTGAAGTCTTAGTAACACTCAGTTAAAAAAAAAAACATCAAAATCATTTCAGTAGCTATGGCGTCATGCGCTTCTTGACACGATCACGCTAGATTTCCGCGGGAATGAGGTATTTTCCCGCCGTAATAAGTAGCCTGTGTCCGTGCCTAGGATCCTATCTTTATATTAACCAAGTCTTATAAAAATCCGTTCAGACGTTAAGGCGTGAATGAGGTAAACTTTTAAAACAAACGATTAAAAATCACTAACTTAATTAGTTTTCTGCCTACTGCCTACGCCTTAAGTACGATAGCATGAATATTAATAGCCCATATCCTTTTCTAGGTTACTATCTATCACCTAACTAAATTTCATCAAAATCCGTTCAACCGTTTAGGCATGATAGAACAAAACTACCAGCAAAAACCATAAAAAAATCACTAACTCAATTCAGTTTTCTGCCTACTTCCTACCCCCTAAGTACGATGACGTGATCATTTTGATCTTATATCCGTTTTTAGGTAACCATCTATTACCTTACTAAATTTCATCAAAATCTGTTCAGCCGTTTAGACGTGAAAGAGCTAAAGTCCCAACAAAAACGACTAAAAATCACTAACTCAATTTAGTTATCTGCCTTCTGCCTACCCCCTAAGAACGATGGCGTGATTATTTATAGCCTATGACCATTTCTAGGTTATCACCTATCACCATACCAAATTTCATCAAAATCCGTTCAGCCGTTTAGGCGTGAAAGAGTAACAGACAGACAGACAGACAGAGTTACTTTCGCATTTATAATATTAGTATGGATAGTAGGTATACATAGGTGCGACCACGGTTCTGTATTGCTTTTTTATTTATGTATGTCGGTGCGTAAGTTAGGGTTAGTTTAACCTAACCTTAGGCTTAAACAGTGAAACTAAGCAGTGGAGGTAAGGGTTGGAATACTGTTATTCTATATTACACGCCCTACGCTACACTGAGGTGTAGAGTTTGTGAAGTGAGGGCTTGTAGAGGTAGAAGCTTGGCTCTGTATGAGATCGGACAACTTTTTGATAGTGGGAGGTAAATGGTTGGCTACATTTTACATGAAAATGTTTTTGGTGGGTGTTTACAACATATTTTTTATAAAACGCGCGCGCGCAGTGTTGGTAACGCCGCCGGCAGAGGCAGTCATGATGTAATCGTTGAAAAGAGCGGGCACGAGCGGCGCGTGCGGTGTGCTTTCTCTGAATCCCTTTATTTATTAATAATATCCCGTGTCCTGTGTGTGCTATTTCCCAAACGCTCGTTAATTGACCCTTCACTGACGAAAACAGACTGGTGATAAAGTTTGAACTATTTTGTGTTATTTGGTGGTGAAACGTGGAACGGGCATGCCCAAAGAAGATTAGAAATCATCAAGGAATTGTGAGTGCTTTGTGCCTTCTTTATCACCTAACTAACAAGAATCATAACTTCAGCTTCTTAAATTAGGGATTTAAGAAGCTGAATCCGGGCCCAGCCAGCTTCCACGTGTGTGGGGGTTTTGTTCGTACATCCCTCTTCTTGGTAGCAGAGTAGCGTAGTTATATTTGGCCTTTGGCATCCCTTAAAATTAAAATTAGTCATGTAAAATTCCTTAGTGTAAACATGCCATAGATTTACGATCAGGTTGTCCGTAATTAGCTTATATAATTCTTAGAACTTTGATTGAATAGAAAAAATGAATCCTAGCGACACAATTAAAAATAAAGACGTTCTTTTTGTAGAATCTATGGAATATAGACATTATATAAGAGATTTGCGATTTGTGGGAGAATGGGTAAGCGATACATATAATTTATTACAAACCGCAACACCTTCGCGTTTAATTGTCCGATTTAGAGACCTAGATACCTATTGTGATAAATTTAATACTGCGTGTTCCGAGCTCCTTAGTGGTTTAGACCCTACTATAGATGCCCAAGAAGTCACCTATGTAAAGACTGAGTTAAGATCTATTAGAGATAAAATAGATGACATCCGAGTAAAACAGAGTGAGTTGTTCCCCCCCTCGTGAGCTTGACCCTGTGGGTTTGACTAGTACTCCTATCAAAGGTTTTGGGGATATGTGTGATAGTGGTCCACGTAGTAGATTGACTGATTTACCTATTCCCAAATTTGATGACCGCCCAGATTCTTGGATTAGTTTTACCGATCAATTTGACAGTATTGTAGACTCCCAGCGCAATTTAACCTCTATAGCTAAGTTACAGTATCTGATAGGGGTCCTGGCGGATGAACCTAAACGTCTTTTATTCCATTTACGTATTGAGACAGATGGTAATTATGAGGTGGCCCGCGATTTACTAAAGCGTCGCTATCATAATACTCGTGTTTTGGCCGATACCTACATAACGCATATATTTGTAAAGAAATATATTTCTCTCAGTAATATAAAAACTGCTTGAGGTTTTATGATAATATTTTAACCTTCATGCTCACCGTTATTATTCGAATGTCATATTTAATATTTAACATATTTAACTTTAACATATTATCACCAACTAGGCAAATAGAATAATAAATCATACGTGTTAATTTCTACCAAATTAGTTAGGTGTTTTAGTATTTACTTTATTATTAAATAATTTCAA
Organism: Limenitis camilla; assembly: GCA_905147385.1. Taxonomy (NCBI): domain Eukaryota; kingdom Metazoa; phylum Arthropoda; class Insecta; order Lepidoptera; family Nymphalidae; genus Limenitis; species Limenitis camilla. Next base: position 14,592,131 of record LR990240.1, read on the forward strand.
AGAAAATTACAATAAAAGAGGATTGAACTGCGCTCCTCCCATCTCCACACACAACTCGGCTCTTCGCACTATCTCCCGGTAGATGCTATCCCACAGAGTGTCCTCGGGGCCCCTGCTGTTGAGTTCCGAAAACATGTCCCGAATCCGAGCTTTCATCTCCTCCGCTGTGTCACATTCAGTGGCAAACCACCTGCAAAACTGCACTCGACTGGTTATGTCGGGAGGAAGTAGTGCCTGCACTCTGTGCAGTGTAGCTGACGGTCTTTTTTTAGTATTTTGTGCACTGTTTTGTGCGACACGCTAAGCCCACGAGCTCTAATTTGCCGCGCTGCCGTACGAATTCCTAGCCGTGGATTTCGTCCCATCACATCTAACACTTGTTAGACGTGATGGGACGAACCCTGAAAAAATTTAAAAATAGTTTGTTCCAGCTGCTCTTAGATTTGTGTTTTTATTCATATAAAGAATTTATCGAATTTAAATTTAATTGAGCAATTATTTATTTAAAATTAATTACATTTATAAATATTTCCACGCTATGTTAATGGCAAAGCATGCGGCCAATATCAATACCACAATCATATTATTATGTATACCATGCTTGGGAAATAAATGAATTTATCTTATCTTATCTTATCTTGTTGTTCCGTGCGGTTTGCAATCTCCCGGCCACCTCCACGCCTTTGGGGCACAATGGGCTGGTTTTCTAAAACTCTTTGGTACGCAGCCGTAATGATGCGAGGGTCTGATGGGTGCGCATGATTTGGATACCGCTGTCGATAAATGCGTAACGCTCGTGAGGCATTCCCTCGTGCTTCTCCATAAAACATCAACATTTGTCCATATTCACGAGCACTGAACATTGTGTTAAAAAACTTAAAACTATTGTACTAAACTAATCCACAAACTATTAAATAAACAAGTCACAAAAAACATTTAAAACTATTGTACTAAAGTAATCCACAAACTATTAAATAATCAAGTCTGAAAACAAACTTAAAAAAAATTAAAACTAACAGGATAATTTTTCGCGATTTACGCATTAGTACTTAAATTGCGAGTAGAACGTACGATCTATCACCGTAGCACCGTAGCAATAACGAGTAACGACTGAAGACTGAAATGTATTTACCCTAAAGAAAGAAAACCGCACACAAGTACATGTAGTGGCGGCATCCTTTAAAAAATCCAGTACCAAAACATTCAACCCGTTGCACGACCTTGCTAAAAAATTCCATTATATTTTCGATACGGCGGCATAGACATTTGAGTAATTTAATTAAATAAATGTAAATACCAAATTAAATAAAGAATAATATTTAATTATTCGCATTTAAGTTTCAGAAGCGTCAGTAGCTGAGTGGTCCCGAACCACGTTGGATTCACGGATTCACTGTCGATAGGTCGTGGGTTCAAATCCCGGACATTGGAATACCCGAATAATTATTTTCTTTATACCTCGAATAGAACATAAAATTAATATGATTATAATAAGGAACTTCGTTCCTATCTGGTGTCCCACGACACCACACGTTTTATTTATTTTTTTAAAGATTACTAGCAGTATGGATCACATACTACTAGTATTCCCTTTACCCCTACTAGTAAGCTAATAAATAGTTTGTTTCAGGAGTGGGCCACGTCAGTAGTCCAATGTCCGGATATGAACCCACGACCTATCGACCGTGAATCCAAAGCCCGAACCACTCAACTAGTGACACTTCGAAAGAAATTAATAGGAAAAAATTTAATTAAACAAATATCCACTTGCTTCGGACACTACAAACAGACATTCACAGACACATTTTTAGTCTGACACAAAACATAACTCTAAATTTCATACTTAGAACACTTCATTTTGCAAATTCGGGTGAAAATGGCGGCCCTTACAAATTTCAACTGATTAGGTAAAAAACACTTAAATAAAATAAAACACTGAATAAAATAATTAAACAAAATTATTCACGTTTGTTTAAAAATAGTTTTGTTAAAAAAAATAGACATTTAAGGGTTATTTATTACCAGTACAACATGAGCATTCAAATTTCAACCTTATATGCATTACTATACGAATCAAAATTCATTTTTTTCGGGAGGCCTTTGTCGGCATCTATGACCTTGTCAAAGGTACTAATACGTAGAGAGGTACTCGTAATAAGTAAACTGTCGCGATTCATACATTTCTTAATGTTTTAATTTAATTTAGTTTGTTTTTCATGAATGGTGCTTGCAGTTGGTGCTGGATATTTAGCAGACATGTGTGATGTGTGAAAAGTTTGTAAACCTTTTTTGTTTGTAAATTTTGTAGTTAGTACTCTTACATAAGTGTTTAACCGACTACTTTGGGTAGTGTATTATGATGTTATTCCAGTAGGTAGGTACCAACCAAGTACCAATTTAGGTATTAAATTTAAACCGCGGTTTCCATCGATGAATAGGGTCTATGGGTATGACTATGGTTTGTAGAATCTTTAGGTATGTTCATTTTATTATTATTTGTTTGATAGTTAAGTTTACTAGACATAAAGGTTTAAATTTCGTCATAAAGTTATTACATGATCCGTGAGGGAAGGACAGCTGAACAGCTGATAGGGAGCGCTGGCCGCACGCAGGTGAGTCACCTCCCGCTCGCGGTCGATTTAGGCGATCGCAATACATTGCTGTTTTCATTATTTTTTTAATTTTAAGCTTAATTTAATTAAATATTCACAAAAATACTTTGCGGTTATGTTATACTACTCGTACCTGGTCGAAAAAGTTAAAAAAAAAAGGTTGACGTCATTGATTTTTTTTTTCGCAAAATTTCTACATGTGAATGTTCAGAAGCCTTGTCTGAACAACCACTTTCAGTTTTCGGAAGTAGTCTGCTTCCACCCTGTATATAATGGATAAGAAAAATTTTAAATGTGATTTTTTTGATTGGATTAGACTTGATAAAAGAATTTCAATTGATTCAGAATGAAGATCTGAAGACAACTAAGAGATTAGAGGAATATAAAAAAAATACTGAAACAAGAGGAATTTGTAAATCTGAAAAAATAAATTTTGACGTAACAAGTAAAGAAAACAATAATATAATCGCAATAGAATATAATAATAAATAAATAAATAAATAAATAAAAACTTTATTTTCATTTCCAATGTTTACATTACATTTCATGTTGTTGAGACCTCCCTGTAAGTATAAGAATACTTGTGTTGGGGGGTGTCGCTTCTCCATTGTCGTTACATGTATCGAAATCTTACAAAATTATAGCTAAAACTATTTTTACATGGGAAAAAGATTGCAACATGCTTGAGTTTATTTTTAAAATATATTATGACGGCGATGTTTATTAATTCATATGGTGTGGTGCATAGTTTTGTGTGGTGTGTAGTATGTGTATGTGTGTGTGTTCGTGTGTGTATGTGTGTGTGTGCGTCTGTGTGTGCGTGTATGTGTACAAGTTTACAAATTTTTAGTTTGCATTAAAATCTCTGTCTCCTCATAGGTTAAGCTAATTATCCATTCATTAACAATTTGTTTGCAGGAGAAATAGAATATGAAATTAATTTTAATGAGCATGTAAGAGAGGAAGATTTTGAAATAAAAATTAATCATTTAAATGAGGAACAAAAATCTGAAAGTGATGCACTAATTGATAAATATGAGTCGGTTTTAGCCAAAAATAAGTATGATATAGGTACTGTCAAAGGATATGAAGCCAGAATAGATCTAATAGTCGATTTATACTGTAGTAAGAGGCCTTATCGATGTACTGTAGAAGATAAAAAGGAAATAGAGAAACAAATAGCAAAACTGCTGGATAATAAGTTGATAGAAGAATCTTATAGTCCCTTTGCTGCACCTGTTACAATGGCTTTTAAGAAAGAGGATAACAGAAAGTCTAGACTATGTATAGACTTCAGAGAATTGAATAAAATTGTAGTACCTCAAGCACAACCATTTCCTTTAATAGAAGACTTAATGATAAAGACGAGAGATTGTAAATTTTTTTCAACATTAGATATCAATTCCGCATTTTGGTCAATTCCTCTACGAATCGAAGACCGAAAACCTTCGGTTTTAGATTAAAGTTCACAAAATGTACTTTTGCATCAGACAAAGTAAAGTATTTGGGTCATATTATAATTCAGAATAATACTGTCAGACCAATAAATGATAACTTAATTTAAATAAAGAATTTTCCTATTCCAAAAACGCAGAAGAATGTGAGACAATTTCTAGGAAAAATTAATTTCTACCATGAATATATACCAAAGATTGCTATTATATTGGACCGATTGCATAATTTACTGAGAAAAAATCAGAAATTCGTTTGGAATGTTTAGGTATAAAAGAAGCAGTGAAGTATCTCACTGCTTCTTTTGCAATACTGGTTGATGGGTAAAACTTTACCTTACCAGAAATATCTAGTAAACTGACTGCCTTACGTGCGGTTCTGTTGCGATCCTTGGTGTCTTATATAATACTACTAGTGATGCGTTTACCTATCGTTTTTCATTTGAACCCCCTGTGATAACTACCAAACGTAAAGGTTTATCCCTGATAGCACGAATTTATGACCCCTGCGGTTGGATATCCCCTATAGTTTTGAAGGTTAAATTATTTATACAATGGGTTGTTCGAGAGCAGTGTCAGGTCTGCAAAAGCCCACCTTAAGGGAGTGCTTGTATTCAGTAGTAGAGTAGACTAGGCAAAAGTGGACAGGTAGTAGGTAGGTAGGTAGGTAGGTAGGTAGGTAGGTAGGTTAGGTTAGGTTAGGTTAGGTTAGGTTAGGTTAGGTTAGGTTGCCCGCAGCGCACCATGGCCCTTAGAATGGCCCGGGCGTACCGGACTGTATCCTTCGAGGGGGCTTGCGTCCTGGCTGGAGTACCGCCATGGGACCTGGAAGCCGAAGCCCTCGCGGCGGTATACCGACGACGCGCACGTGCGCGCGAAGAGGACCAAGCAGAGCCGCCACAGAGGATTATTGATTTGTGGCGGTCCGACGCAGCGGCGGAAGTTCTAGAGGTGTGGATGGACAGATGCTGCAATCCGGGAGCTACACGCGAGCTGGTCAGTGCAGTCCAACCTGTGCTCGGGGAGTGGGTTAATCGTAAATTTGGCCACCTTACCTACCGCCTGACACAGCTGCTGACTGGACATGGATGCTTCGGCAGATATCTGTGTCAGGTGGCGCGCAGAGAGCCGACGCCAGTGTGCCACCACTGTGAAATTGGTGTGGAGGACTCAGCGCAGCACACTAGACAAGTCTGTCCCGCCTGGACGGAGCCCCGTGCCGCATTGGTGGAGGTTATTGGGCCTGACCTGTCACTATCAGCTCTAATCCAGGCCATGGCAACCGAAGAGCGGGCGTGGAGGGCCGTTACGGCATTTGCTGAAGCCGTGATGTCAGCGAAAGAAGCGTCGGAGAGGGAAAGGGAGGCCGATGCAAGCTCCCACCCGATGCGACGAGGCAGAGGCGGTCGACGGCGTCGAGCCTACGTGACGACACTATAGGCAACCACGTCGCTGATGAACAGGCCTAGGGGTAGCGGACGGGGGTTTCTGCTCCCCATACAGAAAGGCCTAGTGTGGGTGCGCGCCCCCATGTGTTCCGGGGGCGACACTGTGCGGAGATTGTAGGGGAACCTTTATGTATCTCCAGATGAGGGTCCGGTAGCGGACGACTGCTGACGAGGTCGCGGAGCGCTCATATTATCCCGTGGCCTCATCCCGATAGCAGAGGTGAGGAACACCCCGGTTAGGTTTAGCGGGTCGGGCTGTCTCCTTCTGAGGCAGTTATATGGAATGTCTTCTTCTGAGACATTCAGACCAACCCCGCATAACCCGACCTGTCCCCGCAGGTCGGGTATCTGTTGAGCAGATTCCCCCGGGACAAAAAAAAAAAAAAAAAAAAAAAAAAAAAAAGGTTAGGTTAGGTTAGGTTAGGTTAGGTTAGGTTAGGTTAGGTTTTTTTTTTTTTTTTTTTTTTTTTTTTTTTTTTTTTTTTTTTTTTTATAATTACACTATTTTCAACTGTTGCTTTGTATTATGCAACAACTTTTAAACGATTATGTTAACTATGTACATATTAAACGATATTTATTACCTATTTCTCTTTATCGATTGGGTTTTTACTATTTTACAGTCTTATTCTACATATTACAAGCTATTTCTTAAATCTATTATCTTATTTCTACTATTTACATTTAAACGATTATGTTAACTATGTACATATTAAACGATATTTATTACCTATTTCTCTTTATCGATTGGGTTTTTACTATTTTACAGTCTTATTCTACATATTACAAGCTATTTCTTAAATCTATTATCTTATTTCTACTATTTACATTTAAACGATTATGTTAACTATGTACATATTAAACGATATTTATTACCTATTTCTCTTTATCGATTGGGTTTTTACTATTTTACAGTCTTATTCTACATATTACAAGCTATTTCTTAAATCTATTATCTTATTTCTACTATTTACATACTGTTTTTTTTTTTTTTTTTTTTTTATATACTTATTTCTTAAATTTAATCTTTGTATTATTATTTTTATTTACAGTTTGCATTGCCTCCTTTGCGAATGTCAGAAAATCGTTTCGTTTGTTAGTACCATTTATTAAAAATCTAAAATTTTCCTCTGTTATTGTTATTTTATGTTTAATTTCTATATCATTTCTTTTACTTCCGAATTTCGGACATTCGCAAAGGACATGTATTACACTTTGGACAGATGAGTTATCGCAATCGCAATAAGGATTGTCCTTCAGTTTAAATCTGTGTAAATATTGGCCAACTCCACCGTGTCCGGTCAATATTTGAGACAACATATTTTCTAAATTGATCGATTTTATGGTTTTTCTTGCCTCTCTTACGTCAGGGAAAAACAACCTTGTCAATTGGCCCTGCTCAGCACTACTATATTTATTCTGCCACTTTTCAATACTCTCCTGTCTTAGAATGTATTTAGCTGACGAGACGGGTATTGCATCATACACCGGTGCTGTTTTCTTTGATAAGGCTGCCCTTTTTGCTAAAGTGTCCGCCCGCTCGTTACCAGCCATACCCTCGTGCGCCTTTATCCAATAGAAATTCACTTTTCCTCCTTTCTCTTCGATATGTTTAACTGATTTTCTGATTTCATTTATTAATGGATGGAGATGGTTGGGATCTTCTAGACATTGTAGGGCTGATTTTGAATCTGAGATTATATTTGAATTTTTAAAAGCTATATGTTTTTGTTGTGTATATTTAAGGGCACGAGATATGGCTACCAACTCCGCCTGAAACACTGAGCAGCAATCGTCCAATCTAAATGTGCTATTTCCTATCTCCCTATCTTCTTTCCAAATGGAAAAAGCTCCTCCTACTCTGCCTTCTATTCTGCTGCCGTCCGTATATATACACGGCCAGCCATTATCTATCTCTTCTACTTCCTCCTGAGACGTGAGATTACCGTGAGTAAAAGGTCTTCTTTCAGATGGGTGTGGCAATTCGAATGGACTAATTGGTTTTTCTATTGGTCTTCCGGGATATTTAGAGATTGATTTTCCTTTTCTTTTAATTTTATATATATCTGCGGCTTCTTTAACTCTTATTTCCAGAGGAAGAATGCTTGCTATCAAAGTAGCAGCATTTAACGAGACCGTTTTATGCGATTTGCTAATCCTAAGCGCAAACATCCTAGTCAATTTATTTAATTTATTTATAGCGTATTTCCTATCTAAAATTGGTTCCCACGCGCATGCAGCATATAATACAATCGGTTCGATAACCGCTGTATAAATCGTTCGAACTATGTCCGGGTTTAATCCCCAGGTAACTTTAGCGGCGCGTGCTACTGATTGGTAAATTTTAATTGATTTTACGTTGATATTGTCTAAATGAGTAATGAAATTGAGATTAGAGTCTATTGTAAGTCCTAACAGAGTTAATGATGGGGATATTTGTAATATTGTGTTGTTAAAAATGAACTTCGGATGATCATATTTTAGTTTTTTAGTGACTAGAATGACTTGCGTCTTATGTTCAGCAAACCGCATTTTATTTTGAGTCCCCCATTCTGAAATGTATTTTAATGCCTCATTTACTCTATCGTTAAGCACTTCGGTATTGTGTGCTGAGGCTACTACAAGTATATCGTCTGCAAATGCTTGCACTCTTGCTGTTAACCCTTTCGTACATTTGAGTAAAGGGTCTAATTGGAGATTCCACAATAATGGTCCTCCAGTAGAACCCTGGATACACCCTTTGTTTGTTTCTCTGGTCGTTTTACTCCCTAAATATTCCAGTTTTATTTGCCTTTCACTTAAATAGCTATTAATGATTCTTATGACACTGGGATCGCACCTCTTTTCAATGAGCTGCTCTAGCATCTTGGGCCACCATGTATTGTCGAACGCACCCTCGATGTCCAACGATACCATTGCTACTAATTTATGATTGGTTAACTCAGATCTTACGAACGTTAGCGCATCGAAGAGTGCATCCTCGGTGCTCCTTTGGGGCATAAATCCGTATTGCCTATCGCTGAGTTGATTAGTGGACCCCAGATGCCAGAGCAGTCTATTGCAAACTATCTTTTCTAGAATTTTTCCATTCACCGGTAATAATCCGATTGGCCGATATGACTTTGGTACTGAGTAGTCTTCCTTACCCGGTTTTCTTAATATTTTAACATTGGCTGTTTTCCAACTTTTCGGGAAATAGCCAGAGGAATAGCATATATTTAAAATAGCGCTAAACACTTCTGGTTTTGCCCTATACGCACTCCAACAGATATCGGCTGTGAAGCCGTCATCTCCTGGCGCTTTAGATGGACTCATACCTTTAATTACTTGTTCTATTTCATTCGTTTCTATAGGAATTATCTGTACCTGATTTTTGTCTATCCCTGTTAGCTCTTTCTGTACGTTTTCTCTAATCTTTCGGTGATATTCTATGTCTGTGTTCGGGTCGTCCTTTGGGTAGAATGTGTCTGCTAAAAATTCTGCCGATTGTTGTTCATTTAATTCAATACCGTTCTTCTTTAATAGCGACTCCTCAGTGTTCTTCCCTGCGGATTTCATAATTCTGTACACCTTGTCCCAAACTGATTCTATACCTTGAGATGTACAAAACTCTTTCCAACTTGATGTTCTGCTTAATAAAATTTCTGCTTTATATTCTTCTAGATTTTTAAGATATTCCTCTATAATATACTTCTTTCTTCTGTAATTAGCTTTTTTAATCTTATTTCTGACCCTGATGACATTCTTCTTGAGTTTAGTTAAATTTTCGTTCCACCATTTAAGCTTTTTAGTTATAAACGGACTTAGTTTAGGCATAGATTCTTCGCACGCTTGAGTTATACACTCTGTATACTTCTGGACTATCACGTTTATCTCTTCCGGTGTTTTTGCTTGTTTTATGTTATATTCGTTTAATTCTGAATCGTTAAATTTACTTATTACAATTTCTTCAAACTTCATCCAGTCTACTTTTTTTACGTTATATATTCTAGTGGTTGATCGTTTAATATTTTTGACATTCGTTACTCCTGTTCTAAGTTTAAACGTGATAGCCCTGTGGTCAGATGTCGTGACCATTCCAGTATCTACCTCCCATTCTTCTATTTTGTCCAGGATTTCTTGCGAGCAAACTGTCACGTCCACTATACTTGTACACGGTTTGTTACACCTAAAAGTGTAAAACGTAGGAGTCGTTCCTTCGTTTAACACTTCCAGACCTCTTTGTGCTAAGAATGATGCATAGTCTGATCCCCGATCGTCTTCGTCGTCACAACCCCACCACGCACTCTTTGCATTGCAATCACCTCCTACTATTATTAAGTTTGTATTTAGTTTAGAAATAATATTATCTAATTGTTGTATATATTCATTTATGTCTTCCGTATCTTCCCAATATATCGATATTAAACCAATTCTCATTTTATCTAATATTATTACCGTTCCCACAATATTTTCTGTAACAAAGCTTGGACTGTCTATTATCTGTATATTTGGATTTATGATTACTATTGCTGATTTTACTACTTTATTTCTGTTTGCAGTTTTCTGAATGGTGCGGTATGGAGTAGCGACTGATCCCGACGCTCCCACGTATGGTTCTTGAAGAAGAAGTGCCACATACTTCCTTTCACTAGCTTCCCGCAACACTTCCTGTGTTGCTGCAAGTCCTCTGCCCAGGTTGCACTGAGCGAAACCGATATAATTATCATTTACCTTTTTATTACTCTTAACTATTATTTGATCCATCGAGGTGCCCTTTAGGAATACGAAACCAAGTTCCGCGCGAACTTGTCCCATCTCCTCCATTCCGGGCATACCGATGAGAATGACGGATGACCTTTATTATCCTGACAGTTCACACAGCTCGGTCCCTCACTCTTGTTGTTGCATTCTCGCGAATCGTGATCCTGTGCACAGTACCCGCATTTAGTTTCCGCTGTGCAGTCTTTGGCCCTATGTCCGAAGCCCATACAATTGAAACATTGCAAGATGGGCGATTGATCTATTGCGTCTACGATTTGGTAACCAACTCTAATTCTACGATTCACTAAACTCTTCCAGACCTTCGGACTCACATCCAGTATTATGTTATTCACCGAATTGTTCCTTCCTTTCGCTCTCCTTAATACCTTTACTTTCACTTCTTCCCTTTCAACTTCTCTTTCCATAGTTCCGATTAAGTTCATGTTTTGACGCAATATCGCTTCTTCCAATTTCTTATCAGTCAAGTCATGGGCGACTCCAATCAATTTGAGCAGCGGATTTCTAGGCGGAGGTTCACTCACAGACAGCTTGTCATTTGTCTTCTTAATCGCCTCATGTAGCACAGTCCTTTCTTTCCTTGATTCACACGTGAATACTACTCTCTGATTCTTCAACTTTCTAACACTACTTATACCCACTCCCAAATCCACAACATCCACCTTCTCTTTAATCTCTTTTACAATGTCATCGTTACAATGCTTTGGATCAGCTGACTCAACCACTATCGAATATCTAGGCCTAGCAACTGCGTCGGTGTAATTCTTTCTTTCCCTATTTTCGCGTATAGCCACTTTTTCCGCGTACGAGATTCCTTCCACAACCTTATTCCTGCTAATAGTCTCTTCCTGTAATTTGTCTATTTTCTTTTGCACTACTAGCACCTCCCTATGTGTGTTTCTTATTTCTTCACTTTGAATTTTTAATACATTTATTATCTCTTGCAGATCTGCTGGCGCTACGACCATAGAAGGATGAAGAGCACTTGTAGAAGAGGTCACAACCGTTGCAGTCGGTCCTACGTGAGCCTCAGTTCCCGAACAAAGTTCGGGTTCCGGGACCTTTGTCTGTTCTGACTGCTCCGACGCTACAGCGGCCTCTTTTTGAGGGATGTTTGTGCAAGCCTGTGTGCCTATATGCACCACAGGGGCATTCAGTAAAGCACTGTAGATGGTTATACATTTCCCCATTTCCCTGCTGCAATCCTCTATTAGATCCTTCTGAATTTTTGCCAGGTTGGTTCCAGTACGGACCGCCGCTATTATTGCGGCGGCCAGTGTATTTACTGATGCGAAAAATGATGAAGTGTCCACTACAGAAGAAGCCGTAGCAGGAAGAGGCAGTTTCTCCATAATTCGAGGCATTTTAACACACAACAATTAGACTTAAATTGGACTGGTTCAAATTGACTAAAGAATTTTTAAAATATTTTTGGCGTTGACCTTATAACGACAACTAAATAATTTAAGCGAAAAAACAATAAAAATATATTATAAATATTCCCAAGGTCAATAAAATCTACTTAAGTAATCGATGATGGGCGGGGGGGAGGGCGATTTTTTCGCTCGTTATTAAAGATATCCTAATTTGAGTGGTGTCGTTGAATAGGTGATTAAAAACGCTATTCAACGATATATAAACGAGGAAAATCGGACGACAAAATCTAACTATTATTTATAAAAAACGTGTTTTTTGAACGAAATTTTGCCAAAATTTAACAGTTTTACTGAAATTTTCGAAAATTTTAACTATACAACAGGAGTTGAAATTGATATATAATATAGGTGGATAGTTTATGTATAATATAAGACAAAAACAAATCGAGAAAATAGCGTTTGTGAAGAAAAATAGACTATTTATAACATAAAATGTTAAGATTTTACGAAATTTTCGTATAATTTTCTGAATAAAAAATTTTCAATATACTGAATTTAAATAAATTTTGTTCTGTAATATGGGGGAGGACTATTTGAAGCTATATTAAAAATTTTACAACGATAACTTGAAGGAATCTACTCTAATTTTTAAGATTTCGTATATGTTCAAAGTTTGTTATATCATCTATAAGGTAGACTCGGTATGGAGAAATTCAATGAATACTAATTTTTTTTTCGCTCGTTATTAAAGATATCCTAATTTGAGTGGTGTCGTTGAATAGGTGATTAAAAACGCTATTCAACGATATATAAACGAGGAAAATCGGACGACAAAATCTAACTATTATTTATAAAAAACGTGTTTTTTGAACGAAATTTTGCCAAAATTTAACAGTTTTACTGAAATTTTCGAAAATTTTAACTATACAACAGGAGTTGAAATTGATATATAATATAGGTGGATAGTTTATGTATAATATAAGACAAAAACAAATCGAGAAAATAGCGTTTGTGAAGAAAAATAGACTATTTATAACATAAAATGTTAAGATTTTACGAAATTTTCGTATAATTTTCTGAATAAAAAATTTTCAATATACTGAATTTAAATAAATTTTGTTCTGTAATATGGGGGAGGACTATTTGAAGCTATATTAAAAATTTTACAACGATAACTTGAAGGAATCTACTCTAATTTTTAAGATTTCGTATATGTTCAAAGTTTGTTATATCATCTATAAGGTAGACTCGGTATGGAGAAATTCAATGAATACTAATTTTTTTTTCGCTCGTTATTAAAGATATCCTAATTTGAGTGGTGTCGTTGAATAGGTGATTAAAAACGCTATTCAACGATATATAAACGAGGAAAATCGGACGACAAAATCTAACTATTATTTATAAAAAACGTGTTTTTTGAACGAAATTTTGCCAAAATTTAACAGTTTTACTGAAATTTTCGAAAATTTTAACTATACAACAGGAGTTGAAATTGATATATAATATAGGTGGATAGTTTATGTATAATATAAGACAAAAACAAATCGAGAAAATAGCGTTTGTGAAGAAAAATAGACTATTTATAACATAAAATGTTAAGATTTTACGAAATTTTCGTATAATTTTCTGAATAAAAAATTTTCAATATACTGAATTTAAATAAATTTTGTTCTGTAATATGGGGGAGGACTATTTGAAGCTATATTAAAAATTTTACAACGATAACTTGAAGGAATCTACTCTAATTTTTAAGATTTCGTATATGTTCAAAGTTTGTTATATCATCTATAAGGTAGACTCGGTATGGAGAAATTCAATGAATACTAATTTTTTTTTCGCTCGTTATTAAAGATATCCTAATTTGAGTGGTGTCGTTGAATAGGTGATTAAAAACGCTATTCAACGATATATAAACGAGGAAAATCGGACGACAAAATCTAACTATTATTTATAAAAAACGTGTTTTTTGAACGAAATTTTGCCAAAATTTAACAGTTTTACTGAAATTTTCGAAAATTTTAACTATACAACAGGAGTTGAAATTGATATATAATATAGGTGGATAGTTTATGTATAATATAAGACAAAAACAAATCGAGAAAATAGCGTTTGTGAAGAAAAATAGACTATTTATAACATAAAATGTTAAGATTTTACGAAATTTTCGTATAATTTTCTGAATAAAAAATTTTCAATATACTGAATTTAAATAAATTTTGTTCTGTAATATGGGGGAGGACTATTTGAAGCTATATTAAAAATTTTACAACGATAACTTGAAGGAATCTACTCTAATTTTTAAGATTTCGTATATGTTCAAAGTTTGTTATATCATCTATAAGGTAGACTCGGTATGGAGAAATTCAATGAATACTAATTTTTTTTTCGCTCGTTATTAAAGATATCCTAATTTGAGTGGTGTCGTTGAATAGGTGATTAAAAACGCTATTCAACGATATATAAACGAGGAAAATCGGACGACAAAATCTAACTATTATTTATAAAAAACGTGTTTTTTGAACGAAATTTTGCCAAAATTTAACAGTTTTACTGAAATTTTCGAAAATTTTAACTATACAACAGGAGTTGAAATTGATATATAATATAGGTGGATAGTTTATGTATAATATAAGACAAAAACAAATCGAGAAAATAGCGTTTGTGAAGAAAAATAGACTATTTATAACATAAAATGTTAAGATTTTACGAAATTTTCGTATAATTTTCTGAATAAAAAATTTTCAATATACTGAATTTAAATAAATTTTGTTCTGTAATATGGGGGAGGACTATTTGAAGCTATATTAAAAATTTTACAACGATAACTTGAAGGAATCTACTCTAATTTTTAAGATTTCGTATATGTTCAAAGTTTGTTATATCATCTATAAGGTAGACTCGGTATGGAGAAATTCAATGAATACTAATTTTTTTTTCGCTCGTTATTAAAGATATCCTAATTTGAGTGGTGTCGTTGAATAGGTGATTAAAAACGCTATTCAACGATATATAAACGAGGAAAATCGGACGACAAAATCTAACTATTATTTATAAAAAACGTGTTTTTTGAACGAAATTTTGCCAAAATTTAACAGTTTTACTGAAATTTTCGAAAATTTTAACTATACAACAGGAGTTGAAATTGATATATAATATAGGTGGATAGTTTATGTATAATATAAGACAAAAACAAATCGAGAAAATAGCGTTTGTGAAGAAAAATAGACTATTTATAACATAAAATGTTAAGATTTTACGAAATTTTCGTATAATTTTCTGAATAAAAAATTTTCAATATACTGAATTTAAATAAATTTTGTTCTGTAATATGGGGGAGGACTATTTGAAGCTATATTAAAAATTTTACAACGATAACTTGAAGGAATCTACTCTAATTTTTAAGATTTCGTATATGTTCAAAGTTTGTTATATCATCTATAAGGTAGACTCGGTATGGAGAAATTCAATGAATACTAATTTTTTTTTCGCTCGTTATTAAAGATATCCTAATTTGAGTGGTGTCGTTGAATAGGTGATTAAAAACGCTATTCAACGATATATAAACGAGGAAAATCGGACGACAAAATCTAACTATTATTTATAAAAAACGTGTTTTTTGAACGAAATTTTGCCAAAATTTAACAGTTTTACTGAAATTTTCGAAAATTTTAACTATACAACAGGAGTTGAAATTGATATATAATATAGGTGGATAGTTTATGTATAATATAAGACAAAAACAAATCGAGAAAATAGCGTTTGTGAAGAAAAATAGACTATTTATAACATAAAATGTTAAGATTTTACGAAATTTTCGTATAATTTTCTGAATAAAAAATTTTCAATATACTGAATTTAAATAAATTTTGTTCTGTAATATGGGGGAGGACTATTTGAAGCTATATTAAAAATTTTACAACGATAACTTGAAGGAATCTACTCTAATTTTTAAGATTTCGTATATGTTCAAAGTTTGTTATATCATCTATAAGGTAGACTCGGTATGGAGAAATTCAATGAATACTAATTTTTTTTTCGCTCGTTATTAAAGATATCCTAATTTGAGTGGTGTCGTTGAATAGGTGATTAAAAACGCTATTCAACGATATATAAACGAGGAAAATCGGACGACAAAATCTAACTATTATTTATAAAAAACGTGTTTTTTGAACGAAATTTTGCCAAAATTTAACAGTTTTACTGAAATTTTCGAAAATTTTAACTATACAACAGGAGTTGAAATTGATATATAATATAGGTGGATAGTTTATGTATAATATAAGACAAAAACAAATCGAGAAAATAGCGTTTGTGAAGAAAAATAGACTATTTATAACATAAAATGTTAAGATTTTACGAAATTTTCGTATAATTTTCTGAATAAAAAATTTTCAATATACTGAATTTAAATAAATTTTGTTCTGTAATATGGGGGAGGACTATTTGAAGCTATATTAAAAATTTTACAACGATAACTTGAAGGAATCTACTCTAATTTTTAAGATTTCGTATATGTTCAAAGTTTGTTATATCATCTATAAGGTAGACTCGGTATGGAGAAATTCAATGAATACTAATTTTTTTTTCGCTCGTTATTAAAGATATCCTAATTTGAGTGGTGTCGTTGAATAGGTGATTAAAAACGCTATTCAACGATATATAAACGAGGAAAATCGGACGACAAAATCTAACTATTATTTATAAAAAACGTGTTTTTTGAACGAAATTTTGCCAAAATTTAACAGTTTTACTGAAATTTTCGAAAATTTTAACTATACAACAGGAGTTGAAATTGATATATAATATAGGTGGATAGTTTATGTATAATATAAGACAAAAACAAATCGAGAAAATAGCGTTTGTGAAGAAAAATAGACTATTTATAACATAAAATGTTAAGATTTTACGAAATTTTCGTATAATTTTCTGAATAAAAAATTTTCAATATACTGAATTTAAATAAATTTTGTTCTGTAATATGGGGGAGGACTATTTGAAGCTATATTAAAAATTTTACAACGATAACTTGAAGGAATCTACTCTAATTTTTAAGATTTCGTATATGTTCAAAGTTTGTTATATCATCTATAAGGTAGACTCGGTATGGAGAAATTCAATGAATACTAATTTTTTTTTCGCTCGTTATTAAAGATATCCTAATTTGAGTGGTGTCGTTGAATAGGTGATTAAAAACGCTATTCAACGATATATAAACGAGGAAAATCGGACGACAAAATCTAACTATTATTTATAAAAAACGTGTTTTTTGAACGAAATTTTGCCAAAATTTAACAGTTTTACTGAAATTTTCGAAAATTTTAACTATACAACAGGAGTTGAAATTGATATATAATATAGGTGGATAGTTTATGTATAATATAAGACAAAAACAAATCGAGAAAATAGCGTTTGTGAAGAAAAATAGACTATTTATAACATAAAATGTTAAGATTTTACGAAATTTTCGTATAATTTTCTGAATAAAAAATTTTCAATATACTGAATTTAAATAAATTTTGTTCTGTAATATGGGGGAGGACTATTTGAAGCTATATTAAAAATTTTACAACGATAACTTGAAGGAATCTACTCTAATTTTTAAGATTTCGTATATGTTCAAAGTTTGTTATATCATCTATAAGGTAGACTCGGTATGGAGAAATTCAATGAATACTAATTTTTTTTTCGCTCGTTATTAAAGATATCCTAATTTGAGTGGTGTCGTTGAATAGGTGATTAAAAACGCTATTCAACGATATATAAACGAGGAAAATCGGACGACAAAATCTAACTATTATTTATAAAAAACGTGTTTTTTGAACGAAATTTTGCCAAAATTTAACAGTTTTACTGAAATTTTCGAAAATTTTAACTATACAACAGGAGTTGAAATTGATATATAATATAGGTGGATAGTTTATGTATAATATAAGACAAAAACAAATCGAGAAAATAGCGTTTGTGAAGAAAAATAGACTATTTATAACATAAAATGTTAAGATTTTACGAAATTTTCGTATAATTTTCTGAATAAAAAATTTTCAATATACTGAATTTAAATAAATTTTGTTCTGTAATATGGGGGAGGACTATTTGAAGCTATATTAAAAATTTTACAACGATAACTTGAAGGAATCTACTCTAATTTTTAAGATTTCGTATATGTTCAAAGTTTGTTATATCATCTATAAGGTAGACTCGGTATGGAGAAATTCAATGAATACTAATTTTTTTTTCGCTCGTTATTAAAGATATCCTAATTTGAGTGGTGTCGTTGAATAGGTGATTAAAAACGCTATTCAACGATATATAAACGAGGAAAATCGGACGACAAAATCTAACTATTATTTATAAAAAACGTGTTTTTTGAACGAAATTTTGCCAAAATTTAACAGTTTTACTGAAATTTTCGAAAATTTTAACTATACAACAGGAGTTGAAATTGATATATAATATAGGTGGATAGTTTATGTATAATATAAGACAAAAACAAATCGAGAAAATAGCGTTTGTGAAGAAAAATAGACTATTTATAACATAAAATGTTAAGATTTTACGAAATTTTCGTATAATTTTCTGAATAAAAAATTTTCAATATACTGAATTTAAATAAATTTTGTTCTGTAATATGGGGGAGGACTATTTGAAGCTATATTAAAAATTTTACAACGATAACTTGAAGGAATCTACTCTAATTTTTAAGATTTCGTATATGTTCAAAGTTTGTTATATCATCTATAAGGTAGACTCGGTATGGAGAAATTCAATGAATACTAATTTTTTTTTCGCTCGTTATTAAAGATATCCTAATTTGAGTGGTGTCGTTGAATAGGTGATTAAAAACGCTATTCAACGATATATAAACGAGGAAAATCGGACGACAAAATCTAACTATTATTTATAAAAAACGTGTTTTTTGAACGAAATTTTGCCAAAATTTAACAGTTTTACTGAAATTTTCGAAAATTTTAACTATACAACAGGAGTTGAAATTGATATATAATATAGGTGGATAGTTTATGTATAATATAAGACAAAAACAAATCGAGAAAATAGCGTTTGTGAAGAAAAATAGACTATTTATAACATAAAATGTTAAGATTTTACGAAATTTTCGTATAATTTTCTGAATAAAAAATTTTCAATATACTGAATTTAAATAAATTTTGTTCTGTAATATGGGGGAGGACTATTTGAAGCTATATTAAAAATTTTACAACGATAACTTGAAGGAATCTACTCTAATTTTTAAGATTTCGTATATGTTCAAAGTTTGTTATATCATCTATAAGGTAGACTCGGTATGGAGAAATTCAATGAATACTAATTTTTTTTTCGCTCGTTATTAAAGATATCCTAATTTGAGTGGTGTCGTTGAATAGGTGATTAAAAACGCTATTCAACGATATATAAACGAGGAAAATCGGACGACAAAATCTAACTATTATTTATAAAAAACGTGTTTTTTGAACGAAATTTTGCCAAAATTTAACAGTTTTACTGAAATTTTCGAAAATTTTAACTATACAACAGGAGTTGAAATTGATATATAATATAGGTGGATAGTTTATGTATAATATAAGACAAAAACAAATCGAGAAAATAGCGTTTGTGAAGAAAAATAGACTATTTATAACATAAAATGTTAAGATTTTACGAAATTTTCGTATAATTTTCTGAATAAAAAATTTTCAATATACTGAATTTAAATAAATTTTGTTCTGTAATATGGGGGAGGACTATTTGAAGCTATATTAAAAATTTTACAACGATAACTTGAAGGAATCTACTCTAATTTTTAAGATTTCGTATATGTTCAAAGTTTGTTATATCATCTATAAGGTAGACTCGGTATGGAGAAATTCAATGAATACTAATTTTTTTTTCGCTCGTTATTAAAGATATCCTAATTTGAGTGGTGTCGTTGAATAGGTGATTAAAAACGCTATTCAACGATATATAAACGAGGAAAATCGGACGACAAAATCTAACTATTATTTATAAAAAACGTGTTTTTTGAACGAAATTTTGCCAAAATTTAACAGTTTTACTGAAATTTTCGAAAATTTTAACTATACAACAGGAGTTGAAATTGATATATAATATAGGTGGATAGTTTATGTATAATATAAGACAAAAACAAATCGAGAAAATAGCGTTTGTGAAGAAAAATAGACTATTTATAACATAAAATGTTAAGATTTTACGAAATTTTCGTATAATTTTCTGAATAAAAAATTTTCAATATACTGAATTTAAATAAATTTTGTTCTGTAATATGGGGGAGGACTATTTGAAGCTATATTAAAAATTTTACAACGATAACTTGAAGGAATCTACTCTAATTTTTAAGATTTCGTATATGTTCAAAGTTTGTTATATCATCTATAAGGTAGACTCGGTATGGAGAAATTCAATGAATACTAATTTTTTTTTCGCTCGTTATTAAAGATATCCTAATTTGAGTGGTGTCGTTGAATAGGTGATTAAAAACGCTATTCAACGATATATAAACGAGGAAAATCGGACGACAAAATCTAACTATTATTTATAAAAAACGTGTTTTTTGAACGAAATTTTGCCAAAATTTAACAGTTTTACTGAAATTTTCGAAAATTTTAACTATACAACAGGAGTTGAAATTGATATATAATATAGGTGGATAGTTTATGTATAATATAAGACAAAAACAAATCGAGAAAATAGCGTTTGTGAAGAAAAATAGACTATTTATAACATAAAATGTTAAGATTTTACGAAATTTTCGTATAATTTTCTGAATAAAAAATTTTCAATATACTGAATTTAAATAAATTTTGTTCTGTAATATGGGGGAGGACTATTTGAAGCTATATTAAAAATTTTACAACGATAACTTGAAGGAATCTACTCTAATTTTTAAGATTTCGTATATGTTCAAAGTTTGTTATATCATCTATAAGGTAGACTCGGTATGGAGAAATTCAATGAATACTAATTTTTTTTTCGCTCGTTATTAAAGATATCCTAATTTGAGTGGTGTCGTTGAATAGGTGATTAAAAACGCTATTCAACGATATATAAACGAGGAAAATCGGACGACAAAATCTAACTATTATTTATAAAAAACGTGTTTTTTGAACGAAATTTTGCCAAAATTTAACAGTTTTACTGAAATTTTCGAAAATTTTAACTATACAACAGGAGTTGAAATTGATATATAATATAGGTGGATAGTTTATGTATAATATAAGACAAAAACAAATCGAGAAAATAGCGTTTGTGAAGAAAAATAGACTATTTATAACATAAAATGTTAAGATTTTACGAAATTTTCGTATAATTTTCTGAATAAAAAATTTTCAATATACTGAATTTAAATAAATTTTGTTCTGTAATATGGGGGAGGACTATTTGAAGCTATATTAAAAATTTTACAACGATAACTTGAAGGAATCTACTCTAATTTTTAAGATTTCGTATATGTTCAAAGTTTGTTATATCATCTATAAGGTAGACTCGGTATGGAGAAATTCAATGAATACTAATTTTTTTTTCGCTCGTTATTAAAGATATCCTAATTTGAGTGGTGTCGTTGAATAGGTGATTAAAAACGCTATTCAACGATATATAAACGAGGAAAATCGGACGACAAAATCTAACTATTATTTATAAAAAACGTGTTTTTTGAACGAAATTTTGCCAAAATTTAACAGTTTTACTGAAATTTTCGAAAATTTTAACTATACAACAGGAGTTGAAATTGATATATAATATAGGTGGATAGTTTATGTATAATATAAGACAAAAACAAATCGAGAAAATAGCGTTTGTGAAGAAAAATAGACTATTTATAACATAAAATGTTAAGATTTTACGAAATTTTCGTATAATTTTCTGAATAAAAAATTTTCAATATACTGAATTTAAATAAATTTTGTTCTGTAATATGGGGGAGGACTATTTGAAGCTATATTAAAAATTTTACAACGATAACTTGAAGGAATCTACTCTAATTTTTAAGATTTCGTATATGTTCAAAGTTTGTTATATCATCTATAAGGTAGACTCGGTATGGAGAAATTCAATGAATACTAATTTTTTTTTCGCTCGTTATTAAAGATATCCTAATTTGAGTGGTGTCGTTGAATAGGTGATTAAAAACGCTATTCAACGATATATAAACGAGGAAAATCGGACGACAAAATCTAACTATTATTTATAAAAAACGTGTTTTTTGAACGAAATTTTGCCAAAATTTAACAGTTTTACTGAAATTTTCGAAAATTTTAACTATACAACAGGAGTTGAAATTGATATATAATATAGGTGGATAGTTTATGTATAATATAAGACAAAAACAAATCGAGAAAATAGCGTTTGTGAAGAAAAATAGACTATTTATAACATAAAATGTTAAGATTTTACGAAATTTTCGTATAATTTTCTGAATAAAAAATTTTCAATATACTGAATTTAAATAAATTTTGTTCTGTAATATGGGGGAGGACTATTTGAAGCTATATTAAAAATTTTACAACGATAACTTGAAGGAATCTACTCTAATTTTTAAGATTTCGTATATGTTCAAAGTTTGTTATATCATCTATAAGGTAGACTCGGTATGGAGAAATTCAATGAATACTAATTTTTTTTTCGCTCGTTATTAAAGATATCCTAATTTGAGTGGTGTCGTTGAATAGGTGATTAAAAACGCTATTCAACGATATATAAACGAGGAAAATCGGACGACAAAATCTAACTATTATTTATAAAAAACGTGTTTTTTGAACGAAATTTTGCCAAAATTTAACAGTTTTACTGAAATTTTCGAAAATTTTAACTATACAACAGGAGTTGAAATTGATATATAATATAGGTGGATAGTTTATGTATAATATAAGACAAAAACAAATCGAGAAAATAGCGTTTGTGAAGAAAAATAGACTATTTATAACATAAAATGTTAAGATTTTACGAAATTTTCGTATAATTTTCTGAATAAAAAATTTTCAATATACTGAATTTAAATAAATTTTGTTCTGTAATATGGGGGAGGACTATTTGAAGCTATATTAAAAATTTTACAACGATAACTTGAAGGAATCTACTCTAATTTTTAAGATTTCGTATATGTTCAAAGTTTGTTATATCATCTATAAGGTAGACTCGGTATGGAGAAATTCAATGAATACTAATTTTTTTTTCGCTCGTTATTAAAGATATCCTAATTTGAGTGGTGTCGTTGAATAGGTGATTAAAAACGCTATTCAACGATATATAAACGAGGAAAATCGGACGACAAAATCTAACTATTATTTATAAAAAACGTGTTTTTTGAACGAAATTTTGCCAAAATTTAACAGTTTTACTGAAATTTTCGAAAATTTTAACTATACAACAGGAGTTGAAATTGATATATAATATAGGTGGATAGTTTATGTATAATATAAGACAAAAACAAATCGAGAAAATAGCGTTTGTGAAGAAAAATAGACTATTTATAACATAAAATGTTAAGATTTTACGAAATTTTCGTATAATTTTCTGAATAAAAAATTTTCAATATACTGAATTTAAATAAATTTTGTTCTGTAATATGGGGGAGGACTATTTGAAGCTATATTAAAAATTTTACAACGATAACTTGAAGGAATCTACTCTAATTTTTAAGATTTCGTATATGTTCAAAGTTTGTTATATCATCTATAAGGTAGACTCGGTATGGAGAAATTCAATGAATACTAATTTTTTTTTCGCTCGTTATTAAAGATATCCTAATTTGAGTGGTGTCGTTGAATAGGTGATTAAAAACGCTATTCAACGATATATAAACGAGGAAAATCGGACGACAAAATCTAACTATTATTTATAAAAAACGTGTTTTTTGAACGAAATTTTGCCAAAATTTAACAGTTTTACTGAAATTTTCGAAAATTTTAACTATACAACAGGAGTTGAAATTGATATATAATATAGGTGGATAGTTTATGTATAATATAAGACAAAAACAAATCGAGAAAATAGCGTTTGTGAAGAAAAATAGACTATTTATAACATAAAATGTTAAGATTTTACGAAATTTTCGTATAATTTTCTGAATAAAAAATTTTCAATATACTGAATTTAAATAAATTTTGTTCTGTAATATGGGGGAGGACTATTTGAAGCTATATTAAAAATTTTACAACGATAACTTGAAGGAATCTACTCTAATTTTTAAGATTTCGTATATGTTCAAAGTTTGTTATATCATCTATAAGGTAGACTCGGTATGGAGAAATTCAATGAATACTAATTTTTTTTTCGCTCGTTATTAAAGATATCCTAATTTGAGTGGTGTCGTTGAATAGGTGATTAAAAACGCTATTCAACGATATATAAACGAGGAAAATCGGACGACAAAATCTAACTATTATTTATAAAAAACGTGTTTTTTGAACGAAATTTTGCCAAAATTTAACAGTTTTACTGAAATTTTCGAAAATTTTAACTATACAACAGGAGTTGAAATTGATATATAATATAGGTGGATAGTTTATGTATAATATAAGACAAAAACAAATCGAGAAAATAGCGTTTGTGAAGAAAAATAGACTATTTATAACATAAAATGTTAAGATTTTACGAAATTTTCGTATAATTTTCTGAATAAAAAATTTTCAATATACTGAATTTAAATAAATTTTGTTCTGTAATATGGGGGAGGACTATTTGAAGCTATATTAAAAATTTTACAACGATAACTTGAAGGAATCTACTCTAATTTTTAAGATTTCGTATATGTTCAAAGTTTGTTATATCATCTATAAGGTAGACTCGGTATGGAGAAATTCAATGAATACTAATTTTTTTTTCGCTCGTTATTAAAGATATCCTAATTTGAGTGGTGTCGTTGAATAGGTGATTAAAAACGCTATTCAACGATATATAAACGAGGAAAATCGGACGACAAAATCTAACTATTATTTATAAAAAACGTGTTTTTTGAACGAAATTTTGCCAAAATTTAACAGTTTTACTGAAATTTTCGAAAATTTTAACTATACAACAGGAGTTGAAATTGATATATAATATAGGTGGATAGTTTATGTATAATATAAGACAAAAACAAATCGAGAAAATAGCGTTTGTGAAGAAAAATAGACTATTTATAACATAAAATGTTAAGATTTTACGAAATTTTCGTATAATTTTCTGAATAAAAAATTTTCAATATACTGAATTTAAATAAATTTTGTTCTGTAATATGGGGGAGGACTATTTGAAGCTATATTAAAAATTTTACAACGATAACTTGAAGGAATCTACTCTAATTTTTAAGATTTCGTATATGTTCAAAGTTTGTTATATCATCTATAAGGTAGACTCGGTATGGAGAAATTCAATGAATACTAATTTTTTTTTCGCTCGTTATTAAAGATATCCTAATTTGAGTGGTGTCGTTGAATAGGTGATTAAAAACGCTATTCAACGATATATAAACGAGGAAAATCGGACGACAAAATCTAACTATTATTTATAAAAAACGTGTTTTTTGAACGAAATTTTGCCAAAATTTAACAGTTTTACTGAAATTTTCGAAAATTTTAACTATACAACAGGAGTTGAAATTGATATATAATATAGGTGGATAGTTTATGTATAATATAAGACAAAAACAAATCGAGAAAATAGCGTTTGTGAAGAAAAATAGACTATTTATAACATAAAATGTTAAGATTTTACGAAATTTTCGTATAATTTTCTGAATAAAAAATTTTCAATATACTGAATTTAAATAAATTTTGTTCTGTAATATGGGGGAGGACTATTTGAAGCTATATTAAAAATTTTACAACGATAACTTGAAGGAATCTACTCTAATTTTTAAGATTTCGTATATGTTCAAAGTTTGTTATATCATCTATAAGGTAGACTCGGTATGGAGAAATTCAATGAATACTAATTTTTTTTTCGCTCGTTATTAAAGATATCCTAATTTGAGTGGTGTCGTTGAATAGGTGATTAAAAACGCTATTCAACGATATATAAACGAGGAAAATCGGACGACAAAATCTAACTATTATTTATAAAAAACGTGTTTTTTGAACGAAATTTTGCCAAAATTTAACAGTTTTACTGAAATTTTCGAAAATTTTAACTATACAACAGGAGTTGAAATTGATATATAATATAGGTGGATAGTTTATGTATAATATAAGACAAAAACAAATCGAGAAAATAGCGTTTGTGAAGAAAAATAGACTATTTATAACATAAAATGTTAAGATTTTACGAAATTTTCGTATAATTTTCTGAATAAAAAATTTTCAATATACTGAATTTAAATAAATTTTGTTCTGTAATATGGGGGAGGACTATTTGAAGCTATATTAAAAATTTTACAACGATAACTTGAAGGAATCTACTCTAATTTTTAAGATTTCGTATATGTTCAAAGTTTGTTATATCATCTATAAGGTAGACTCGGTATGGAGAAATTCAATGAATACTAATTTTTTTTTCGCTCGTTATTAAAGATATCCTAATTTGAGTGGTGTCGTTGAATAGGTGATTAAAAACGCTATTCAACGATATATAAACGAGGAAAATCGGACGACAAAATCTAACTATTATTTATAAAAAACGTGTTTTTTGAACGAAATTTTGCCAAAATTTAACAGTTTTACTGAAATTTTCGAAAATTTTAACTATACAACAGGAGTTGAAATTGATATATAATATAGGTGGATAGTTTATGTATAATATAAGACAAAAACAAATCGAGAAAATAGCGTTTGTGAAGAAAAATAGACTATTTATAACATAAAATGTTAAGATTTTACGAAATTTTCGTATAATTTTCTGAATAAAAAATTTTCAATATACTGAATTTAAATAAATTTTGTTCTGTAATATGGGGGAGGACTATTTGAAGCTATATTAAAAATTTTACAACGATAACTTGAAGGAATCTACTCTAATTTTTAAGATTTCGTATATGTTCAAAGTTTGTTATATCATCTATAAGGTAGACTCGGTATGGAGAAATTCAATGAATACTAATTTTTTTTTCGCTCGTTATTAAAGATATCCTAATTTGAGTGGTGTCGTTGAATAGGTGATTAAAAACGCTATTCAACGATATATAAACGAGGAAAATCGGACGACAAAATCTAACTATTATTTATAAAAAACGTGTTTTTTGAACGAAATTTTGCCAAAATTTAACAGTTTTACTGAAATTTTCGAAAATTTTAACTATACAACAGGAGTTGAAATTGATATATAATATAGGTGGATAGTTTATGTATAATATAAGACAAAAACAAATCGAGAAAATAGCGTTTGTGAAGAAAAATAGACTATTTATAACATAAAATGTTAAGATTTTACGAAATTTTCGTATAATTTTCTGAATAAAAAATTTTCAATATACTGAATTTAAATAAATTTTGTTCTGTAATATGGGGGAGGACTATTTGAAGCTATATTAAAAATTTTACAACGATAACTTGAAGGAATCTACTCTAATTTTTAAGATTTCGTATATGTTCAAAGTTTGTTATATCATCTATAAGGTAGACTCGGTATGGAGAAATTCAATGAATACTAATTTTTTTTTCGCTCGTTATTAAAGATATCCTAATTTGAGTGGTGTCGTTGAATAGGTGATTAAAAACGCTATTCAACGATATATAAACGAGGAAAATCGGACGACAAAATCTAACTATTATTTATAAAAAACGTGTTTTTTGAACGAAATTTTGCCAAAATTTAACAGTTTTACTGAAATTTTCGAAAATTTTAACTATACAACAGGAGTTGAAATTGATATATAATATAGGTGGATAGTTTATGTATAATATAAGACAAAAACAAATCGAGAAAATAGCGTTTGTGAAGAAAAATAGACTATTTATAACATAAAATGTTAAGATTTTACGAAATTTTCGTATAATTTTCTGAATAAAAAATTTTCAATATACTGAATTTAAATAAATTTTGTTCTGTAATATGGGGGAGGACTATTTGAAGCTATATTAAAAATTTTACAACGATAACTTGAAGGAATCTACTCTAATTTTTAAGATTTCGTATATGTTCAAAGTTTGTTATATCATCTATAAGGTAGACTCGGTATGGAGAAATTCAATGAATACTAATTTTTTTTTCGCTCGTTATTAAAGATATCCTAATTTGAGTGGTGTCGTTGAATAGGTGATTAAAAACGCTATTCAACGATATATAAACGAGGAAAATCGGACGACAAAATCTAACTATTATTTATAAAAAACGTGTTTTTTGAACGAAATTTTGCCAAAATTTAACAGTTTTACTGAAATTTTCGAAAATTTTAACTATACAACAGGAGTTGAAATTGATATATAATATAGGTGGATAGTTTATGTATAATATAAGACAAAAACAAATCGAGAAAATAGCGTTTGTGAAGAAAAATAGACTATTTATAACATAAAATGTTAAGATTTTACGAAATTTTCGTATAATTTTCTGAATAAAAAATTTTCAATATACTGAATTTAAATAAATTTTGTTCTGTAATATGGGGGAGGACTATTTGAAGCTATATTAAAAATTTTACAACGATAACTTGAAGGAATCTACTCTAATTTTTAAGATTTCGTATATGTCAAAGTTTGTTATATCATCTATAAGGTAGACTCGGTATGGAGAAATTCAATGAATACTAATTTTTTTTTCGCTCGTTATTAAAGATATCCTAATTTGAGTGGTGTCGTTGAATAGGTGATTAAAAACGCTATTCAACGATAATAAACGAGGAAAATCGGACGACAAAATCTAACTATTATTTATAAAAAACGTGTTTTTTGAACGAAATTTTGCCAAAATTTAACAGTTTTACTGAAATTTTCGAAAATTTTAACTATACAACAGGGGTTGAAATTGATATATAATATAGGTGGATAGTTTATGTATAATATAAGACAAAAACAAATCGAGAAAATAGCGTTTGTGAAGAAAAATAGACTATTTATAACATAAAATGTTAAGATTTTACGAAATTTTCATATAATTTTCTGAATAAAAAATTTTCAATATACTGAATTTAAATAAATTTTGTTCTGTAATATGGGGGAGGACTATTTGAAGCTATATTAAAAATTTTACAACGATAACTTGAAGGAATCTACTCTAATTTTTAAGATTTCGTATATGTTCAAAGTTTGTTATATCATCTATAAGGTAGACTCGGTATGGAGAAATTCAATGAATACTAATTTTTTTCGCTCGTTATTAAAGATATCCTAATTTGAGTGGTGTCGTTGAATAGGTGATTAAAAACGCTATTCAACGATATATAAACGAGGAAAATCGGACGACAAAATCTAACTATTATTTATAAAAAACGTGTTTTTTGAACGAAATTTTGCCAAAATTTAACAGTTTTACTGAAATTTTCGAAAATTTTACTTATACAACAGGGGTTGAAATTGATATATAATATAGGTGGATAGTTTATGTATAATATAAGACAAAAACAAATCGAGAAAATAGCGTTTGTGAAGAAAAATAGACTATTTATAACATAAAATGTTAAGATTTTACGAAATTTTCATATAATTTTCTGAATAAAAAATTTTCAATATACTGAATTTAGATAAATTTTGTTCTGTAATATGGGGGAGGACTATTTGAAGCTATATTAAAAATTTTACAACGATAACTTGAAGGAATCTACTCTAATTTTTAAGATTTCGTATATGTTCAAAGTTTGTTATATCATCTATAAGGTAGACTCGGTATGGAGAAATTCAATGAATACTAATTTTTTTCGCTCGTTATTAAAGATATCCTAATTTGAGTGGCGTCGTTGAATAGGTGATTAAAAACGCTATTCAACGATATATAAACGAGGAAAATCGGACGACAAAATCTAACTATTATTTATAAAAAACGTGTTTTTTGAACGAAATTTTGCCAAAATTTAACAGTTTTACTGAAATTTTCGAAAATTTTACTTATACAACAGGGGGTTGAAATTGATATATAATATAGGTGGATAGTTTATGTATAATATAAGACAAAAACAAATCGAGAAAATAGCGTTTGTGAAGAAAAATAGACTATTTATAACATAAAATGTTAAGATTTTACGAAATTTTCATATAATTTTCTGAATAAAAAATTTTCAATATACTGAATTTAGATAAATTTTGTTCTGTAATATGGGGGAGGACTATTTGAAGCTATATTAAAAATTTTACAACGATAACTTGAAGGAATCTACTCTAATTTTTAAGATTTCGTATATGTTCAAAGTTTGTTATATCATCTATAAGGTAGACTCGGTATGGAGAAATTCAATGAATACTAATTTTTTTCGCTCGTTATTAAAGATATCCTAATTTGAGTGGCGTCGTTGAATAGGTGATTAAAAACGCTATTCAACGATATATAAACGAGGAAAATCGGACGACAAAATCTAACTATTATTTATAAAAAACGTGTTTTTTGAACGAAATTTTGCCAAAATTTAACAGTTTTACTGAAATTTTCGAAAATTTTACTTATACAACAGGGGTTGAAATTGATATATAATATAGGTGGATAGTTTATGTATAATATAAGACAAAAACAAATCGAGAAAATAGCGTTTGTGAAGAAAAATAGACTATTTATAACATAAAATGTTAAGATTTTACGAAATTTTCATATAATTTTCTGAATAAAAAATTTTCAATATACTGAATTTAGATAAATTTTGTTCTGTAATATGGGGGAGGACTATTTGAAGCTATATTAAAAATTTTACAACGATAACTTGAAGGAATCTACTCTAATTTTTAAGATTTCGTATATGTTCAAAGTTTGTTATATCATCTATAAGGTAGACTCGGTATGGAGAAATTCAATGAATACTAATTTTTTTCGCTCGTTATTAAAGATATCCTAATTTGAGTGGTGTCGTTGAATAGGTGATTAAAAACGCTATTCAACGATATATAAACGAGGAAAATCGGACGACAAAATCTAACTATTATTTATAAAAAACGTGTTTTTTGAACGAAATTTTGCCAAAAATTAACAGTTTTACTGAAATTTTCGAAAATTTTACTTATACAACAGGGGTTGAAATTGATATATAATATAGGTGGATAGTTTATGTATAATATAAGACAAAAACAAATCGAGAAAATAGCGT
Organism: Limenitis camilla; assembly: GCA_905147385.1. NCBI lineage: Eukaryota > Metazoa > Arthropoda > Insecta > Lepidoptera > Nymphalidae > Limenitis > Limenitis camilla. The sequence goes on from LR990240.1 coordinate 14,622,929, forward strand.
TTGTGAAGAAAAATAGACTATTTATAACATAAAAATGTTAAGATTTTACGAAATTTTCATATAATTTTCTGAATAAAAAATTTTCAATATACTGAATTTAGATAAATTTTGTTCTGTAATATGGGGGAGGACTATTTGAAGCTATATTAAAAATTTTACAACGATAACTTGAAGGAATCTACTCTAATTTTTAAGATTTCGTATATGTTCAAAGTTTGTTATATCATCTATAAGGTAGACTCGGTATGGAGAAATTCAATGAATACTAATTTTTTTCGCTCGTTATTAAAGATATCCTAATTTGAGTGGCGTCGTTGAATAGGTGATTAAAAACGCTATTCAACGATATATAAACGAGGAAAATCGGACGACAAAATCTAACTATTATTTATAAAAAACGTGTTTTTTGAACGAAATTTTGCCAAAATTTAACAGTTTTACTGAAATTTTCGAAAATTTTACTTATACAACAGGGGTTGAAATTGATATATAATATAGGTGGATAGTTTATGTATAATATAAGACAAAAACAAATCGAGAAAATAGCGTTTGTGAAGAAAAATAGACTATTTATAACATAAAATGTTAAGATTTTACGAAATTTTCATATAATTTTCTGAATAAAAAATTTTCAATATACTGAATTTAGATAAATTTTGTTCTGTAATATGGGGGAGGACTATTTGAAGCTATATTAAAAATTTTTACAACGATAACTTGAAGGAATCTACTCTAATTTTTAAGATTTCGTATATGTTCAAAGTTTGTTATATCATCTATAAGGTAGACTCGGTATGGAGAAATTCAATGAATACTAATTTTTTTCGCTCGTTATTAAAGATATCCTAATTTGAGTGGCGTCGTTGAATAGGTGATTAAAAACGCTATTCAACGATATATAAACGAGGAAAATCGGACGACAAAATCTAACTATTATTTATAAAAAACGTGTTTTTTGAACGAAATTTTGCCAAAATTTAACAGTTTTACTGAAATTTTCGAAAATTTTACTTATACAACAGGGGTTGAAATTGATATATAATATAGGTGGATAGTTTATGTATAATATAAGACAAAAACAAATCGAGAAAATAGCGTTTGTGAAGAAAAATAGACTATTTATAACATAAAATGTTAAGATTTTACGAAATTTTCATATAATTTTCTGAATAAAAAATTTTCAATATACTGAATTTAGATAAATTTTGTTCTGTAATATGGGGGAGGACTATTTGAAGCTATATTAAAAATTTTACAACGATAACTTGAAGGAATCTACTCTAATTTTTAAGATTTCGTATATGTTCAAAGTTTGTTATATCATCTATAAGGTAGACTCGGTATGGAGAAATTCAATGAATACTAATTTTTTTCGCTCGTTATTAAAGATATCCTAATTTGAGTGGCGTCGTTGAATAGGTGATTAAAAACGCTATTCAACGATATATAAACGAGGAAAATCGGACGACAAAATCTAACTATTATTTATAAAAAACGTGTTTTTTGAACGAAATTTTGCCAAAATTTAACAGTTTTACTGAAATTTTCGAAAATTTTACTTATACAACAGGGGTTGAAATTGATATATAATATAGGTGGATAGTTTATGTATAATATAAGACAAAAACAAATCGAGAAAATAGCGTTTGTGAAGAAAAATAGACTATTTATAACATAAAATGTTAAGATTTTACGAAATTTTCATATAATTTTCTGAATAAAAAATTTTCAATATACTGAATTTAGATAAATTTTGTTCTGTAATATGGGGGAGGACTATTTGAAGCTATATTAAAAATTTTACAACGATAACTTGAAGGAATCTACTCTAATTTTTAAGATTTCGTATATGTTCAAAGTTTGTTATATCATCTATAAGGTAGACTCGGTATGGAGAAATTCAATGAATACTAATTTTTTTCGCTCGTTATTAAAGATATCCTAATTTGAGTGGTGTCGTTGAATAGGTGATTAAAAACGCTATTCAACGATATATAAACGAGGAAAATCGGACGACAAAATCTAACTATTATTTATAAAAAACGTGTTTTTTTGAACGAAATTTTGCCAAAATTTAACAGTTTTACTGAAATTTTCGAAAATTTTACTTATACAACAGGGGTTGAAATTGATATATAATATAGGTGGATAGTTTATGTATAATATAAGACAAAAACAAATCGAGAAAATAGCGTTTGTGAAGAAAAATAGACTATTTATAACATAAAATGTTAAGATTTTACGAAATTTTCATATAATTTTCTGAATAAAAAATTTTCAATATACTGAATTTAGATAAATTTTGTTCTGTAATATGGGGGAGGACTATTTGAAGCTATATTAAAAATTTTACAACGATAACTTGAAGGAATCTACTCTAATTTTTAAGATTTCGTATATGTTCAAAGTTTGTTATATCATCTATAAGGTAGACTCGGTATGGAGAAATTCAATGAATACTAATTTTTTTCGCTCGTTATTAAAGATATCCTAATTTGAGTGGCGTCGTTGAATAGGTGATTAAAAACGCTATTCAACGATATATAAACGAGGAAAATCGGACGACAAAATCTAACTATTATTTATAAAAAACGTGTTTTTTGAACGAAATTTTGCCAAAATTTAACAGTTTTACTGAAATTTTCGAAAATTTTACTTATACAACAGGGGTTGAAATTGATATATAATATAGGTGGATAGTTTATGTATAATATAAGACAAAAACAAATCGAGAAAATAGCGTTTGTGAAGAAAAATAGACTATTTATAACATAAAATGTTAAGATTTTACGAAATTTTCATATAATTTTCTGAATAAAAAATTTTCAATATACTGAATTTAGATAAATTTTGTTCTGTAATATGGGGGAGGACTATTTGAAGCTATATTAAAAATTTACAACGATAACTTGAAGGAATCTACTCTAATTTTTAAGATTTCGTATATGTTCAAAGTTTGTTATATCATCTATAAGGTAGACTCGGTATGGAGAAATTCAATGAATACTAATTTTTTTCGCTCGTTATTAAAGATATCCTAATTTGAGTGGCGTCGTTGAATAGGTGATTAAAAACGCTATTCAACGATATATAAACGAGGAAAATCGGACGACAAAATCTAACTATTATTTATAAAAAACGTGTTTTTTGAACGAAATTTTGCCAAAATTTAACAGTTTTACTGAAATTTTCGAAAATTTTACTTATACAACAGGGGTTGAAATTGATATATAATATAGGTGGATAGTTTATGTATAATATAAGACAAAAACAAATCGAGAAAATAGCGTTTGTGAAGAAAAATAGACTATTTATAACATAAAATGTTAAGATTTTACGAAATTTTCATATAATTTTCTGAATAAAAAATTTTCAATATACTGAATTTAGATAAATTTTGTTCTGTAATATGGGGGAGGACTATTTGAAGCTATATTAAAAATTTTACAACGATAACTTGAAGGAATCTACTCTAATTTTTAAGATTTCGTATATGTTCAAAGTTTGTTATATCATCTATAAGGTAGACTCGGTATGGAGAAATTCAATGAATACTAATTTTTTTCGCTCGTTATTAAAGATATCCTAATTTGAGTGGCGTCGTTGAATAGGTGATTAAAAACGCTATTCAACGATATATAAACGAGGAAAATCGGACGACAAAATCTAACTATTATTTATAAAAAACGTGTTTTTTGAACGAAATTTTGCCAAAATTTAACAGTTTTACTGAAATTTTCGAAAATTTTACTTATACAACAGGGGTTGAAATTGATATATAATATAGGTGGATAGTTTATGTATAATATAAGACAAAAACAAATCGAGAAAATAGCGTTTGTGAAGAAAAATAGACTATTTATAACATAAAATGTTAAGATTTTACGAAATTTTCATATAATTTTCTGAATAAAAAATTTTCAATATACTGAATTTAGATAAATTTTGTTCTGTAATATGGGGGAGGACTATTTGAAGCTATATTAAAAATTTTACAACGATAACTTGAAGGAATCTACTCTAATTTTTAAGATTTCGTATATGTTCAAAGTTTGTTATATCATCTATAAGGTAGACTCGGTATGGAGAAATTCAATGAATACTAATTTTTTTCGCTCGTTATTAAAGATATCCTAATTTGAGTGGCGTCGTTGAATAGGTGATTAAAAACGCTATTCAACGATATATAAACGAGGAAAATCGGACGACAAAATCTAACTATTATTTATAAAAAACGTGTTTTTTTGAACGAAATTTTGCCAAAATTTAACAGTTTTACTGAAATTTCGAAAATTTTACTTATACAACAGGGGTTGAAATTGATATATAATATAGGTGGATAGTTTATGTATAATATAAGACAAAAACAAATCGAGAAAATAGCGTTTGTGAAGAAAAATAGACTATTTATAACATAAAATGTTAAGATTTTACGAAATTTTTCATATAATTTTCTGAATAAAAAATTTTCAATATACTGAATTTAGATAAATTTTGTTCTGTAATATGGGGGAGGACTATTTGAAGCTATATTAAAAATTTTACAACGATAACTTGAAGGAATCTACTCTAATTTTTAAGATTTCGTATATGTTCAAAGTTTGTTATATCATCTATAAGGTAGACTCGGTATGGAGAAATTCAATGAATACTAATTTTTTTCGCTCGTTATTAAAGATATCCTAATTTGAGTGGCGTCGTTGAATAGGTGATTAAAAACGCTATTCAACGATATATAAACGAGGAAAATCGGACGACAAAATCTAACTATTATTTATAAAAAACGTGTTTTTTGAACGAAATTTTGCCAAAATTTAACAGTTTTACTGAAATTTTCGAAAATTTTACTTATACAACAGGGGTTGAAATTGATATATAATATAGGTGGATAGTTTATGTATAATATAAGACAAAAACAAATCGAGGAAAATAGCGTTTTGTGAAGAAAAATAGACTATTTATAACATAAAATGTTAAGATTTTACGAAATTTTCATATAATTTTCTGAATAAAAAATTTTCAATATACTGAATTTAGATAAATTTTGTTCTGTAATATGGGGGAGGACTATTTGAAGCTATATTAAAAATTTTACAACGATAACTTGAAGGAATCTACTCTAATTTTTAAGATTTCGTATATGTTCAAAGTTTGTTATATCATCTATAAGGTAGACTCGGTATGGAGAAAATTCAATGAATACTAATTTTTTTCGCTCGTTATTAAAGATATCCTAATTTGAGTGGTGTCGTTGAATAGGTGATTAAAAACGCTATTCAACGATATATAAACGAGGAAAATCGGACGACAAAATCTAACTATTATTTATAAAAAAACGTGTTTTTTGAACGAAATTTTGCCAAAATTTAACAGTTTTACTGAAATTTTCGAAAATTTTACTTATACAACAGGGGTTGAAATTGATATATAATATAGGTGGATAGTTTATGTATAATATAAGACAAAAACAAATCGAGAAAATAGCGTTTGTGAAGAAAAATAGACTATTTATAACATAAAATGTTAAGATTTTACGAAATTTTCATATAATTTTCTGAATAAAAAATTTTTAATATACTGAATTTAGATAAATTTTGTTCTGTAATATGGGGGGGAGGACTATTTGAAGCTATATTAAAAATTTTACAACGATAACTTGAAGGAATCTACTCTAATTTTTAAGATTTCGTATATGTTCAAAGTTTGTTATATCATCTATAAGGTAGACTCGGTATGGAGAAATTCAATGAATACTAATTTTTTTCGCTCGTTATTAAAGATATCCTAATTTGAGTGGCGTCGTTGAATAGGTGATTAAAAACGCTATTCAACGATATATAAACGAGGAAAATCGGACGACAAAATCTAACTATTATTTATAAAAAACGTGTTTTTTTGAACGAAATTTTGCCAAAATTTAACAGTTTTACTGAAATTTTCGAAAATTTTACTTATACAACAGGGGGTTGAAATTGATATATAATATAGGTGGATAGTTTATGTATAATATAAGACAAAAACAAATCGAGAAAATAGCGTTTGTGAAGAAAAATAGACTATTTATAACATAAAATGTTAAGATTTTACGAAATTTTCATATAATTTTCTGAATAAAAAATTTTCAATATACTGAATTTAGATAAATTTTGTTCTGTAATATGGGGGAGGACTATTTGAAGCTATATTAAAAATTTTACAACGATAACTTGAAGGAATCTACTCTAATTTTTAAGATTTCGTATATGTTCAAAGTTTGTTATATCATCTATAAGGTAGACTCGGTATGGAGAAATTCAATGAATACTAATTTTTTTCGCTCGTTATTAAAGATATCCTAATTTGAGTGGCGTCGTTGAATAGGTGATTAAAAACGCTATTCAACGATATATAAACGAGGAAAATCGGACGACAAAATCTAACTATTATTTATAAAAAACGTGTTTTTTGAACGAAATTTTGCCAAAATTTAACAGTTTTACTGAAATTTTCGAAAATTTTACTTATACAACAGGGGTTGAAATTGATATATAATATAGGTGGATAGTTTATGTATAATATAAGACAAAAACAAATCGAGAAAATAGCGTTTGTGAAGAAAAATAGACTATTTATAACATAAAATGTTAAGATTTTACGAAATTTTCATATAATTTTCTGAATAAAAAATTTTCAATATACTGAATTTAGATAAATTTTGTTCTGTAATATGGGGGAGGACTATTTGAAGCTATATTAAAAATTTTACAACGATAACTTGAAGGAATCTACTCTAATTTTTAAGATTTCGTATATGTTCAAAGTTTGTTATATCATCTATAAGGTAGACTCGGTATGGAGAAATTCAATGAATACTAATTTTTTTCGCTCGTTATTAAAGATATCCTAATTTGAGTGGTGTCGTTGAATAGGTGATTAAAAACGCTATTCAACGATATATAAACGAGGAAAATCGGACGACAAAATCTAACTATTATTTATAAAAAACGTGTTTTTTGAACGAAATTTTGCCAAAATTTAACAGTTTTACTGAAATTTTCGAAAATTTTTACTTATACAACAGGGGTTGAAATTGATATATAATATAGGTGGATAGTTTATGTATAATATAAGACAAAAACAAATCGAGAAAATAGCGTTTGTGAAGAAAAATAGACTATTTATAACATAAAATGTTAAGATTTTACGAAATTTTCATATAATTTTCTGAATAAAAAATTTTCAATATACTGAATTTAGATAAATTTTGTTCTGTAATATGGGGGAGGACTATTTGAAGCTATATTAAAAATTTTACAACGATAACTTGAAGGAATCTACTCTAATTTTTAAGATTTCGTATATGTTCAAAGTTTGTTATATCATCTATAAGGTAGACTCGGTATGGAGAAATTCAATGAATACTAATTTTTTTCGCTCGTTATTAAAGATATCCTAATTTGAGTGGCGTCGTTGAATAGGTGATTAAAAACGCTATTCAACGATATATAAACGAGGAAAATCGGACGACAAAATCTAAACTATTATTTATAAAAAACGTGTTTTTTGAACGAAATTTTGCCAAAATTTAACAGTTTTACTGAAATTTTCGAAAATTTTACTTATACAACAGGGGTTGAAATTGATATATAATATAGGTGGATAGTTTATGTATAATATAAGACAAAAACAATCGAGAAAATAGCGTTTGTGAAGAAAAATAGACTATTTATAACATAAAATGTTAAGATTTTACGAAATTTTCATATAATTTTCTGAATAAAAAATTTTCAATATACTGAATTTAGATAAATTTTGTTCTGTAATATGGGGGAGGACTATTTGAAGCTATATTAAAAATTTTACAACGATAACTTGAAGGAATCTACTCTAATTTTTAAGATTTCGTATATGTTCAAAGTTTGTTATATCATCTATAAGGTAGACTCGGTATGGAGAAATTCAATGAATACTAATTTTTTTCGCTCGTTATTAAAGATATCCTAATTTGAGTGGCGTCGTTGAATAGGTGATTAAAAACGCTATTCAACGATATATAAACGAGGAAAATCGGACGACAAAATCTAACTATTATTTATAAAAAACGTGTTTTTTGAACGAAATTTTGCCAAAATTTAACAGTTTTACTGAAATTTTCGAAAATTTTACTTATACAACAGGGGTTGAAATTGATATATAATATAGGTGGATAGTTTATGTATAATATAAGACAAATACAAATCGAGAAAATAGCGTTTGTGAAGAAAAATAGACTATTTATAACATAAAATGTTAAGATTTTACGAAATTTTCATATAATTTTCTGAATAAAAAATTTTCAATATACTGAATTTAGATAAATTTTGTTCTGTAATATGGGGGATGACTATTTGAAGCTATATTAAAAATTTAACAACGATAACTTGAAGGAATCTACTCTAATTTTTAAGATTTCGTATATGTTCAAAGTTTGTTATATCATCTATAAGGTAGACTCGGTATGGAGAAATTCAATGAATACTAATTTTTTTCGCTCGTTATTAAAGATATCCTAATTTGAGTGGCGTCGTTGAATAGGTGATTAAAAACGCTATTCAACGATATATAAACGAGGAAAATCGGACGGACAAAATCTAACTATTATTTATAAAAAACGTGTTTTTTGAACGAAATTTTGCCAAAATTTAACAGTTTTACTGAAATTTTCGAAAATTTTACTTATACAACAGGGGTTGAAATTGATATATAATATAGGTGGATAGTTTATGTATAATATAAGACAAAAACAAATCGAGAAAATAGCGTTTGTGAAGAAAAATAGACTATTTATAACATAAAATGTTAAGATTTTACGAAATTTTCATATAATTTTCTGAATAAAAAATTTTCAATATACTGAATTTAGATAAATTTTGTTCTGTAATATGGGGGAGGACTATTTGAAGCTTATATTAAAAATTTTACAACGATAACTTGAAGGAATCTACTCTAATTTTTAAGATTTCGTATATGTTCAAAGTTTGTTATATCATCTATAAGGTAGACTCGGTATGGAGAAATTCAATGAATACTAATTTTTTTCGCTCGTTATTAAAGATATCCTAATTTGAGTGGCGTCGTTGAATAGGTGATTAAAACGCTATTCAACGATATATAAACGAGGAAAATCGGACGACAAAATCTAACTATTATTTATAAAAAACGTGTTTTTTGAACGAAATTTTGCCAAAATTTAACAGTTTTACTGAAATTTTCGAAAATTTTACTTATACAACAGGGGTTGAAATTGATATATAATATAGGTGGATAGTTTATGTATAATATAAGACAAAAACAAATCGAGAAAATAGCGTTTGTGAAGAAAAATAGACTATTTATAACATAAAAATGTTAAGATTTTACGAAATTTTCATATAATTTTCTGAATAAAAAATTTTCAATATACTGAATTTAGATAAATTTTGTTCTGTAATATGGGGGGAGGACTATTTGAAGCTATATTAAAAATTTTACAACGATAACTTGAAGGAATCTACTCTAATTTTTAAGATTTCGTATATGTTCAAAGTTTGTTATATCATCTATAAGGTAGACTCGGTATGGAGAAATTCAATGAATACTAATTTTTTTCGCTCGTTATTAAAGATATCCTAATTTGAGTGGCGTCGTTGAATAGGTGATTAAAAACGCTATTCAACGATATATAAACGAGGAAAATCGGACGACAAAATCTAACTATTATTTATA